>CM068544.1:10702407-11334962 GCA_035048495.1 Euptelea pleiosperma | reverse complement strand
TCTACTGGATACATGACATATATTAAAAATAATTCAAGCAATAATCATGGAATCTAGAGGTATCTTGTACCCAAACTATAAAAAATACTAGAGAAATTGGGTGCTCGCGATTCTCTCTTTATTACACGTGTATTTGTCAATTTGAATTCACATTACTCTTTTAACAAATATGATTAGTGAATTACCAGCTAAAACAGTGTGCATGTGAAAAGTTTTCAGATAAACAGTTTATAAATTTTTATCATAAGGCAAATTTAATGAATTAGACTAATCTAAAATATAGTTTCAGTATTTATACAGTGATTAATTAGCTTTTCTTTGTGTTAAGTCCTGGTTCTCGAATTATTCTAAAGTTAATGCCCATAAAATACAAAGTTTATCAGTCATAGTAAAAATTCATAAATTCTACTTAACACATATCTTTTTGATTTTCTGAAATTTTCTACTTTTTATTCTTTAAAATAGAACAAATTTTGCTGAATAAGGAAAAAGAGAAAAATAGAAAATTATAAAGAAAACAAAAACAAAAACACTTTTTGGAAGTGATCGATTCTGTGATTTTTTAAGTCACAAAAAATGGGCTCCTCGAAGTCGATTTACATTATTTGAAGCCATGATTCATAAAAGCAAGTAGGGACCTCATTGGAAATATATACAGGGTGAAAAGTTTTGCACTAATCTCAAAACTCCTGTTCCTATGTTTGGAAGCTCTATCGATACTTGACCTACTTATTATATATGGTCTTATCTGGTTGTCTTCTCCTAACTCTTTAACTTATTGCATCAACTTCAAAATAAATTTAAAATCTAGTAAATTGGGTGCCAATACCCACCACTTGGAAGTAATCCTCAATGTTTGAAAACCTAGTAAAAAGTCAAAAAAGACAAAAGCTACCACAAAAGAAGAATAGAAGGACCAACTATCATGATATCTGTGTTGGGTCCCGTGTCCCAAAATAGGATACTATAGTATCATATCTATATCTTTGATTTTGAAAAATGTCAAATCGTATTCTCCCTACTTCCCGTGTCCGTATCTATATCCAGGTTTTACAATCTCTGAATCTCGAGTCTTAATGTCTTAATGGATAGAACTTAATTAATATTGAAATACAAATTGAACCAAATTCTATTAAGCCAGCCCATTTACATGAGAAGGCTTGTCTCTCCTTCCATGCTATTCTGATCAACCACAACGGAAACCACCCCATCAACCACTTTGTCGCTCTCTACAACCACAACATTGTTGGTAACATTGGTCACTGCATGTGCAGGGAACCCTTGTTGCCCTCTAACATAAAATGAGTATTGCAGGTGATATATTCGGTTTGGAAATAGCAACACCCCTGAGAAGTCAGAGACCCACTTTGTTCCGTTTCCGGCTACCGTCATCTTCCCAACCGTCGACTTCAATGACATGCCACGCACATTATTCCGATCAATCACTACTTGGTCGATATTCGTAAATTGCCCGTCCAATTTCACAATTGGAGCCATATGTTGTGGATCACCGGAGAACATGTTATCGACGATATTTAACCCTGAGATCTGTCCTTTAACCGACTTTAACACGATATTAGCGTCCCCTAAGAAGAATGCGTTAGTGACATGGACTTGAACTGGATCTTCCATCACTATAGCTGTGTAGTCCAAGTAACAATTATCTATCCTGGTTTGCGAAAGACCCGGCAATTTAACTAGTATTCCTATACCGCCGAAAAATGTGGCCTTGTTATAACAATGTACTCCAGTGACTATGTTAGCCTGACCGCGTAGGATAATTCCGGTGGCGGCAGAGAAAATAACGATGTCGGTGACTGCATTATCATTGCTAGCAATATCAATCGCTGTGCCTGAAAATGATTTCTCGTCTTTGTCACCGCCTACTGTTGAGTGTTGTCCAAGGAAGGAGCTTGAGATGAAGGTCTCATGGCCATTCTGGACTAGGAGCCCTTCGGTGGTGAAGTGGATGAAGAAGCAATTATCGATACGAATCCGGGCGGAGTCGACAATGTAAATTCCGCCTCCTTGATAACTTGAATCGAGGAGGAGGTCTCGGAAGGTGATGTCTTCGTAGTAAATTCCGACATTGTTCTGACCTGCTTTCATCACGACAAAATCGTCTGGATGGATGGAGTTTGATTTCTGATTTTTCTGAGAATTGGGTGACCATAATTCGATTAGATGCCGATCCGCTGGAAAAGTCGGCGATGCTCGTAAACTTCCTCCTTGCATCTGAATAACCTTAACAAGGATTGTGAATTTATGTTTCCCTATTTGAGAGAGAGAGAGAGTGTGTGTGTGCCTGAGTTTTATGTCCAGGTATTTTCCTTACTTTCTACCATTTTTTTCAATAAACCTTGCCTCACCCATTTGGTTGAGGCAACTCCTCAACCTCTAATCATTGAGTGACATGTGGAGGGTAACGCACGGGCAACCTGTAGGGCTGGTTGTAGCCGGAACAGTGGAGACAGCTGGCACTACTTTTACTTTCAACTGGTTCTTCAAATTGCCCATACCCTCCTCGACATGTGTCATTAGATGATATGGAGTCAAAGAGATGCCTCAATCAAATGGGTAAGACAAGCCCAACAGCAAAAAAAATTTATAAGCCCACACAAGAGAAGTTTTTGATGCGTCCGGATTTTTGACGCAGCCATAAACCATCCAATGAGTGTCCACCACATATACCTGGGGGTTTAGAATTTGGTTTTAAAAGTTTTTTTAAAACGTAACCATGGGCATGTGGCGCATGATCATTTGTGCAAGATCGCCGCTTCAAAATTTTCTCACACCCGAGAGTATTCCTATTTTATTTTTAAAAAAATGGCTGATATAACGAAAATAATGTAACGCCCCAACCCTGTTACGTTATTTTGATAATAACGTCCAGCGAGACAGACAACAACAAAAAAAAAAAAAAAACAGCCTAGTGTTATATTGGGAATTACAGCCGTTATGCTTTTTAAAATGGGTCGGGCGCCGTTGACAGATCGAAAATGACAGACAGGGACACAATATAAGACACGTGACACACTTTGACAGGGCTCTGACCGTATGGATGTTTGTCCTATCTCATGGTGGACATACAAACCAAAAATCAGCCTGATTAGTGATTTATAGGCTTTGGATTGGACTTATTTTCATGGGCGGATCTCAACTGTGGGAATTTGAGCAGTATTCGAGGTACAAAGATGCAACACTTATAAATCAGTAATCAGGCTGATTTTTGATTTGTAGGTCCACCATGGGATAAGACAAACATCCGTACGGTAAGAGTCCTGTAACAGTGTGCCACCTGGCTTATATTGTGTCCCTGTCATTTTATATCTGTCAACGGAGCCCGACCCTTTTAAAATATTACTTTCTTTTATGTAACAGTCCTGACATTTAAAAACGGAGAGAAAAGGGTAACAGTCCTGAAATTACAGCCGTTATGTAACAGTCCTGAAATTACAGCCGTTAGGGAAAGAGAGAAAAGGGGTCACGGTGAGAGAGAGAATGAGAAAAAAACGGAGAGATAGGGTGAAGGTTTAAAAGAGGCCATTTTAACGGTATAACGAACTGGGGGGGCATTACCGTTAAAACGAATTCTAATGGCCAGCCGAAAATGGTAAAATGGAAATAACGGTCATTTTATTTTAATAAATTTTTTTCAGAAAATAATGGCCGTCATTTTTTTCAAAACAGTTCTTAACGTAAAGGACTTGTGGCGTTACGAGTTTAACGGCCGTTTAAACCGCGTTATTTAAACTTTTACATAGGGTCACGAGAAAAGAGAGGACAGCGAGAGATATATAAAAATCGTGAGATAAACAAATAAGGGTCGGGCTCAAGGGACCCCTATTTTTGACCCCCATCTTGGCGTATCCAGGTAGAAGATGAATCAATGGCTGATTTTTGGTGGGGATGATAACCTCACCATATAGATCACCCCAACAAAAAATCAGCCCATTCAGAAATTTCTAACCCCATCAAATGTGATTTTAAAGTTACATGGTAAAAATCAACGATCCATAATGCTTCAGCTTCTAAACCAGTCTATAAATATCAGAATGATTTGAATTTTTGTGAGGATGATCTCCTCACCATAGAGATCATCCCCACCAAAAATCAGCCATTGATTCATCTCCTACGTGGGGGTCCCTTGAGCCCGACCCAACAAATAAAGTTGGGGGGGGATTTTTGTGAGGATGATCTCCTCACCATAGAGATCATCCCCACCAAAAATCAGCCATTGATTCATCTCCTACGTGGGGGTCCCTTGAGCCCGACCCAACAAATAAAGTTGGGGGGGGGGGGGGGGGGGGGGGGGTAGGAGGTGTTGAAAAACGAAGAGAGAGAGAGAGGGCCCGTGAGGTACCGAGGTTTCAATTGTGCAAAAGAAAGACTTTTTCTTCCCAATTATAAGTTTGACCCCTCACCAAAACACAGAGGAAAACCTAATTTTCTGCAAACCTCTTTTCATAGTCCAACCTAAATTGGAAATTAATTTTTCCGGTGAGCTTTTAATTCTTGCAGTCAATGTTCTCACATTTGACATAAATGCCCTTATAACAATTCATTTAGACTTTTGAAATGGCAGTGAGAATAGTTTTAATAAAGGGTATTTTTGACAAATTAGAAAATGTTGACCGATAAATGTCAAAAGTTCGCTGGAAAAATTAATTACGTAGTAGACAAGTTGTAAATCTTACAGCAAAAGCCAGAGAGGGGTGTTTAATGCACCATCATAAAGAAAGGAGGGAAAAACGTGCCATCTGGCACAATATTTCAGGCCCACTAACCATGAATGATTTACCCACCACAGGATGGCCCTACACATAAAAAATCAGCATGATGGGTGATATATAGCCATTCAATCTGAGTATCCAACACCGTATAAAAACATTCGACTCCCAACTGATGGAGATCGCCAATCAAGCTGATTGTTGGTGTGTAGGTCCAACAAGTGGTGGGCCGGACAGTGGGCCGAAAGAGTGTGCTAGGTGGCACGTTTTTATGTGCTCCACAGCTCGACGGAGAAAAAAAGAGGATGGAGTAAATTTTCTCGAAAAGGAAGAAGTGCCAGAGTAGCATTGCCACGTGGCCTCAAACCAGATGCAATGGTCATGTCAGTTTTAAATGAGACTTAAAAGAAAGAAATTTTTTAAAAAGTACCATCGGTATATGTGGCGTGCGATCATTGGGCGCATGATCGCTGCATCAAAAATCCGGCCGCTTCAAAAGATTTCTCTAAAAGAAAGTTCAAACTTCAAACATCAATGCTTAGATGCAATGGTTTACTAAAAAAAGTGCTTAAATGCAATGTACGAGACCACGTAAGAAGGAGCTGTTCTCTGATACAAAATTTAATATAAAAAAATCCTTCAAATGCCACGTGGCGCACTTTTAGGGGCCATTGACCTATTAATGTGTGGGTGAAACTACCCAAATCTAGGAAAGATAAGCTAGTCCCGGGGACTCTTCAAACTTTCAAGGTTCCCCTCCCATGATGTACACGAACGTCAAGGTCTAAACCCAACCCATGTTAAACCCTTGGTACGTGAAAGAGACTTTGGGAGTGGGCCTTCAAAGTTTGATGGTCCTCGGAACCAGCGAATTTTTCTTTCACCTTCGATCAACCTCATCGATGATTTCATCATGGGCTTCATGTACAGCCTATGGATGGGCTCCAAACCCGGGAAAGATGCTGGCGTGACTAGAAATACCAACCAGGCTGATTTTTGGTCTCCACCACCAAGAGGTGAATCAACGTTCATGGGTCAGTGGGCCCAAAAGAGTGTATCGCGTGAGATTTTGAGAGATTAGTATATCAAATGTTTGATACAGAATTCTGTAACAAAGTTCACTCTATATATATCCAATGCTAACACCTTGTTTCTTAGCTGAGATGATGATAGTACGACCTCAAATATGTGTGGAGGAGTAAAAGTTCGCTTACCGCTCACAGTCAACGAATCCGCTGACCGCCAACAATATGAACCACATGGCACACTCTTAGAGGACACTGACCATGTGGATGTTTGGCCAATCCTTAGGTGGATCTACAAACCAAAAATCAGTCTGATTAGTGATTTGAACCTTGTACCCAAAAAATAATGGTCAATAATTCTCAAATTCCCACTGTTAAAATCAATCCAACGCTTAGAAATCACTAAATTATTGGTTTGTAGATCCATCTAGGGATTGGCCAAACATACATACGGTAAGTGTACTCTAAAAACGTACCACGTGGCTCATATTGTAGATGGTCATCGGCTTCGCTGACCGTCAGTGATCAGCAAAGTATCACTCTTTTCTCCTCTACCCTAAATGATGAAAACACCGCGCACAGAGAGAGAGAGAGAGAGAGAGAGAGATGAGTTACCACTTACCACAACATTGCTTCCACCTGCAGCAGGGAAGCGTATAGGCTGAGTAATATTATAATTCCCACCTTGAAAATCAATAACCACACCACCTAAATCATTCACACCAGGCAGCAACTCCAACCCATTTTGCAATTGGAAAGCATCGTTCAAAGCACTCATTATAGCATCACTGCTATCTTTCACCCCACTTGGATCAGCACCATACCCAATTGGATAGAAAACTCTCCCATTCTAAAACAAAACAACCAAATCCATCAAAAAATTCAAAACAAATCACACACAAATCTCTCATCTCAAGTACCGATTGAATGTCGCTCGCTCACCTTCTTCGCATCAGTGCCCGGTTGAATGTCGCCAACCACCGATACCATCGATCTAGCAGCCACCTTCTCTCGAAACTTTGCCTGGTATTCCATTAACGTTCGTCGCAGTGGGATCGAACATGATGCTTCTTGGACCAGTAACACTAGGAGGAGGTACAGTAGTCTAAACAAAACCATTGGAGGCTTGTTTTGATGAGTCTAAGAAAATGCAAGAGAAAGTGGGGAAGATAGGATCTTTTATTAGATGTTAAAGGAGTTGGTGTTACCTATTTTGAGAGCGGAGATTACAAAAATGGACTTCATCGAAGTTAATGGAGGGTGCTAACGTGATTATGAACCACTAATGCTCTCTCTCTCTCTCTCTCTACTTGTCATTGAATGCTAAGCTTTTCCTTAGGGAGCACAAAACATGGTTGGTTTGGGAAAGGGATGTGATATTTGAAGGCCGGTTTTTTATATTTCCAGGGCCATGTTAATGCACATGTACCAATATTGGTTGTGAAGATATTATCATGGATGTGCAGTGACAAAAGAACAAAAAGAAAAAAGGTAGAAAAAGCCAGAAAAATATCATTTCCCATTAGAAAAAGGAATGGAAACTGCTGCCCCACGGGTAACTGAACAAAAAAGTACACGGTTAAGGCTGGATTCAAGAGAGCTATGGTTTACGATGCAACAACCGGAAAACTGGAAAGAATAAAAGGAATAGGGTCGTGATGTAACAAGGTATACCTGGTATCTTTTCAAATGCGAAAGCCGCATTTTTCGTAGTCACCGATGCCATCTGGGCCCACTGACCGCATGGATGTTTAGCCCACTCCTTAGTAAACACTCATACCAAAAATCAGCTTGTTTGATGATTTTTACGCCTTAAAAAGTGCTAAAATCTAAAACAATGGTTGCATTTAACGGCTATAAGAACGCCTTAAAAAGTGCTAAAATCTAATGGTTATAGATTACCAATCAGCGTGATTTTTGGTGTGTATATTCACCAAGGGGTGGGCTAAACATCCATGCAGTCAGTGGGCTCAGATGACAGTGGTGAGTAACAAAAATTGTTATTCCACATTTGAAAAAGTTTCTGGCATACCTTGTTACATCTTTTTCCAAAGGGATATGGCAATATGCTACCCACGGATAATCGTACAAAAAAATGTGCGGTTGGAGGCCATTTGACCATTGGATTCAAGACATCCAGTCTACCAGGCAACAACTGCATGGATCTTTTGAATCCAATGGTCAATGACCTCAACTACACAGTTTTTTGTCCGGTCATCCGTCGTACGACTCAGGATAAAATAGTTGTTGCCTCGTGGACCATGGATCTCTTGAATCCAATGGTCAATATCCTCCACCGTATACTTTTTTGTCCGGTTATCCGTGTAGTAGTACGATTTGAAATGGAAACTGTTGCCCACTATCCTTCCACTTTTTTACACGCGAGTCATGTCATTTGATAAACACAATTATCCACCGTATGGACCACTTGTGTGGCAGCCCAAGGGTTGGGATCGGGGACAGAAATTAGAACTTAGCTTTTCACCCAAACAGGTGAACCGTCGATCTACCGAAAATTGGACTGCTTTTGGGTGTCTTCACTTTTCAAGAGACGAGCCATGACGATGCAAAGCCGCTTAAAGCCGAAAGTAGAGGATGAACCATTGTTTGAAAAGGGCTGTAAGTTGCATTAAATCTGAGTCCACGTGGCGGGCTCTGCACTTCCACTCTTGGGCATGTAACTTCTTCCCTCATCTCCCCATTGACTAAGCTGTTGCAACTCTCTTTCTTCCCTATGCAACTCTCTTGATGTAAGTTGCAGATTTGGTTCCATGAGAGGTTTTGAGGGATTTTCATTTTCTTGAGTTTGGAGTTTTGGGGGAGGAATGCATGCGTGGCTTATATATATGAAATTTCATTTTCTTGTTTTAAAGGGGTTTTTATCCTTTGTTTCAATTTTTTTACCATTTCGAAGTGAAACTTAAAAACCGATTTGTTGCTTTGATGGGTTCTAGTTTTCTTTTTTTCCTTTATCTTTCCTTTTATTGGGATAATTTTTTGGTGGTTGGCCGATCAGCTAATCATGACGTCAAATCATGTCCAAAAATAAATTAGACTCCCCATAGACTAGGTCAGCCTACAAGTCGATAAGTCTAACTTATGAGGTTATCTAAGGTCCAGATATCCGCAAGTTTTGTGCGATGAACCCTTAGATGTATCTGAATATAATAAACACAAGATTTTGTTTGTTAAACATCCGTAGAGTGAGGATATCTGCTGAGTTGAATCCTAAAACTCTATGCTAACTTGACTTTATCTTCTGTTGAATTGCATTTCTTGGGTTGATCTTCTTTTACTTTTCTCTTGTTTGATTTGTTGATGAACTCCCATTGGTTGTTGACTCTTTAGTCTTCAGAAGACGACTATCAATCGAAACCAAATACTAAGGCTTTGTTTGGAAATGCTTCTGTAAAAGCACAGTGGAAAAGCGCTTCTGTAAAAGCTCTAGAAGCAGCTGTTGAGAAGCGCTCTTTTCTAGAATAGCATTTGGCAAACCATGTTGGAAAAGTGTTGTTTTGTGTATAGAAGCTGATAATTATGTTTGGCAAAACCAACTATGAGCTTCTGATGTAATACCCTGAACTTTTGTCCCTGAATATTAGAGTAATTTACATTAGAAGGGTATTTTTAACAAATTATAAAACTAAAATAATTAATATATTTGAGTTACACGTTAATTGCCTTAATTAAAAATTTTCATAACTTTTAGTCTTTTGAAAATAATGAAAATATTTTCCTAATCAAAGACTTAAACCTTAAAAATAAATAAACTATTTAAATAAATTACCAATGATAATTAATTTTACATATAAATAAAGAAATACTTACTATTATCTTTTTAGCAACTATTAAAAATAGAATAATTTCCTAAAAATCTACACATTTTTATTTTTCACCATTAGAGAGTTCTCCATTACAAATTATTGAGAGCTTTGAGAACCCTAGAAACATCATAACGTCTCGCCCTTTGAGACCATCTCTGGAGGCAAAAAGGTCCATACTTTCGAGATGCTCGACATACTCGAATCTGGGCTTCATTCAACGACGATCGGTAAAACACCCACAGTTACTTTTTCACCATTGATTCAAGTTCGGATAAAGATCAACGGAAAAGGTAGGTACACCTACATATTTTACTAGATAATCTCCCTTATTTTACTTTATTAATCATGTTATATGTACGTGCTTAATTAATGATGTTGCGGATATTATTGTGATTCAGATCTGATCGGATCGGCCGGTATGCCAGAAAAAAAAGGTTATAGATAATGATCTTGTATAATTTTGAAGTGTTAGTTCGGATGTGATCCTAATAGATACCCGCGGAAATAAAAATTAAGAAAGGCCTGAAGCCCTAAGGTGAAAGACCCTAGACTCTTGCAGAAAAGCCTTTTGGCTACTCCTAGTGTGGGAATGAGAAGGAGACCCAAGATTGGGTTGTAGTTATAATCTTATGAATATAATATTATTGGACTAATCATGAGAAAGATTTATTATTCTTGGTTGACGTTACTGGTTTATATTATTTATTATTGATATTCGCTTAAAAGTGCGTATTTTCCACTGTTATCTTCTAAGCGTTATCACACTCTCCTACGTTAAAATGCTCTATTTATCTACTTTTTTACGTAAGAGTCTATTTTGTTGCGTAGAACACATTTTTCTGGACGAAATGGTATATTTGCATACATTAAACACATTTTTGAAAGTCTAGATATAAAGTCGTTCTGATTAAGTCTCATTACGCGCTTTTTCTCTCGCAGGAAATCCTGATTGGATGATTCTCGAGACTTGCGGGCCAAAATTGATCATGAAAGCCCATTATCAAAGTTTAAAGAGCCCACAGGCTATGACTAGAAGATATGGGCCAAATATGGGCTGAATAAGATGACCAAAGAGTCGGCCCAAAGAACGAAGAGAGAAGGAGAGCCAATGACCAAGAGATGGACCAAAGTGTTCAAAGCCACATGAATCAACAAGGAATGATGGTCTACTCTACTGTAGAAGCGTGAGGATGGTCACAGTGAAAACTAGGGTTCCAGACCCTCCGCCAATACTTTTATCTCCATTTTCTAATATTTTCTCAATCTTCCCCCAAATTTTCTCTCTCATCTCTCCTTATTCTCTCTTTCTTCATCTCTCGGTCCTTGTTCTACTGACCTAACCCCAAAACTTCTGCCCGTTGGCTTTGGCCCATCTCCCTAAGCTATCGGACCGTTGGATCTTCCATCGGACCGTTAGATCGTCCATCAGACCATCGGATCTCTCTAAATCCGTCGGCCTGCCAATCTGGATCCTAATCCAGTCATCTTCAATCTGATCATCAGCAAATCACGCATCATATAATCTTGTGAGACGATAAACTTCATTAGTCCTTGAGGGCCAACAGCCGGGCCCATCATACCCGCGGCCCGGCCATTTAGTGGACCCCACAATTTTAACGTGCTTTAAATTCATTATTTTTAAATAAAAAAGGGGGGTCCACTAAATGGGGAAATTCCCCAAAGAAAAGTAAGGTTTTACTTTAAAAAAATAATAATAATAATAATATTTTTTTTATTTCAAAAATTCCCTAATTTCCATTAATGGAAACTAGGGAGCTTTGAAAGGGGAAGGAGAAGGGTTCGTTTGAACCCTAATCCCCCTCCTATCTCTTGTTCTCCTTCCCCAAAACCCTTCCCACGTTCTCCCCTTCGTCTTCTCCTTCTTTCTTCTCTCTTCTTCTTGTTCTTCATCATCATCTTCCTCATCTTCTCCGACAGACTGAACCAGTCCGTCAAGGAGCCTTCGCACCACCACTTGCGCCTTCCTCATCCACTTCTGCTCCTTCTCCTCGTCTTCTTCCTCTTCCTCTTCTTCTCCTCCTTTTCTTCTTCTTTTTCTTCTTTCTTCCTTCTTCTTAATCTTCGCCGGAGTTGCAGACAATAACTCCGGTCGTCTTCTTCCCCCTATTTTCTTCTATTTTCTTTCTTTTCTTGCTTCTTCTATTCTTCTGTTCCTTCATGCGTTAGCCCGTGCGAGCACCACCTCTTTAGCAGCGCCTACTACTGTACACCACCACTGTAGGGCAGCACCGCCTGCGCACCACCTTCTTCTCCGCCTGCCTGCGCAACCGCCCTCCACAGCAACATAGGCTGTTCTCCAGCCACTGAAACCACCACCCTCCCACCTCTCCGTGTATTGCCCCATCTTCTCCTTCCTCTGGCAGATCTGAAGGTCCACCTCCAATGATTGCAAACGTGCCTCATCTTCTGGATCGCCATCGTTCTTCATCTCCTAGCAGTAGCAGCAACACCATTCACCAACATACCTCCACCACTAAACCCACATCATGATATCTCGCGGACTGGTGCAGCTCCATCCCTTGCGCCTCCCATAGCACCTCCTCCACATCGTGGTCACGAAGACAACACCCCATCCTTCAACGTGATGGCCCCTCCCTTGGTGGACTGATGAGATCTACACACCACAAGTGTGTCGCCCTCTATACTTACCACCATTCTCATGGTTAATCTCCACCCCTACTCATGAGGCCAATCTTCATGATTTCGGTCACTCCGTATAACCTTCACCATTGCCAATCTCCTCCAAGTGATCGACTCCTCTTCAATGATAAGTGGAGGTAATTTCTCTCTCTACTCTCTTCTCTCTTTTTCTCTCTCTAGAACCACTTTTTTCTTTCTAACTTTCTAAAAATTTCTCTCTACTTTCATTCTTCCTTCTCTCTCTAGATCTCTCTAGTTCTCTCTTTCTCTCTCTAGATTATTCTTTTTTTTATGCTTTATAACTTAGTTATTTTTACTTGATTGTAAAAGACATGTTCGATTGAATGAAGTTGATTTAAATAAAATTACGTTCCATTTTCTGTAAATTTTCTGTCATTTTATGTTCATTATTGCGCTAACTCGACTAATCCCTAGTGCGGATCGACATCCGACACGAATCCCTATACAAGAATCTCCACATTTTGTAGGATAAAAATCGGATTAATTACAAATTTTGTTGATTCTAGGGTTTCCGATCCAACGACATGGAAAAATCCTACTTTCAGTTATGCATTTAATATCCCATAATTTTTGGGTTATAATATATGATATTATCTGTAATATATATGCGGTGTACAGTGGATTATCTACTAGGCTTTAGCTCATGGTATTTACCAAACATTTCAGACTTAATTGGGGATAGTATGAATTTCGGAGTTGATGTACTTAATGAGAGTGATATCATGGGAAGATCGGGTGGACAATTGAGAATGTCGATGAGATTGATGCGGGACTCTATATATTTATTTTTTGTATCATTTTTATATGCATAATTTGTTAAAGACTCACATTGTCTATTATTTAAAACTTTGTTTAAATTTTTTAAAATCATGTGGATGATCAATATTTGACTTCCTAGACTCTTTGATTTAACCCTTTAGATATATGGTCATGAATCCTTAACAAATGCATTAATTTTTATGGATGTGAGGTACTTATATTTATTTTACGTATTACCCGGGTACCATTATCGTTAGGGCATAGTCAAACTGTTAAAATAAAATAGTAAATGATATTTTTGGGCAAAGTGCCTTCACAAATTAAAGATGCTTAAAATAATTTTAGTAGTAAATAATTAATATGATATTTTTTTTAACATTATATTTTTTGAAAACTTTACACCTATCCGCTTAAATTCTGAAAAGTTAATTAAAAAAGCCTATCAAACAGAAGTTTTTGCTAAAACTTCTTTACAAAATATTTTTATTTTAATACATTATAAATTATGATCATTTTTAAAAACTATTTAGGAGTATTTTATTTTTTTATTTTTTATCATACCCTGGATCTTCGGTAAACGGGTCATTTTTCAGGCTTTCGGCTCAGATCCGGGTGCTCGGATCCTGGGCGTGACAGAATAGTATCAGAGTATAGGCTTCAGACAATTAGGGATTTGTGTGTAATAGGTCTATGCATAGTTGAGTTGTTTATAATTATTTTTGGACATTAAAATCAAAACTTAGTGATGGGAACAGTAGGATGGCTCCGTTGAACTATGATATGTTTGGATTAATAACTTAATCTAATTATTTTTAAAATTTTATAATTTACACGCATACAATTAATTGAGACATATTATATGTACATGTGGAAAAAATAAAAATTCAACCTCATTGTTAATTCAAATTGAACTTAAGTAAGATCTTAATAATCACAAATATATGAATATGTTAATAAAAAAAAAGAAAAAAAAGAGAACATAAATTGGAAGTCCAACTATTCTGACTAGTTAATCAATTGAATATAGGGGTGTTAATTTTACTCGTTTAACCGGAACCGAAACACCGGTTTCGGTTCCACATTTTTGGGAATCGATTAAAAAGTAACCGGAACTGGAACCAAACCAACAATAACGGTTCCGGTCCTGGGTAGCCTAATATGGAATCGAAATCGATAAGAACCAGAACCGAACCGAGAAGAACAGGTACCAATAAATAAATATAGTGTAAAATATACCCGGAACCGGATTCGAAACCGATATAAATACATAATCGGTTCCGGTTCCGGATACATCACTTTGAGAACCGGAACCGTTAAGGAACCGAACCGATAAGAACCAGAACCGATTATTCCGGTTCTGGTCACCTTAGGAACCGAACCGGAACTGACTCGTTGACACCCCTAATTGAATAGCTTGATTAGTGTGATTGGGAGACATATTGACTAGATTTACCAGTTGATTAGGCCGAATATATTGACTAGTGTTGACTATATTGACTAGTTTAACAAGTATGACTAAGTTGACTAAACTTATTAGATGACTAATTTGACTAGGTTGGACTAGATTGAAATAACCACCAGTCCGTACTCTTTAATTAGAAATACCTAGAAGGGGGTGGTTGATTAGGTATTTAAAATTAATTATACCTAAGCAGTTTTACTGGTCTATGGTAGGGGAGAAAATCGCATGCCTTAGTTGTTTGATAAAGGATTATCACAACCGATTCAAATCGAATATACCTCCGTGGTATATTTTCTTTTCATCGTTTGATCTAATCAATATGAATAGCGGAATACAAACAAACAATCACATAAGACAAGAGATTTTTACGTGGAAACCTTAGCCAAGGAAAAATCACGGGACCACGTCCAGATGGAAAGTATCACTAAATGAAAAGTTAAACGAAACAAAGGTTTCCTACGTAGCACCGTTTCAAATACAGCTTCCAACCTTAGCCAAGGCCTACTATCGATGCATCCACGTCCTTTGAATCAACGCTACGAGTCCACGCGCGCCCTCAAAGCCAAGAAGTCTTGTTCGCTTTTTCAGTTTGGTACACCCCAAACCTACCATCGATTGGCCACTCCGATCTTAATTCTCAACACTTCAGCCTTTGTCGAAGGTGAAGGATTCAGTACACCTTGAACCCTAGGTTGCTCAATGGTGTTGAGTCACATTGGTACACTCAGGCTACTAGGTCAAATATCAAAGTGAAAGACCTAAGCTGAATAATGGATCAAGCTCTTGGCTTTGATCAAGAAGAGGAACAAGCTCACAAGATGTTTATGAGATAACTAGGCTTCTTGCTCTTTGAATGGACACTCTAATAAATAGACCTTCTATTCTCTCTATTGAAGTGTAGAAGTGTCATTAGAGAGGGTATAGAAGGGTTATATTTATAGAATATGTAACCCTGAGTCTTGTAGAACGTGGGAGAGTGGAAACTAGAATTTTGGATCTGAAAAAGACTCAATCCGCGTGAAGTCCAATTGATTTTACTCTGGGTCCAATCGATTGGCCTTGTACGGATGGGTATTTCTTTCGTAAATACAATCGATTGTACATAGTCCAATCGATCGTACTTACATAAGTTTCTGTCTCGTAGACTCCAATCAATTTTACAGAGGTCACCAATCGATTGGGCTTTGATAAAAAATCAGAGTACCCGTACAAGAATTGCGCCCAGTATATAGTGTCTGGCCGTTCGCCAAGTGGGGACTCGACATAATCGGGCCCCTCCCTATGGCTCCAAGAAATGTTCGTTTCTTACTGGTCACCACCAACTACTTAACCAAATGGATCAAAGCCGTTGAGCTTCCTCAGGTCCACGTCTCAAACGTAAGAAGATTTCTCTGGGAAAACATTGTGTGCCGTTTCAGAGTACCCTAAGAAATTGTAACGGACAACGGCATATAGTTCAGTGCAATCGAAATTCATTCTTTTTGTCAGACGCTTGGGATCAAGAAGAGCTTGTCAACTCCGAGGTACCCACAGAGCAACAGATTAGCGGAAGCTGCCAACAGGGTCATACTAGATACGTTGAAAAAGAGACTGGAGAGAGCTAAAGAAAAATGGGCTGAGGAGTTATACGGAGTGCTGTGGGCCTATCGCATGACCCCAAGGCGATCAACAAGGGAATCTCCTTTTTCACTAGCTTAGGGATAGAAGTAGTACTTACTGAGGCCACGGCGCCGACTTCCCGAACATTAGCCGTAGAATCTGGGTAGAACGAAGACATACTGGCCCGCGACATAGACCTCCTAGAAGAACGGCGTGAGCAAGCCATGGTTCGTCTAACCAACTATCAGCAGAAGACGGGCATTTGATCGAAGGGTGAAGCACAGAGTTTTTAAACCAAGGGACCTCGTCCTCAGGAAAGTATTCGAAAACACAAGAGAGGCCAACAGCGGCAAGCTCGGGTCAAATTGGGAAGGGCCCTACATGATTGATAAGTTGGGACAACACGGATCCTACTTCCTAAAGACGTCAGACGGCGATATACTCGAAAGACCATGGAATGCCTTCAACTTAAAAATCTTTTATCAATAAAGTATGATTCAAAGTCTAAAGGATAGCATTTTGATAAAGCCATTGCACATGCCGGCCAAAAAGAAGTATCCCTCCCAGAGGGAGGAGGAAGTCCCACAAAATAGCCGAGACACCCCAGACCTTATCGGCTGAAAAGCCAAAGGCAAAATGGGACATCAACGCTTACAGTTGGCATTCATCAAGAGCAGGCTTAGTCCGCCTTGATGCATGATAACTGTATCCCTCTTCAAAGGATGAAGAAGTCCCGCAAATGGGCCGGGGCACCCAGACCTTCTCGGTTAAAAAGCCAAAGGCAAAACGAAACCTCAAAACATATGGTTGGCATCCATCAAGAGCAGGCTTAGTCCGCCTTGATGCATGATAATTGTATCCCTCTCTGAATGAGGAAGAAGTCCTGCAAATGGGTCGAGGCACCCAGACCTTCTCTACTGAAAAGCCAAAGGAAAAATGGGACCTCGACGCATATGATTGGCATCCATCAAGAGCAGGCTCAGTCCGCCTTGATGCATGATAACCGTATCCATCTCCAAAGGAGGAAGAAGTCCCACGAATGGGCCGAGACACCCATACCTTATCGGCTAAAAAGCCAAAGGCAAAACAGGATCTCGACGCATATGGATGTCATCCATCAAGAGTAGGTTTAGTCCGCCTTGATGCATGACATATCCCTCTCCAAATGAGGAAAAAGCCCCACAACAACGAGCCGAGGAATCCTTACCATCTCGGCTCGGAAGCAAAAGACAAAATGGAAACGAGGCAGATATGATAGACGAAGACAAAAAAAAAAGAGGGAATGCGCATAAAAAAAGGGGTGCCAAACGGCATTTACAAGTGAAGTGCACCAACATATATGCATAAGATAAGCGCCATACGGCATCTACAACAACAAAGGGAAAAAAAAGTTGGCAGCCTATTCTTCTAGAGTCACAACGGTGATGGATGATTGTCCGACTTCACCCCCAGTGACCAAGGGGTCTCTATGAACATTTTGTTCCTTCCTCCCATCAACCGATTGCTCTACCTCTAGCTCCTCCCCCACAGTAGCCGAATCCTCTTCGCCGTATTCAACCCGAGCTTCGATAGCGCCCCTTTCATATTGGACTTGCTGGAGACGAAGCGACTCGACGCGAACCAGCTCCAAGGTCTCCCTCATCTTACTCAGGGTAGTTCAGCATCGACTCTTTTCTTCTCAGAGGCTCCCAGGACCGAGTAGACATCCGTGGATTTCTTCTCGACGACCAGTAGAGCCTCCTAAGCCTTGGCCAGCTCGGTCTGCCTAGCTTGGAGCTCTGAGTTCAGCACCTCCAGGTTCTGAGAAGCGTTGGCTAGACGGGAGACTGCCTGGTCTGCCCTTTCCCTCTGACGAAGGACTTCGGTGTCCTGCTGATCGCACTGGGTGAGGAGGAAGGAGACAAAATCCTTCAGACTAAGGAAGGCCGTGGTACCCTGTGATATTCACTCAAAAGTGTTTATTTTAAGCAATTATCCCTTTAGTGCTATCACACTCTCCTACGTAAACCTATTATATTTATCCACTTTTCTACGTAAGAGTTTCTCTCATTGCGTAGAACACATTTTTCTGCACAAAATGGTATATTAGCATGCACTCATACGCATTTATTTAACCTACATGCAAAGTCATTTTGTAGAAGTCTCATTACGCGATTTTTCTATTACAGGAGCACTAATCGGACAATTTTGATGGAATGCAGGCCACGAGCGATCACAGAAGCCCAATATCAAAGCTTAAAGAGCTAGCAGGTGATGATACAAAAATATGGGCCAAGTATAGGCCAAGCCAGAGGATCGCAATGCCGGACTTAAATCCAAGCCAATCTCAAGATCAAAGAAAGTACCAAGATCCAATCGATCTGCGGTCAACCGTGAGTATCTCAAAAGAAATAGAATGTGACAGCACGCGATGTTTGCAAGCTTCTAGGCCTCAGACAAAGTTGCTAGACAAGGTGAAACCAATCAGATGGACCTGTGGTGATCCAACACCATGTTGCAAGATATTGGACAAATAACACAGGGTTGACTTAAGTGTTTATCTCATATCGCATCAAAATAAGTGCTGGACCGCGATTGGGCTGACAAACATATGTGTGAGAAATCTTCGGAATGGTGATTGATGATTAGAATATGCAATCTTGTGGATAGTCCAGGAAATTGAAGGCATTAGTAGCTGGATTAAAACGTTGGATGTTCGACAAGTGGAGAACGTTGGCGGTCCCCAAATGAAGAAAGAGTTGGATCAAAGTAAAATATAGAGCATCACACATGGTCGGGTAGAGTGCAACAAGAAATATGGGTTGAAATTCTTTAACATGCACACTTGTTCCAAGAAAAAGGTGGTCGTTTTTAAGTTGTGGAAACAAAGATCAAAGATGGAGGGTGGAGATTAAAGCAATTGGTGGTGACATGCAAAGCATTAAATAAAGGAGAATGTATGAAGATTGATGCAACATTCTATAAGAGGCATGGACAACACATCTTAAATGAGGAATTTTCTATCTTTAAGGCACATGTTGTTAAGATATCATGAGATATCAAAAGCACAGACATGTGACAATGAGAGAGTCTCTCTCTCCAAGCAAAAAATAAAGAAGGCTGAGTTAAAGGTGGACCAAACATATTGGGTGATTCCCTCTCCCATCTCTTTCTATCCATCCCACACCGTTGGATCTCATGGGATCCAACGGTTCTCTCCCCTCTTGCATTTTTCAACCCCTCCACGTTTTTGACAACAGATCTCGCCACATTTTTGAAAAAGGAAACCCTAAGGCGCCATTCTAAAAAACAATGCTCCTTTCTTTCAAGAGAAAAGGGGGGCCCATTTCTATTTTTTGCTGCCCACGATCTCCTTCATTCCTCTCTCAGCCTAAACCCTAATGACTTTTAATCCCTACTGCCCCTCTCTCCCACGTCCATCACTCTCCAACCTCTAGCTTCTCTCCCTTACTTATCTCATAGCCGTTATTATCAAAAACAAAAAAAAAAAGAAAGGGAAAGAAGAAGAAGATGCCATTAACTCTTTGAATTTGAGCACGCCTCCAGTCCACCATCCTCCAAAAAGGCAGCATTGTCCTCCACCGCTGCAACACTCCACAACCTGCCGCTGCCCTCCACGTTGCAGGTGGCTCCGCTACCATTTTCTCCAACCACCTGCACTCCGCCAGCACTACAACACCTTGTTGCCCTCTTGTAGGATAGCCTCGCTTGCAAGTAGCACCGTCTGCTCCTCTAGTGCCACCACCTGTAATCCCCAGTAGGTCTTCTTCACGGTACAACTTCTCTCCCTCACTTCTCTCATGGAAAGATAAGGACAGCAACTCTATACCGGTCCTCAAGCACCTGCTGGTTGGCTGAACATACACACCAACAAGCATCCTTCACGGCATCACCATCGTCAAGCCATCGTCCCTAACGCTGATCAGATCTGCTCCTCCACCTCTTCTGCTGCACGTCATCCATCACCAAGTGCAAGCCCACCGTCTACACGACCAGCGAGTCCAAACGCACCTTGTGCAATCTCTCGTCATACCCTGGACATTATCACGGACCATTGCATACTCTTTTGGGCATGCCCCTTACCACCTTGCTGGTTTGCACAATCATTCATCATGCCGATCAACATCCATGCTAGCCGATCTCTTTCTTGGTGTGGTAAGTTTTTAGGTGATCACCTCTCTCCTCCTTCTCTAACTCTCTATCTAGCTTCTTCTCTTTCTTTTGGTCTTTAGTCTTCACTTTCTCTCTCATCTTGATCTCTTTTATTGTGCTTTCTACATCAGTTGCTTTGAGATTGTTTATTTTAATAGTTGTAAGCTACACTTCAATTTGATGAATAAAATAAAGTTTTTTTATGCAAGTCTCAGTTTGATTATTATGATTCAGTGTTTTCTCTCTCTTTTCTTTTTATGCATCTTAGGTTGTAATAATCCAAATAAAAAAGAATGCACTACAGGAAAAAAGACTTTTACCGACGACCGGAGACCGTCGGTATAGGGTAAAATTACGTCTCTAAATATTATACCGACGGCCAGAGAGACCGTCGCTAGTCGTCGCTATAAATTTCGTCGGTAAAAGGTATTACCGACGGCCATATCAAAAATGACCGTCGCAAAAAACATTTCGTGGATTGGAAAAATTAATGTACCGACGATTTCTGACCGTCGGTATATATCATTTCTAGCGACGGCTTTGATCGTCGGTATATAAAAAGATCATTTTGCATTGGTCAAAAAGATTTACCGAGGGTCAAATTCGTCGCTGTAAGATACATAGCGACATAGTTTTACTGGCCGTCGGTATTAAATACCTTTAGCGACGGCCAGGATCGTCGGTATAGATCAATTTTGTGCATAATTGTGTATGCCTTTTAGCGACGGTCGCGGACCGTCGCTACATCATTTATATAGCGACGGTCATGAGTTTTGCGTCGCTGAAAGTCATATATAGCGACGGCCAGATTAATCGACCGTCGCTATATACATTATATAGCGACGGTCAGGAATCCTGACCGTCGCTATATAATGTATACAGCGACGGTATACGGCCGTCGCTAAAAGATTTAATTGTAAAAAAAATTTTTGATTTTTTTTTAATAATTTGTTGTACCTGTACCTGTAATGTATATAATACCGCATTTCCCTATTCCATGTCCATTTAATCAAAATAGAGTGTAAAGAAAATAAAAAATTAAATATCTTAAATAATTAAATTTCTACAATATTGATTGTTTAAAATTTAACAATGTTATAAAAGTTTAAAAAAGCAATCTGGAAGAGTAGAAGACACGATCAATCAGCATCTAGGCCCTGCAAAACAAATAAAAATAAAATAATTAATATATAAAATGCAATGTAAATGAAATAAAAAATTAAAATTAAACTTAAAAATCTTGAAATGTCTAACTGGCTACAGATTCTTAATCGGAAATCTCTGTTTTACCCTGTCTCTTCCAGCATATTTGTTTCAATACAATAGAAGTGTTGTAACAAGATTCGGGAGAGTCGGACATCGTTTGCCATATTTGGATGTCGTTGTCCTAAATTTGACTTAACTTAATACCTATAAATGCCTAAACCTATAACTGACTACAGATTCCTAACCGGACATCTGTTTTTTAACCCGTCTCTTCCAACATATTTGTTTTAACACAATAGAAGTGTTGTAATAAATTTTGGGAGATTCGGACATCGTTTACCAAATTTGAACGTCGGAGTCCTAAATTTGACTTAACTTAAAACCTATAAATGTCTAAACCTATAACTGACTACAAATTTCTAATCGGACATCTGTTTTTTACTCTGTTTCTTTCAGCATATTTGTTTCAACACAATAGAAGTGTTATAACAGGCTTCGGGAGATTCGGACCTCGTTTGCCCGATTTAGGCGTCGAGGTTCTAAATTTGACTTAACTTAAAACCTATAAATGCCTAAACCTATAACTGACTACACATTCCTAATCGGATATCTATTTTTTAATCCGTCTCTTCCAGTATATTTGTTTTAACACAATAGAAGTGTTGTAATAAATTTCGGGAGATTCGAACATCGTTTGCCCAATTTGGACGTCGGAGTCCTAAATTTGACTTAACTTAAAACCTATAAATGTCTAAACCTATAACTGACTACAGATTCCTAACCGGACATCTATTTTTTATCCCGTCTCTTCCAGCATATTTGTTCAACACAATAGAAGTATTATAACAGGTTTCGGGAGATTCGGACCTCGTTTGCCCGATTTAGGCGTCGAGGTTCTAAATTTGACTTAACTTAAAACCTATAAATGCCTAAACCTATAACTGACTACACATTCCTAATCGGATATCTATTTTTTAACCCGTCTCTTTCAGCATATTTGTTTTAACACAATAGAAGTGTTGTAATAAATTTCGGGAGATTCGGACATCGTTTGCCCAATTTGGACATCGGAGTCCTAAATTTGACTTAACTTAAAACCTATAAATGTCTAAACCTATAACTGACTACAGATTCCTAACCGGACATCTATTTTTTATCTCGTCTCTTCCAACATATTTGTTCAACACAATAGAAGTATTATAACAGGTTTCGGGAGATTCGGACCTCGTTTGCCCGATTTAGGCATCGAGGTTCTAAATTTGACTTAACTTAAAACCTATAAATGCCTAAACCTATAACTGACTACACATTCCTAATCAGATATCTATTTTTTAACCCGTCTCTTCCAGCATATTTGTTTTAACACAATAGAAGTGTTGTAATAAATTTCGGGAGATTCGGACATCGTTTGCCTAATTTGGACGTCGGAGTCCTAAATTTGACTTAACTTAAAACCTATAAATGTCTAAACCTATAACTAACTACAGATTCCTAACCGGACATCTGTTTTTTATCCCGTTTCTTCCAGCATATTTATTTCAACACAATAGAAGTGTTATAATAGGTTTCGGGAGATTTGGACCTCGTTTGCCCGATTTAGGCGTCGAGGTCCTAAATTTGACTTAACTTAAAACCTATAAATGTCTAAACCTATAACTGACTACAGATTCCTAACCGGACATCTATTTTTTATCCCGTCTCTTTCAGCATATTTGTTCAACACAATAGAAGTATTATAACAGGTTTCGGGAGATTCGGACCTCGTTTGCCCGATTTAGGCGTCGAGGTTCTAAATTTGACTTAACTTAAAACCTATAAATGCCTAAACCTATAACTGACTACACATTCCTAATCGGATATCTATTTTTTAACCCGTCTCTTCCAGCATATTTTTTTTAACACAATAGAAGTGTTGTAATAAATTTTGAGAGATTCGGACATCGTTTGCCGAATTTGGACGTCGGAGTCCTAAATTTGACTTAACTTAAAACCTATAAATGTCTAAACCTATAACTGACTACATATTCCTAACCGGACATCTATTTTTTATCCCGTTTCTTTCAGCATATTTGTTTCAACACAATAGAAGTATTATAATAGATTTCGGGAGATTTGGACCTCGTTTGCCCGATTTAGGCGTCGAGGTCCTAAATTTGACTTAACTTAAAACCTATAAATGTCTAAACCTATAACTGACTACAGATTTCTAACCGGACATCTATTTTTTATCCCGTTTCTTCCAGCATATTTGTTTCAATACAATAGAAGTGTTATAATAGGTTTCGGGAGATTCGGACCTCGTTTGCCCGATTTAGGCGTCGAGGTTCTAAATTTGACTTAACTTAAAACTTATAAATGCCTAAACCTATAACTGACTACAGATTTTTAACCGGACATCTATTTTTTACTCTGTTTCTTCCAGCATATTTGTTTCAACACAATAGAAGTGTTATAATAGGTTTCGGGAGATTCGGACCTCGTTTGCCCGATTTAGGCGTCGAGGTCCCAAATTTAACTTAACTTAAAACTTGTAAATGCTTAAACCTATATGATTGTTGTATTTAATGCATAAACCTTTAATACAACAATCATATCTCTTAAATATAAATGTACCTGATCATCATTCGGGTCGTCGGACTGATGCTGGTCTTGGCTCGGAGGCGGTATGTCAGCTGATTGCATGGAGCGAAAAAATGCAACCATCTGCTCTTGCACCATCCTACTCACTTGCTCCTGCATTTGTTGCTGCATCTGCTCCTGCATCTGGGATTGGGCTTGCCGATGCATCTCCTCCTGTTTTTACATCCGCTCCTGCATCTGCTGCATTTGCGACTGCATCTGTTGGAACTCATTTTGAAGAGCCTTATAACTGGAACTGGATGAGCTAGATGATGAGCCAAAGACTGAAGTCGGCGTTGGGCCTAGACCAAAGCCGCGTACCCGTCCATGTCGCTCTGGGGGCATCACGCTGGTATAAATCTCGTCAGCTATAAGTGCAGGAGTAGAACTCTCACCACTCTCTGACACTCGACTCTGTGAAAGCTCTCTAAATTTGGACTGCATTCCAAATAAATTAGTTAGTAGAAGATAATTATATTTTTATTTAAAATAGACATCTTATATACCATGATATCAGCAGATGTAGAATCAACTGGAGACCCGTCTTTTTTAAGATGGGTTCGGAAGAATAAGTCAACTCGACTCGGTGCAGTACCGTCTGTCCTACTCTGAGCCTATTCTTGAAGAAAAAACATATAAATTATTAAACAATAATAGGTCAAAGTAGCTTAAAAAAACAAGCAGTGATATATTGAAATCATATACGCACCTCCTCATCTCTGTGGCGCGCAAAACTCTTCGTGCCCCCAGTATGTTTCATGGTCTGCTTACTACGGTTCGCCTTATTTTGGTTTGACAATGCCTGCAACAAATTCATTGTCATGACGTAGAAAATGGTTAGTGAAATTTTATTTTTTAAAATACCTGAAACTCATCACTACTCCAATATACGACTAGAGAGGCCCAATCAGCATCTGAGATGCCTATGGGTTTATTCTGTAATCGAAGCTCATCGGTGTCCATGGCATCATAATTTTTCTTCAAATCATTCCTCCAATCGCTGTATTTAGTTCCCATTGACTGCATGACCCACGGTCTGTGGTCATCACTAATATCAACTTGTTTTTGAAACGTTAAGCAACAATACTGTTAAAAATCACATCGTTTACTAAAATTGAAAATGGATAATAACTAAGTCAAAATTAGTAAAAGTAGTGTTAAAAAATCATGTCATCTACCTTTACTTTTTGCCACATCCTCTCCTTCGCATCATCAGGAATGTTAGACCATCTCTTTAACTGCAACGATGCGTGACCAGAATGCCTAACAACCGTCCCCAATACTTGTCTAAATGAACGAGCCCCATCACCTACAGGTTGGCCTACTTTATTCCATTCAATTTGCATTTTTTGGCCAAATGGAATGCCAAAATGACCCACTCCTCGTGTGGGCCCTCTCCTCCGGACGCTGGTAGAAGCTATTTCAAAAATTATAACAAAAACACGTCAATGAGTATACAAAATTTATAACATCAAACAATAATATCAGCAACTTATATCATACTAGCGCTACCAGGCGTCGACTGTAGGGCTGGTGATGAGGCTGGCGATGGAGCTGCAACTGGGGATGGGGCTGACGATGGGGATGGGGCTAGCACTGGGGATGGGGCTGGTGGCACTGGGGATGGGGCTGACGATGGGCCTGATATTGTCGATGGGGCCGACACTGGCAATGGGGCTCTCGATGTAGTCTTCCTAGACACTTTATTTTGTCGAGGCATATCTAAATTCTTGCACGAATAATATTAGGCCATATATGCATGAATAATATTGACAGAATAAATCAATGTACAAGAACTCAATTTCATTAATCAAACATATTACAAAAAGAAAATTACAACATATATTAAAAATTACAATGGATCATCCTCATCATTGATGAAAGCTTGATCTACTCCATAACCTTCAACAACAACTCCGTCGACATCATCCCTAACCCAATTGACATCATCATTGGAGTCGGGTTCCTGTTGGTACAACCCGGGCTCATTTATTTGGAAAGGCTCTTCTTCTAGGTCCTCAGTTGACACCATATCGTATGTGTCTCGTGGTTGTGCCTTTAGTACAACGCGCCAATCAGCATTGTTGGTGTCTTGAACATAAAAAACTTGTTGTGCCTGATTTGAGATAATAAATGGTTCATTGGTATTTAAGGCTCGTTTGACATTCACACAGTTGAACCCATACTCATCTTGTCAGAATCCCCCATGAGTCAGGACATCATACCAATGACATTTAAATAACACGATCTGATTTTCATCAGGATACTGTAGCTCCAGGATATCATTTAAAATGCCATAGTATTCGACATTGCCTGTTGTTGGGTTCATGTCTCTCGCGCTTGCAAAGCTATTAGTCTCTGCAGTTATAAAAACTCCACTATTTTGAGTTTTTCTCTTTCTCTCTCTATCTTGTGTGAAATCTAAACCCTTTCATAATAGACCCTTTAAAAGATTTCACTATCCAAGAAGGACCCAAAGATAACATTTCGAGAGATTCATGTACTTGTTCGCCATTTAATCGCATCTGCGAGACCTAGGCATGTTTGAAAAATAAGGTTAATACATTTAAACTATATATAATTACACTTAAAAAATAAATGTGTTTGTATGATATCTAAACCGTACATGTTGTTTAAACCATGAAGAAAACTCCTTGATATGTTTCAGTTCAACATCCCTAGGTCCCATACGTCGATTATTGGTATTGATTATTAGTTTGTGTTCCATGTACAATAAATAACACGTCAATAAGTACCAATTTATATGAAATACATACCGAAAGTAGATTTGGAATGATTAGTCTTACTCAATAAATGGAGCGACTTCGGGGCAGTTGTTCAGCACATAGAGATGAGCTTGTTCCCAGTCAAGGTTGCTTAGCATGTATGTTGTAGCCTTCCCTATGGCATGACCAATTCCTGTGAAAATGGATAACTTCCCACGTGATTCAGCATCAATAGCATCGCTATTCCGTTGTGGCCGGTTGAACCTCGTTTCAATGTCATGCAAGTATCTCGAGCAAAATATCAATGATTCTTCACAAATATACCCTTCGGCAATTGACCCTTCCGGATAATTTTTATTTCGAACATATATTTTGAGCCTATGCAGGTACCTCTCAATTGGATACATCCACCGATATTGTACGGGTCCGGCCACCTTAGCTTCACCAGCTAGATGAATGGGCAAGTGCACCATTATATCAAAAAATGCCGACGAAAAGATCATTTCTAATTTGTAAAGTGTTACAACAATCTGCGATTCAAGTTGCTCCAATTCTTTCACATTCAACACCTTCGAACATAACTGCCTGAAGAACGTGGACAACTCAATCAAAACTTAACACACATTCTTTGGTAAGTTACCACGTATTGCAAGTGGAAGAAATTGTTGCATGAGAACATGGCAATCGTGACTCTTGAGCCCCAAGATCTTGCACTACTTCACTTGAACACATCATGAGAAATTTGATGAATAACTATCTGGAACCTTCACATCTTTCAAGATTTGACAGAACTTCCTTTTCTCAACCAAAGACATCATGTGACATGCAGCGGGAAGCAAAAGTTTCCTCCCATTTGGAATGGGATGAAGTTCATTCCTTATACCCATTAATTTCATATCCAGACGAGCCTTCAGGTTGTCTTTAGAACCCTCCATATTTAACAGTGTCCCGATCACATTATCATACACATTCTTTTCAATGTGCATGACATCCAAATTGTGCCGCAACAAGAGATCTTTCCAATACGGCAATTCAAAGAAAATGCTCTTTTTTTCCAATTCTTAGGTAAATTGCAATCATCCCTCTTTCTCTTCCTCCCAGTTTTATCATTATCTGACTTCCCAAATGTTATCTGCTCGTAGTCCTGTAACTGGTCGAGCACATCCCCACCGGTCAATGGTTTTGGAGCACTTTTTAATTCTTTTCTACCATTAAACGACTTCTTATTATGTCAAAATTTATGATCAGTTGGTAGAAATCGACGATGTCCCAAGTAACATTCTTTGTGTCCTACAAGCAAGTTTTCCCTTAGTGCTCCACCCTGACAAGTTTGCAAGTGCAAGGAAGTCATTAATAGTCCATATGACTCCTACATGACACCAAAAATTTTGTTTTAAAGAGGCATCGTATGCCTGAAATCCATCTGTCCATAATTCCTTCAATTCTTCGATCAATGGTTGCAGGTACACATCGATGTCGTTCCCAGGAGCCTTAGGGCCAGGAATAAGCAGCGTCAACATGAAAGATGTTTGTTTCATACACATCCATGGCGGCAAATTATATGGAATAATAATTATGGGCCATGTACTGTGAGGAGTACTCGTATAACTAAAAGGAGTGAAGCCATCGCTCCCTATCCCAACTCTAACATTCCTCTGTTCAGAAGCGAAAGATGGGTATTTCTCGTCTAAAGTTTCCCACGCCTTGGAATCTGCTGGATGCCTCAGCACGCCATCTTTTGTACGACCCTCGGCATGCCATCTCATGTGTTCGGCTATTTTTGAACACATAAACAACCTCTGAAGTCTCGGTTTCAACGGAAAATAACGCAAAATCTTCGCAGGTATTTTCTTATCATCTGTAGACGAAGTGGAAGCATCTTCAGTAGACTGACGTGTAATCGGTTTCCACCTGGACTCACCACATACGACACATTCATTTGCGGTTTCATAATGATTCCTGGACAACGTTTCACCAACAGGAAGTGCCTCCTTTAACAACTCAAGCAACATGTCGAATGATTTGTTACTCCATCCGTTAAGACACTTCAAGTGTAATAACCGTACAATAAAAGATAATTTTGAAAATTTTATGCAACCTAGGTACAGTTCAGTCTCGGCATCCTTTAACAATTCATAAAATTTATCCACTTCCGAATTTGGCTCAGTCGATCCAGTTTCATTCAATTCATTCTCCTCTTCACGATCAAAGTTCGCCATTCCATATGCATCTTGTAACATTCCTTGCATATCATCACCCTCGTCAGCCTCATCACTCATATATTCATTATCATACTCCCCATGGTACAACCAGACGGTATAATTCGGTATTATCCCAATCAATACTAGGTCCCAATATACTTCTAGTCGATCCTTCAGGAACGCATGACAACATTTTCTACATGGACACTTGATCTTGTCTCCGTACTCTGAACGAGAAAATGCAAAATCCAAGAATTGTCCTACTCCGTTTAGATACTCGGGGCTATTTCTTGGCTTCCCAACCCAACTTTTATCCATCGGCATATCTTCTTCAAAATGACGCCACCTTCAACAGAAATTAAGCACGTTGTCACACACAACTCAAATGCAGATGCATCATGCTTCTTATCTCCTCTCTAAAGGGTGGGTTGATCCTATCCCATTCAAGAATGCATAATCTCTGGT
The DNA here is from genome assembly GCA_035048495.1 of Euptelea pleiosperma. Lineage (NCBI taxonomy): Eukaryota > Viridiplantae > Streptophyta > Magnoliopsida > Ranunculales > Eupteleaceae > Euptelea > Euptelea pleiosperma. The sequence goes on along the minus strand of CM068544.1, from coordinate 11,305,512 downwards.
ACACTCAATAGCCAAGTGATTATTTCTCTTTGAAGGAAAATTTCGGCAGCATTTCCCCATAGTTCTCCAAGTACACGACTTAGACTAGGGGCAAACATGTCACCTTATCTAAATATGTACCCAGAAAACAAGAGGAATGCTCACCGAAACTGTCCTACAAATGGAAATAAACACTTTAACTACTGACTGTACCAGAGATTATGCATTCCCAAACTGTCCAAAGGGACAATTCAAGAATCAACAGCAGACAATTACTCCTTATCACCAAAAAGACAAAAAAGTTGTTCACTTGAATTTAGTCTCAAATGAGAACAAAACGTCATAGTTTACAACTAATGTATCCTAAATAGGTGATAAGCCACATAATTGTCACAAAGTGATTCTTGAACGGGAGATCTAAGGTTTATTGCATATATATGTATGATGTGTGTGTGTGTGTGCACAATTCAAATTTATATCATCCCACATGTACAAGCATTACTATTTGCAAAATTCAAAGGAAATAATTCCAACAATTCCCAACATGCATAAATCATACTTCAACCAATAAGCGAATCTTAGGTAAAAAACTTTCATAAGATCTTCAAGTAGCAATATGAAGGGCAAGCAAAGTATTGAAATCACTAATTGAGGCAGCCAAAGCAAATACAACTCAAAGATTGAGAACAAAAAAAAAATAATTCCAAAGATTGAGTAGTGCATTGAAACTAAAGTGAATCTTGAAACAAGGTATATACCCATGCTGTCCATCCTTAGTAGATATTTTTACCAAAAATCAATGGGTCGGGTTCCGGTGACCAACATTTTTGACCAACACCTTGGTGCACCCTCATAGAAGATGAATCAATGGCTGATTTTTGGTGAAGATGATCTCTATGGTGAGGAGATCATCTTCACAAAAATTCAACTCATTCGGATATTCATAGACTGGTTTAGAAGTTAAAGAATTATGGAACGTCGATTTTTACCGTGTAAATTGAAAACCAGATTTGACGAGGTTAGAAATTTAAGAATGGGCTGATTTTTTGTTGGGGTTATCCATATGGTGAGAAGATCATCCTCACCAAAATGCAGCCAAGGTGTTGGTAAAAAATGTTGGTCACCGGAACCCGACCCAAAATCAATTTAATTAGAAATCTCTAGCCATTAGATTTTAGCATTTTTTTAAAGTGTGATTCTAGCTATTGGACCTCAGTCCATGTGATCATTCACTCATACGGGATTTAACATAGGTGGACCTACAAACCAAACATTAGCCCGATTAGTGATTTCATGCCTTTGGATCCTTGTACCCCAAATAATGGTTTATAATGCTCAAAATCTCATGATTAAAATCAATCTATGAAAATAACTCAATCAAACACTTAGAAATCACTAATCAGGGTTATTTTTGGGTTTGTAGGTCCGCTTAGGGATTGGCCACACACATCCTTACGGTTAGTATCCACCCACTAAAATCAGCCATTGATTCATCTTCAATATAGGTACACCAAAATGGGACAATAACGGAAAAATGGTGCTATCAATAAATAAATAACAGAATATAACAGAAATATAAAAGAAAAAATAAGCAACATGTATGGGTATGTAAGCATGTCGGCCATTGATAGGCCCGACTGTAAATCCCGCGTACTCCTTGGTGGATATACACACTAAAAATCACCATGAATGGTAATCTCCAGCCATTAGATTTTTTAGTACTTTTTAAGGCGTGATTATAGCCATTGAATTGAACCATTTTTTTAGTACTAAAACCAACGGCTAAAACTCATCACACAAGCTGATTTTTGGTATAAATGTCTACCACGGGGTGGGCTAAACATCCGTTCGGTTCGTGGGCCCAGATGGCAATGGTGAATAACAAAAATGGTGCTAGCTCACGCCAAAAGAGTGAGCTACAGCTTGAAACTGAAACCGAAACTGATGGTTTGATGTTGGAACCAAACGAAAAGGCACTTGAACCAATATATAAATTTACAGACCAAAAATTAGCTTGATCAGAGATTTCTAAGCGTTGGATTATAGTCGTTTCATGGGTTTTCTCCTAAATATCTACCCTAAACCCTCAAAAGAGGGTTTAACAAATAAATGGGGTTAGAGATTATGAATTAGGGCGATTTTTGGTGTATATATCCACTAAGGAGTGAGAAAAATAACCATGAGGTAAGTTGGGGAAGGAGATAACAGAAAAACAAAAAAAAAACTAATCAAAACATACCTGTTACCGCTTGACGAAGCACGATCGACGCCGGAGAAGACAAACGGCGTCAACAGTACCGACGGCGTCCACACGAATAAACGGCGTAAGCCGTCGGGGGAGGAGAGGGGAAGGGGGTTTCCGGTGGAGGAGATGGGAAATGGGGTTTCGGGTGGGAGAGCCAAAGGGGGTTTCAAGTTAGAGGATGGAGAAGGGGTTTTCGCGCGGGTCACGAAAACCCAAAATTTTTTTTTTTTATACTGAACTTTATACCGACGGCCACACCCTGACCCTCGCTATAAGTATTATATAGCGATGGCCGAGACCGTCGGTAATAATATTTATAGAGAGGGTCACACTTTGGCCGTCGCTATAAGATTATTTAGCGACGGATTTCATCTGGCCGTCGCTATAGATCAGTGTATTTTGGGCGCCAAAAAGACTATACCGACGGATGGTTGTATATTCGTCGCTATATTAATATGTAGCGACGGTTTTACCTGGCCGTCGCTATAAGCAAAGTTTGTTGTAGTGATGTTTTAAAAATCCCGATCTCTCACCACTCTCACCTCACCATATTCTCCACATTTTTCTGATAAAAATTCATCATTTCATGCTCTTATTGCACTAACGTGATTAATCCCAAGTGCGGATCGACATCTAACACGAATCCCTATACAAATCTCACACTTTGCAGGATTAAAAATTGGATTTACAAATTGTGTTGAGATTAGGGTTTCCGTCCAACGACCGAAAAAATCCTAGTTTCACCCTGCCATAGAAAGATAGGCCAAATCATCAGAAACGGATCAAGTTCAAAAGGAACAAGAAAAAAGCATAAAAAGATAGGTACATCAGTGAAGGATTTGCTCAGGCCGTCGTAAGCCTGGGTGAAAGTAGGGTTTTTCCGCGTCGTTGGTTACGAAAACCTTAATTCCAACATATTTGTAATTTTTATCCTATTATCCTGCAAAATTGACAGATTTGTATAGGGATTCGTGTCGGATGTCGATCCGCACTCGGGGTTAGAGCAATGTAGATGAGAACTAAGAGGAAAAAATGCTAGATATTTTATGGGGAGATGAGAAGGATGAAATTGACTTTAAAACCCTTTTTTTTAGATCAAGACATTCATGCGAGAAATTCTAAAAGAAAGCACTCGACTAGAAGACTCACACACAACTCTGGGCAAACACAACTATTGGCAAAAATAAACTACATTTATGAAATAAAAAATTCTATTACAATGCCTTGAATCAACTAAATAAAATAAATGAAACTAAAAAGCAATAATTCCTAAGAAGAAAGGATGAAAGAGATGTGGATAAAAGCAGGAAGAGAAATGATCTAACCGTAGAATTTTTTGATAATAAATGGTTAAGATCTACCCCTTGCTCGACCAATCAATGGTGGTTATCAATCCAAGGTGATGATCATTTAGGGATTGGCAGCATCCAACGGTGTTAGTTTGCTGGCCATGAAGATGGATTGCAAGGAGATGCTTGAGATGGAAGTGCAGCAGGGGTGGCTCGTGGTGGAGAAGCGATGATGCACAACGCACTTCTATGCAACAAGTGCCCGATGCAGGTGGTGCTCCAATGGAGCATAGCAGTTTGGCAGGCCGTTGCTATGAGGAGGAGCGGTTCTAGGTGAAGGGGTTAGAGGGCGGCCATGGATGTTGAGGTGTGCTTACTGGTTCAAGTGGTGTGGACTACTAGGTGGAGATGGTGAAGAACGACACCTCGTTGGTGATGGAGGCATTGATGGCTTAACCTTTAATGGATGCTAAAGGGATGCGCAGTCTAGTTTTGCGTTCACAGTTGTGAGACTGTGAAAATGGTGAATGATAGAGCAGACGATTCAAGTATCCAAGATGGGTGGAATGTCATCCAATGTCCGACGATGGATGAGTCGGTTGACGGTGATGACGCAGGTGGAGATGAAGGACGTGGAGGAGATGAACAAGTGCTGGTAGCGGTTCCGTGGAGAAGATGCCGGCTAGAGGTGGTAAGTGGCTTGGCAGCAAGGGAGAGCAGTGGCTGAGGTGATGGCGTGAAGGAGGAGTGGAGCAGGTTTGTGCGAGGTGCTCGCAGCTGTTGCCGGCCGGAGTTGCAGGCTGCAACTCCGGTAGAAGACGCGAAGAAGATGGTGAAGAATATGAAGGAGAAGAAGAGAAAATGGGGCCCAAAGAAGGGGGCAATGATGAGAAGGGGGTTTTGGGGAAGGATTGAAGGGATTCGAGGGGGATTAGGGTTCGAACGAACCCCTCTCCTTCTCATTTTTAAAGCTTCCTATTTCCTTTAATGGAAATAGGGTATTTTTTAAATAAAAAAAGAAATATATATATATATATATATTTTAAGTAAAACACTACTTTTCTTTGGGGAATTTCCCCAATTAGTGGACCCCTCATTTAATTAAAATTATTTTGAAATTCACAGGATCCACTAACTGGTCGGACAGCGGGTCGATGATGATGGGCCCGGCTACTGGCCCACATGGATTGATGATGTCCATTGTCTCACAAGATGATGTGACAGACAGTTTGATGGCAATTGGATGGATGGTGACTTGATTGGGATCCAGATTGGTAGATTGACAGATCTAGAGAGATCCAAAGGTCCGATTGAAGATCCAACAGTCTGATGGAAGATCCAACGGTCAGAAAGCTAAGGGAGATGAGATAGAGCCAATGGGCAGGAGTTATGGGGTTAGGTCAGTAGATTCGAGGACCAAGAGATGAAGAGAGAGAGAGAATAAGGAGAGATGAGAGAGAAAGTATCAAAAAATAGAGATAAAAGTATTAGCAGAGGGTCTGGAACCCTGGTCTTCACTGTGACCATCCTCACACTTCTCCAGTAGAGTAGACTATCATTCCTTGCTGACTCATGTGGCTTTAAACGCTTTGGTCCGTCTCTTGGTCATTGGCTCTCCTTCGTTCTTTGGGCCGGCTTTTTGGTCCTCTTATTCAACCCATATTTGGCCCATATCTTCTAGTCATAGCATGTGGGCTCTTTAAGCTTTGATAATGGGCTTTCCTGATCGATGTGGGCTCGCAAGTTTTGAGAATTGTCCCATCGGGGTTTCCTGCGACAGAAGAAGCGCGTAATGAGACTTTATCAGAACCACTCAATGTCTAGACTTCGAAAATGTGTTTAATGCATGCAAATATACCATTTCGTCTAGAAAAGTGTGTTCTACGCAACAGAAGAGACTCTTACGTAGAAAAGTAGATAAATAGAGCCTTTTACGTAGGAGAGTGCGATAACGCTAAAAGGATAATTGCTTAAAATAAGCACTTTTGAGCGAATATCACTGGGTAGGATCGGTTATGTTCTCATAACGCTACTTATCCCTAGGCAAGGAGAACCTGTCGACCAGCCCCATGGCCACCTAGGGTCAAAGAGAGAGTGGCTCTCAGTGATATGATTGCCGAGAGAGGTGCAGAAAGAAGGGATCGAGAACGGACGAGCTGACGCCTGGTCCAAAGGCATGGCCCTAGAACTTGGCCCGAAGGGCTCCGGCTCCTCGTCCAAGTTCACGCGCACGGACGGCCTGGGCAAAGGTGCATCTGTGGTGGTCGGAGGAACTAGAGGAGCAGGTTGCCTAGAAGAACCCTCTCCGAGAGGTCGGAGCTGCGAGTCAGCCGCCCCACCAATAGAAACGAGGGGGTCAAACGCCTAGAAGCCCCTCTTCGAATGACGATCGGACTTCTGGACCGGCGCAGGTCAATGGGATGCTCAGAATAGCAATGGAATTAGTGTCGATCACCTCGATTTGAGACGTCGAGATCACCCCAGCCATCGCAACTGCCTTGTGACTGTTGCGGGTGTTCAATCGAACTTCCCCAAACCAAAAATGTTAGGAGAGCGGGACAACAGCAACAAAGTTGAGCACCCTGTTGACAATCTCTTTAGGGTATGTGCCGATGATCTTCACGTTCTCTACAAACAAATAAAAGATGATGGAGGAAGTAAGAACGAGCAAAACCAGTGAAAGATATGAGAGAATTATTTTGGGATGGGTCGAGGCATGTATTAAGCCTAAACGGACTACCTGTCCAGTTAAAGCTCGATCGAACAAAGCCAATCGGAGGACCTTGATCAGCTAGGTCGGTACAGTCCCATGGACCAGAAACAATTAGGGGGCCTTGTTGGGCCATTTCTTGTGACAGTCAGGAAGGTCCTCGATTGTACGGAAGGGGTCCGACCTAGCCGACAAGCTAAAAAAGAAGTGGTCGGAGTTCGGATAGCACTTTAGCGAGTAAACGCAATCCATTTCCAACAAACCAACTGGCAATGGGAGACAACGAGAATGATAGCCCCCTTTCCAACTGTTCCTCACAGATACTGATCTCCCCATCAGGGAGAGGTTTTCTGAGGAAACAACCCCTCTTAAGACAGAGACGATGAGAGATGCTGAAGCGTTGGTATAGGTTCTCAATGCCGTCGTCCGACCTGGCATGGGCACTAAAAACAAAAGGACGAGAAGAAGAGACAGCATCGCCAGTCTAAACTCTAGCTTGGTCCATCTGGGTTGCAGCACGACCAAAAGAGTCTACCTCGGGGACTTCAGAGAAGAACCCTTCTCCGAGAATAGTGTTCTCTACCACCTCGGCGTCCTCTAAGGAAAAGTCCTCAGAGGAACTGGAAATTAAGGTTTGAATGAAAGAAAAAAGAGAGAGAGAGCGTAAAACAAAAGAGAAGAAAAAAGAAGTAAAACCTTTTTGTAAAGGAAAGATCAGTTGTGTCCCAGCCGAGGTTACTCATGGACGCAATGCCGGCGGGGTTTTCTTGAGGAAAAGAGAATGGGAAAAGGGGGAAGAAGAAATCGCCACAGCAAGTTACGAGAGGAACGTTCGCGCTTGTAAAAATAAAAAATTACGGAGCAAATGGGTATTTATACTGTCATGCCTAGCGTTATCACCAGCGCGTCCTGGCAATAGCAAAACACATAATAAATGTTACATCATTACAGATCCACCCCAGGCGGTACATTTTGCATGCTTGGGCGGCAGCGACTGTTGGTTTCTCAAATCAGTTGAACCGACGATGTTTCAATTGCTCGAGAAAGGGGGCGATGTGGGTACCCTATTTTCCAAATGGTTGAGATACTGCCATGTGTCAATTAATGAGGACACATGCTGATATTCGCTCAAAAGTGCTTATTTTAAGCAATTATCCTTTTAGCCTTATTGCATTCTCCCACGTTAAAATACTCTATTTATCTACTTTTCTATGTAAGAGTCTCTTTTGTTGCGTAGAACACACTTTTCTGGACGAAATGGTATATTTGCATGCATTAAACACATTTTCGAAAGTCTAGACATGAAGTCATTCTGATAGAGTCTCATTACGCGCTTCTTCTGTCGCAGGAAACCCCGATGGGACAATTCTCGAGACTTGCAAGCCCACATCGATCAGGAAAGCCCATTATCAAAGCTTAAAGAGCCCACATGCTATGACTAGAAGATATGGGCCAAATATGGGCTGAATAAGAGGACCAAAAAGCCGGCCCAAAGAACGAAGAGAGTAGGAGAGCCAATGACCAAGAGACGGACCAAAGCGTTTAAAGCCACATGAGTCAGCAAAGAATGATGGTCGACTCTACTGGAGAAGCGTGAGGATGGTCACAATGAAGACCAGGGTTCCAGACCCTCCGCCAGTGCTTTTCTCTCTATTTTCTGATACTTTCTCTGTCATCTCTCCTTATTCTCTCTCTCTCTTCATCTCTCGGTCCTCGAATCTACTGACCTAACCCCAGAACTCCTGCCCATCGGCTCTATCTCATCTCCCTTAGCTTTCTGACCGTTGGATCTTCCATCGGACCGTTGGATCTTCAATCGGACCGTTGGATCTCTCTAGATCCGTCGATCTACCAATCTGAGTCCCAATCAAGTCACCATCCATCCGATCGCCATCAGACTGTCTGTCACATCATCTTGTGAGACGATGGACATCATCAATCCATGTGGGCCAGTAGCCGGGCCCATCATCATCGACCCGTTGTCCGACCAGTTAGTGGACCCCGTGAATTTCCAAATAATTCTAATTAAATTTTAAAAAATGGAGGGTCCACTAATTGGGGAGATTCCCCATAGAAAAGTAGGTTTTTACTTTAAAAAAAAAAATATATATATATATATATATATATATTTTTCGTATTTTTTATTTTCAAAAAATACCCTATTTCCATTAAAGGAAATAGGGAGCTTTAAAAGGAGAAGGATAGGGGTTCATTCGAACCCTAATCCCCCTCCTATCTTTTCCTCTCTTCCCCCCTTTCAATCCCCCCACGTTCTCCCTCCACCGGTGGCCGTTTCTTTTTCTTTTCTTCTTCTTCTTCTTCTTCTTCCTCCTCCATCTTCGCCGGAGTTGCAGGCAGCAACTCCGGCCATCTGGTCCTCTTCCTCCTCCTCCTCCTTCTTCTTCTTCTTCTTCTTCTTCTTCTTCTTCTTCTTCTTCTTCTTCTTTTTCTTCTTCTCATTTTTTTTTTAATTTTCGTTTTTTCGTTTTGTACCGGAGTTGCAGCCTGCAACTCCGGCCGGCAGCGCCCCCCCCACCAGTCCAGTCCTCCTTCTTCTTCCTCTTCTGCTCTCTTCTTCTGCTCCTTCTCCCTCCTCTCGCTTGCGCTCCCTATTGCTGCGTGCAGCACGACCGCGTCCTCCTTCTCTTGACGCTGCACCAACGGTACCGTCTCCACCACGCTTGAGTTGCAGGTCCGCCTGCAACCTCCGCCTGCAACCTCCGCCGTTGCAGCCTCAAAGCTGAAACCTGCTGCTTCGTCCTCCTCCTTGCACCGTCCAGCGCCAGCAACCACAGTCCCCTAGCGCCTCCCTTCCTCCACAGCTAACCACCACACCATCTCACCTGTGGGCAGCACGACTACCTCCATCACCATCTTCACAGCATGCAATAGAGCAGGCCGTTAGCTTCATCCACAACGTGCTCCACCACCTGCACGCACACCTCTTGCATCCACCTCCACCTTCAAGCACCGCTTGAAAAACTTGGCTGAGAGCACCTCTTCTTCTCCTAGCTGCTGGACAGCACCACCATCTTCGTTGGGTTGATGGTCAGCAACCTCCATTCTTGCCTCAAAAGAGTAGCTCTCCAGTGAAGAAGAATAGGTAGGGCTTCATAACTTGCAAGCCAACCACGTTGGACAGCAAGCCATAGCCTCCTTCTTTCCACCAAGCTTCTCACAAGCTCCACCATTCAATGGCCAATTCCGATCCAATTGTTTGGAAAATCTCAAGGTTGCTTTCTTTCTTGCTCACCTTCTCTCTCTTCCCTACTTGTTTCTCTCCCTAGAATATATTTTCTCTCTCTAATTTTACTTCTTTCTAGATTAGTTTGAATGATGTAAGTTTTGTTTTGATGTAATGACAGTTTAAATTAATGCAATTATTCTTGGTTTTAGTGTTCTCTTTTGAATTATATGATTTTTGCGAATTATAGTTCTTTGATATCAATAAAATCAAAAGCATGTTTTAAATCCCGACCTCTCCATCATTCTCATCCCACCATTCATTTTTTTTAGAAGCATTTATGAACCATGATGTTTTTACATTCTTCCGTTATTTTATGTTCTTGTTTGCGCTAACTAAACCCCGAGTGCGGATCAACATCCGACATACTTCCACCATGCAAAGCATAGCTTAATTTTGCAGGAAATCTCAGATCGAAATTACAAATGTATTGAGATTAGGGTCGTTCTCTCAACGACGGAAAAACCCTACTTTCAAATGGCGCCGCTGCCGCTCGGGTGTTCGGGAGTGCGAAAAAGGACGTAAAGACGGAATTGGAAAGTTGCTGAAGCGAAAAGCTGCTCAATTTGGCCAGCCCGACCTTTTCGGGAAACTTTCTATTTTTTATTTTTGTTGATTTTTAGCAGTTTTTAAATTACTATTTTTAATGCCTCGGAAGGCCGAGTGCAATTTGTAATAATGGACCAGAAACAATTAGGGGGCCAGAAAAACCCTACTTTCACATGCCGAGAAGAAGCATATTGGATTCTGTGGTTCACGATCTACTTCGGCCCATTGTTCTATAGACATGCCCCCATAAAAAGATCTAACTCCTGAAGCAAATCTAAACGGACAATTCCGATTACAGATGATCTGTTATCCGACAAATAAAAGAGACCTTATCGAATACTGCAAACACTAGCCAACTAGAAGACGGACCTTGTCGGAATGCATGATATCAGCAACAAAGTCCGACTAGAAGACAAACCTTGTTGGAATGTATGATATCATAAACAAAGTTCGACATAGAACAGGGGCTTATCGGATATCATCCTAGCTACCAACAACAAATGAATTATGCTCGGCATTCTTCTCAGGTGATTTAACAAGCTACCTATCCAAATCGGATGGCAAATACCCACTGATTTAGCCAAAATGGACAAAACCTCGTCTCGCAGGACACCTAGGGGGAAACATTCTCCTCAGTTCAAGAAATGAAATAGGAAACCGTTATCAAGAATGACGGGTACAGGCTCCCCTACAACGATGCGCTCCTTGTTGGAAGCCCTATAAAAAGAAAGTAGACCTAATGAAGAAAGGGTTGGGAAAATCGAGAAAGAATCAAGAACGAAACAATATAGTATTTGAATCCATCTTGACTTGAGCGTTGGAGTGTCATTTACAGGTACACCACCAACCGAAGAACGTGGCAGCGATTGGAGGAGCAACTAATCCGAAACAAGGCAGAACGACACCCAGGGGGCTTTTTTCTAACACAGTCTTTCTTTCATGACTGTCAGGTACGCAGCCAACCTCGCCAGGAAGTTCATCCACCAATCACACATCCATTTCCTCGGGGATCGTGCGGGCAAAGATCACGGATTTTCCCCCACAATCACCATGAGGTTTCAGTTAGTAATTTAATTATTGTTGTATTAGGTCAACCATCAATATTGCCATCTTCATCATGGATTCCAAAAAAATGACTATTGGAGCTTATCCTTGTTGTACTGCAAATTAAAGTAAGTGTTCTACTTTAATTCCTATTGTTACATTTAGGTAAGTCAAGGTCTTACATACTTGAACATAAGCAAAATTGTTGGAAGTTATAATAGTCTTTCCAGTGGTCTTAAAAGACGTTGAGGTTGTTATAATAGTCTTTCCAGTGGATGTTGAAGTTTTTGAAAAAAAAAAGGACAATGGTCTTAAAAGATGTTGAAGTTGTTATAATAGTCTTTACAGTGGATGTCTTCACGAAGATTCATGCAGGTAATACGATATGAGGATCTAAAGCATGAATTTTTTTTCATTTGTTAACGTTTGTAACGGTTTAAAATCATTGCAATATTATTAGAACCGCTTCAATGATTTAATCGATTTTCATTTTTGAAATGGTTTTAAACCGTTTATAAATATCAAAATCGTTGCTCAATTTTAAATGATTCTGTGACAAAACATAAGTTAGAAATGGTTTAGAACCATTGCATAAATTATTGTTTGCACGGTTGTGACCCGTTTCTACACTCCAGTAGATGTTGAAGTTTTTGAAAAGTCTCGATTGTCAAATCCCAGGAATACTTAGTTCTTCGCTAATATATATATTGTTGTATCTCGAATCCCCTGAAGACTGAAATGTCAAATATCAAGTGGACTTCGACAAAACAAATCAAAGAAGAATTAAAATTGAAGAAAAATCAACCCAAGTGTTCAACATCAACTGAAGACAAAGTCAAGTAATCAAGCTCAACTGAAGACAAAGTCAAAGCTCAAGCGATGAAGATTTAAAAGATCAGAGTACGTTCTCACTCAACAAACGTTCAACCATAAAAAATCTCGTGTTGCGGTTACTTACGTAAATCTAAGGGTACACCACGCATTGCCAGTAGATCAAGATTTATCCTAGATGGTTTAGTGATAGTTAGGAATCATTTGCGTGTCAAAAAAAGAAATTCTAAAAAATTTAGAAGTGCTCTGTTATAGACAAAGAGGTCCGGCCGACCGACCTTTTTGAGCGGACGACCGAAGGTCTGGTTGACCGACAAAAAGGGTTCGGTCGACCCTAACTCTCGGGTTGAAGATTTTGTGGTATCCACCTGAGCGGGCGACCGACTAAAGGTTCGGTCGACCGGCCAATAGTACGATCGACCCTGCCCCTTTCGGATCTCATTTGACTCAATCTCTTAAGCGATTTTAAGCGCACTTTGGCTCTTCAAACGGCTATATTCTATTCGGTTCTATTGATGGGAAGCCTGCTTATAAATAAGAGCCCTCTCCTTTTATTAAAATTAACCCAATCAAGAGATCTCTATACTACATTCTTTGATTATCATTCTTTGAGTCCAAAGATCTGGAATTTGTGAGAGCTTCATCAGAGCAAAGCTGTGTATTCGTTGTGAAGGCTCTAAGTGTTTGGAAGAGACTATTTGGTATTATTATTCTGCAAGCATCTTCTTCTAAGAAGAGGATTACTCTTGGCAGAGTGTCTCTTGGGCGAATTCTTCTCCAAATGATTTTCCATTCGATCGTATTCATCAAAAGATAAGTATTTCTATGATCAAATACCTTTTTGATAGAATTCAAAATTTATGAACACTGTGTATTTTGTGATTGGTGGATGAGTGAGGACTCATCTAACTGAGTTGTGAATTGTAAATCCATGAGAAAAAAATTCTCTAAATCGACTACTGGCCTAGGCTGACTCTCTATGTGTGAGAGAAGCTCGTTAGATTAAAACTAAATGATATCTTAGTTAATTATTTATTTCAATTAGATATGTTGTAATGCATGATTGAGATAATATAAGATTACTCGTGTTGAGTATTGGACAGTGGACGTAGGTGCGGAGTCACCGAACCACTATAAATCTAAGTCTCATGTAATTGTGAATGTTTGCATATTTGTATCTCAGATTTTTCATATCTATATTCTGTGGATGATTCATATTTTAATTGCTTGATCCTTTTCCGTCTTGGATAATCAATAATTTTTTAATTCATAAAAAATTCGCAGAGGAATTAAAAATTGTCCTATTCACCCCCCTTCTATGACTTAACTTGGTAATTAAAAGGAAATTTCAATTTTTGAAAAAAAAGGACAATAGTCTTAAAAGATGTTGAAGTTGTTATAATAGTCTTTACCGTGGATGTATTCACGAAGATTCATGCAGGTAATACGATATGAGGATCTAAAGCATGAATTTATTTTCATTTGTTAACATTTGTAACGGTTTAAAACCGTTGCAATATTATTAGAACCGCTTCAATGATTTAATCGATTTTTATTTTTGAAATGGTTTTAAACTGTTTATAAATATCAAAATCGTTGCTCAATTTTAAATGATTCTGCGACAAAACATAAGTTAGAAATGGTTTAGAGCCGTTGCATAAATTATGGTTTGCAACGGTTTTGAACGTTCAAGTGTAGAAACAGTTGACAAAGGATCATAATTATGCAATGGTTTTGAACCGTTGCTAACTTATGTTTTGCAACGGTTTTGAACCGTTTCTACACTTGAAATGGTTCGTAACTATTGCGAATATGTTTTTTCCCGAACTTTAGCACATGTCGTTTGAAACGGTTTTGACTCGTTGAAATGCCACTTTTTGCAACGGTCCAAAACTGTTGCAAATTGGCTATTTTGGTGTAGTACGTCTCCACGCTACCTTGGTGCTAATAGCCTCTCCACCTACTACTCAACCGGTACCAGCGCTGCAAGCTCTCCATTGACATCCCCTCCAAGTCCCATACCTGCAACTCACGGGTAGGTCTGTGTGACAGTCCAACCCGATCCACCTCCCTACGGGATCATCTTGTTGCCCCCCTTCTTCGGTGCAACTTGCTGATTGCGCGCCTTCATCTCCATCATCGTGCAGCCCCCTAGTTTTCACGGATCCATTAAAATCACCATCTCCACCGTCCTCACCTGCTCTCCCATCTCTGATCTCTATGCTGTCCTCACCTTTGATCCCACCCATCCTAACCCCCTCTCTCAACTCCATCACTCTCTAACCCTACTCCCAAACCCTCTCATTCACGTTCCTCTTCCTCTCTTGACCGTTCCTCTCTCTCTGATAAAAAAATATAGCAAAAGAAAACAAAACAGAAAAATGAAAAGAAAAGAAGAAAACATAAAAGAAGAAGGAAAGAACAGAGGAAGACGTCCTCACCTTTTAGAAACCACCACTTGCTAGCCGGTTCCCCTAGCATATGTCAACATTGTTGCCTCCAGCAACAACCTCATCATCCACCCTGCAACGTTGCAACTCAGCAAGCCTCCAACCTCATCCATCCCATCATTCTTGCTGGTTCACACCTACTATTGTCCACGGCCCTGCTCCACGGCAACAAACATCTTCACTAGTACGCAGCCTGCAACAAAGCCTCACCGCAAGCTCCTCCATACATCACGTCCTCAACACCACTCCCTACCACTTGTTGGCCATGTGATATCCGCTAGGCAGCAACTACCCTTGTACCTCCTTGGCTACTACCTCGTTTTCCGTCACCACATCCTCATGAGTTCCCCACCTTCAACCCGACGTACCTCCATCTCCATCTCCATCTCCATACATGTGGTAACCTCTTATTTCTCTCTCTTCCTCTTTTTATTTCTCTCTCTATCTTAATCAATCTTAATGTTTTCTAATTTAGCTGTTATTTTGTTTATTTTTGTTTTACATTGTAAGTTAAATTTGAATTAAATTGATCAATAAAAGTTTAAGTGTTTTTTTGTTCATTTTGCAAAATAAGTTATTTGGTTGTTTCAAATAGTTTCTCTTTAAAGTTCTTCATAAATCACTAATCTCTCTATAAAAAAAAATGTTTTGAACCATTTGCCATATTGTTTTGTCTATTGAAAAGAATTTAATAGATTGATGGCTAGATCATCAATAATTGGGTCATTTTTTGGTCTTGGAGATTTCATTGTGACCTCGTTGATGGTTGGTCCTGAGAACTCTGCATGTGCGCCATGTGGACAATAGAGGAGACTTCTATAACCTAACTTGAGAACTCGTCCAAAATCTTAACAATTCAATTAAGAAAAAGAAAAGCAATTACGGAAGACTTCAATAGCCTGCAACACAAAGAGGTTGTCTAAATAATCCCTCCCTGAATAAGTTTTACGAGGCTTCTGAGAGAGGGAGCTCGCAGACTTCATCATATCCAATGGCTATAAGGGTTCAGAGACGCATAGGTCATCTTGCTGTTGAAATTCACCTGAAAATATCACTCGTGTCGCCGGAAATATCATCTCTCTCTTAAGAATAGACGACGATCATCAATAGTTTCCACCGACTCTTCTGTTACCTTCTCACCACAGCGCAGAGCAAAGACAAAGACGGAGAATAAGAAGAAGAAGAGTTGCAAAAATAGGGTGCTATAATGAGGCTGACGGATCACGATCGATAAATAGGGAGCAGATCTCTCCATTGCTTGTTCTGATGACCGATCACGATCTCGATCCTTCTTGCTCCCTCGATCTTCTAATCTTGTCGTCACCTGCAAGTTGTCATTTGCAACAAAATTGCAAAAAAGATGAAAAAAAGCAATAAATCAAAGAAAATACGAACAATCTCAAATCTGAGAAATAATAGAGATCAGAGAAGTTCAAATTAGGAGAATCTATCAAACAACCACTTCTCTATCTCTGTCTTGACAATACGTTGGTGGACGCCATACTTCTTCTGACTTCTATGTTTCTCATCAAATCAAATACAGTCACCAATCAATATTGTCTTCTTACAACTTTCTTCCATGAATAGATCTCCCAGTTTCTGATTGGAAAAGGAAGAGAGGTTGGGCTTGTGGGAAGAGAAGGGTTTTGCAACTGTGATGAAGGAGGAGGCTAAGGGTGAATAAGGTGAATGATAGAGAAGTATTAGAAAATTAAAACGTCGAGAACCACATGGGACGTGAAAAGTCTTAGTTGTCAATCCCAGGAGTACTTAGTTCTTCTGTAAAATAAATCGTTGAGTTAGGAGTTTGCTGAAGACTGAAGTGTTAAAGATTAAGTGGACTTCATCAACAAATCAAAGAAGAATTAAAGCTGAAGAAAATCAACCCAAGTGTTCAAGATCAACTAAAGACAAAGTCGAGTTCAAGCTCTGCTGAATACAAAGTCAAGATCAAGCTCAACTGAAGACAAAATCAAGCTCAAACATGAAGATATGAATGATCAAAATCACTCAACGAACGTTCAACTATCAAAGAATCTCGTGTTGTGGTTATGTGCGTACATCTAAGGGTACACCGCACGTTGCTAGCGGATCAATTTAACCCTAGATGTCTCCTAGTTCTTTTAGTATCATTTGGAAGCTATCCTAAAGTCATACATAGGATAGTTATTATAATTGTTTAGGTATTTTTCGGAGAAGGTCTGCGAGGACTGGCTGACTGACCACTTTGAGCGGATGACCGGAGTCTACTGACTCTGATTGGTCGATCGGTCAAAAGGTGCGGTCAACCAGACCTCTCGGGTACCATATATTATGGTTCTGGTTTGAGCGGCCACCCAGAGTCTGGCCGACTAGTCAAAATATGCTGTCGACCGGACCTTCAGCACAGTTAACTTTTGGTTTTGAACTGAGCGGGCGACCGACCAAAATGTGCGGTCGATCTAAGTCTGGTCTACCGGCAACAAAAGTGCGGTCGACCCCGCCCATTCCGGATCTATTTTTGACTCATTCTTTTATGCGATTCTATGCGCACTTGAGGCATTCCAACGACTATTTTAGGTCCGTTTATCTTGAGAGGGTAGAGGATTATATAATAGAACCCTAACCCTTCATTAGAAAAGATCAATCAAGCTATCTCTTGACTCACATTCCTTGATTATCATTCTTTGAGTCTAGAGATTTAGAATTTGAGAGAGCTTCACCTGTGCAAATCTGTACATCCTTTGTGAAGGCTCTAGATTGTTTGAGAGAGCTTCACATGAGCAAATCTAGTTCATCTATTGTGAAGGCTACTCTAATTGTTTAAAGAGACTACGAAGGGTATTATTTTTTGCAATCATCTTCTTCCAAGAAGAGGATCTTCATTGGTAGAGCGTCTTTATGGCAAATTCTTCTACGAGGATTTATCATTCTATTGAATTCATCAAAAGGTAAGTATCTTCTAGAATAAACCTTTTAGAGTGAATTCAATATTATCAAACTTGAATTGTTTGTGATTGGTGGATGAGTGAGTACTCATCAAATTGAGTTGATAAAGATGGAATCCTTGAGAAATCCGTTTCTCTAAAATACTACAGGCCTAGTGTGACTCTCTAGATAAATCGAGAAGTGATTCTCGTATAGATCGAGTTGAGATTATAGATCCATGAGAAGAGGGCTTCTCTAAAATGACTACTGGCCTAGGCTGACTCTCTAGGTGAGCGAGAAGCAATTCTAGTTAGATTGAGACTAACCGAATCTTAGTTGGTTGATTATTTATTTCAATTGAAAATGTTGTAATGTATGATTGAAATAATATAATACTACTCGTGGTGAGTATTAGAGAGTGGACGTAGGTGCGGAGTCACTGAACCACTATAAATCTAAGTCTCGTGTGATTGTGAATGTTTGCATATTTTGTCTCAGATTTTCTCATATCAATGTTCTGTTGTTGATTATTATTTTGATTGTTTGATCCTTTTCTACATTGTGTGATCATTAATTTTTAATCCATATAGAATCTGCAGAGAAATTAAAATTTGTCATATTCACCCCCCTCTAGGACATAACGTGGTAATTAAAAGAGAATTTCAGGACAAAAAAGTCAAAACATAAGAGCTATTTTGACGGTGATACGCTTCCCACAAAAGTACGAAAGCATTTTTTTGAGAAACACCCTTCGAGGTATTTCTCAAAAAAAAAAACCGCTTCTAGATTTTTTTTAAACATTGGAAGTCAAAGCGCTTTTGCAAACCAAACACAAATTTATGCTAAGAAAGCGATTATCAATCTCAAAAGCTGGAGAAGCGTTTCCCAAACACTACCTCATAAACTAAGTATTTCTGGGATTGACAATAGAGACTTTTCACGTTACATCCATGATCCACTACTAACGGTATCTCTGAATAAGAGTGACAGTTGAAGATTATCCAAATTATTTTGAACAATTAATTTTCAAAAAAGTGCACTCATTTATTCAAAATGTAGCAATCTAATGGGTCATTTTTTTTTCTAAACTTGTCATTACATGTGAAGACCAAGTGAAAGATTATTATATTAATGTGGCATCTCACATGTATGATTTTGTTAAACTAATTGGATTGTGAATTGTTCAAAAGTAATGATATATTGGGACCCATGTGTGTAGTCCCTGAATCCCAATATCAAGTATAATGGGTTAGTGATGCATCTTGTCATAACTCTGGAGTGGTATTTATCTAGGTAACTAATTCTCTTTAATGGGAAGAGAAACAGTTTTCACTCTCTTATACATAGGTGGCAATCCCCCCTCTTCACACACACCATTTACTCTTTAAGATGTAGGCTCTCATCACCAAAGTGTAGGAGAGTTGGGGTAGAGCAACTTGTACCGACAACAAAGCTTCGCAAGGAATCAAGGTCATCGTGGAATAGCCAATTCGGGTATGTGTTATTACTCCTTTTAGTTTAAATGTTTTGCCCAATTCAAATAAGCAAATCCTTGGTTTTATTGTTCAATGATGTTTTTCCGCGAATAATACCAACACTCAAATGCTTTTGAAGCAATTGCAATTACTCTTGCTAGATGTTGGAGAGCAACATATCAAGCGGTTTAAATTGGAGATTTCTCTAGTCAGTTTCACATTGGAGATTTCTCTAGTCAGTTTCACATGTATGAGATCAAATATGTTTGAGGAAGCAAACAAATAAACAAAAAATATTTATTTTCTTTTAGATAATCATGATGTGAGTGATTTTATTGCCTTTTGAATTCCCAAACGGTGCTAGGGTTTGTAGATATCAAAAGGTTGTAACTTTTCTAAATTAAAGTTTTGGTAGGTTATGTCTAGACCCAAGCTTTTCCATAGAAGATTAAAGAATAAATAATCTTGCAATTATCTATATAACAAAACAGGACGGTTGTCTCCCCCTCTTATCCGGCTTCATAAAGGATGGCTGAGATCTTATCACACCAAATGGACGGTGGATCTCAGCCACTCACACCCAATTTTGACAAACCCTTTGTCGATGAGTGACGTGGGCACGGGTCACCTACTATTTACCTACATATAAGGAATGAAATGAGTTGGATTTACATATAGCCTAAGGGTCAGGCTCAGGAGCCCTACTTTTTATGCCTCGAGAGGGGTGTTACCGTTAAAACGGATTGAAACGGCCAGGGGCAAAAATGAAAAAATTAGATTTTAATGATTTTAACGGAAAGAAGTGGTGCTGAAATTCAAAATTTAAAATTTGAAAATTGAAAAGAAAAATAGAATTTAACAGAAATTTAATAGTTTTCTTGTACCCCTCTTATCTTATATGGCTTCAATAATGAGTGGCTGAGATCCACTATGCTTCATATCGATGGCTGAGATTAATTCTCACCCGATTTTGACAAACACTTTGTCGGAAAGTGCCGCGGGCACAGGCCACCCACGCATATATCAAGACAACTCAGTTGTATTCTCTTATCTTATCCATCCATCTAATATGAACGGTTAGATAAAGAGTGGTTGAGATCAAATCCATCGATCTAATGTGGACGGTTAGATATCAGCCACTCAATCCGCCTCATTTGACCTCAATTTATTCAAAATTTAAATTTCAACACCGTTATTTTTTGTTATTTCCATTATTTTTTCATTTCTCCCTCTGTGGGTTACAATCCGTTATAACAGCCGTTATAATGGAAAAAAAAAAACGGTAACGCCCCAGTCCTTTATACCGTTTGAGTGCTGAAGGCACACAATTTTTGCAAACGCTTTTGTCGGAGAGTGCCGTGGGCATGGGCCATTTACTATTCTATATAACAAAATACATTGGTTGTCTCCCTACTTATACCTCATCTTATAAGCATCAACAAAGAAGGGCGGAGATCTAATCCTCCCCCAAATGGACAGTGAATCTCCGCCACTCAACTGATTTTGGCAAATTCTTTGTCGAGGAGTGCCAATGGCACGGGACATCCACTAGTCTATATAACAAAACAGGGAAGTTGTCTCCCCCTCTTATAGGCTTCATAACGAAGGGCCGAGATCTTATCCCTCATCTGGATGGTGGATCTCAGCCACGCACACCCAATTTTGACAAACGCTTTGTCGATGAGTGCCGAAAGGCATAATGCAGGGATCATATATGTAGGTTTCTACACCATATAACCATCAACCAATGGCCTTTGAACCGCTAAGCAAGGAAAAATTCAAAGTTTCAGTGTAACATCAAATTTCGAAACTATAGGTGTTAGAAATTGTCAACTATATATGAGGTTCGCCAACATGATTTGACAAGAAAAATTCCAAAAATGCTGGGGACCTACTTCATTTTTATACGTGGGGATTTTGCTGATTTTTCGTGTTTATGTCCACCAAGAGGTGATCTAAACATCCATGGGTCAGTGGACCCCAAAAAAATAAAAAAAAGTGCCACGTGGTATGAAACTTTTGTCCAAAGATGGAAACGGTAAGATAATAAAAATGATTCCGACCTGCCGGATTCGAACCAGCGACCTAAGGATTATCTGTTAGACTTGTGCCCACTACAGTCCTCCGCTCTACCAACTGAGCTAAGGTCGGTTTATGAAACGAAGCTTTTTAACAATATTTATAATTGTTTGTAAAGATAATTAGGTCCCCAATCAGTTAATGGCTTGGGTGAAAAAATCAACCAAACCAGATGTTCATGACAGTCCATGATTACTATATAACCCCATTAATTTGGTTTTTCCCATTTTCCTTGACATGATCATCACCTCCCTGAGTTTATTTAAAAAATAGAGCCTGTTATAATAGGGACCGTTATAACGCTCGTCTTAACAATAGGCAGCAGTTGCCATTATTTTACCAGATATATATACTCGTTTTAATGGTAAAAAACCATTAAATAGGTGCATTTTTTAACGGCAGTTAAAACCATTTTTTTTAAAAACCATGGTGTCCTTGCCTTAAGGGCAACGCCTCACCCATTTTTTTACATCCGGTGCCTCAACTCATGCATGCATCCATCTTTTAGGCTTGTTGCAGTCTGGTCATATTGTCTCAGAGAAAATAGGGACTTTTTAGTAAAGGAACAGGCTTGAGGACTCGCCTTTTAGCCATAGTATTTTCACTTGTGCTCTCAGCCGTGAATTTCTAGAATCCAACAACAGGGGCATCTCTACCTTAGGGCCACTACGGCAGTCCCCTAAAGCCCTTGGTGAGAGAAGGCCCCCCCACCCCAGGTCTCACTACAAGCCCAGGCCCTACATAGCACATTTTTTTGGGCCCACTAACCACATGGATGTTTAGCCCACCCCTAATTGGATATACAAACCAAAAATTAAAGTACCGATTGATTATCTCTAGCAATATATTTTAGTACTTTTTAAGATTGATTCTAGCTGTTGGATTCAAATATTTTTTTTGGGTAGTAAATGCAATGGCTAGAAATCATCAATCATGCTGACTTTTAGTGGGTTCATCCACCAATAGGTGGGCTGAACATCCACGCAGTCATTGGGCCCAAAAGAGTCCTCTACATTTAAATTTCTTCCATAATTTTTTATTATCAAGAATAGTTGTTAAATAAATATTTTCTACGATATAGATCGAGAGTTAAAATTTTTAATTAATGCCATATATATTAATATATTAAATACAAAAAAGGTCTTGTATGAAGTTTTTGCCTTAGGCCTCAACTTGTATGGAGATGGCCCTGACCGACGGCCAAGAGCACGAGTGAAAAGGCCCCCTGATCCTGACCCTTTAGTACGTCCTAGTTAAGATGGAAAACAAAGTCGGAGTTGCCAATTATAAACGTTTTTCTAAACCATAGTGTAGCGTCAATTGCCTCGAGGCTTATGCCTCACCTAGAGTAGAACTTCGCTGACTGCCTACAATATAAGCCAAGTCACACATTTTTAGAGGATGCTGGTAGTATGGATGTTTGACCACTCCCTAGGTGACCTATAAACCAAAAAATTAACCTGATTAGTGATTTCTAAGAGTTGGATTAGAGTCATTTTCATGGGTTGATTTTAACCGTGGAAACTTGAGTGTTATTGACCATTATTTGGGTGCAAGGATCCAAAGGTTGGGAATCACTAATCAGGCTGATTTTTGGTTTGTAGGTCCACCTAGGGATTAGCCAAACATCCATATGGTCAGCATCCTCTAAGAGTGTGCCACATGACTCATTTTATGGGCGGGCAGCGAAGATTTACGCCCTCACCTCATACGTTGGACTTTCAAAACACTACTTTTGCCAATTATGGCTAGCCATCTCAAAAATTCCCAAGGGCGTGTTTGATTGTCAAGTGGGAAAATTGCATTTTCCTTGGGAAAACACAACAACTGTCCATTGTTAGATTAGACATTTTTAAATCTGTATAATTTTCCCTACTAAGCCCATATAATTCATTTCCCACCCAGATATGTGAGAAGTCAATTCCACCCGAAAATATGCCTTTATTTTCTTACATGATTGAAATATGTGTTCTCAATTGCAATCAATCAGACAATTAAGGCATTTCCCAGATGTATTTTCTCAGAAAAATTTTCTAAACAATCAAACAAGCCCTAACCTCACACTTCCCCTTCGAAAAAGAAAAAATATTTGCTGTGACTTTTGGCCTTCAAAGTTTGAATTCTCCCCCTCCCAAAGTGACATATGGAGTACTCTTTCAGGACACTAATCTCATGGATGTTTGCCCACCTCTTGGTGGTAGCATACACCACACATCAGCTTAGTGGTGATTTCTAGGAATTAGATTTTTGCACTCATATTTAAAATAAAGTCAAAATTCTACGGCCAGAAATCACCCCATTAAAATATTCAAATTCAACGGCTAGAAATCATCAATTAAGCTGATTTAGGTTCACCAAGAGGTGAATGAAACATGCATGGATGTGTGGGCCCAAAAGAGTGTGTCACATGGCACTTTTGGAGGGAGACTTCTTCTCCTTTACACAACACGTATTCCAAGAACCGCCCCAACGCATGTTAGAAAAGTAATCATAGTTTAAGTTACGATTGGAAGATCTAGGGATATGTATATCATGGGTGAAAGTGACACTGCTCTCTCAAGGCCTTTAAGGCCATTAAGGCGGTCGCCTAAGGCCCCTTGGTGAGAGAGGGCCCCCACCTTAGGTCCCACTAACCACAGAGATTTTTAGCCCACCCTTATTGGATATACAAACCAACAATCAACTTGATTGATTATCTCTAGCCATACATTTTAGTACTTTTTATGACATGATTCTAGCCGTTGGATTCCAGCATGTTTTTTGGATAGTAAATCCAATGGCTAGAAATCATCGATCAAGCTGATTTTTAGTGTACATATCTACCAATAAGTGGGCTGAACATCCATGCAGTAGTCATTGAGCCCAAAAAATGATCTATGTAGGGCCACGAAAGTCCTCTGCATCGACTACAATGAGAGTCCTCTGCATCCAATTTTTTTCCGTAGTTTTTGATTATTACGAATAGTTTTGATATAAAGATTTTCAATTATATAGAGTTTAATTTTTTTAATTAATACCATATATATTAATATATTAAATATAAAAAAGACCTTATATAAAGTTCTCGCCTTAGGCTCAACTTATATCAAGACGGCCCTGCTCAAGGCTGTGCGGCAAAAACAGTACCTGAAATGTTCCAGCAAGGTTTAAAAGAGGCCATTTTAATGGTATAACGGACTGGAGGCGTTATCGTTAAAACGAATTGTAACAGATGGGCAAAAACAGGAAAAAAAGGGAAAAATGAAATTTAAAGGAAATAATGGAAAAAATGGCGCTGAAATTCAAAATTTGAAATTTGAGTTTCAAATTTTCAAAACCGAAAAAAATGAAAAATAACGGAATTTAACTGAAATAACGGCCATTTTTTCCACAAATTGTTTCAGAAAATAACTGTAATTTTTTCATTTTAACAGCCATTAAATAAAAAAAACGGACTTTATTTTCTAAGTGTCAAAAACAGTTCTTAACGTAACGGGCTTGGGGCGTTACCATTTTAACGGCCGTTAAAACCATTAAAACAGCGTTATTATAACCATGTGTTCAAGTACAATCTGGGTTTTGTCATTAAAACATGCACTTTAAAATTCGGGAAAAATAATTTATAAAAGAAAGTAAAACAGAAAAAAAAAGTAAAATAATGATAAATTTTTGTCTTAGAAAATGGTTTTTCATGTCCAAAATTGAATAATCAGATAATAATTCAGAAACGTTCGTAAATTATTTGATCATGTTCGAAAATTCAGGAATTTTTCAAAACCTTTGAAGAGGAAGTTGGCTGGTTCTTTTTTTAATAATTCGTAGGGTTCGCAAATTATTTACGAACAATTCTAGAATTTACTATGGCCGGGAGCAGAGGCTGACTTCATTGTCTATGGGACTTGTGGCAATCTGGTCATATTGGCAGAGAAAATAGGGAATTTGTTTTTCCTAAATCACGTTTAGGAAGGAGCGTTGCGGTTGCGGAATCTCCTCATCTTTCGACAAAATGACAACACTTTCACCCACAATGAGCATTTTATAGCGTCTATCTCTGTTGTCCCACGTTTGTTTTGTTTTATTTATAACTTGCCATATATGTATGGAGGGATTCGAACCCTCGACAATGCTTTTTGGGGGTATCAGGAGATTCGGGACTTCATTATCTTTTCTATGACGTCATGGTCCCAATCAAACTTGAGTATACCTGAACGAAGCCGATCACAGTCCACAGTACGAGCCACGTGGCATACTCTTAGCGGACTCTGACAGTATGGATGTTTGGCCAATCACTAAGTGGACTTGCAAACCAAAAATAAACCTGATCAGTGATTTAAAAGTATTGGAAGTTATTTTCATGGGTTGATTTTAACCTTAGGAATTTGAGCATTATTGAGCCTTATTTGGGTGCAAAGATCCAATGGTTATAAATCACTAATCAGGCTGATTTTTGGTTTGCAGGTCCACCGAGGGACTGATCAACATCCATACGGCCAGGGCCGTCTTAAAGTGTGCCATGTGATTCGTATTGTGGGCTGTAATCGGCTTCCCTTACACCCCGGGGCCTACCAAATCACTAGTAGAACTCGCGGTCGTCCATGAAAATCAATTTGTTTAGTGACTTTTAGCTGCTAGTTTTAGTACTCAAAAAAAAAAAAAAAATTGGTTGAATCCAACGGATAAAATCACTCTTTAAAAAGTAGTAAAACCTACCAATTCTGAATTTTTGGTGTCTATATCAACCGAGAGGTGGAGAATTTTTCTGAAGTGGTATGATTTTTGAAGTGGTGATCATGTGCCAATGATCGCGGGCCACACATACCCATGGTTTAGGCATTGGTTTTAAAATGACTTTTTAATTAAATAACTCTATCTCTATATCTCAGACAAAGGAAATGGAATTGAGGTGCCAGACACTGTAACCTAGAAAGCGTGAGATGGTAACATATCCATGGATTATAATAATATAAAAAAGATGGATGCATAGGTAAATAGAAGTGAAAATCGACAAGTATATCTGTATGAAGATATAAATCCACTTACAAATATAGAACACTAGTAGATGGCCTGTGCCCACGACACTCCTCGACAAAGCGTTTGTCAAAATTGGGTGTGAGTGGCTGAAATCCACTGTCCAGTTGGGGGATAAGATCTCGGCCCTTCTTTATGAAGCCTATAAGAGGAGGAGACAACTTCCTGTTCTGTATAGAACATATGGAATTATGAATTAGTTTTTGTGGTAATAACTGTAACGGTCCAAATTCTAATTGGGGGAAGTTTCTTATTTCAGTTTGCTTTTATTAGGGTAGTCTCTATTCTAGTTTGATTTGATTAAATTAGCAAGTAATTTAGTAGGTCATCAAGTCTATAAATTGAGTTGTAAGCTTAGTGTCAATGAATCTATTAGAATTTTCTAGTTTTCCAAGGTGTTGATCTCTTTTAGAGATCTTGAGATGCTCTAATTCCTGAGAGATGAAGTAGCTAGTTAAAATTTTCAAAAAAAAAAAGCTACAAAAACCCAGAGGATATAACCTAGACAGTGAAGGACATCGCTAACTACAGCCAATATGAGCCACATGGCACATTCTTAAGAGGACACTGACTGTATGGATGTTTGGCCAATCACTAGATGGACATACAAACTAAAAATCAGCCTGATAAGTGATTTCTAAGCATTGGATTGAAGATATTTTAACCCTAGGAATTTGAGAATTATTTGGGCTCTTTCAAATTGTGGGGGTATGTCAAATTTTGAAGATAACATGAGGGTATCTGGTATGTGATTTCTGGACGAATCTAGTTTGTATACGTTTGCAGACTTTAAAGTATGCAAACATTGTCAGCACTGTTGGATGTCCATTGAAAAACGTGTTATTTAAATTTTTCAAAAAGATTTATTTTATTAATTAATAACATATTTTTCAAGGAGCATTCAAGGGTAGATACAATGTTTGCATACTTTTTAAGTCTGCACAATCGTATGCAGACTAGATTTTTCTGTGATTTCTATGCTTTGGATTGAAGTTATTTTCATGGGTTGATTTTAGGAATTTGAGCATTATTTGGGTACAAAGATCCAAAGGTTTTATAAATCACTAATCAGGTTGATTTTTGGTTTGTAGGTCCACTTAGTGATTGGCCAAACATCCATACGGTCAGTGTTCTCTTAAGAATGTTCCACGTGGCTCATATTGGTTGCAGTTAGCCGCGTCGCTGACTGGAGGTGTCAGCGAAGGTTTACTAATGTATGGCGACACTGCGTACCTCATTTCAACCCGTTATTTCATCATTTTGCTATACGCCCGAAACTGCGCGGGCAACTATCGGCTTCAATGCCCCCGTAAGTTAGATCAGCCACCTCACTAATTGGCCCTGTTTTCGCTGCAGTAGTTAAAATCGAATCTTCATCTGTTGAAGCTTTTAACCGTGCGCCAACAAAATCTTCCCCAATTTTCGATCTGATATATTCGTCGGTTTTCAATCTCGAAACCATTGGATTCAGCCCCCGATAGATTCATTTCGATCAGGAAAGTCTTAGATTCCGACCTCTGCAACTTCCAATCAATCTTCGCGCATTCGGTCATCCGACTTTCATTGGTTTATTAATATATCAATCGGTTTTCGATCTGTATCGGACGGTGAATCGAGGGGAGTTGCAGAACAGATGGAAGGATTGAAAAAGGGATCTTCGAGAACCTGAGGATGCCCGGTCTACCGCAGAGAAATGCTCAATTCAGTAATGCTTCTTCGTCACTGTTTTCGCCATCGTGCACCACGGGGTCGGTTTCGGCCAATGGAATCTGGTCAAAGCATCGCGACAATGTCACGTCTGATCAGCTTCAGAAGGTACTATATTTCTTTCTTTTTTTTTGCGTTCAACATGATCGTCAGATGAATTTATTTATGGTAAATTTGAAATAATTAGAGCTCAGAATGAATCCTAAGTTCGAATGATAAGAGTGCGTTATGTGTTTGATTGCATGTTGATCGTCTGGACGAGTGGTTTTGATTAGATATGTGAAGTTTTGATTCATCAGATCCGTTTATCTTCTCTTTATAAGAATGAAGCTTTACTGGGCTGGAGAAAAGAGAGAGCAGATATACTTAAATTTGGAAAATTATGCATTTTTCAGCGATAAATCGTCGAAGGTTTTGTCCATTTTTCAGACAATTTCATGACCAGAATTATGTTTGCTTGAGCATATTGTGATGTAAATGAACAAAATGAGTGCAATTGTAAATTGTTATACGAGTTTCCTGTGTTATTATTTGATTGTATTTGTTTCTCTAATCAACAAACGAAGGAAGATGCAGCTTCTGTAGACGACTTCACTACTGCATTTTGCATCTCTAGATTTATTTTCTTTTGTCAAAATTGCAAGTTTACTGTACTTTGTTTTCTGGGGTGACTGCCTTTCATTTCTGTACTTTGGGATGTAGTTCTGGAGTGAGCTGTCGCCTCATGCCCGGCAGAAGCTCCTGAGAATCGATAAACAGACACTCTTCGAGCAAGCTCGTAAGAACCATTACTGTTCTAGATGCAATGGCTTGCTGCTCGAAGGTTTTTCGCAGATTGTCATGTATGGAAAGTCTTTGCAGCAGGATGGTGCAGCAGTGGGGCACCTTCCCAGCAGCAAACCAGGAGCTTCGAAAATTCAGAATGACAGTATGGTGAATACAATACCGTTGAGTTTGCAAAATGACATCCAAGATCCATCTCTCCACCCTTGGGGAGGTTTGACCACAACTCGGGATGGAATACTATCACTTTTGGACTGCTTTCTAGATGCGAAGTCATTCAAGGCACTCCAAAATGTAAGTGTTAGTAAGTCCTTATCATCCTATCAGACCCCTGTTTCATCTGATTGTTGGTCTGTGTTGTTTTGACATCTGTCTTTCTGTTTAATTCAGGTCTTTGACTGTGCGCGCACGAGGGAAAGGGAGCGCAAATTGCTTTACCCGGACGCCTGTGGTGGGGGGGATCGGGGATGGATAAGCCAAGGATTGAGTAATTATTGCAGAGGCCATGGATCCAGGGAAGCGTGTGCTCTGCACACTGCCAGACTTTCTTGTGACACACTGGTAAATTTCTGGTCAGCTATAGGAGATGAAGCTCAGAAGTCTCTTCTACGAATGAAGGAAGAGGATTTTATCGAGAGGCTCATGTACAGGTGTGTTTGATCTGATAATTCATTATGCACTTACATTTTGTCAATAGAAGTATCATGAGAAAGGAGGGAAGTTATGGTGAGCACTATTGTTAGAAGCAATAAGTGATTTGCATACTAACAGAGATGAAAAGATGAGAGGAAATGGTTATACCCTTCTTCCATTGTCATGTCGTGAAAGAGTTTAGACTATCCAGAAAGTGTGCTGTATTATTTTAGCATATAGGCCTGGGGAAGCTAATCTCTCTATGGACAAATTTACCAGACTTAGTAATGTGTCAGATTGATAATGTTAAAATGTAAAATGAAGAATTTGATAGCCAAACAGTTAGCCATGAAATGGACAGCTGCAGACTTCCGATTGGAGTGCCATAATTTAGATTGGTTTCCGTTGATATACATGTGAAGAAGAACTTAATTTCGATGAGATTATATTTATTATATTGGAAGAAAAAGTTGTCAAAATCTTTATTGCAAAGACATGCCTCTGAAGATTTCCTTCTTTCCTTTTTCATTCGTGAGGTAAGCTTATTACTCAAATTAGAGCTCCATCTCCAATTATTTAAGGTATATAGAGACTCAACATAATCTCTCTGGTTATAGAGACTGAATGGTTAAAAGGGCTTGTGTTATATTAACCTTTCACTTGTAAGAGAAATGGGATATTGAGGTGATAACACATGAGCAATGTAATTGAAGTTATTGAACCCCTCTTCTAAATGGCGCTAATAGATGGCTTGTAGCAGGATGGGGGTTTGTAAAATTTGTTAAGGGCAAGATACTTTCAAATACTGCATCTTTTTGCAATGTAATCAAGTTTTTTTTTTGAGTTCCCCATCATGCAGGGATATGTTCCATGTCAGAGAATCTTTTGCCAGGGTAATAAATTTACATATGGAGATGCTGCTGAAATTAGTTCTACACCATTAGTGGGGACATAGTAATGGACCTGTAGAAACTTGTGCGTGCTAAGGTATGTGGAGTAAGCATTGATGTTTATAAACTAGTTCTGAACCAACTTTAGGAGTTTGCCTGTGCTAACTGGATTTATGCACAGAGTAAAACCGTCCAATATCTGATATGCAATTAATAATCTCCTATACGTCATCCAAATTCTAGGAACCAATCCTGTTATTTATGTCTTTCTAATATAGCGAAACATTAATTATCAGAGAGCTGCATGTAAATGGTGAAAGATGTCTACTATCTTGGGAGGGTACTTGAAGATCTGTCGACATCACTTAGTCTAAGTTGCAATTATTTCAAACATTCTTCATCATGTAGCTCCTGATGCATCTGCCTCAACTTCCTGTCTTATTTGAACTGTCCAGATTTTCACTGACAACAAGTATTCTTAACTTATTATTTCTAAAGAACTTAAGGTATGGTAAGCATAAAAATGGACTCACAATCAAATAATCCAATTCTAGCCATGGGCTCTGTAAGTGGAATAGTGGTGGTTTGGGATCGAAATATGGTGTGTGTGGAATACTTCCTGATTAGAGCTTATTCAGTATCTTTCCTTTGTTCTCATGCAAAGGATCAATTTGAGTGGGTGTTGTCAGGTGCGTATGGCCCTAATGATAAGAAGTTAACCGACCTCTGGGAGGAGGAACTTGATAATGTTTGTAGCCTATGGAATGCTCCCTGTTGTATAGGCGGTGATTTTAGATTTTCTTTCAATAATCAAAAGGAGTACGAGGGATTTTGTGGGGAGGCATCTATTGGTGGATCTTCCACTTAGTGTTGCTCGGTTCACTTGGTCTAACAATCAAGATAATCCCACCGTGAGTAGAATAGACAAGTTTCTTATTTTAGGTTGTTGGGAATGGCATATCAACTATGTCTCTCAGGAAGCTATCCCTAGACCGGTGTCCAATCACATCCCTATCTTGCTTGACCGTGGGGGATTAAGAAGTGCCATCCCTGTTCAGATTGAGAATATGTGGTTAGGTCCCTGGGTTTGTGGATTTGGTGGCTGAGTGTTGGAATTCTTTTCAATTCTTAGGAAGGGCAGGTTATGTCTGAATGAAATGTAAGGCTCTTAAGTTAACCTTAAGAAATGGAATAAGGACGTGTTTGGTAGAGTTGACTGCAAGATGGGAGAGATTTTAAGTGAAATTGCTTTTATTGACAAGGAGGAGGAGTTTGGGCACATTTCCCTAGCAAAGGAATATGAAATTCTTCCATCGTATTGCAAATGCCAGAAGCAGATGCAATAATATTATTTGACTCTTGGTGATGGCATACTAATTGAAGATGAGGAGTTGATTAGAGGAAATATTGTGGGGTTTTATTCAGACCTTGACTCTAATCCGGGTCATTTACGGCCTCTCCTTGATGGGCTGGACTTTGATGCATAAGTTTAGCCCAGAGTGATTGGCTAGAGAAGCCTTTTAAGGAGGAGGTCACTAGAGCCATTCAAGATTTGAATGGTGATCAAGGCATTGAGCTCCTAGTCCTGATGGCTTTTTGCTTATGTTTTTCAAGAGTTGTTGGCATATAGCACATGGTGATTTTATGGAAGTGGTGAAGGAATTTTAAGACAAAGCATACCTTGATTGGAGCTCCAATAGTACATTTATTACTCTTATAAAGGAAGGGTGTCTCTGAAAGTCTTTATACTGGTCAACTTGGTTGGTAGCAATTATAAGATTATCTCTAAAGCTTTAGCAACAAGGATTGAGATTCTTGGCTCGATCATCTCTCCTTTCAAGGAGGCATATTTGGACGAAGTTTTTATCTCTAATGAATGTTTAGATTCCACAATAAGATCAAGTGAATCAGGTTTTGTGTGTAAGATAGATATGGAGAGAGCATATGATCGTATTGATTGGGTAGGATGGGTTTTGGAGTCAAATGGAGAGGATTAATGCTTGCATTTTCAGTGCTTTCTTTTTTGTCTTGGTTAATGTTGATGCATCACAGGAACATATTCTAAGATCGGATAGGGGTTTCGGTGAGACCAGTCCACCAAGTTTGAAGGAAATTCTCCTTTGGGAAGAATCACTCTTCCGTGGGTTTGAAGGAATCACTCCTTCGTGAAATATCACTATTTCGTGCATGGGTTCGGTGAAATCGCTCCACCAACTTTGAAGGAATCACTCCTTCAGGAAGAATCGCTCTTCTGTTCCAAGCATCCCAGCCAACAAAATTGGATATCACGCCCAAAAAGAAACTCAATCTTTATTAATCATTCTCTAATTTTCATTTTTAGGCATGCCCTACATTTATAAGCAATGCAAACTACTCATATTGGACTTTAAAACATTGTCAAACCTACCATAATCCTATAACAACTCAAAGAATCAATTTCTATACAACTAGAACTCTAAAACAAATATAATAACAAACACGTAATTCTAAGGTAATTCAAACTCTCTTACTATCTTCTTGAACCTCTTAGACCTATCTAAATATAGTAAAACAAGATTGACTAAAAATAGTAAAATTAGAATTTACTAAAAAGTCTAAAATAATTAAAAACGAGAATTTACTATAAATAGTAAAAATGAGATTTACTACAACTAGTAAATTTGATTAAACCTTTTTCACAATTGAAAGAAGTCTCCTTGTAGCACTTTTCTTCTTCCTCCTGTTGTAAGCCCACCTCTTTTGTTTAGGGTTTGATTTAGTGTAGCACAATTACATCGTAGCTTGGATGCTCCCGCATCAAACTCTCCTGGTTAAAAGGAATTTGACCTCGAATTTAACTCCATCTTGGAAATAAAATCAAAGAATGGCGGAAGGTAGCGGTGAAAATGAGGATGGACGGTAGAAGCAATTACAATGGCACGACGTTGATTAGATGGCTACAATGGTGGCTTCAATGATAGGTCTTCCAATGGTGGTTGCATTAATCCGACGATAGCGAGTGAAATTCAGTGCGATTGATGATGATTGAACACATGAACGATGGTGTTGTGTCTCGACGATGATGAACTCGGTGATGATAGGAAATTCAGCTCTGATGCCAAAATTAATGCATCACCGGAACGTGTTTTGCGATCGGATAGGGGTTTCAGTGAAACACTCCACTGAATTAGAAGGAATCGCTCCTTCAGGAAGAATCACTCTTCTGTGGGTTTGAGGAATCACTCCTTCGGAAAGAATCACTCTTCCATGCACGGGTTTCGATGAAAGCACTCATTTGGGAAGAATCACACTTCTGTTTTAGGCATCTCACCCAGTAAAATTAGATATCACACCCAAAAGAAACTCAATATTTATTAATCATTCTCTAATTTTCGTTTTTACACATGCCCTACATTTAAGAAATGAAAATTACTCATATTAGGGCCTGTTTGGGAACATCATGTTTTCAGGATCTAGTTCAACCATAGTCTAGTTCAGGGTCAATCCTCAACTGGGTAACTGTCAATCTTGAATTGGTTCTGATTTTCATATTGTTTGGTTAACACTGTTATTTAATCTAGTTCTAATTTGTAAGTTGTTTGGTTGACGTTATATTGCTCCCAACTGTAGAATGCGTTGTGACAACCTCTCCGAGATGCAATTTGTATAGTGTTGTCATCTTGCCAGCATTATCCAATCCTATGACCAAGATTTTATACTCCTCCACCGGAAACAACATAAACTAGAATCTTGATATAAAAGCTCCCATCTTTCTACCTGAATCAAGCTGAGATTTGAGTGCAGGGATAAACATCCATGAAATCTCATCGACCAAAATTATTAGATACAAAATAATATATAAATTAGGGGGAAAAACTGAATCGAAAGTAGAAAAAAAAAGCCTAAATCGCGCAAGAATAGTTCAGATCACAACGAATTGCAGATCTAAATTAGGATAATTTCATAAAAATATCATCATTTCTATGTGACAACCTTCGAATCAACAAACAATTGATATTGAAAAGGATTTAACCTAGGGTTGAGAAGCGAGGAAGGACAAAGGAAAAGAGAAAAGGCTTTCGGGTTTTTGGTGAATCAATGGTTGATTTTTGGTGAGGATGATCGCCTCACCATATAGATCACCCCCTACAAAAAATCAGCCCATTCTAAAATTTCTAACCCCGTCAAATGTGGTTTTCAAGTTACACGGTAAAAATCAACGGTTCATAATTCTTCAACTTCTAAACCAGTTTATGAATTTCAGATTGATTTGAATTTTAGAGATCATCCTTACCAAAAATTAGCCACTGATTCATCTTCTAGGTGGGTACGCCAAAGTGGGGGTCAAAAATGAGGGTCAAGAATGGGGGTCCTGGAGCCCGACCCTTTCTTTAATGGCAAATTTAACGGGAGAAAAAGAGAGGTTGAAGGTTTCCTCTGGTTCAAAGAGAAGGAATAATAGAAACCAGAGAAACCCTATTTCACACAAATTTTTTGCCCAATCTCTATCAAAAGGGCAAGAAAAATGAAAAAGAGAAGAAGAAGAACTATCTTGGTGGTTTTTCTTTTTTCTGTGTGAGCCCGACATAATTTGCTTGAAAGTGAACTCGTTCGTTGTTGTAACGTGTCTCACAAGAGACAAGTTCGAACTTGTTTTTGGAAGTAAATCAGGGGAAAAAAAACCTAGAAAGCGGGTCCCACACAACAACCAAACAACTATCTTTGAGTTCGGTTTTGACCTGACACCCGCTGGCTGGGTTTTTGTCCTACCCAAACACGCCCTTAGACTTCAAAACATTCTCAAACTCTATCCTTATCCTATTACAACTCAAAGAACCAATTTCTAAATGACTAGAACTCTAAAACAAATCTAGGAACAAACTAGTAATCCTAAGGTAATTCAAACTCTATTATTATCTTCTAGAACCTCTTAGACCTATCTAAAAATAGTAAAACGAGATTTACTAAAAATAGTAAAATCAAAATTTACTAAAAAAGTAAAAACGAGAATTTACTATAAATAGTAAAAATGGGAATTTACTATAAATAGTAAAATGAGAATTTACTATAAATAGTAAAAATGAGATTTACTACAAATAGCAAATTTGATTAAACCTCTTTCACAATTGAAAGAAGTCTCCTTGGAGCACTTTTCTTCTTCTTTCTGTTGTAAGCCCACATCTTTTGTTTAGGGGGTTGATTTGGTGTAACACGAGTACATCTCCTACATCAAACTCCCCTGGTTGAAAAGAATCTACCTTGAATTTAACTGCATCTTGGAAATAAAATCAAGGAATGGCGGAAGGTAGCAGTGACAACGAGGATGCGCGACAATAGCAATTACAATGGCATGACGTCGATTGGATAACTATTATGGTGGCTGCAATAGTGGGTCTTCCAATGGTGGTTGCGTTACTCCAACGATGGCGAGTGAAATCTAGCATGATTGATGACGATTGAACACAATAATGGCAGTGTTGTGTCGACGATGATGAACTCGTGATGATAGGAAATTTGGCATTGATACAAAATTTGATGCAGCACAGAAACAAGTTCTGCGATCGAGTAAGGGTTTCGGTGAAATCACTCCACTGAATTTGAAGGAATCACTCCTTCGGGATGAATCTCTCTTTCGTGGGTTTGAAGGAATCACTCTTCCGTGACTTAAAAAAAAATAATCACTCTTCTATGTACGGGTTTCGATGAAATCACTCCACCGGCTTTGAAGGAATCACTCCTTCGGGAAGAATCACTCTTCCATTTTAGGCATCTTAGCCATCAAAATTAGATATCACACCCAAAAGAAACTCAATCTTTATTAATCATTCTCTAATTTTCATTTTCACACATGCCCTACATTTATAAGCAATGAAAATTACTCATATTGGACTTCAAAACATTCTCAAACTTCACCCTAATCCTATTACAACTGAAAGAACCAATTTCTAAACAACTAGAACTCTAAAACAAATCTAGAAACACACAAGTAATCCTAAGGTAATTCAAACTCTCCTATTATCTTCTAGAACCTATTAGACCTATCTAAAAAATAGTAAAATGATATTTACTAAAAACAGAAATTTACTATAAATAGTAAAATGATATTTTACTAAAAATAGTAAAAATGGAAATTTACTATAAATAGTAAAAACGAGATTTACTACAATTAGTAAATCAAATTTAACCTCTTTCACAATTGAAAGAAGTCTCATTGTAGTACTTTTCTTCTTCCTCATGTTGTAAGCCCACCTTTTTGTTTAGGGGTTTGATTTGGTGTAACACGAGTACATCGTAGCTTGGATGCTCCTGCATCAACAGTTTTACTGATTACTTTAGAAGTTCCAGATCCTTGAGACTAATGGATCCACTATCCCCCTTTTTATATGAAAAGTCTCGGTTGTCAATCCCAGGAATTCTCCGGAAATATATCTCGCTGTGTTCTGAATCTGCTGAAGATTGAAGTGTCAAAGATCAAGTGGACTTTGACAAACAAATCAAAGAAGAATTAAAGCTGAAGAAAATCAACCCAAGTGTTCAAGATCAACTGAAGACAAAGTCAAGCTCAAGCATGAAGATTTAAATGATCGAAGTACGTTCTCACTCAACGAAGGTTCAACTATAAAGAATCTCGTGTTGCGGTTACTTACGTACATCTAAGGGTACATTGCGCGTTGCCAGCGGATCAAGAGTTACCCTAGATGGTTCATTGATAATTAGGTATCATGTGTGCGGCCGACCAAAACTCTCTGCTTCGGAAAAATTTGTTGTTGACCTGAGCGGGCGACCGACCAAACATGCGGTTGACCCCCCCCCCCCCTTTTCGGATCTCGTTTTGACTCAATCTCTTCTGCGATTTTAGGCGCACTTTGGCCCTTCAAACGGCTATATTTGGTTCAGTGCTATTGATAGGAGGCTTGCTTATAAATTAGAGTCCTCTCCTCTCATAAGAATCAACCCAATCAAGAGATCTCTAATCTCACATTCTTTGATTATCATTTTTTGAGTCCAAAGATCTGGAATTTGTGAAAGCTTCATCAGAGCAAAGTTGTGTATTCCTTGTGAAGGCTCTAAGTGTTTGAAGAGACTATTAGCTATTATTATTCTGCAAGCATCTTCTTCCAAGAAGAGGAGTGTCTCTTAGGCTTAGGCGAATTCTTCTCCAAAGGATTTTCCATTTGATCGTATTCATCGAAAGGTAAGTGTCTCTGCGATCAAAAAACACAAAACACGTATCTATCTCTCAACCTCGGAAACGTGAATCAAACAAAAAGTAAACCAATAAAAAGAAAAAATACCTTTTTGATAGAATTCGAAATTTATGAACACTGAATATTTTGTGATTGGTGAATGATTGAGGACTCATCTAACTAAGTTGATGATTGTAGATCCATGAGAAAATAATTTCTCTAAATAGACTACTGGCCTAAGCTGACTCTCTAGGTGAGCGAGAAGTGATTCTCGTTAGATTAAAACTAAGTGATATCTTAGTTAGTAGATTATTTATTTCAATTGGATATGTTGTAATGCATGATTGAGATAATATAATATTACTCGTGTTGAGTATTAGACAGTGGACGTAGGTGCGGAGTCGCCGAACCACTATAAATCTGAGTCTTGTGTGATTGTGAATGTTTGCATATTTTATCTCAATTTTCCCATATCTATGTTCTGTGGATGATTTATATTTTAATTACTTGATTCTTTTCTGCCTTGTGTGATCATTAATTTTTAAATCAATATAGAATTTGCAGAGAAATTAAAAATTGTCCTATTCACCCTCATGTAGGACTTAACATGGTAATTAAAAGGGGAATTTCATTATATATTGTGGTGGCTAAGGCACATAGAAGATTGATTGTGAAAGCGGAATCAAGAAGGGTTATTGAAGTATTTCACATCTCTAGTTCACTGACGACATAGTTTTCTTTAATAAAGCCTCGCACAGTCAACTTATGTTGCACTGATATGTGTACGGGTGTCAAGTCCAACACGGATGAGTGACCAATGCAACAAACCTTGGAAAATAGGATTGTGGACTTGGTGGTACACTTTTTAAATAATGTGAAGCAAAGTAATTCTATTTTATATTATAATGAGATTAATAGTGGATAATGTAATATTTGTATCATGTACTTATAGACAAGAGAATACATATATGTAATGTTATATTTTGTTGCATATATATTTGTTGCATAGAAAACTAATTGTAGAAGTAGAAATCTCATAACTCATGGCAAATGTTAATAGGATCTTGCAAGGAGAGAAAAAAACAAAAGAATTTGGAAGTGTCGCACCAGAAACCGCATCATGTCGGACTCCAACACATATTTGACACGAGTACTTCACCCATATAGAAGAATCTATGCAACATAGGTCAACTTAGATACTTGAGGTGTGTTCTCAAATGCTTTTTAACCTCCAAATCAATCTCTCTAAGATTGAGGTGTTTGGAATGGGCAAAGTCTATTTGGGAGTTTCTCATATTGGGCTTTCATTGGGTGTTGGTTGTAGGATGAAGTCTATTTGGGATATTACTATGGAGAGATTTGAGAGGAGATTGGCTTCCTAAAAACCTAAGTTTCTTTCTAAAGGTGGTAAGGTTTACTCGCATCAAGAGTACCCTCTCTAGCCTTCTGATTTATACACTCTCTTTTCTATTCCGGCTAATATTCATAAAAAAATTCTTTTTTTTGTGGAAAGGTTGATTAGGGATTTTCTATGGAACAATAAGGTTGACGCGTGTAAGTAACCACATTATCGACTGGAAGATAGTTCACTTACATGAGAAGGGCGGACGTTTTGGCTTTAGATATGTCAGGGCATGAACAAGCTCTTATGGGTAAATCTCTTTGGAGGTTTGGGGAGGAATTAGATAGTTTGTGGCGTAAGGTGGTGGTCTCCAAGTATGGCAGCAAACCTAATATGTGGGAAAGCGACATGGTTACTTTTCCTCATGTGATTAGAGTGTAGAGAGGTTTCACAAAGGTATACGAAGAATTCAACAAGGGTGTCCGTGTTGTCAGTATGAGAGAGAATATAATATAAGATATATGGTGGGTGGAGATATTAATGTGGGTGTAATTGTTTTGACCTAGTAATATAAATAATATTGTGGGACGTTGGTAGATTGAACTCTCCAACGCTTTCCCTTCTTCTTTTTCTCTCTTCTTTTCCTCTCTTCCTGAAACCCTAAAATTCTACTTGGTATCAGAGCATAGCGAATCGAATCTGCACAAAAACTTCAGGGGTGAATCTCCTCACGCCTCAGACCTTCAAGGGGTGATCAACATTGCTGACGTCATCGCTGACGTCATGGAGCCGTACGGCTGACGTCATCAGCTGTATGGACAGGGTGCTCAAGATCTCCAAAACCTTCACCTTCCAGTAGATGACATTTTTCTAGGAATTTTGGTGATTTTTTGGGAATTTTTTGGACCTTTTTTGAGCATGTTATGGCTGATATTCGAAAATATTGAAAAACAGGCTCGTTTCAGTTCGTGGTGATTTGCGACCTCTTTCAAAGCTTCTTGGCTTCGATTGCTGCTTCGTTTTGGTCCCTCCCATTATTACCTACAGGCCTATGCCATTTATTTCAAGTTTGGTGGAGTATTGAGGCTGGGGGATCGATTTTTCCCCCCTATTATTACCGCCGGCGTCTTTTTTGCCCTTATTGGGCATCACGAACACCCTCAATCCATGTTGGTTGGCTCCCCTATGCCTTTAATCCTTTCTTGGATGCTTTGTTGGAACTTTGGGATGATCCCATCACTCCGTGATCTCTTGGTTAGCGTGGCTTGAGTCGTTTGACTCGATTCGATCTCCGTTGTGCTTCCGGTTTGTCTCAGATCGTGGTAGCTGTTTATTGGGTGGTCTTTTCTATTATTTGCTTGTTATTTGTTGTTTGTGACGCAGCTATGCCGACGTCAGATGCATCCGGAGCCTCAGATGTGGTCTCCAGGCCTACCGGCCCCCCAGTTTCAGCCCCTACTCCATATGAAAACCCTGTGTTGCAGATCACCACTATCAAGCTGGCTGGAAAAAATTATTTGGAATGGTCTAGGGCTGCCAAGATGTTTATTGGTGGCCGTGGAAAACAAGGATATCTTACTGGCCGTCTAGTGGCCCCTAAAGAGGATGACCCCGAGTTTGAGAAATGGGAATCGGGCAATTTGACTGTTATGTCGTGGCTTCTTAACTCTATGGAGCCCCACATCAGTCGAGGATTCCTATTTCATACTACTGCAAAGGAGATCTGGGACTCTGCATCTCAGACCTATTCCCAGCAAAAGAATGTTGCTCATGTGTATCAGTTGCGCCAGAGCATTGCCACTCTTCGTCAAGGAGACTTGCCTTTGGCCGAGTATTTTGCTAAGCTTCGTAGCATGTGGGAGGAGCTTGATTATTATCAAGTTTTTACCCCTGCCTGTACCACAGATGGTAAGGCATATCGCACGTTGGTGGATCAGAACAGGATATATGAGTTCCTTGCTGGCTTGAATGCTGATTTCGAGTTAGCCCGTGTCCAGTTGCTCAGTAAAGATAATTTACCCTAGCTTAACCAAGTATACGCCTATGTTCAAAGTGAAGAAAGTCGCAGAGATGTCATGTCTCATCTTATCAAACATGAAAAGTCTGCCCTGGCTGCAGTTTCATCATCACAGAAACCACCACAGCATCGCCCTAAAGGTCCTCCACCTACTTGTGCTCATTGTGGCAAGAAAGGCCACAGTCAAGATAAATGCTGGAGTCTTCATATGTGTGAGGGGTGTGGCAAGAAGGGCCATAGTAAAGAAAAATGTTGGAATATTGTTGGACGACCCCCGCAGTCGTCCCTGCCGTCATCACGCGCACCTCCCACTGCCCACAGTGTTGCTATGGATACTCCTACAGATCCATCCCCTTCCTCGGACACACCACCAGTTACTATTTCTCGAGAGGAGCTTAAGAATATACGGCGCTTTATGGCCCACTTGGATGGACCTTCGGCCACTTCTGCATTTGCCCAGTCAGGTACCATCAGTTCTGCCCATCATGTTTCTGCCTCTACTTCTTCCTCACCCTGGATTATTGATTCGGGGGCTTCAGAGCATATGACGGGTATGTCTACCTTATTTTCTTCCTATTCTGTGGGTTCTGTGGGTTCTGGGAAAGGTCGTGTCATAGCCACATCTGAGATTTCTTTATCCTCTGTCCTTCATGTTCCCAAGTTTGATACTAACCTGCTTTCTGTTAGCTCTCTCACAAAAACCCTGAATTGTTGTGTCACTTTCTTTCCTTCTCATTGTGTGTTTCAGGACTTGGTCACGAGGAGGACGATTGGCACTGGACGTGAAGTGAATGGTCTCTATCTCCTGGATGCGTCTCCCACAGTTCCAGCAGCGTTGCAGTCTCGTAGTCATAATAATAGTTTCAATAAGGAGCAGCTACTGTCTTGGCATGCTCGTCTTGGTCATGTGTCTTTTCCATATTTACGTCTCTTATTTCCTGCATTGTTTCAGTCTGTATCGCTGTCTGAACTTCATTGTGAAGTGTGTGCTCTGTCCAAGCACACTCGTTCTGTTTTCCCACCACGGGGTAATAAAAGTAATGCTATTTTTGATTTGATTCATTCTGATGTTTGGGGCCCGTCCTCGGTTACTTCCATTTTTGGTTATCGCTACTTTGTCTCGTTTGTGGATGATTTCTCTAGGTGCACATGGATATTTGTTATGAAATCTAAAGATGAAGTGTTTTCTATCTTCCAGAACTTCCACAAACTAATCCTTACCCAGTTTGGAAAGTGTATAAAAGTTCTCCGATCTTATCAAGGGGGGGAGTACATGTATGGGGGGTTGAAGTTGTACTTGGCAGAGCATGGTATTGATCATCAAAATTCATGTCTGTTCACCCCGCAACAAAATGGGGTGGCCGAAAGAAAAAATCGACATCTACTGGAAGTGGTTCGTTCTCTCCTTTTGTGGTACAATGTTCCCAAAACTTATTGGTCTGATGCCGTGCTTCTTGCCACCTTCCTCATCAACCGTATGCCGTCTCGGTCTCTTTAGTTCCACACTCCTTTTCAGTTCCTTCGTCCCTCTAGTCCTCCATTTGCGGTTCCTCCGAAAATCTTTGGCTGTGTTTGTTACGTCCATATCCTTAGCCCTCATCGGACAAAGTTGGACCCTAAAGCACTTAAATGTGTGTTCCTAAGGTACTCCTCAAGCTCAAAGGGGTATAAATGCTATCATCCTCCCACACGAAGGAGGTTTGTTACTATGGATGTCACTTTTCTAGAATCGGCTCCTTTTTTTTCCGCTGCTAACCCTGCCGATCCTCAGGGGGAGAGTAGTTGGTGTGAGGAACGGCATGTGACCCCTGATTTGCCCGTGACATTAGATGATCCAGTTATTGATACTATTATGCATGATAGAGACACTAGCAAGCAGGGGGAGCTGCAAGTCTATACTCGTCGTAGAGTAAGGGAGACAAAGACCATTCCTGAATGTCAAGGTCAAGACTCCTCCTCACTGGATCCAGGTAATTTCTCATTTGGTTCCCCTTTGGTTTCCCCTCTTTATGTGATAGTAGTTCTGATCTTCCTATTGCTCTTCGGAAAGGGAAGAGATCTTGTATTCAACACCCTATTGCTAATTTTGTTTCTTATGATAACTTATCACCATCCTACAAATCTTTTGTTACCTCCCTGTCCTCTGTTACTCTTCCTTCTTCTGTCACAGAGGCTCTAGCACAACCTAGATGGAAGGAGGCGATGGTTGAGGAAATGAACGCACTGGAAAAAATAACACATGGGAACTGGTTCGGTTACCACAGGGCAAGAAGCCGGTTGGATGTAAGTGGGTCTATACAGTGAAATGCAAACCGGATGGATCTGTAGATAGATACAAGGCACGGCTGGTGGCTAAGGGCTATTCTCAGACATATGGTATTGACTACAAGGAGACATTCGCTCCTGTAGCCAAACTAAACTCTATTCGGGTTATTCTCTCACTCGCAGCAAGTCAGTCCTGGCCACTACTACAGCTCGATGTTAAGAATGCATTCCTCCATGGTGACTTGAAGGAAGAAGTTTACATGCTCCCCCCTCCGGGGTTCCGGGTGTCTGATGACATGCAGAGAGTGTGTAAGTTGAAGAAAACTCTGTATGGTTTGAAACAGTCACCAAGAGCATGGTTTGAAAGATTCAGTGGAGCAGTTAAACAATTGGGATACAACCAGGGTCAGGCAGACCACACACTCTTTATCAGACGAGTAGGGGGGACTACGACTATCCTAATTGTGTATGTGGACGACATTATTGTCACAGGGAACTGTGCAACAGAAATTTCCAGACTTAAGAGCTTCTTGGCAGCTGAATTTGAAATTAAGGATCTAGGCACCTTAAAGTACTTCTTGGGCATTGAGGTTGCAAGATCGAATGAGGGGATATACATATGCCAGAGGAAATATGTATTGGATTTACTTCAGGATACAGGCATGTTGGGGGCACGACCTGTTGATACCCCGATTGAAGCAAACCATCGGCTAGATGGTCAATCAGGAGAACTCCTTGAGGATGTGGGTAGCTTTCAGAGACTCGTGGGACGCCTCATCTACCTAGCTCACACACGACCGGATATTGCATATGCCGTGAGTGTGGTGAGCCAGTACATGCACGCGCCTCGCACACCGCACTTGGAAGCTACTAACCGTATCTTGAGATACTTGAAGTCATCCCCAGGGAAGGGATTGTTATTTCGTCGTCATGGGCATGCGAAGGTTGAAGGCTTTACTGATGCAGATTGGGCTGGTGCCCAAGATGATAGACGGTCTACTTCAGGCTATTGCACATTTGTGGGAGGCAATCTAGTAACCTGGAGGAGCAAGAAGCAACAAGTGGTAGCTCGGTCAAGTGCGGAAGCCGAATTCCGATCTATGGCCTATGGTCTGTGTGAGCTACTATGGCTCAAAATTTTACTTAGGGAGCTAGGTTTCCCGATTGAAGGATCTATGTCGTTATATTGTGATAACAAGGCGGCCATAAGCATTGCACATAATCCCGTGCAACATGATAGAACAAAGCACATCGAAGTGGATAGACATTTCATTCGCGAGAAAGTTACTTCGGGAGTAATCTGTATACCATTTGTGCCTACGTCAGAACAAGTGGCTGATGTTCTCACCAAAGGTGTTGCGGTTGCTCAATTTCGGGCTTGTTTGGACAAGTTAGGCATGATCGATATTCATGCACCAACTTGAGGGGTAGTGTTGTCAGTATGAGAGAGAATATAATATAAGATATATGGTGGGTGGAGATATTAATGTGGGTGTAATTGTTTTGACCTAGTAATATAAATAATATTGTGGGACGTTGGTAGATTGAACTCTCCAACGCTTTCCCTTCTTCTTTTTCTCTCTTCTTCTCCTCTCTTCCTGAATTCTACTGTCCGGCTCAAGGTTGGGAAGGGCAATAGAGTAAGATTTTGAGAAGATATTTGGTGTGGCAACAACTCTCTCCAATCTGCCTTCCCTACTTTTTGCTATGTCAGATTCATAAGCCGAGGTTGTGAAGGATTGTTTAGTTAGAGGAGACAACACCGCCTCCTAGAACTTGTGCCTGAGAAGGAACACCAATGAGTGGGAGTTGGAAGACCTATCTTTGCTCCTTAACAGGCTCGAGTCAATTCCCGTCTATGTTACCCGGATACGGCAAGGATACGGGACCGACACACTGTGGATACGGCATTTACACTTAAAATGGAAGTATCCGACACGGATACGGCACCCATTTTGAAGTATCCGGGTATCATAGATTCCCGTACTTGGTGATGAGGACAATATGAGAATGTGGAAGTGGGACTCTAAAGGTGGATTTTCAGTTCAATCATTCAACTCATTGTTGGTTTGC
Organism: Euptelea pleiosperma; assembly: GCA_035048495.1. Taxonomy (NCBI): domain Eukaryota; kingdom Viridiplantae; phylum Streptophyta; class Magnoliopsida; order Ranunculales; family Eupteleaceae; genus Euptelea; species Euptelea pleiosperma. The sequence continues at coordinate 11,260,827 of CM068544.1, read as the reverse complement.
TCTACGTCATTGTATTTTCCTGTGGGTCATGTGCCTAAGGTGGCTATTTTCATCTAGGTAGTGATAGTGGATCACCTTATTAGTAAAAGGTGCATAATGCCGAATATTTGTTTCCTCTACAAGTCCAATGGAGAATCAATGCAGTATTTCTTTATTCATTTCCCTTTCACTTATGCAGTTTGGTGGGAATTTTTCAAGCTCTTTGGAATTTGCTGAATTGTTCCAAATACTATTGTCAAGTTAGTATCTGGTTTGTCTATTGAGGCCTTTGGGTCTCGAGGTTGCATTATATAAAAATTTCTCCCATTCGCAATAGAAATGGACATTTTCGAAGACAAAAAGGAGTTTGTTGGCATTGTTTCAAGGACGGAAGCCAATTTTTTTTGGTATACCCCCCATGTTTTCTTTGGAATTTGACATATCCACACACACCTCCCCCACACACAATTTGAAAAAAGCTAACATGCCCCCCTATGACCTAGTCCACTATTGTTGACTAAAATTTGACTTACAATTTTTTTGACAAGGACTTAAATGTCCCTTTCTTTGACCTTGGAACAAGGCATTTGGGTTTGGACCAAAACCCTAACCCCAAATCAAACGGCTATGGTGGGTGGCCGACAACTACATTCCAGTGGGTTGGCCATCCATTACCGGCGTCCAACTTACCAGAGTCTCGTGATCGGTCGACTACCACTACGGCGGGATCAAAGAAGCATAAAATTTTTGTTTACTGTGCCACAGGGATAAGTAATTTTATATATAATAATATATAAGTAAAGTCTGGGCACTTTTAAGCGTCAAGTTTTTTCGATTCAAGTAGTTGTAAGGGGCTGTTTGAAAATATGGATGAAATAGCACTCACGAGTCTGCATCAACTATGCTCTAAATTCAACCTTGATGCCTCGTGAAAGAACGAAAAACAGGGTTGTTAATTTGTTTAACCAAGTCATGAGCCATTTTTGGTGATTGATGATCGATCAAGTAACGAATGGAGGGTGGATACCATCTGAGTATCATCACGAAAGTTCCATTCATATTCAGAGAAAGTGGGTCACTTCAAATTTCTTTCAAGGATGTTTGGTGGTAGCAATGCCTCTATTGCATAGAGCTTTTGCACCTAAGGATTTGTTCTGTTTAGTGGGCATTATGACCATCACTTCCAAAATTTGTAATTTTGTGAACTAGTTCTCCAAAAAAGATGGTGCAAAACTCTATTCAAATTCCAATAAAATTATTGCTGCAAATCAAACACCACCTTAGGATGATTATTGAAAGAGAACATGAAGTAGAAATAATATAAGGACGTAAACTAGTGGCACAATATTATGTTGGTCCAAAGGGATCAAAGAGAGGAAGAGACAGGCAACAAGATTTTTGTATAGGTTTTTTATGCTTGTTTGATCTAGCCGGAGCGGTAGTCAGCTGACCAAGATACTCCGGTAAGTTGGTCGCCGGTGATGTGCGGCAAACCCACTGGAATGTGGTGGCCGGCTGTCCACCATAGTGGTTTGATTTGGGGTTAGGGTTTTGGCCCAAACTCAAATGTCTTGTTCCAAGGTTGAAGAAATGGACATTTTCGTCCTTCTCAAAAAAAAATTGTTGGTCAGATTTTAGTCAACAACGTGGATCGGGTCTAGGGTGGTATGTCAGTTTTTTCAAATTGTGGGGGGTATGTCTAATTTCAAAGATAACATGGACTTTGTTTTTAAGATTCAAGGACTTTGTTTTTAAATGGGAGGTCTTGCTAGGTCTAGGATGATGTTTGGCCTTTGTATCTTTTTGTACAGTTAGAGAGGCCTTCTTCTCTTTCCTTCCCTTTTGTGCTTTTAACATATACATTTTACTTGTCAAAAAAAGTGCAAATAGTGTGAGGCATATACCTTTTTATAGCCTCAATGAATTAGACATATGCCTCGCGAGCTTTTACGCACTTTCAATAAGCCTCGGGGTGTTTTGGGGAAGCCTCGCCCCAAGGCGTAAGCCTCAAAAGTGATTTAAAACACTGGCCACCACTGAAAATGGCTGACTTTGTTGCAAAACATTTTTCTGTTCATCTTGGTTTGTCTGGTACGCCCCGGACTTATGGTACTAGACTTCCATCACTAAACCAACTAATGTTCTTCTAATGTCTTATCTCATGTAAGGTTGTTTTAACGGTCCTAAGAATTTCATGTTCATGTCACAGGTTTGACCGCAAGAGCTTTTGCAGAGATTGTAGAAGGAATGTTATTCGTGAGTTCAAGGAGCTGAAGGAGCTAAAGCGCATGTGGTGGGAACCTCGCTGCACCAGTTGGTTTTGTGTTGCAGATACAGCCTTCCTGTATGAGGTATATGTTTTTATATATTTTGCAACTACTTTTTCTTTCTCTATTACCCTATATTGTAATTACAGTTCCCTTTAGTCTCTTACCATGTTAGCAGCTTCTAGTTACTTACTGTACTGCATATCCTTTGCTTGAATTCCCAGTAAATAATCATCTGCAGTTAGAATCAAGGTTTGAAAGGGGCCATTTTAACGTCTCAAGAGTGGGCAAGCTTTTCCGTTATATAATGATAACAGCCATTATAACGATTGATGTGTTAAAAAATGAAAATAACAGCAGTTAGCAATATTTACTGCGTTACAACATTATAACGACCATTATTTTGATTTTTTACTTTAAATTTTTTTGGCAAGTTTCTAAACTAACGGTTGTTATACTATTAAAATGGGTGAATATAATGGTAATTGTTTTACATATAACAGCGTGTGGTCATTACCGTTATAATGGGTGTTATAACAGTTCTTTTAAACCATGGTTAGAATACCTAATTGTTTGAACTTTAGACTACTGGAACATAAGTAGGAATTTTAAGAAAGATTGGATGGATACTTTCTCAACCGTGTGATGTAGAATTTTGCTTTACTATTTTCAGGTATCTGATGACACAGTCCAAGCTGATTGGCACCAATCCTTAACAGACACAATTGGGACATACCGTCACTTCGAATGGGCTGTTGGAACAGGGAAAGGAAAATCAGACATTCTGGAATTTGAAGATGTTGGCATGAATGAAAGTGTTCAAGTGAATGGCCTTGATCTTGGTGATTTGAATGCATGTTTTATTACATTGAGGGCTTGGAAGCTAGATGGCCATTGCAATGAACTTTCTGTAAAAGCACATGCATTGAAGGGTAAACCTTGTGTCCATCACAGGCTTGTAGTTGAGGATGGATTTGTGAAAATAAGAAAAGGGGATTGTATCAGAAGGTTTTTTGAGCATGCTGAAGAAGCTGAGGAAGAAGAGGTAATTTCTGGATTTACAGGCCCTTTTCTTTAACTGGACATTCGATTGTTTATGCTGGCCTTCGTCTACAAAAATTTACAAAGCTTGTATCATTTTGATTATGGTTTTCTTTTTCATTTGCTGTCATGTACACGTTCAGGATGATGAGTCGGACAAGGATGGAAATGAGCTGGATGGAGAAGGCTCCCGTCTGCAAAAGCATGCGAAGAGTCCTGAACTTGCTCGAGAATTTCTTCTTGACGCTGCAACTGTTATTTTCAAAGAACAGGTATGTTTTGGTAATAACATTGTTGTGTTTGTTAGTCCATCAAGGACACTTAAATCAGTTTAAAATTCTATGCATTCAGCCAAATAATATTATCAAAATCTGCTAGAGCTTGGATGATCTTACTTATAATCAGGCAAGACCTGATTGTCACTGCTTCATATTCCTGAATAATGACTACTTTGCATCAGTATGCGATTGGTGAACTGTTTTTCAGTGCTTTAATAAGGAAATTGTTCTACACCCATTGTCCTTCAATACCTATCATAAAACAACACTCACAATGATTGTTTTTCTTCTCTCTTCAGTCTCAAAGCTTCGAGTGATACCTTTGTATTCTTGATGAAGACTTCAATCTCCTTCTGCGCCAATTCCATTTCTTTGACTATATTCATCTTGTCTATCAGCCTTTGTTCCTTTATCCTAATCTTAGTTTGAAGAATCTCCTGTTGTGCTTTCACATCAATAACTTCATCCTTTATCACTCCTGTATCGTTTTCCCTAAAATATCGAGCTTACTTCACGTCAGTTCAATCTTCTCACGAACCTGAATCATTTGCCGAAGCCTCCAATCATTCTTGCTAGAGAGATGCTCTGCAAGAAGAAATCAATGCCTAGGAAAAAAGAATATGACAGTCTCATTTCTTAATCGATCAAGCATAAAGTAGATGGCTCGATAGAGAGATACTGATGAGTACATCACGTCCTTAACTAGAGTATACCAGCGTAGGAGGAAAATTGGGCCCATACCCATGTCTTTGTATTTAGATGACTGTGTGAGCCCCAGTTTGAGTTCTCTTTGATTTATGGGAGCGGAAGACTCCCCATGCATGTGTATCATGAAGACTTCACATTGGAAAGATGTATATAGGCAGTATAGGGAACTTTTGGAGAGTTTTAACTAGTTTCTAGGCATATATGCTTATTTTGATGTTTTTATAGTTTGGGTGTCTTTGCAATTAGCCCAAAGTTAGGGGGCTTACTGCAATTTTGGTAAGTGACCTTAAGTTGTTGTATTTTTTATAGCAATTAGATTAGATGGATGGTTGAGATTAGATTAGTGTGTCTTGAGTTATTACACAAACTCTTATAATTGTAATCTTTCATTGATGATGAAATAGATTGACTTTTGCTCTTGAGAATAATCATGTGGATTGTTCTCTTCTTCCATGATGAATCCAAGCTTCCTTAGTGTGAATCCAAGTTACTCGGGTGTCTATCCGAAGGTAACTTCTATCTCTATCTCTTTCTCTTCATGTTCATCTTTCTTTTCCACCATTTATTTTCTTGTTTAGTGCTGAAATTCAGCGCACAAACCCTAATTCTTGAAACCCTAACCCTAACCTAATCTTAGGGTTTTGTTCTAGACTTGCTCTATACATAGCCCAACCCCTCCCTAGCCTAGCCACACCACATCCCTAGCACAATAGTGCCTGCGGCACACCTTTTTAGGCCTGTTGGACCCTGCAGAATTGTTTTGCACTTTTCCCCCTCTTGTTCTCTTTCCCTAGCCCTACATCAACCCCAAACCCTAGCCTACTTCACCCTAAAACCTGCACGATCACTCCAGCACCTTCCGCACCTTACCATGCCCTCTATACAGTCCCCAGTGGCTTGTGTCACCCTCATTGGGCCTATAGAAACTTGTTGCCACTGTTTCCCCTCTTCTCTCCTTGTTCTCCCTAATCCCTATTAAAACCCTAGAAACCCTAACACCTATATAACCTTCCTACAACCTTTCAAGCCCTTGTAACCCTACTATAACATCCTACACAGCACCTTGATACCTGCGATTCCACCCTATACCCTCATTGGTGCTTGCGGCATCCTCTAGAGGTGGTTCCCTCGCGCTCTCCTATGAACCCTAGTTTTCCCTTTTGCTTCCATAAACCCTAAAACTCTCCTATACCCATTCCCCTATCTCCAAAACTTCAAGGCACACCCTACAGGGTTCCTTGTAGTGGGCGGCAACCATAGAAATCCTTCCCCTTGCTCCTAAACCTTATTTACACATATTCTCCTTTCTTACCTGGAACCCGAAGAAATAGTTGAAACTTGTCCAAGGGCCTTGAAACTTACCAAAACCCTAAATACATATTTTTTTTAATCTTGGAGAAGGACTCAAGGGAACTTACAAGTGTTTGTTGAACCCTAGCTAGTGGAAGTCTTTACTTCTATCGGGCCACTCAATCAATAATTGTGGGTTCTCACTACTTGATTGTGAGATCTAGCCTTTGAAACAACTAACTTAATTAATTGCTAGCATTTACGCATATTTGTGGTAATTGTTAGGGTAGTTTTATATTTTCTTATTACTTGTAGTAATTTATATCTGATCTCTACACCTCATATAGGCTAGTTTTCACCATCCAGCATCAAATTTGGTATTGATCCTAAGTCTAGCTTAGTGTTCTATTTTCTTTCTAGATATTGGAATAGAGTCTGCATATTAGGATTAGTTTATATCATCTCATTCACATTGCATATAATGTTAGGAGCCCATAGAGTTGGTGTTGCGTATGCCCACGCGTAGTGGTAAGAGTTATCAGCCTTACTGGACGCTAAACAAATCACTCGAGCTTTTGCAGCTCTCACTGAAGGTCTGGCTGGCCTTAATGCCAAGCTTGAGCAGCAAAACCAAGCTAAAAATGCCCGTCTAACTAAACTAGAAGCCTCCCTTCATCATAACCCTGAGGAAGTGGACGGGGAAGCGTCCTGCAATCAGGGCGAGACCGAGTTCGTGTCCAAGACTTAGGTTGAGGTCGTGAGCATGGTCAACACTGCTCAATACTAGGACCCCTATGATCCCGATGATCGCATCATGAGGACGGTTAAGATAGATGCCTCTAGTTTCGATGGTCGTTTGGGCCCAAAAATTTTCCTCAACTGGATGTCAGATGTGAACCACTACTTTGAGTGGGATGAGATGTTTGAAGATGGTAGAGTATGGTTTACTAAGATGAAATTGGTAGGACAAGTCAAACTCTATTGGACCAATGTTGAGCATAGAGTTGAGAGGCGTGGTGAGGATCACATTTCTCGGTGGGATCAAATGAAGGAAATGCTCAAGGAGAAGTACTTGCCTCTGAGCTATTGCGAGAGACTCTTAAATCAATGTCATTCTCTTCACTAGGGGTCTATGTCTATTGCGGATTACATCACCAAGTTTGATGAATATATGATGCGATGTAACATCAGAGAAGACCCTCTTATGGCCTTATCTAGGTTTCGCATGGGTCTCCGATTTGAGCTTCAGAGTGTAAAGAATATTTCCATATTCTAGTTTTGGCAAATATTTCGTTTGATGTAAAACATTCTTGTAACCGTTCCTACGAGCACTAGTGTAGCGTTGAGGGTGTCGTGGTACACATACTTCTCCGACTACGTGAAGACTAAAAGACGAAGATCACAAGAATCAGACGGTTGACGACTTGAGTCATCTGAGTAACTGCTATTTGTCCGTTGAAGATCGTGTCCGCTCGCTTAGGAAGGTAAGTGATTTAGTGACCATAGGAATAGAATCTTAAAAGATAAAATATAATTGTCATACCTTGTCACAGGACAGACCCAGGTCAATATAGTGCAAAGTGTCTAAAATATTGACTAAGGGAAAGTCCAATCGATTGGACCTCTGTATATAATCGATTGGACCTTACGGGACAGAACCTCCCCAGAGTACAATCGATTGGACCAGTCCGATCGATTGGACCTCTATGAACAATCGATTGGACCATTCGGGACAGAACTTCCAAATAGTACAATCGATTGGACCTTGTGTACAATCGATTGAACTGACGTAAAGAAAACACATCCGTACAGTACAATCGATTGGACTAACAGTACAATCGATTGGAGTATGCAGAAAACGTCTATTTTTAGATACGGTTTTCATGTTCCCATTTTCCCATCACTTGTACTACCTTGGGCTTCTAAACTCTTATAAATAAAGCCCCTCTTGAGCTTTATCAAATACACAACTACAGACAACAAGAGAGAGTTTCTAAAGAAGAGTTGTCCCAGTCGAAGAACAAAAGCCTTGGTTTCCGTTTTCATTCTTGAAAGGCTTTATCTTCCTTTTCGATCAAAGCTTAAAGCTTGATCTTTCCTCTGCTTAGGTTTTCCAACTAGTATTCTAACCTAGTAAGCGAGAGAGTACCTCGTGTGTCTCAACACTACTTGAGAAACTTTGGGGTTTATGGTGTATTGAATCATTTGCCTTCGGTAGAGACCGTTGTGTGAGAATTAAGATCGGGGTGTAGTGATCGACGGTAGGTTTGGGGAGTACCAAACTGAACAAGCGGCAAAGGCTTCGTGATTGAGAGGGCACGCGTGTGACTCGTAGCATGGATGTGCCGGTAGTAGGCCTTGGCTAAGGTTGGAAGTTGTATTTGAAATGGTGCTGCGTAGGTAAGTTCTGTAACTCAAAACTTCTCAGTTAGTGATACTTTCTGTCTGGACATGGTCCCGTGGTTTTTCCTTGGCTAAGGTTTCCACGTAAAAACTTGCATGTGTTATGGTTGCGATTGATTGTTTATATTCCGCACATTTGTTAGATTAATCCAAACGACAAAGAGATAATATATCACAGAGATATATTCGATCTACGTCGATTGTGATAATCATCATTTGATCAATCAACTGTTTAGGATTGTGGCATACGATTAGTTTACCTCTACCAGACTAGTAAACTTGTTAGGTTAAAGAAAATTTTAATACCTAGTCAACCCCACCCCCCTTTCTAGGTATTCGGAATAAAGAGAATAGACCGAATTTCACAGAGAGAGCTCATCCCCATGATATCCGTACCTTGGAGCATGCCTATCAGGTAGTCAAGATTTAGAGTGGTATTTGAAACCATAATTTGAGAAGCGCTTTGACTTCTTCCAAGCCTCCTTCCATTAGAGCTAAACCTAATGTCAAAAGTCATCCTTTTAGAGTCAATGCTAGCACTCCTTCCAATTCTGGGGATAACAAAGTAAAGGGAGTGACCGTTGGAACTTCAAGAGGAAGTGGGCCGAATCGCTGCTACTGGTATCAAGGTTTTGGACACTTTGCGATCCATTGTCGAGGGCACTGAAGAGGACGAGTAAGAAGACTTAGAGGAAGAAACCCATGATCCTGAGTCCAGTGTTAGTAATGAGGACAGTTAGGAGGCTAATACCTTACGGTTGGCAATTGTTCAGTGCACCTTGGCTCAGATCAAGGATAGTGATGATTGGCGATATAACTACATCTTTCATACCTACGCCAAGTGTGGTGAGAAGTGTTGGAAGATCATCGTTGATAGTAGAAGTTAAACTAATGTTGTGTCCTCTATCACAGTGACCTGTCTCAGATTGATGCCTATTGCCTACCCACAGCCTATGATACCCGGATACTTCAAAATGGGTGCCGTATCCGTGTCGGTCCCGTATCCTTGCCGTATCCGGGTAACATAGCCCACAGCCATATCGAATCACATGGGTCGACACGTCATCCATCTCCGTTTCTCAAAGGTGTCAAGTTCCTATTTAGTTCTCTTCATATAAGGACACCTTGTGGTGTGATGTGGTGCCCATGGATGTTGGACATATCATTCTGGGTAGGCCTTGGATGTGACACTGTTTGGCAGATCGAACGGTGTTCATTTATCTATGAAGGCAAGAGGATTAAGTTGAACCTTCTACCACTGAAGGACACCATAGAGAGGAAAGATAAAATGCAGAAGGGCGAGACCAGTAAAGGACCAAAATCTGAATCTCTCCATATCATCTGTGCGAAAGAGTTTGAGAGAGAGAGACCACGGATGAGCATATCATTTACGCCCTCCTAGCCAAAGAATCCTCTCCTGAGGCAGCTATTGAGATACCACCAGATGTGGTTCAAGTATATAGGGAGTATTAGAACGTTTCTTGATGATTTACCAAATGAGATTCCTCCGATGCGGGACATCAGCATGCTATCGATCTAGTCCTTGGAGTAACTTTACCTAATCTCCCTCACTATCGAATGAATCCCATTGAGCATGCCGAGTTAAATAAGCAAGTTGATGAGCTTCTCAAAAAGGGGTTTACTCGAGAGAGCATGAGTCGTGCTGTGCCAACACCCCTCACTCTCAAGAAAGACGGATCTTAGAGAATGTGTGTAGATAGTATAGCCATTAACAAAATTACGGTGAGGTATCGGTTCCCTATTCCGAGGCTTAATGACATGTTGGACATGATGGATGGTGCCACGATCTTTTTAAAGATTGACCTTAAGAGTGATTACCATCAAATTTGCATCCATCCTGGAGATGAATGGAAGACCACCTTCAAGATGAAGGATGGTTTATATGAGTGGTAGTCATGCCCTTTGGATTGACCAATGCCCCGAGTACTTTTATGAGGGTTATGATGTAGGTGTTGAGGCCTTTCATGGGCAAGTTCCTGGTTATGTGATTCGATGACATTCTGATTTACAGAACCTCCAAGGAACAATACTTGGATCACTTGAGACAGGTTTGTCAGGTCCTGAGAAAAGAAAACCTATTTGCGTATCTTACATTCATGTCCCATCAGGTTATCTTCTTAGGCTTCATTGTCTCAGCTGAAGGAATGTCCGTAGACCTCGAAAAGCTCAAAGCTATTGTAAGTTCGCTAGAACCGAAGAACATCCATGATGTCCGTAGTTTCGATGGATTAGCTACCTTTTATCGACAGTTCGTTCATGGGTTTAGTTCCATCATGGCCCCTATCATCGATTGCATAAAAAGGGGGAATTTGCATGGACCAAATCTACTGCGAAGGCATTTGAGACAATTAAAACCAGAATGGTTGAAGTCCCACTAATGTGCCTATCAGACTTTTCCAAAGTCTTTGAGGTCACTTGTGATGCATCTGGAGTTGGTATAGGTGGTTTTAGTGAGAAATTAAATTATGCCAAACAAAAGTACTCGACCTATGACAAGGAATTTTACGATGTAGTTCAGACTTTACGGCATTGGAGACATTACCTACTGCCGCTAAAATTTGTTTTATTCTCTAACCATGAGGCATTGAGATATCTTAACTCCCAAAAGATGTTAAACCTAGGACACGAGAAGTGGGTGGAATTTCTCCACGAGTACACTTTCGTGCTCAATCATAAAGCTGGAGCTGAGAACAAACCAGCCGATGCCTTGAGTCGTAAGATCACAGTCTTGCACTCTATGAGTGTAGTCTCACATCGCATATCTCATCCTCTCACAATTTCTCTACTTCTTCCATACTTCTCTCCATAACCAAAACAACAGCCACGACTCCTTCAAAACTCCAATCCCAACCCTTATCCACTTACCTTAAAAGGAAACTTTACCATCCCACGATGGGGATGGGGAGGACTGCCCAAAGCTTAAACGTCTCCTTCTTTTGACTGATCCTTCTTTCTCATAGCTGCCAACGGCTTCATCTTTCTCTATATCACAACTCTCACCATCGTTCCTCTATCACATAGCACCAGCCACTCATTTCTCCACAGTTTGCACATGCATGGGCAGCAACTATTCATCCATGGTTTGAAGTGTACTTCTACTCCGGTCTTTTTCTTCTTGTATTTTTTTTATTTTGTTTTTAGTTTTTCTGTTTTCTTAATTTCGGTTGTAGTGTTTAATCGATCATCAGAGAATCTGACAAACTTGATGATGACCGGCTAAATCCCCCCTCTAAGGCTAGGGTTGTGAAGCCTTCTTCCTATCTATGCGGATGACTTTATATTGTGAATCGTTAATTTGATTGAATAGTGAATTATTTTATCGAGATATCCGTCTGCTATATACGTTCTTGATCCATTATGATTTTCTGATATATCGGATACTCAGATCCCCTGTGAGTGTAGGACAAGAGTACTAAGTTCTGTTCTCTTATTCGGTTAAGTTAACAGTAAAATTTTAGTGTTTTATTTTCCGTCCGGATTAAAAATCTATTTTAATTTCGGATGTGTGTTTATCAAATCGAAGCATAGAGAAGAAAATTTGGATCTTTCAAAAACCTTAGATTTCTCATTCTTGCCTCACATTATGTGCTATTTTCATTCTCTCTTCGACTTTATGAAGTTCGATAATCTTGTTCCATTCTTATTGAGTAGGTACTAGTCCTCTTTAATCTCTTTCTTCTTTTCTTTTATAGTTTCGTGTCCGTAGTTCTTGCACACAAGTCAATCCCTGTGGATTGGACCTTGTTAAGTGCTACAACATACAACTTGTATACTTGAAAGCAAGGAAATAAATTTCGTTTATTTCGCGAAATATTTCGGAAATCTGCTCCACCGACAGGAAACAATCCTAACATCGAAATAATGTATCATTTCGACGAAATTTTCGATTTATTTCGTTTTATAGTATTTTTCAAGTAAAATGCAACTTAAAATTGTAAAATATCGACTGAAATTTGTCGAAATACTTAAGATTCGATCCTAAAGGCTACAGTAGACCCGTGAAGACAGATTCTTCTTTCAAAAAAGTGAATCGAAACGACTTAAAGAGTTCAGAATTTCAGAGTACTCCAACTGAAAAGACTTAAAGAATTCAAATTTCAGAGCACTCCAAAACTTACGGTAAAATGTCTATAAAAAAGGTAAAACCGCAAAAGAAAATAAGGAAGGGAACCAACCGAACCAGCAACAAGAAGCACCAAAGGGGGGAGAGAGAGAGAGAGAGAGAGGACCTGTGGAGCTTGGAGTTGGAGTCTTCACGTTGAGGTTGATCGCCGGTAGAAGCAGCAGCAGCAGCAGCAGTAGCAGCAGCAGCAGCATCACCGGCGTCGGCTCTTGAGGGGAGGAGTAAGAAGGTAAGTCCCTCCACTCCCTTCCATAGCGATTAGGTTTTCCATTTTATTCACTTTTGTTTTTTTTTTTTTGTAACAAAGCTAGACCAAAAATGGTCTAGCCTCATTCCTTAGCGCCCAGAATGCGAGCCACGTGGTACACACTTAGAGGATGCTGGCTGTATGGATGTTTGGCCACTCCCTAGGTGGACCTACAGACTATAAATCAGCCCCATTAGTGATTACAAACCTTTCGATCGTGTACCCAAAAAATAATGCTCAAACTCCTGCCGTTAGAGAACTCTGACCGTTTGGCCAATCCCTAGGTAGACCTACAAACCAAAAACATCCTGATTCGTGATTTCTAGGCGTTGGATCTTTGTACCTCAAATACTGCTCAAATTTCCACATTTGAGATTAACCCATGAAAATAAGTCCAATCCAACGCCTAGAAATCGCTAATCAGGCTGATTTTTGGTTTGTAGGTCCACCTAGGGATTGACCAAACATCCATACGGTCAGAATCCTCTAAGAGTGTGCCATGTGGCTAATATTGTGTCCTGTAACCGGAGCCTGTCATTTTAGGGCGGTAACAGGAGCTTGGGCCTTGATGTATTTACACACTAAAAAAAAACGGGCTGTTCTTTGATGCAGACTCCTGTATCAAACTTTTGATGCAGAAGTCCATCAATTGCAGCATGGTAGACTCGTTCAGACCCACTTGCCCATACTATGATAGATCTACACACCGAAAATTAGTGTGATTGGAGATTTCTAGCCGTATGATATGACTTATGAGCACTTTTTCATCATGGGCTTTATGAACAGGCCTATGAGTTGGTTCCCAGCCCATGATGGAAAAGTGCTCACATCCAATGGCCAGGAATAACTAATCACACTATTTTTGGTGTGTGGGTCCACCAAGATGTGGGCCAAACATTAGGAGGGCCAGTGGGCCCGAAAGAGTCTATTACGTGGCAAATTGAGGGACTTCTACATCAAAAATTTGATAAAGAAGTGGGTATCAGACTTTTCCCTAAAAAACAGCCTGTTTGATAATTTTTAGGGTCGTGATGTAACAAGGTATACTTGAGATCTTTCCATTTGCGGAAGCGGCATTTTTGGTAGTCACCACTGCCATCTGGGCCCACTGACTGCATGGATGTTTAGCCCACCCTTTAATAGACATTCATACAGAAAATCAGTTTGTTTAATGATTTTTAGCCGTTGGTTTTAGTACTCAAAAAATGGTTGTATTCAACGGCTATAAGAACGCCTTAAATGGTGCTAAAAAGTGTTAAAATCTAATGGTTATAGATTACCAATCAAGGTGATTTTTGGTATGTATATCCAACAAGGGGTGGGATAAACATCCAAGCGGTCAGTGGGCCCAGATGGCAGCGGTGACTACCAAAAATGCCGCTTCCAGTTTCAGGCATACCTTGTTACATCTTTTTCCTAATTTTTAGCCATTGGTTTTAGATTTTTAGTACTCAAAAAAAAGTTGAATCCAATGGTTAGAATCACGACTTAATATGTACTAAAATCCAATGGCTAGAGATTACCAATAATGGTGATAATTGGTGTGTATATCCACCAAGGGGTGGGCTAAACATCCATGCGGTCAGTGGGCCCAGATGGCACCGATGAGTAACAAAAATCATGCTTCTTCACACCAAAAGCATGAACTACATGGCACACTTTTTTAGCACGCTGACTGTATGGATGTTTGGCCAATCCCTAAGTTCACTTACAAACCAAAAATCAGCCTGATTAATGACTTCTAAGCGTTGGATTGGATCACCATTGAATGCTCCTTGAAAAACGTGTTTTTAATTTATAAAATATATATCATTAAAACATTGAAATAACACATTTTTCAAGGGACACCCAACAATAGTGACACTGTTTGACCCTTATTGACCATTATTAATTTATTTGGGATTTTGGAAACAAGGATCCAAAAAAATTGGTTGAATCCGACGGCAATAATCACGCCTTAAAAAGTAGCAAAATCTAATGGTTAGAGGACCGCCCACAATACGAGCCACGTGGTACACTTTTATAGGATGTTGACCGTATGGATGTTTGGCCAATCCTAAGTCGTCCTACAAATAAAAAAATCGACCCGATTAGTTATTATTTAATTTGTTTCTGAGCGTTGGATTGGAGTTATTTTCATGGGTTGATTTTAACCGTAGGAATTTGAGCATTATTGACCATTATTTGGGTACAAGAATCCAAGGGATTGAAATCATTAATCAGGCTGCTTTTTTATTGGTAGCCCCATCTAGGGATTGGCCAAACATCCATATGGTCAGCGTGGCACACTCTTCCAGCCCATTGACCCTATTGATGTTTGGCCCATCCCTTGGTGGACACACAAAATCAATCTGATTGGTGATTTCTACCCATTGGATTCAAGTACCTACAAATCTAATGGCTAGAAAATACTCAAATCCAATAGCTAGAAATCACCAATCAGTCTAGTTTTTGGTACATGTCCACCAAGGGCTGTGCCAAATATTAATTGGTTAGCGGGCCCAAAGAATCCATGTGGCAACTCACAATTTACATGTAATCACTTTATTTTCTTGATTTTATTATTGTAGTAGCTTTTTGTTACACGTCGAGATGCCACGTAAGGCTACAGATATTGGATGGCAATATGGGATCCCAACCTCTAGGGATAAACAAAAGACGAGGTGTAATTTTTGTAAAAAAGATATTGGGAGTGGGGGAGTATCTCGATTGAAGCAACACTTGGCTGGTGGCTTCCCTAACGTAGAAATATGTAAGTCGTGCCCTATGGAAGTTAGAATACAGATGCAAAGGGTACTAAAAGGATCAGCTGACAGTAGATACGAGAGGGCGAGAGCAAGAGAAGAGTTTCAGGAAGCCGTTATGGATTACCCACGCATTGAGGAGCTTGTTATCGATATTTTGGACGACGATGACATATCGAAGTTGGCCAAGAAGAGATCCTTAGCTCATGAGTGGGATGCTGAGCAGAGGCGAAGATTTGAGACTACTAGACTAGACTTCGGATCTTCTGTTCGGGATGTAGGTGGCAGTTCTTCAGGGGGTGGCACGTCGTGTGCCAGTACAGCTGCCCAGTCACGACCTAGAGTTAGTCGTGCTCATAGTGTGAGGGAAACAACATCCATCCCTCTACAAGATGAGTTCCCTATTGATCCACATGCAGTTAAATGGGAAGATGCCAAGCAAAAGTCATTGAAGGACTCATGGGGAATTGGTGGCTTAAGAAAGAAATTGGGAAGGGCAGTGTCTAAGTTCATTCACTACAGTGCTATCCCACCCCATGTGGCGAACACACCATTTTATCAAGGAATGCTTGATGAGGCTGCTAGATGTGGACCAGGTGTGAAGGGTCCTAGTGCACATGAGTTGATGACGACGTACCTAGCCGATGAAGTAGATGAGCTCAATGCATACATTGACATTTTGAAGAAGAAGTGGCCTACACACGGAGTGACGATTATGTGCGATGGATGGACGGGGCCCACTAGATTATCCATTATCAATTTTATGGTGTACTGTGATGGAAAGACCATTTTTCACAAATCTGTTGATGCGTCCAGACACAAGAAGGATGCTAAGTACATTTACAAGTTAATGCGGGAAGTAGTGGATAATATCGGAAGGAGAATGTCATCCAAATTGTCATAGATAATGGTACCCCGTACGTGAAGGCGGGGAGGGAGCTACTGAAGAAAGAAGGGTACAACTTGTTTCGGACTCCTTGTGCATGCCATTGCATCGATTTGATGCTAAAGGAAATTGGACAGAGGCCAGCAGTGAAGAAAGTAGTTGAGCAAGCTAGAAAGATAACAAATTATATCTACAACCACTCAAGAGTCCTAGCGATGATGAGAGAGAAGTGTGGAGGGGACATTATCCGTCCAGGGTTAACGAGATTTGCCACTAATTATATCGCCCTAGAGAGCCTCCTACAAAGGAGGAATGGATTAAAGGACATGTTTCATAGTCCAGAATGGCGTGCCTATGAGGGCAATGACACTCCTATAGCAAGAGAGACAGAGGAGTTGGTTAATAAGAACGCATTCTGGGACGCGGTGCGTATGCTAGTGAATATCCTTGACCCTATTGTGAAAGTCCTTAGATTGGTTGATGGAGACAAGAAGCCTACGATGGGGTATATTTACCATGCCATCGAGTTGATGAAGGGTCAAATAAAAGCAGCAGCACGCTCACCCCAACCATACTTGGACATCATCGATGATAGATGGACCAGACAGCTATTTCATCCCCTTCATGCTGTTGGTATGATTTGTGTTTTTATTTCATAATTTATTTTATTTATAAATATAAAGCCATTTAATATTCAATTGTTTTGTCGAATTTCAGCATATTACCTTAACCCTAAGTACCAATACAAACATGACCTTGGTACTCAGGACGATCTTTTGGTAGCGATACAAGAGGTCCTGAAAAGGTTGATACCAAATCCTGACCATCAATCGGACTGTTTGAATGAAGTGAGTAGATTTACTTGAAATTGAAATAGATTGAGAAAATCTTAGTATCCTATGATTGATAAACAAATGTTGTGATTTTAATATGCAGTTAAAGACATTTAGAGAGGCACAAGGATCGTTTAGTAGTTCGGTAGCCATAAGTGGAAGAGCCACGATGCAACCAGGTGAATATACTAATTTATTTATATTAATATTACGAATTATATGTTCACTTCAATTAAAAAAATCTTTATATTTGAAAATTGGAGCTGAATGGTGGATTCTACATGGTTCGTCGGCCCCTAATATAAGGAAGGTCACCATTAAAATCCTTTCTCAGACAGCATCTTCGTCGGGATACGAGAGGAATTGGAGCACTTTCGGCCTCATCCACACTAAGAAGAGAAATCGGCTAGGACATCAGAGGTTGCAAGACTTGGTCTTTGTCCATTACAATATGAGACTTCGATTGAAGCATATGAGAGAGGATGGAGATGAGAAGACCACAACACCCATCGACCTAGCAGAGATATTTTGCGAAGAAGGTGAGGAGGATCCGTTGTATGAATGGGTGAAGGAAATCGGAGAGCCTATTTTGGATGAGCCAGGGGGGAGGCCGAGCACTTTTATTGCTACCGAGATGGGCGTAGACGTCGATGACTTCATGTCTTCACTTCCTAAACGAGATAACATCCATAGGTTTGATACGGGCTTCGACGATGACTTCACATTCTCACCTACTCAGTCACCGACAAGGAGTGGTGGTAGTGGTGGTGGTGGTACTGATGCGGCTGACGATGGTGGGGCCAGTGATGGTCAAAGGCCTCCGAGTCCATTCACTAGAGAGGCTGAGCATGGATCTCGTCCACCCTCGACGAGACAGGGGAAGAGTTTGGATAAGACGCAAACGTACAGTCGCCGGAGGCAACTACACGGGCCTACCGAGGAGGATGATGCATATTCTCGCCAGAACCATGATGTCGACTCCATTGCAGGAACGTTTGACAAAATGAGTATTGGTAGCGGCATATATGGGCAAGGTCATGATGGTGAGAGCTCTTCTTCAGCGTCATATGGTGGATATGACCCACATAGGTACCCAGAGAGCAGCTAGGACACGCAGTCACAAGCATCGGGATATGGAGCTCCTGGTTATTGTATACCCATTGGGTACAACTTTGGGGTCCAAGTTAACTATGGACCTTATGGTACATATGGTGCACACTGGGAGGTACCATTGATGGGAGTGCAACAACCAACAATTGTTGCACATCCAGACTACCCCGCGATAGGAGTGTTAGTGGGCTTGCATCACCAACAATACCATCAATATCTCCAAGAATATCAAAATATGTACCAAAACATGATGTCATGGGCCCAATATTGTAATTACATAGGGCACCAATACTATCAGGGTCCTAGCCAGGATGGGGATGATGGTGGCCGAAGGTCAATGTGGTTGTGACCTCTCTACTTTTGTACTTATCTATTTGAAGACATATTTTAGATGTAATGAACTTAATTTAAGGTTATTTGATGATCAGAATAATTTTTATTTATCATTTTTACTGTTTTTAGTTGACTGACTATTAGATACCTGCTTCAACATATTACAGCCCGACGAGACCGCTATGGTCATTCATTTCCACACTACATATGGTTGTATATTATGGTTTGATAGCTTATGCATGTTATTTTATGTTTGTTTTATCATTTACTAAACTTTCCACGAAAATTTCCATAATATTTCCATCATTTCCACATTATTTCCATCATATCCATGAAAAATGTATTATTTCCACACTGGTCGAAATATTTCCACGAAATATTTCATTTCCGGGGTGGTCGAAATAAACCTCGAAATCGAAAAAATTTTCCTTGCTTGAAAGTAAATTTTACCTTAGACGGTTGGTTCAATCTTTTGGATCGAAAGTCCGGGCGTAACAAGTTTTTGGCGCCGTTGCCGGGGATCGCAACGTGTGGTGAGAACGTATGTTATGACATTCTACAAATTCTAATTAACATCTAACTTCTAATTTTTTCTTTTTTATTTATTGATTTACTTCAGTATCTTTTTTATTTATTTACTTTGGTACTTTTTATTTATTTTTTAACTTCAGTACCTTTTTTATTTATTTACTTCAGTACCTTTTTTTTTATTTATTTACTTCAGTACTTTTTATTTATTTATTTACTTCAGTACTTTTTTTTTATTTACTTCCTCAAGTAGTTAGGATTCGCTAGAACCTAAGCCATGTTGTTGGGATTTCATCACCCACACATTAAAACAAAAAAAAGAAGAAAATTTTCATTTTTTTTTTAAGTTGGGAAAATCTGTGAACACTCCTATGGTATGTCTAAAAAGAACCATAACGCCTAGATCATTAGACGGAAGTCGGGAAAATCTGTGCATACTCCTACGGTAGGATAATAAGCGCATACGAACAATATCGAGCATTTAACAGGTTGAAAAGAGCTATCACTTTGCCTAAAGCTAATAGAAGTCATCAATTTGACCTAGGGTTGATCAAGCATTGCTAAAAGTTGGGAAATTCTTAACTATCAATTTAAGCATGGATAAGCGGTTCCGATAAGCTTGTTCCACTTCCTTGCCTGATCGTTTGTAAGAATAGAAGACCCTTTAGGAGATGCATGCATTCTTGTGTGAATCCTTGACTTACCCTATTTGTATGTCTAGTTGGATACGGGACAATACAAACCGTTCAAAAAAGGACGGATTTGGTGATTGGAGATTCTTCTCCCAATTTATTTGGAAATCCTCCTAAACATTCTGAATTATGTTCATCGGAAAAGATGGAGGATAATGGAAGCAATCATGGTGACAATGAGGTACCCAACAATATCAATAAGCATAACGATGATGTGCCATTTAGGACTCTACGTGACTATTTGCAACCAACAAGAATAAGCACTCCTTTTTGTAGGGTTTTTCCTACTAATGCAAGAAATATTGACTATAATCCGGGAGTGATATAGTTACTACCCAAATCACATGGCATTAACTAAGAAAGTCCATACATTTAAAGGAGTTTGATGAAATAGTAACTACTTTGCATTATGATAATGTGTCCGATGATGTAGTTAAGCTCAAGTTATTTCCAATTTCTTTAAAAGAGAAAGCCAAAACATGGCTACTCTTTAAGACCTAAGACCATAGGAACATGGCATGAGATGACTAGAGAATTTCTGAAAAAGTTTTTCCCTATTCATAAAACCAATACATTGAGACGCAACATCATGAATTTCTCTCAAAAGGAGAACGAAACATTTTTTTAGTGTTAGGAGCACTTTAAAAACTCTTATTAGCCTGTCCACATCATGGTAATGAAACTTGGAGGGTTATTAGCTTCTTTTATGATGGTTTAACTTCCAACATGCATCAATTTGTGAAAATGATGTGCAATGGTGAGTTTACGAGTAAGAGTCCTGATGAAGCTTGAGACTATTTTGACCTCCTAGCGGAGAATGCTCAAAGTTGGGATACTATAGATAAAATAGACAAAACTAAACCAGTGTCTAACTCAAAAGGAGGTATGTACCTCCTAAAAGAAGATGATGATCTTAATGCAAAGTTAGCTTGTCTGACAAGAAAACTTGAGGCCATGGAAGGCAAGAATGTAATTGTAGTCAAGACCACTAACACTGTGGAAAATGCTTGTGGGATTTGTGAAAGTGATGCACACTTAAACAAGGATTGTCCAACAATCCCTGCTTTTAAAGAAGTGTTGCATGACCAAGCAAATTCTAGGGACACTTACAAACGCCCCTTTAGACATAAACTCCCCACTGCACATCATTTCCACAAATTGACGCATGTTGGAAGTTAAACCATCATAAAAGAAGCTAATAACCCTCCAAGTTTCATAACCATGATGTGGACAGGCTAATAAGAGTTCTTTAAAGCGCTCCAAACACTGAAAAAATGTTTCATTCTTCTTTTGAGAGAAATTCATGATGTTGCGCCTCAATGTATGTCTTATGAATAGGGAAAAACTTTTTCAAAAATTCTCTAGTCATCTCATGCCATGTTCCTATGGTCTTAGGTCTCAAAGAGTGTAGCCATGTTTTGGCTTTTTCTTTTAAAGAAAATGGAAATAACTTGCGCCTAACTACATCATCGGACACATTATCATTATGTAAAGTAGTTACTATTTCATCAAACTCCTTTAAATGTAAGTATGGACTTTCTTAGTCAGGGCCATGAAATTTGGGTAGTAACTATATCACTCCCGGTTTATAGTCAATATTTAGTAGGAAAAACCATACAAGGAGTGCTTATTCTTGTTGGTTGCAAATAGTCACGCAGAGTCCTAAATGACACATCATCGTTATGATTATTGATATTGTTGGGAACCTCATTGTCACCATGATTGCTTCCATTATCCTCCATTTTTTCAGATGAACTTAATTCGGAATGTTTAGGAGGATTTCCAAATAAATTAGGAGAAGAATCTCCAATCACCAAATTAGTCATTTTTAAATGGATTGTATTGTCCTGTATCCAACTGGACATACAAATAGGGTAAGTCAAGGATTCACACAAGAATGCATGCACCTAACGGGTATTCTATTCTTACAAACGATCGGGCAATAGTCAAGACACATATACAAGTATATGCCGTGCTTCCCAATTCACTTGTAGTTGATGCACAGGTTTTATCAGATCTACAAAGCAAAGTAACAAGGAAGTGGAACGAGCTTACCGGAACCGCTTATCCATGCTTAAATTGATAGTCAAGAATTTCCCAACTTTTAGCGATGTTTGATCAACCCTAGGTCAAAGTGATGACCTCTTTTAGCTTTAGGCAAAGTGATGTCTCTTTTCAACCTGTTTAATGCTCAATATTGTTCGTATGCGCTTATTATCCTACCGTGGGAGTGTGCACGGATTTTCCCGACTTCCTTCTAAATTTCTAATGATCTAGGCTTTATGGTTTTTTTAAGACCTACCGTGGGAGTGTGCACGGATTTTCTCGACTTAAAAAAAATTGAAAAATTTCTTTTTTTCTGTTTTTATGAGTGGGTGATGAAATCCCAACAACACGGCTTAGGTTCTTGCAAATCCTAACTACTCGAGGAAGTAAATAAAAAAAGTACTGAAGTAAATAAATAAAAAAAGGTACTGAAGTAAATAAATAAAAAAAAGGTACTGAAGTAAATAAATAAAAAACGGTACTGAAGTAAATAATTAAATAAAAAAGTACTGAAGTAAATAAATAAATAAAAAGTACTGAAGGAAATAAATAAAAAAAAGGTATTGAAGTAAATAAATAAAAAAAAGGTATTGAAGTAAATAAATAAAGAAAAAGGAAAAAATTATAAGTTAGATGTTAATTAGAATGTTGTAACCCACGTTCTCACCACACGTTGCAATCCCCGGCGACGGCGCCAAAAACTTATTACACCCGGACTTTTGATCCAAAAGATTGAACCAACCGTCTAGGGTAAAATATTCTTGCAAGTATACAAGTTGTATGTTGTAGTACTTAATAAGGTCAAATCCACAGGGATTGACTTGTGTGCAAGAATTATGGACACGAAACTACAAAAGAAAAAAAGAAAGGGATTAAAGAGAAGACTAGTATCCACTCAATAAGAATGGAACAAGATTATAGGACTTCGTAAAGTCGAAGAGAGAATGAAGATAGAAAATAATGTGAGGTAAGAATGAGAAATCTAAGGTTTTAGGAAGATCCACATCTTTTTCTCCATGCTTCGATTTGATAAACACACATCCGAAATTAAAATTGATTTTTAATCCGGATAGAAAATAAAACACTAAAATTCTACTGTTAACTTTACCGAATAGGACAACAGGACTTAAACACTCTTGTCCTACACTCACAGGGGATCCGAGCATCCGATATATCAGAAGATCCTAATGGATCAAGGAACATATAGAGTAGACGGATATCTCGATAAAATAATTCACTATTCCATCAAATTAACAGTCCACAATATCAAGTCATCCATATAGATAGGAAGAAGGGTTCACAACCCTAGCCTTAGAGGGGGGATTTAGCCGGTCATCATCAAGTTTGTCACTCTCCGATGATCGATTAAACACTACAATCGAAATTAAGAAAACAGAAAAACTAAAAACAAAAGAAAAAAATACAAGAAGAAAAAGACCGGAGTAGAAGTGCGCTTCAAACCATGGATGAATAGTTGCTGCCCATGCATGTGCAGAAATGAGTGGCTGGTGCTATGTGAGAGAGGAACGGTGGTAAGAGTTGTGATATAGAGAAAGATGAAGCCGTGGTCAACTATGAGAAAGAAGGATTCGTCAAAAGAAGTAGACGTTTAAGCGTTGGGCAGTCCTCCCCATCCCCATCATGGGATGGTAAAGTTTTCTTTTAAGGTAAGTGGGTAAGGGTTGGGATTGGAGTTTTGAAGGAGTCGTGTTTTTTTTTTTTGGAGATATTTATGGAAGAAATTGTGAGAGGGTGAGATAGTGAGATGAGATTGGTGGGATTAGATGAGATGTGGGATGAGATGAGAAGTTTGTTGAGATGAATGCAAAGGTGTAGCCGTGGAGAGGTTGTGGAGTGAAATAACGTGGAATGAGTCTCCATTGATGTGGACCCCACTTGCTTTCAACGTGTGTCAATCTTGAAGTCCCTGCCACCTAGCATATGAGCCCCACCTGCAACAATTTAGCAACATGCTTGCTGCCCCTTTCCTTGCACTTGACCCAGATATATTTTATACTCTAATCCAACGGACTCATCTCACTGACACCAACTATCTACATCGTCCACTAACGATTTTTGGATAATCTCGACCATTCATTCTATCTTTCCGTCGTATCTTTAATCACCATCATCTACCATTAACCCATTTATCAACCCTATGATAATGACTCCTCTCCATTTGCCGATCAACCATTATCGTCTTCACATGGATAAACTAGTGGAAACGCCAACGTTATTGCAACTCCTTGTGACCCTGGGTTTCACACTATTTATCAATCAACCATCTTAACAAATCTACGCCAACGTTATTGCACTCAATGTTCTCAAAGCTTTTGAATCTGGACCGTCCACTTTATCGCATCCTCGTGCCTTTACTTGTCAAAACGTACATAGAATGTCAGGGACTGTCCATCATTTTTGCAAGCCACATCAGCCCATGTTGTATGGTCCAACAATATAGCAAATCATAGCCATCCATTTTTGTAAAGAGTACACGTCCAACCACTTGATTATACTTGGTATACACACGCCGTTTCATTCTTTAACTTATGCCGAGCTATCCATCATGTTGCAATGTCAATCCATGTTGATGAAGATCTTCCATAGGCTCTTGAAAATGGGCTTTGCTCTTGGATCTTAACAATGGATTTTGACAATGGGTTTTGAGTCACCCATTAGGCCTTGCTTGATCTTGGGCTTGAGCACCTATATGAACAAAACATAAGAATTGATGTAAGCCTATAATTTAAGCCAATATTATGAGAGTTTATATTACGCAAGTCCCGAAATGTACTTATGCTCATGAAATCCTCCTCAACAAGCAATTAACATAGAAAATAGGATAATTCTCCAAGGAAAGCGGGAAAATAATACATAAAATGATGACTTATCAATGAGGCATTGAGATATCTTAACTTCCAAAAGATGTTAAACCCAGGACACGAGAAGTGGGTGGAATTTCTCCACGAATACACTTTCGTGCTCAATCATAAAGCTGGAGCCGAGAACAAACCTGCCGATGCCTTGAGTCGTAAGATCACAGTCTTGCACTCTATGAGTGTAGAAGTGGCTGGATTTGAGTAGTTGAATGATGACTATCTAACCTACCTAAACTTTGGGGAGTTGCATGCTTCTCTTTTGAGCGATCAGTTGAGGGTTGACAAAGGGTTTACCCTACAAAACGGATTCATATTTAAGGGCAATAAACTTTGCATTCCCCGTACATCCCTATGTGATTTTCTTGTGTGGGAGCTTCACGCTGGTGGAGTAGCCAGTCATTTTGGCCATGATAAAACCATTGCCCTCGTTGAGGATCGATTTTTTTGGCCGAGTCTCAAGCGAGATGTCACCAAAATTATATTGTAATGTCGTGTATGTCAACTGGCAAAGCATCGAAAGCAAAATACCAGATTATATACCCCATTGCCAATGCCACATTCTCCGTGGCAAGACATCATCATGGATTTCGTGCTTGGGTTGCCAAAGACTATTAGGCAGCATGATTCCATTTTTGTTGTGGTGGACCATTTTTCTAAAATGACGCATTTTCTTCCTTGTTCGAAACCATCAGATGCCTCTAGGATAGCGAAGATTTTCGTTGAAGAGGTAGTTCGTTTGCATGGGTTACCGAAAACTATAGTGTCTGATCATGATGTGAAGTTTATGAGCTATTTTTGGAAGACGCTGTGGCATATGATGGGAACTAGGCTTTAATTTTCGTCTGCTTACCACCCTCAGACAGATGGTCAGACCAAGGTGACAAATCTGAGTTTAGGTAATCTATTGAGATGTCTTATGGGTGATCATGTCAAGTCATGGGATTCCATATTATCTGTAGCCGAGTTTGCATATGATAGTTTAGTCAATAGGACAACTGGCATGAGTCCATTTGAAGTCGTCAATAGGTATAAACCTAGGAAGCCTATAGATCTCATCCCCATGTCAGTTACACATAGACTATCCGAGTCCATCAATGCATTTGCACGACATATTCATGATTTGCATGTTGAGATCAGGAAAAGAATTACTGTAGATAATGGAAAATATAAAATATCTGCTGACTCACATTGCAGGTATAAAGAATTTCTAGCAGGTGATTACGTTATAGTTCGAATGAGGCCCAAGCGATTCCCATCAAGAGCCGTGAAGAAATTACAAGCTCGCAGTGCAGGATCCTTCAAGATATTGAAACGAGTGGGTTCCAATGCGTATGTTTTGGATCTCTCACCTGATATGGGCATCAACTCTAACATTTAATGTGGAGGATCTTATTCCTGCCCAAGACCCAACAGTTCCAGCCGCCAGCCTTACACCTCACCCAGTATATTCGCCCGTTTGGCCCCCGCAGCCTTTGCCTTCACCAATGCCTTTACCTATTAGAAGGGAAGAGATTGAGGATATCTTGGATGAGCAAGTTGTTTCCATCGGACAAAGAGGTTTTCAGAAATACCTTGTCAAATAAAATGATAGACCGACGTCAGATAGTTCGTGGCTTATAGAGACAGATTTGCAATAGCTCGACCTTGATTTACTAGAGCATTATTGCAGTTTTATTTCGCCAATAGCCAAATCTTTTCAGATGAGGACATCACGTCCTTACCTAGAGTATACTAGCAGAAGAGGAAAACTGAGCCCATACCCATGTCTTTATATTTTGTTGACTATGTGGGCCCCAGTTTGAGTTCTCCTTGATTTATGGGAGCAAAAGACCCCACCCACGTGCATGTGCATCATGAAAACTCCACATTGGAAAGATGCATGTAAGCGTAGGGAGCTTTTGGAGAGTTTTTACTAGTTTCTAAGCTTATTTTGATGTTTTTTAGAGTTTTTGGTGTCTTTGCAATTAGCTCAAAGTTAGGGGCTCATTGCAATTTTGCTTAGTTACTTTAAGTTGTACTTTTTATAGCCATTGGATTAGATGGATGGCTGAGATTAGATTAGGGTGTCTTGAGTTATTACGTAAACTCTTTTAATTGTAATCTTTCATTGATGATGAAATAGATTGACTTTTGCTCTTGAGAATTCTTTTGTGGATTATTCTCTTCTTCCTTGGTGAATCCAAGCTTCCTTGGTGTGAATCCAAGCTACTTGGTGCGAATCATAAGGTAACTTCGATCTCTATCTCTTCATCTTCTTTTTTTTCTTTTCCACCATTAATTTTTTGTTTAGTGTTGAAATTCAACACACGAACCCTAATTTCTTGAAACCCTAACTGTAACCTAATCTAGGGTTTTGTTCTAAACTTGCTCTAGACATAACCCAACCCCTCCCTAGCCTAGCCACACCACTTCCCTAGCACTATAGTGCCTACGGCACACCTTTTTAGGCCTTCTGCACTTTTCCTCCTCTTGTTCTCCTTCCCTAGCCCCACATCAACCCCAAACCCTAGCCTACTCACCCTAAACCCTAGCAGACCACTCCAGCACCTTCCCCACCTTACCATACCCTCTATACAGTCCCTAATGGCCTGCGGCACCCTTATTGGGCCTGCAAAAACTTGCTGCCACTGTTTCCCCTCTTATCTCCTTGTTCTCCCTAATTTCTTTCAAAACCTTAGAAACTCTAACTCCTACATAACCTTCCTACAACCTTTCCAGCCCTTGTAACCCTGCTGTAACATCCTACACAGCACCTATACACTTGCGATTCCACCCTCTATCTTCATTGGTGCCTCCGGCGTCCTCTAGAGGTGGTTCCCTCGCATACTTCTCGAAACCCTAGTTTTCCTTTTTGCTTCCATAAACCCTAAAACTCTCCTATACCCATTCTGCTACCTCCAAAACTTCAAGGCACGCCCTACAGGATTCCTTGCAGTGGGCGGCAACCATAGAAATCCTTCCCCTCTTTCCTAAACCTAATTTCCACTTCGTCTCTTTTCTTATCCGAAACCCGTAGAAATAGCTGAAACTTGTCCAAGGGCCTTGAAGCTTACCAAAACCTTTCCAAAACCCTAAATACATATTTTTTATCTTGGAAAATGACTCAAGGGAACCTATTAGTGTTGGTTGAACCCTACCTAGTGGAAGTCCTTATTTCTATCAAGCCGCTCAATCAATAATTGAGGGTTTTTCACTATTTGATTGTGAGATCTAGCCTTTGAAACAACTAACTAAATTAATTACTAGCATTTTTGCATATTTGTGGTAATTGTTAGAGTAGTTTTATATTTTCTTATTACTTGTGGTAATTTATTTCTAATCTTTGCACCTCATGTAGGCTAGTTTTCACCATATTACATCAAATACAAAGCTAGATTAGTAGCTAAAGGATTCCTTCAAGTATATTAGTCGAAACAGAGGAAACATTTGCCCCAAGTTGCTATAATGACCATGATTCGTTTCATTCTTGCCTTGGCCGCCTATCAAACATTGTAAAGGTAAGCATAGTAAAGGGGGTATGACACATCATCTACCAAACTTGGATATGGTTTGGAGGCTATCTTCTCTGTTGCAGTCTTACCTCTAGTGAATTGGTATTGCTTCCTCACCACTTCTTCAATGGCTGCGATGAGTGCAGGAAGAGAAGCGAATTAAACCTTCGGGATGAATTGGGAAGAGTGACCTCCAACTCCGCCCACGACTTCCTTCCCTTCACGTAGCTCAGGTGACTCCGTTCCCTTTTTTCCCCAAATGACTTCGCCCGACCACGACGAATCCAATCCGCCCGCCCTCCTTTTGCTTGGGATGCCCCTATTAAAGGCCCCCAGGTTAAGAAAGAAACCCTGCTCTACTGGTTTGGTTGGTCTGGTTGGGGAAGTGTTCTACACTCGGAAATTGTTCTACACCAATTAATGGAATTTTTTTATTTTGGATTAAGTCAGGTTAGATTGGTTAGGACTAATGAGGTTAGATTGCTTAGGATTAGTCTCTCTCTAATTTTATAAATATTCTCTACATAAATTTTTAGGGCTATTGAAGAGAACACCATAAATTAATCAATAATTATTCTATGTTTTTCATCGAGGCATCAAACCCATTTGATTTGTTGCAATTAATCTTAGTTATTGGTGTGCTAATTCTCCTGTGTGCCATCATTGCTGCCCGTCGGGCCTAAAACCATTATATGTCCTTTTCATATTTCTCTTCTTTAAAAAAATAGAAATTTAAGCAACCCCCACACCATTCATCGATGCCACTGCCGTGCCACCTCACTAGTTGACGTGATATACCCAATACCAGCCACCTCAGTCGTGCTTTTCATCCGTGCATGTTGTGCCACCGTTGTGTTGCCTATCCATGCCACACGAATCACCACCATTGCAATGTTTGCTTCACTAAAGCAAAACCCTCTCTCGTCCACTTCATTCATGCCACCACTACTGCCACCACCCATGCCGCCATTATCTCCTCTCATCTTCTCTTATTGCTCTTCTACCAATTGTATTGTAGAAGAAGAAGAAGAACTAAAATAATAATAAGTTGCTTGAGGACTAATAAAAATCCAAGCCCATGAGACTTTGAGCCCACACCTGTGAGCCCATCTCTAAGCCCAAACCCATGAGGCCCTCTTTGAGCCCACACTCTCCTCATCTCAGCCCAAAAGATGACCAATCCTATGTTCAATCCCATTTTCTTTCTTCTTTATATAGGTTTCAATCTTTGCCTAAATCGATTTATCTTCTCAATCACTTTTGGCCAAATAAAGTGCATGTCCCTTTTAGGGCCCATCTCCGGTTTGAGTTGAGCTTATTAGTCCTCATTCCTTCCTTCTATTCCTCATTTTTCTTGAGTTGAGTACTTCTAGTTGTCTTTATTTCTATTTTGGCAGCTGGTATCATATTTCTCATTTGGCGACACATTCGTCAGACAAACGTATACTCAGTCATCTCTATGGCATTTTCCTACATTGGTTTCTATAGACTGTGTCAGACTCACGGTGCTCCATGATCCCCGTTAGTTTGAATATGAGTAATTAGGAAAGTGTTCTACATTAGGAGAGTGTTTTATACCAATTAATAGAAACTTGTTATTTAATATTGAATTAGGTTAGATTGGTTAGGACCAATTAGGTCAGATTTCTTAGGATTAGTCTCTTTCTAATTTTACAAATTATTTTCTTTCTATTTCTCTTTCTTGTAATTATCTATATAAATCCTTTTAGGTTTAGTGAAGAGAAATCCCAAAAGTATTCAATAAACATTATTTTATGCTTTCTATCATGGTTATGTGGACTTTAGGCTTAAAGAACTTGTAGTATCTGCAAGCTCTGAAGAACTAATCTTGTGTGCAAGTTAGAGTTCGGAAGTACTTCTACTGACTAGGGGAAACGTTCATTAGTGTTAGTTTAAGCACATGGTGATGTGGTTGCTTTTCTATCTATGTTGTTGCTTTAAAATGTGTAGTCAATATTTTCCATCATTTGTTTCCGGAGCTTATTTCAGTAGTATGTCTTTTAGTATCATCTTACATCAACAGAAGTAAAATTTGCAGCTGGTTAAATATGTCATAGAGCAGCTGCATAAGTGTAGAATGTCTAAATTCACTCTTACCAATTAGTGACATTCTTAGTAACTGAAAAGTTCTGAAGGATATCTTGCTATCTCTTCTGTACCAGGTTTGGTAGGAAGGAAGCAGTTCC
The DNA here is from genome assembly GCA_035048495.1 of Euptelea pleiosperma. NCBI lineage: Eukaryota > Viridiplantae > Streptophyta > Magnoliopsida > Ranunculales > Eupteleaceae > Euptelea > Euptelea pleiosperma. Next base: position 11,230,721 of record CM068544.1, on the reverse strand, counting down.
CCCAATTGCATTGACATGTAATGTATTCATGTGCATGTTTCTGTGGAGCACCTCGCAAAGAGGATTTATAGTGGAGCACCTCACAAAGAGGATTTATCTCAGCTGACAGTTTCAAGTAACACTATTAAACTAAGAAATGAAAAGTCAAATTTCCCCTACAGAAGCATGTTCTTTTTTCTTGATAAATAAGATGCATGCTATTTCAAATATGCTTTAAAGTACGCTGTACCATACAGCAACAAATCATTGTCCTACAATGTTTTGTCTTGTCATACTATTATGTCAATTGATGCAAAATACATCTCGTTGGCCTGCATTTACTTGGCGACAAGGAAATAAATTTCGGTTTCGAGGTTTATTTCGACCAGTCTAAAAATGGAAATATTTCAACCAGTGTGGAAATAATACATTTTTCATGAAATGATAGAAATAATGTGGAAATGATGGAAATATTGTTGAAATGTTTGTGGAAAGTTTGGGAAATGATGAAACAAGCATAAAAACACACTCATAAGCTTTTAAACTATAATATACAACCATATATAGTGTGGAAATGAATGACCATAATGGTTTGTAATATGTCGCGGCAAGTGTCTTTAATTAGTGAAGGTTTAATTTAATTATATAACTATTATTTAATTACTAATTATAAAAAAAGTCATAAAGTAATATATTAACAAATCCTTATTCACTTACATTAATTTCTTAACATTATATGTAATTTTAGAAAACCTATTTCTTATTAACTTATAACATTTATTTAATTTTTTGAACGTTTAATTTTTTATTTGAAAAAAAAATTTTATGGTTAATTTTTTTGAATATTTTTTAACCCAACTTATGCAACATATAATCAACTTATGCACAATCATGGATGTTTAGGGTAAAAACCAATGAAATTGGAGTTTTTCTCAAATTCCAAATTTTCACCCTAAACGATCTTCAATCCATGCACAAATCTAGTGTAAATGCATCATAAATTCATAAATTTAATGAGTTTACACCTAAACTATTTATTTGTAGCAAGAAATTTTATCCTTATGTATATTTCGAATTTGAAAAAACTCCCAAATGGGATTTGATTTGTCCTCACGATTAATCCACGAACCAAAAAATCTACAGTGAATTCATCTTTTGTATAAAAAAAATGTATAAAAAGGGGTTAAATGGATCAAATATGAGATTTATAGCAGTTTTGAGCTCAAATGAGATATTTCATACCTACGATTGAAATGTTTCCAATGCTTCCATACATGTCGAAACATTTCGACCAAAATAATACATATTTACACTATCAATTGATCAAAATTTACTGTTCACGCGAAATATTTCGACATGAATGGAAATATTTCGGGAACTTTAACATTATTTCGACGTAAGTATTATTTCCTGTCGGTAACCTAGAAAATGGAAATATTTCGCGAAATATTTTGATAATTTCGTGAAATTTATTTCCTTGCTTGGCGATAAAGCAAAACAGAAGTTTAAAAAAAATGGAAAGAAAGAAGAAAGATATTTTGGAAGGTTTGAACAAAACTTCGGAATATTATTTAATTTCTAGGAATAGAAAGATATAATGTAATTTGCATGTTTGGTGCAATAAACTTAGGCAATATCTTTAGTACTAGATCAGAATAGAACTAGCCCCACCTGTTGCTTTATTGAAATGCCTATCAATATGGTGACACATATCACCCTTGGACCGTAGTACCTTTAATTTGAAAATTCAAAAACCAAAATTTATATTTCTTTTGGCATCTGGATAAGAACGGTCCTTGCGCCATGAATAGATAGTGCTGTCATGGTGGTACAATGGGTCTACTGGAACGCATCTTCCCATCTGGCATCCCCACACTAACTATAACCCCCAGTCAATTGGTCCTCAAGTGGGGACCTGTACACAGAACGCATCTTCCCTTCTGGAGTCTTTTCGGCACACTATTCGTTTGCCCCCAGCAGGTGCAAGGCTTATTTCATGAGGTGGCTTTGGACGCTTCTTCCGGGAGAAGCCGCCTCTTATGGCAATTTCTCCCCTTTGCGATTATGTGGGCAATTTGGAAAGAAAGAAACCGCAGAATTTTCGAAGGGAAAGAAGTTGGGTTGACTTAAATGGTGTTGCATGTGAAAGCATACCTCTTTCTCTGGTCATCTACCTCCCCTCTCTTTAGAGGGTGTTTTTTTGAATCTTTTGTTCATAGATGGGATACTTTACTTGGGGATCCTCCTCTTTTGTAAGGTGGAATCCTCAGCTTTTGTTCTCTCTTGGGAGTTCTTCTCCCCTTGTTAATGAAATATACACACTTATCGAAAAAAATGGTTTGGGCATTCGGTAGCTTTTATGGGCTTGGCAACTTTGTTGGGCTCGGAGTCACCAATTACCATCTTTCATGGTTATTTTCTATGAAATTTCCTTTTCTTCTCTGCTATTCCATTTCTTTTCTACTTTGTTTAATGTTAAATCTACTGTCCTATTTGGCCTACATGCTTCTAGGAAATCTCTTACATCAACCACCTATATCTAAAAGGACATGCTACAACAAATACTTTTAGCAGCCTAGGAGGGTTGAATCTCTAGCTCAATTGGAAGGTGCCTTTACTCGTAAGCGTGAGGTTGAGGGTTGTACCCCAGCTTACCTGTTAAAAGAAAAAGAAAAAGAAAAAGAAAACACATTTCAGTTACATTCCATTTCCTTTTTCTCTGAAATTATTTGATTTTTCTTGTGGTATTTACTCTTCCCTTCCAAAGAGTTATGCGTTGCAGTCCTTGAGATCCATTCCAGTCAATATTGACTCCAGTAAACTTTGTTCTATGCACACTTGATTTTTCATAAAAAACCCAACTCCAATTGTGATATCTTAAACTACTTGTGAAGGGAATATTTTAGAGTTTTCTCATTAGTTTTAGTCTTCATGGATATGAATATTGATGCAGTTTCATTTTGCTTGGATTCTTAAAATAAAAAATTACCCATCGATAACAAAGAAACTTAAAGCTACTCTATTATTCCTTTTGCAGTGAGTTCACTGAGTGCAAGTATTAGTATGATGTTCTTCGAGTAGAAAATACAAAGCATTATCCCCTCATGTTTTTATGATGTGCATGAAAGAGGGTGAGCGGTCACCTCCTCACCTTAGTCAATCTAAATTGTTTCTCTTCAACACTTTGGAGTGATAACACAATGGAAGGGCAGCCCTTTGTGGCAGAGGGTCGAATCTTATGGGGAATTTGGGAAGAAAGAATAGGGAATCTTCAAAACAAGTCTTAAATACCTCAGGTATCATCAAGAAGATAAAGGTGTACGTTTCTCATTGGGTCATTAATACAAGGGAATTTAGTAGTATTAATTGCGACGACATTGTTAGAGATTGTATAGCAATCGCTTGGTCCTCTCCACCTCATACATCTCTCGGGTTGTTTGGAGCCCCTCTCCAGTAAAAGTCATCAAGTTGAACTATGATGGATGCTTTCTTGGAAAACCGAGCCCCGTGGGAATAGGGGTACCTTGCACAATAGTGAGGTAAGAGTAATCCACATTTTTTTGGGTCCAATTGGGGAATACGACTTGAACAAAGCTGAATCCTTTCTTTTGCTCCAACGTCTTAAAATTTCCAAGTAATTAAATCCAGGCTTTTTGATTGTTAGGCTAATTCTAGCAGTGTTATTTCTTGGGCATCTGAGAAGAAGAATAGCTCATGGAAACCTTTTAATGTGATCATGGAAATTCAAGACGTGGTCTCAAGCTTGAACATCTTTTCTCTCTTTTTCCGTGATCACCAAATGAAAAGGCGGAACTTTTAGCTAAAAGGGTGTCTCAAGGGCTTATTTGTATCATGGTACGGAGTTTCCATTGTAATCTCGTGTTGGATCTTCGTACCCCCTTTCTCTTTTTTTTTTTTTTTTTTTGTAATTTTCTTTTCCTCATGTTAATTAATATTCTCATTTTAAAAAAATTTGATGTGTAAAATGAAGTTTCTTACTGTCATATCATATATCCACATTCAAATGTCCTACATGTAATTTTGGGAGGTGCATTTTCAGGTAGAAAAGGCTTTTAGAGAAGGAACAGCCCGCCAGAATGCACATAGTATATTTATTTGTCTTGCGCTCAAATTGCTGGAAGAGTGTGTTCATGTTGCATCCAAAGAAATCATTACATTTGAAAAGCAGGTACTTCTAATATTGTTGATACTTCAGCATATGGTTTTCCTTTTGCAGTAAGACCTTGTCATTGGTATTTTAAGTCAAGATTTTTAATGAAAAGAAGCAGAAATACCTTTCATTACCCTAGATATCCTGATCTGATTGTGTCATTTGTCTTTCCTCTGCAGATCAAGCTTCTTGAAGAAGAAGAGAAAGAAAAATGTGAAGAAGAAGAACGCAAGCAGAGGAGGAGGACAAAAGAAAGAGAGAAAAAGCTGAGAAGAAAAGAGAGATTAAAAGGGAAAGAAAGGGAGAGAGAAAAGAATTGTGTTGAATCAAAGCAAATTCCCAATGTTTCCGAGATATTCGCAGAAGAATCATCCCCAAGTGTGAATGAGGAGTTAAATGATACTATAAACTCAGAGGATTCAATTAGTGAAACAGGAGACACTATGCCACCTAGGCCTTTCTGTCAAGATATTCAAGACAAACCATCTTCAAATGGGTATGTAACTTCTGAAATTCAAAATCCGAAAGATGCTATTGCATGGCACTCATGTAGCGTTGCTGATGGGGAGCTTAGTGTAAGGGATGGGAATGGTTCAGTTATAATTGAGCAATCAACATCATCTCGCTGGAAACTGAGATTCGGGAAAGAATTTAAACTTGATCCAGCTTCTAAATGGTGTGACAGACTCCGCCAGTGTGTGGATAGTGATGTTCTGGTTAATGAATCTGAGTCAAGATTACATGGTGGGTACATGGAAGCTCCTTCCAGGTATATTAAAGAAGTGAATATTCAATCAAGAAGCAACCCTCTCAAGTCCAATTCCAGTAATCGTGGCCCAAAGTTTGGTGAGAAGTTCCACTGTTTTAATAACAGGATGCGTGATAGATATGACTTCCGCTCATGCAGATGTAACCTACATAGTGATCACAGAACAAAAAATGACCCACATGTTGCTAGGATCAGGTTAGGTCGGGAGATCAAAACTGAATCTGAATCTGCATCTGATGTGTCTAGGCTATTCTGTCGCAATAACAGGTATAATCATGGATGTTACTTGCGTGATAGTTGTGCAGTTTCCAAAAGCAAGCTCATCACTGGCAATACTCCTTCAAGTAGATATCTGCTCCGTACTAAGAAAGTTTGGGAGCCTATGGAATCACAGAAGAAATACCCACAAAGCAACTCGTACTCTGACATTACCTTGAAGTCATCTACTTTCGAGGTTGATGAATGTGAGGAAGTTAGATGCAACAAAGACGAGACCCAGTGCCAACAAGCTGATAATCTTCTTGAGACATTGGGTGAGCTGTCTATGTATGAACTTTCTGGAAATTCAGACAAGGCTGGTGATTTGAATAATTACCAAAGTCATGAGGATAAGAAAGGAAAGGAATCAAGAAACTCCAGCCCAATCACAGACGACAGCTGCCAGAATGGATTTGACTTAGGGGCAAAGGCATCTTACTATTCAAAGGATGGTGCTGATGAGAAAGTTGGATTATGTCCTATTATTCCTACCTATTCCATTAATGGCACTTCTGATCCCATTATGAGCAGCACTTCCAGTTCAGATAACTGCTCATCATGTCTTAGTGAGGGAGACAGCAGTATGGCCTCTTCAAGTACACAAAATACAGAATCATTGTCGATGTCAGATTCAGAAGATTCCAGCCAACAATCAGAAGGAAGAGAAATGGGTGGTGAGAATGGCTCTCAAAAATGCCCAGATGTTGGGTTGGACTACAAGCACAACACAGATGGAGGAGGGTCCTTTACAAGCAGGACTACTGCTGGACTCACCATCCCTGGTAGTGTAGTAGGAGGTAACTTTCTAGGGGACCCACCAACAAACAATTCCCATAATCTTGATTATGGTAGAGTCAAAGTCGATATGGGTTCTCAGCAGCACCACATTCTCCCATCTGTGCATAACCAAGGCATGCATTTGCCTGTGTTTCTTGCACCTTCCACAATAGCATACAACCAAAGGCCAGCTTGTTGGTCAGCAGCTCCTGCTAATGGGTTAATGCCATTATCCCAGTCCAATTGCTACCCCTTAACTAGCCCTCTTGGGTATGGTATATTGACAAACCGGCCCTCACACTTCTGCATGCAATATAGTGCTCGACAACCTTTGTCAAATACTGTACTTGACATGGGCCAAATTCCAGTGCATCAACTGGTTAACAAATCCAATGGTGTGAACTCAAAGGAGCAAAACAGGAATTCTAAACCAGGTGTATCACAAGAAGCCATGGGTGTAGCTGGTGCAGTAGTAAGTGAACATCCTGTCGAGAGGCCAGTTCCAAATGGCCAGGCTCCTCCAGAAGCACCATCATGCGGGGAAGATGGGCATGCTAGGAACACTCCCAACTTGCAGAATGACAGTAAAAACTTTTCATTGTTTCATTTTGGTGGACCTATAGCAGTGGCAACAGGATATAATTTGAATCCAGTTTCTTTGAAAGATGGAATTTTTGGTGATTTTTCTTCGAATTCACCAGCAGATCCTACTCAGGCTGATCTTGCTTTCACTAAGAAAGAGACGACTGTTGAAGAATACAGCTTGTTCGCAGCAAATAATGGCACAAGGTTTTCATTCTTCTGACACACCTTTGAGAAGATGCAAGGAGGCTTTTAGAGAGTTCAGTCCCCGTTCCTTTCTTCAGCTATGAAAGCTTGAGCACTTGTAATTCATTGGACAATAATCTCTGAGAATCCCAATTTTGGCATATTTTCTCCATTGGTTGATTGCCATTCCAATTGTTTCTTATTGTTTTTATCATAGAGAAAGAATTTTGAGTGGTATAATTTTTTAAGGTTTTTTTATTACGTAATTTTTCTTCTTAAAGAAGTATTTGTTGGTATGTATCTCTCTATACATGCATTTCTAGTGCAGAAATCATTCCATATGCCAGCCTCGTCCAGGAGAACATATTTCGTCCATGGCCTAGTGTCAGTGTTATAGAAATCCCCGACTCAAAGCGTGTGAGGCTTATGCTTCAAGATGAGACGTAGGATCCTGGCCTCAAGGCTTAAGTTTTGACTGGTTTACAAGAGATTTACACCTCACCCATTCTAGGCTTTTAAGCATTTTAAGTTCGAGTAGTGATGCGCAGTTGAGGTTTAAACCTTAATTGTGCAGGCACATACACAAGCCAACACATACAATTTTTTTTTTTTCTCATTCTTAGCCTAAAATATCCCTCCGATCATTTACCTTTTGCCGAAAACAACCCTGATGAAGGTGATTTATTTATACTAGCAAATCTAACATAAATTATTTGGCCAGCTTTAGATAGAAGTGTTTCAAAGCGACGATATTTCTATAAGGAAGAAATTAAAAATGTTGTGCCACTCTTAAAAATTTGGCCTTCATGTTGATAAAGAAAGATTCCTAAGTTTGAAATTGACGGACACTAATCGGAAAAGAGAGAGAGAGAGAGAGAGAGAGAAGAAGAAATAAATGAATTCTTAAGATAAGTCATCAACCTGCCAAGATCTTCATTGTTATGTTTCCTAACAATATACCTTATTTACTTGTTCGGTTGATCATTTGATGGACAACACAACATGAGCAATCTGCAATGATGAATTGAAGTTAAGAAATAAAAAATATGATATGTGAATGAGTAATAAAAACCTTTGAACGATAAAAGAAGATTTTTACTTCATGGACATCACATAATAACTAGTTAATATTTTAAAAACTCCACCTTGAGGTGCTTTACTTTTATTTTTATGGTCATATTAAGCCATGTTCCAACTATATGGGTTAACTACACGAATCTTGTTCCTTCATTCAATTATGTATAAAGCCATTTCTTCTATCAAGGCAAATTTCTTAAAATCTTACGGTATAACTTTTCTTATTGTGTTACACTGCCTTACTGTATAACTTTTCCCTTCATGCGTCTTGGTATAAAGTCACTGACTTGTGTATTATCTTCTCATGAACATTATTATACTTAGTACTTTAGCAGGTTTGTTTTATAACTTTAAATGATTCTAACCCTTGTATTAGTGGCTTGATTTTATTTGCTTACTAAAATAAAACTATGGAAAATGATACGTGAAAAGATCGTTTTTATAATCTAATTGGTGTGATTTGGGGACTAGTACCCAATGGAAGAGGTGGTCTATCGATTGAAAATGCACCGAGGATATGCAAGGAGTAATGCTTAGTTTTTTTTTTTAAAGGGTTAAAGCGTGCATTACAACAACCTCCTTCCCTTATCTCGCAAATGGAACTCCTTGTGACCATTTCTAGGGGGGCTGCGTCAAGGTGATACAGTTTTGCCATACCTATTTACCAATGTGATGGATATATTTACCACCCTCATTAATAAGGCAGTAGTTAAAAGGCAAATCAAGCTCCATCCTTCATGTAGTATCTTGTGCGCATTGTTGTTTTGCTGATGATCTGCTTTTGTTTATCTATGCAGATGGATTTCAGCTTCGAAACTGAAACAGGTGCCCTCAAAGTTTACTTGTATGACCGACCTACTCATGAACCTCTCTAAAATGTAGTGGTCTTCTTCAAGAATGAAAACATTCCCAAAAGCGGGATTTGTAATTTTCTTGGTGTACAAGAACTTCTACCAGTAAGATATCTTGGTTTGCTTTTCTAAATTATTGGCCAATTCTAGAAAAGATAAAGAAGTACATCCAGAGATGGAGCAATGTTTCTCTTTCATATGCTAGGAGGATTTTATTCATTCAATCAGTGTTATCAAGCTGTCAGAGTGTGTAATACCCTGAACTTTCATTCTAGGGTATTACGGTAAATTCACCTAATAATGAAAATCTGAAATTTTTTCAAACTTCTATTATTGTTTTTATAGTTTAATATCATGCTTGAGTATGTGTATTTAATTTGATTTCATTCTAACGACTTTGAAAACCTGCTATTTTTGAAACTCGTTCTTTATGGCTAAATTTCTTACTAAAAATAATGAACTATAACTTGCAGGAGACTTTTTTTTTTCCTAGCTAACATTTTAGAACTTTTATAAAAAAATTATTTTGTGGGCCCGAGACACTAAAAATATTCCTATTTTATCATTACCAACTTACCTGTGAAATTTGGAACCTTTCTTGAAACATAAAAACCTTAGCGGGAGATTTCAGGAGATTTTGACAGAAATAATATTTTCGTAATTTTTAAACTTTTCTACCATTCTTATATTTTTAAAAATAATATTTAATTATATTTTATTTATTTAAAAGGAGTGTGGGACCCGCGAATCACTTTCGGGTCGTTCCGATGTCACTTGACACTTTTCCAATGCTTTGAACATTTTTTATGATTTTTATGTATTTAAACTACTTTTATGTGATTTGTGTATGTAACATGTGTCAATGCCTTGTTGTATGCACTTTTAAATTATATAATATAGTTTAATTGAATTAATATATAATTATTTGTGTTATGATTGTTGGGTGGGCCCGTATGGCCAATTTAGAGGCCTTTAGGGCTTAGTAATAATCTTCAATGAGCCTAGTTGATATGAGCATTGGGCCAATTTCTAACCCATTAGTAATGTAAAATATAAGTTTTTGAGGGTTGAAAAAGTCATCCCTTTGATAGTTACGAATTTCACTAATATAGAAACCCTAATCCTTCCCTAAACCTATTTATGAAAACCCTAAAGCTTTAGAAGCTTTCACAAACCCAACTCCATTAAACAATAGAAAAATCTCTATTAAATCTTCATCCGGGCACCGATAGCATTCGAGCAATAAAGGAGAATTGACGGGGACTCCGAATAGAAGAACGTACTCCGAGGAGAAGACGATCCGACGACTTTCAAATTTGAAGAAACTTTCGATTTCTATTAAAGTTTAAGAAACCTTAAAGTAAGTGTGTTTGATCCATCCTATACTTGTTTTTCTTCAAGATTTTGTTTCTCTTTCATTAGATAATGGTTGATACTCATTATAAATTAATTTCAACAATATTTACTTTATTCTTATTGGATTGATTTTTATTTTTGGCCACCATGATGGGTTTGGCCATGATTTCTTTTACACCTATAACGGATGATTATGTTCTTTATCATTTTCATTGTATTTTTATGATTTAAATATTTTTATAATTATTTTTCCTAAATGCCTCTATGAATATATTTTCCAAAACCGTTTAGTTTATATTTTTCTAATTTGTATTGATTAAGTTATGATTTTTCTAAATTGTTGAACTTTAACAAAAAACCCAAAATTCTAGATTTTACACGGTCCAATTCACTTGGGATTTAGATCTATATTTTTAAACTATATATTTTTCTAATTATTTTTCATAGATACTTCTATCAATCTAGTTTCTAGAACCTTTGAGTGTGTATTTTTCTAATTTGTATTGATTAAGTTATGATTTTTCTAAGTTGTTGGACTTTAACAAAAAACCCATAATTTTAGATTTTACATGGTCTAATTCACTGGGGATTTTGATCTATAGTTTTAATCTAAATATTTTTATAATTATTTTTCATAGATACCACTATTAATCTAGTTTCTAGAACCTTTGAGTTTGTATTTTTCTGATTCGTATTGATTAAGTTATGATTTTTCTAAGTTGTAAGGCTTTAACAAAAAACCCAAAATTTTAAATTTTATACGGTCCAATTCACTTGAGATTTTGATATATATTTTTAACCTAAATATTTTTTTAATTATTTTTTATAGATGCCTCTATAATCTAGTTTCTAGAACCTTCGAGTTTGTATTTTTCTGATTTGTATTGATTAAGTTATGATTTTTCTAAGTTGTCAGACTTTAACAAAAAACTCCGAATTTTAGATTTTATATGGTCCACGTCACTTAAGATTTTGATATATATTTTTAATCTAAATATTTTTTTAATTATTTTTATAGATACCTATATTAATCTAGTTTCTAGAACCTTTGAGTTTGTATTTTTCTGATTTGTATAGATTAAGTTATGATTTTTCAAACGTGTTGGACTTTTCTATAAAACTCAGAATTTTAGATGTTGCACGATCCACTTCACTTAGGATTTTGATTATATTTTTAATTTGAATATTTTTTTTAATTATTTTTCATAGATACCTCTATCAATCTAGTTTTTAGAACCTTTGAATTTGTATTTTTCTGATTTGTATTGATTAAGTTATGATTTTTCAAATGTGCTGGACTTTTTTATAAAATGCAGAATTTTAGATTCTGTCCGACCCATTTCATTAAGGGTTTTGACCCATATTTTGAAGCTGAATATTTTTTTATTTATTTTTTCTAAATATCTCTGTAAATCTAGTTTCTATAAAGTTTAAGTTTGTATTTTTCTAATTTATATTGATTAAATTATGATTTTTCAAATGTACGGAACTTTTTTGTAAAATCCAGGATTTCAGATTCTGTCCAGCCCAATTAATTAAGGGTTTCGACCTATATTTTGAATCTGAATATTTTTATTTATTTTTCCTAAAAACCTCTATGAGTCTAATTTTTAAATCCATTGAGTTTATATTTTTCTAATTAATAATTATTTAGTTATGATTTTTACAAGAAAATGTATTTTCTTCAAAAAACTTATTTCTTGAATTTTTGACGATTAATGGCCTTGGAAACCCTTAGTAGTTCAGTCATGACTTATTGACTATTAAATGGTTTAGCTCTTGTTGTTTGACTAAACCATAGATGGTGTGACCTATACTTGTATACATAGGGATCCCACTCACGTGTCTTGGATCCCTTATAGGGTTCGGCCAAGTATCTTGAATCCCTCTTTAGGGTTCGACTTTGTGTCATGGATCCCTCATAGGGTTCGGCCATTGAGTATTGGATTTTCTTCTAATTTTCACATATATTATTCATCAATGTTGATCGTGATCTTCAGTGATCGTTTACATGTTATTCATGTTGTTTAACCCTAGTTCGTTCCGATATTATTATTCTTGATGATCATGTGTTCATTTTATATTCTTATTTAAATGTTAAATACATGTGTGCTTATGTAATGTAACCATAGTACAATCTTGTTGTCATACCATGATCATCATGTTATTTCATATAAGGGGTGCATAAGGGAACGGGGTTAAAGTATATTATATACGTTTATATTAGTTTTATCAATTAATCAGGGTTCGGTACCCTAGGGTGAAAGGCCCTAGACATTATTATATCCTACAGATGGGTCGATGAGACCGCTCCCGGTGAGGGAAGGAGATACCCTATGTGGTTATAGATACTAGTTGCATTGGCATCCCGTACTCACTTACATTCACCCTCATATTCATGTCATCCTTATTATATGATTGAGATGCATACCTTGGATAAAAAACTTGTATAGTATGATATCATATCATGCACACTGTTGTATTACTAGGCCTCGGCTTACGGTGCTACACCGATACCATTTTCAAATTTTGAGGAGCCGTGTATGTGAAATGATTTTGAGGTGAAAGACTCTGGTGCATTCGAGGAGATCGGCGATTGGAAGTCGATCCCTACACTTTAGAAGACTTTATTTTGATTGTTTTAAAACATTACTTATTTATTTTCACGGGCATGTAGTCCTTTGATTAAGAGCATGTTCTCACCTCTATCTCTCCATACTTAGTTGATTGATTGAATTATTTGAATTATTTGTTTTCTACGTCTAGACTTTTTGTTTACTTAGTGGGTTTTCGAATGAACCTTAGTAGTCTAATTTACTTAATTGGACCACTAGGGGACATTAATGGATCACCTCTAGGTTCGGGTACGGTCGATCCACAGATTTTTGGGTCGTATCTGGGTATCCGGATTCAGGGCATGACAGAGTGGTATCAGAGCACAGGCTTCAGACACCTAGGGATTTGTGTGTAATGGGTCTATGCATAATTGAGTTGTGTAGGATAGAATGGTATTAGAACACAGTCAGTAGATTACCCTAGGGACCCGTGTAATGGAGACCATTAGGGGATCTGATTAATGTGTCCATTCTTGTTATGGAGACTGTGATATTTTAGTATACATTAGAGACACTTAGAAATACTATAACTTAAAGCACTCTAATTGTTTGTAATACTTATAAATAGTGATTATGTACTATTGTTTGTAAGTATATTATTATAATACTTGATTCTAAATTATGCTTGACTATGTCGCAAACCTAACACTGTCATACCTTTTAAGAAGATCGTGACAGAATGGTATGTTGACAGAATTATATCCTCAGATGATCTTAATTCGACAGTCTGACTATTTTGACTAGTAGGCCAGTTGACTAGTATGACCAGTTGACTGGAAGATAGATTGATTAGTTTTACCAACTGATTAGGTTGATTAGATTGATCAAGTTCACCAATTTAACTAAGGTTGACTATATTGACTAGTTTGACCAGCATAGTTAAGTTGACTAGACGTAGATGACTAACTTGCCTAGATTGGACTAGATTGGTGTAGATGACCAGTTTGACTAGGTTTACTATATTGATTAAGTTGGCCAATCTGACTGTGTGTAGCTATAAAGTTTGTCAACCAATCTAATTAGGTTTGGCTAAAATGATTAGTTGACTAATCAGATTTGACAGACTAGGTTGAGAATTTCTTTAACGGGGTTCGAATTTCGAGGACGAAGTTTTCTTTAAGAGGTGTAGATTGTAATACCCTGAACTTTCGTTCTAGGGTATTACGATAAATTCACCTAATAATGAAAATCTGAAATTTTTTCAAACTTCTATTATTATTTTTATAGTTTAATATCATGCTTGAGTATGTGTATTTAATTTGATTTTATTTTGACAACTTTGAAAACCTACTATTTTTAAAACTCGCTCTTTAGGGCTAAATTTCTTACTAAAAATAATAAACTATAACTTGCAAGGGACTTTTTTTTTTCTCAGCTAACATTTTAGAACTTTTATAAAAAAATTATTTTGTTGGCCCGAGACAAAAAAAATATTCATATTTTATCATTACCAAATTACCTGTGAAATTTGGAACCTTTCTTTAGACATAAAAATCTTAACGGGAGATTTCAGGAGATTTTGACAAAAATAATATTTTTATAATTTTTAAACTTTTCTATCATTCTTATATTTTTAAAAATAATATTTAATTATATTTTATTTATTTAAAAGGAGTGTGGGACTCGCGAATCACTTTTGGGTCATTTCGATGTCACTTGACACTTTTCCGGTGCTTTGAACATTTTTTATGATTTTTATGTATTTAGACTACTTTTATGTAATTTGTGTGTGTGACATGTGTCAATACCTTATTATATGCACTTTTAAATTATATAATATAGTTTAATTGAATTAATATATAATTATTTGTGTTATAATTGTTGGGTAGGCCCGTATGGCCAATTTAGAGGCTTTTATGCTTAATAATAATCTTCAATGAGCCTAGTTGATATATATGGGCCTTGGGCCCATTTTTAACCCATTAGTAATGTAAAATATAAGTTTTTGAGGGTTGAAAAAGTCATCCCTTTGATAGTTACGAATTTCACTAATATAGAAACCCCAATCCTTCCCTAAACCTATTTATGAAAACTCTAAATCTTTATAATTTTTGTTGTATTTTTATGATTTAAATATTTTTATAATTATTTTTCTAAATGTCTCTATGAATATATTTTTCAAAACCATTTAGTTTATATTTTTCTAATTTATATTGATTAAGTTATGATTTTTCTAAGTTCTTAGACTTTAACAAAAAACTCAGAATTTTAAATTTTACACGATCTACTTCACTTGGGATTTAAATCTATATTTTTAATCTAAATATTTTTCTAATCATTTTTCATAGATACCTCTATCAATCTAGTTTCTAGAACCTTTAAGTTTATATTTTTATGATTTGTATTGATTAAGTTATGATTTTTCTAAGTTGTTGGACTTTAACAAAAAACTCAGAATTTCAGATTTTACACTGTCGAATTCACTTGGGATTTTTTTTTATAGTTTTAATCTAAATATTTTTCTAATTATTTTTCATAGATACATCTATCAATCTAGTTTTTAGAACCTTTAAGTTTATATTTTTCTGATTTGTATTGATTAAGTTATGCTTTTTCTAAGTTGTCGGAATTTAACAAAAAACCTAGAATTCCAGATTTTACATGGTCCACTTCACTTGAGATTTTGATCTATATTTTTAACCTAAATATTTTTCTAATTATTTTTCATAGATGTCTCTATCAATCTAGTTTCTAGAACCTTCAAGTTAGTATTTTTCTCATTTGTATTGATTAAGTTATGATTTTTCTAATTTGTTAGACTTTAACAAAAAAACCCAGAATTCTAGATTTTATATGGTCCACTTCACTTGGGATTTTGATCTATAGGTTTAACTAAATATTTTTCTAATTATTTTTCTTAGATACTTATATTAATCTAGTTTCTAGAACCTTTAAGGTTGTATTTTTCTGATTTGTATTAATTAAGTTATGATTTTTCAAACGTGCTGGACTTTTCTGTAAAACCCAAAATTTCAGATGTTGCATGATCCACTTCACTTAGGATTTCGATCTATATTTTTAACCTGAATATTTTTCTAATTATTTTTCAAAATACCTCTATCAATCTAGTTTCTAGAACCTTTAAATTTATATTTTTCTAATTTGTATTGATTAAGTTATAATTTTTCAAATGTGCTTGACTTTTCTGTAAAACACAGAATTTTAGATTCTGTCCGTCCCACTTCATTAAGGGTTTTGACCTATATTTTGAATATGAATATTTTTTTATTTATTTTTTATAAATATTTTTGGAAATCTAGTTTCTATAACCTTTAAGTTTATATTTTTTAATTTGTATTGATTAAGTTATGATTTTTCAAATGTGCGGGACTTTTCTGTAAAATCCAAGATTTCAGATTCTATCCGGCCCTATTAATTAAGGGTTTCGACCTATATTTTGAATCTGAATATTTTTTTTTCCTAAAAACCTCTATGAATTTAGTTTTTAAATCCATTAAGTTTATATTTTTCTAATTAATAATTATTTAGTTATGATTTTTACAAGAAAATATTTTTTTTTTTAAAACTTATTTCTTGAATTTTGGACGATTAATGGCCTTGGGAACCCTTAGTAGTCCAGTCATGACTTATTGACTATTAAATGGTTTAGCCCTTGTTGTTTGACTAAACCCTAGATGGTCTGACCTATACTTGTATGCATGAGGATCCCATTCATTTGTCTTGGATCCCTCATAGGGTTCGGCCAAGTGTCTTGGATCCCTATTTAGGGTTCGACCTTGTGTCATAGATCCCTAATAGGGTTCGGCCATGGAGTATTGGATTCTCTTGCGATTTTCACTTATATTATTCATCAATGTTGATCGTGATCTTCAATGATCGTTTACATGTTATTCATGTTGTTTACCTTAGTTTGTTCCCATATTATTATTCTTGATGATCATGTGTTCATTTTATATTCTTATTTAAATGTTAAATACATGTGTGCTTATGCAATGTAACCCTAGTACCATCTTGTTGTCATACCATGATCATCATGTCATTTCATATAAGGGGTGTATAAGGGAACGGGGTTGAGGTATATTATATACGTTTATATTAGTTTTATCAATTAATCAGGGTTCGGTACCCTAAGGTGAAAGGCCCCAGACATTATTATATCCTGCAGATGGGTCGATGAGACCGCTCCTAGTGCGGGAAGGAGATGGAGACCCTATGTGGTATAGGTACTAGTTGCATTGGCATCCCGTACTCACTTGCATTCACCCTCATATTTATGTCATCCTTATTATATGATTGAGATGCATACCTTGGTTAAAAAACTTGTATAGTATGATATCATACCATGCACTGTAATACCTTGAACTTTCGTTCTAGGGTATTATGGTAAATTCATCAAACCTAAACCTTTTTCAGACTCTTATTATTATTTAATATCATGTATGAGTATGTATATTTAATATGGTTTCATTCTGACAACTTTGAAAAACTTACTATTTTTGAAACTCGCAATTTAGGGCTAAATTCTTGCTAAAAATAATGAACCATAACTTGTAGGGGACTTTTTCTTGCCGCAACTAACATTCCAGAACTTTTATAAAAAAAATTATTTTGTGGGCCCGAGACACCAAAAATATTCCTATTTTATCCTTACCAACTTATCTGTGAAATTTGAATCCTTTTCTGAGACATGAAAACTCTAGTCGAAGATTTTGGGAGATTTTGACAAAATAGTATTTTCATAATTTTTTAAACTTTCCTACCATTCTTATATTTTTTTTAAATAATATTTTATTATATTTTATTTATTTAATAGGTGTGTGGGACCCGCGAATCACTTTCGGGTCATTCCAATGTCATTTGACATTTTTCTAGAGTTTTGAACATTTTTATGATTTATGTGTGTGACATGTGTCAATACCTTATTGTATGAATTTTTAAATTATATAATATAGTTTAATTGAATCAATAAATGATTATTTGTGTTATGATTGTTGGGTGGGCTCGTATGGCCAATTTAGAGGCCTTTTGGGCTTTATAATATTCTTAAATAAAGCCTAGTCGATATATATGAGCCTTGGCCCCATTTTTAATCTATTAGTATTATGAAATATAAGTTTTAGAGGGTTGAAAAAGTCAACCCTAAGAGAGTTACGAAAATTACTTAACCCTAATCCTTATGAGACCTATTCCTTCATTTACCTTCTATTTTATTTAAGCTCTTTTCCTCCATTATTCTCTACACTTAATCTTTAACCTAAAACTCAAGCCTTCATTTACACTCTTCCACCATTAACATCACATCTTCGTCTCCAATCATCACCAAACCCTATGATAGTGTTTATCTCCCTTCTCTTATAAACATATATCACTTTGGGAGCAAAAGATAAACAAAGAAGGGACTTTTCAAGCAATTCAAGAATTCTTCATTAAAGTTCAAGAAACCTTGAGGTAAGTGTGTTTGATCCATCATATACTTATTTTTCTACAAGGTTTTGTTTTTCTTTCATTAGGTAATTGTTGATACTCATTATAAATTAATTTCAACAACATTTACTTTATTCTTATTGGATTGATCTTTATTTTGGGCCACCATTATGGGTTTGGCCATAGTCTATTTCGTACCTATAACGGATGACTATGTTCTTTATCATTTTTGTTATATTTTTATAATTATTTTTTCTAAAATCATTTAATTTATATTTTTCTGATTTATATTTATTTAATTATAATTTTTCTAAGTTGTTGGACTTTACAAAATAACCCAAAATTTTAGATTTTATATTATCCACTTCACTTGGGATTTTGATCTATATTTTTAATCTAAATTTTTTTTATTTATTTTTCATAGATACCTCTATCAATTTAGTTTATAGAACCTTTGAGTTTGTATTTTCCTGATTTGTATTGATTAAGTTATGATTTTTCAAACATGCTTGACTTTTCTGTAAAACCCAGAATTCTCGATTTTATACGATCCACTTCACTTGAGATTTTGATATATATTTTTGACCTAAATATTTTTCTAATTATTTTTTATAAATACCTCTATCAATCTATTTTCTAGAACCTTTGAGTTTATATTTTTTTGATTTAAATTGATTAAGTTATGATTTTTCAAATATGCTGGACTTTTATGTAGAACCCAAAATTTCAGATTCTGTCTAACCCACTTAATTAAGGGTTTCGACCCATATTTTGAATCTAAATATTTTTCTATTTATTTTTTCTAAATACCTTTGTAAATCTAGTTTCCATAACATTTAAGTTCGTATGTTTCTGATTTGTATTGATTAAGTTATGATTTTTCAAATGTGTGGGACTTTTCTATAAAACCCAGAATTCTAGATTCTCTTCGGTCTACTTAATTAAGGGTTTCGACCCATATTTTGAATCTGAATATTTTTCTATTTTTTTTTATATATCTCTATAAATCTAGTTTCTATAACATTTGAGTTTGTATTTTTCTGATTTGTATTGATTTTTCAAATGTGCAAGACTTTTTTATAAAACCCAGAATTCCAGATTCTGTCTGATCCACTTAATTATGGGTTTCGACTTATATTTTGAATCTAAATATTTTTCTATTTATTTTTTCTAAAAACCTCTGTGAATCTAGTTTTTAAAACCATTGAGTTTGTATTTTTCTAATTTATATTTATTTAGTTATGATTTTTACAAGGAAATATATTTTTATGAATCACCCATTTTTTAAATTTTGGACGATTAATAGCCTTGGGAATCCTCAGTGGTTCAGTCATGTCTTATTGACTATTAAGGGGTTTAGCCCTTGTTGTTTGACTAAACCCTAGATGGTTTGACCATACTTGTATGCATTGGGATCCCACCCTGAAAGTAGGTTTTTTTCGCGTCGTTGGTTACGAAAATCCTAGATCTCAACAATATTTGTAATTATCCGATTCTTTTTCACTCAAATCCTGCAAAAATCACAGGGTTGTACAGTGGCTTGTGTCGGATGTCGATCCGCACTCGGGGTTAGTTAGCGCGACTCATGAACATGAAATGACGGATTTTTATCAAGAAAACATGGAGAGGTGAGAATGGTGATGGATTTAAAACATTCTTAGTGATTTTTAGAGAGAGAAATTACCACAAACAACCAAAAACACAAAAGTAAACTAACAAAATGCAAAAATGATAATTTTATTCATCCTCAATGAGTCTTACAAAATCAAATTAAATTCAACAATTAATCCTAGAAAGCCATAAAAATTAGAGAGAGAAATGAGAGAATGTAGAGAGAGAAATGTCGAAGAAGGCTATCCTAGAGAGAGAAAATATGGGGGAGAGAGAAAGTGATACTTGAAAGGTCTAGAGAGAGAAAGTGACAATTAAAGAGAGAGAAAAATAAAACAAGAGAGAGAAAAGAGAGATCTAGAGAGAAAAAAAACTTATGACCACTTACCCTAAGTGATTATGATCGGCCAAAGGAGAGAGCGGCTGGATGGTGGTGGCTGATGTTGTAGTGGCCTGCAAGGTGAGGGTGGCGGCAACTCCAGAGGATGTAAGCCTCCTCTCTTTTCTTCTTCTATCTTTTTTTTTTTTTTTTTTTTTTTGAAGAAAACGGTGAAGAAGGAGGGAAAGATGAGAGTGGAGAATGGGGGGGGAGAAGGGCTAGCAAGGTGTAAAGAAGAATGAAAAATGACGGCCTGTAGAGAACGAAGGCTGGGACAAAAATGGTGGTGCTCCTGCCGATCTTATGAGGGAGATGGCAGGCGGTGGTGAAGTGAGACGCCTTAAAGAAGGCGGCTGGACGTTGGCTGCTGGTGGATGGATGTGGATGGCAAGGGGAGGGCGATCCAGCAGGTGGGTATTCCCCTTCTTCCTTCTTCTTCTTCTTCCTTTTTCTTTTGCTGTTTTTTTTTTTTTTTTTTTTTTTTTTTTTTTTTTTGGTTTCACCGGAGTTGCAGGTCTGCAACTCCGGCAATGGAGATTTGTGGGAGCAGGTGGAGCAGACGTTGGCCTCAATAGAGGGTGGAAACGCTGGGTAGAAGCGGTGGGGATTGACGGCTTGCCTTTTGAAGGCGCACCAGCAGCAGAAACGGTGTGGTTCGTTTTTTTTTTTTTGGTTTGGGCGGTATGAGGTTGTTGTTGGTGGTGGTGCGATCACAGGTTGCTGGCCGGAGTAGTTGCAGGTGCAACTTGGTGGACCGTGGAATGAAGGAGATGCACCGTTGTGAGGTGGAGATGCACACTATGAGAAGCAGATTCGTGATGAAGCAGGCAGCATGGTTGACGACTGGCTCGCCCTTGGAGCTCACCGGAATTGCAGGTGCGGTTCGGTTTGAGGGAAGATGGTGGTTGCTGGTTCTTTTTAGAGGAGACAGAAGATCGTGGAGAAGATGGGGGGATGGAATCCAAGGTTTAAACGAAGAAGGAGGAGTTGTCAGCCATGGGAAGGAGCGGTGGAGGTTTTTGGGAGAAGAAGCTAACGTTAAGACTATACGGTGGTCGTTCTTGGAGGAGCAGCGACCGTGTAGGATGAAGAGAGAGAGAAAGAGCGTCCAGAATGAAGAGAGACTCCTCTCCTCTTTCTTTTTCTATTTATATTAAGGATGAGACCATCCTCATTAGGGTTTGGTCCCTAATTTTTCCCTTCTTGGTCCAACTTGCTCTCTCCCCCATAAGGCGAGATGCACCTTATCAAAACATCCAAGGGAGGATTGTCACTATTTGGTGGACCATGCTACAGCCCTCTTCTCAATTAGGCAAGATATTCTCCCATGTGATGGTCCATAGCATGCTACATGCTGCCACACATGTGGTTGTTTATTGCAAATGCAACCACCATTTTGGGAATTGTTTAAACCAATTTTCTAACAATAATCATTGGTCCATGCATCTAGCTCCGTCTTGTCCCTGATTCGACAATATCTAGCTGTTCAACTCAATCAGACAGTCAGAACCATCTGACCTGTCTTATCATGTTCACAGGCCAACTTCCCATGTATTTTTAAAACCGTGACCCCTCATCTTGAATCAATCTCTTTGATCATCTTTGTTTGAACCATGTTTGTCTCTTCATGATCTAGCTAGCCATTGACTTGGTCACCCTATGGCCCGTGGTCTCCTGACTCGACCAATGCTTCCCAGGTCTTGGGAAATTTTTTGATTGGATCCTTGGAACTCTCGTGCAACACCATCTTCATTGTTTGCATGGAACTCCCTACAGTCATCTTTATCTTGTTTCACGGATCAGTCAGCTCGTTGGTTCCTTGTTCAACTCTATCATCCTCAGGCATGGCATGTACTTATCCCGTATTTTCCTATGATAACTTGCTGGCTCTTTAAGCTTCGATAGTGAGCTTCTGTGATCGCTCGTTGGTCCGCAATTTTCAAGAATCATCCGATTTGGTTTCCTGCAATAGTGAAAAATGCGTAATGAGTCTCAATCATAACGTCTCATACCTAGACTTTCGAAAATGTGTTTAATGCATGCAAATATACCATTTCGTCCAAAAAAGTGTGTTCTACGCAACAAAAGAGACTCTTACGTAGAAAAGTAGATAAATAGAGTATTTTACGTAGGAGAATGCAATAACGCTAAAAGGATAATTGCTTAAAATAAGCACTTTTGAGCGAATATCACAACCCCCAACCAGCATATTGCCAATCCTTGGCAATTAGTGCGAAATAAATGAGCTTAAAAGGGCTCTGCACATGCTGCACACTTTTTCATATTAGCTCCGGGAAAACACCGTTCGTCAAATCATTGAATGGATGCAAAAACAGTTACATGCTAGCGAAGAGTTGGAAAGTATTTGCAAGACTACAGACTGATAATCATGACCCAGAATAGTCAGACTCTGCATGTGTGTGTGCTCAACATTCTCATCATCCGACAGTAAAGATTTCTAGATCACCTCTAAGTTTTTATGCCTCGACCTCAAATCTCACACGTTTAGCACTCAGAATAGAATCACACAAGAAGGGTTTTCTTCTTTTCTCTCAATTTATATGTGAGGAGATGTATTGATATATGAAAGCAAAGATCTCACATATGTATTATTTGAAGGAAGGACATCTTTAACAGAAGAAGATCTCATGATTGGAATACCACTTCACTCGGGAACGTTAGATCAAACTCTATAGCTTCTCCTTCTCCAATCTCCACATTTTATGATCGTGCTATCCTAGAATCAAGTAGGACTTTCCTGGGTTGTAATGAGGCTTAGGTCAGGTGTAGAGAGATAAAGGAATACAGGATTTCAAAGATCTTGAGAGGATATTGCCATTTTCTTGAATTTTTCCTGCGACGTAACACCATTATCTGGTTCTTTTTCCTTTTTTTCGTATTTTTCTCTTTTTCTTGATATTTCTGAGACTGCTCAATTTCTTTTCAGCTCTTCTTCATACTTTCTTTTCATATTTTGTTTTCAGCTTGAACCACTTTCTTTTCCTTTTGATTCTTCTTCTTTACTTTTCTTTTTCACGGTACACCCACATCAGTTATTCTTTTGTCCATCTCAAAATAAGGGTAGCCAGTCATGTTTCATAGCTGGACTGGATTTTAGGTTGATGGGTTTGCAAATAAAAGGCTTTTATAGAACGGCTCAAGGGGTTTCTAGTGAAGTATAATTCAGGTGAGTAAAAAGGCTGAATGGTTCAGAAAAATGGCCTAAATCATTTTCTAGGGTTTGCACTATCATGTATACTGTCTTGACTGGATACAGAGAAGGTTCTGTCGTAGTAATCCAATGTTGATGTCGTTCCGAGTTTTATGATCGAAGCAAAAGATAATGAGATCTCTCAACGAATATTGCGGGCATGAAGAATAGTGAGTCATCTTGTGACTCAGGATTAATGTATAACTCTCTGAAATGATTAAAGGCTCGAAAGCTTACTGGGTTAGGTCTCCACAATTCTTCTCACAGGATCTCTAGAATTTCCAAACTTAGGATGATTCTGATGTTGATAGTGTACAATTGTGCCGAATCTGAGTTTTTCTGAGTTTTCAAACCTGCTGTAGTCACGCTTGAATTGACTCAACGCTAACTTTAAACAAAAATTGACATCCTCAATACTGACTTAACGGAGGTTTTCAGCTAATCAAAGTCAGGGTATTTGACACATTTTTGAAATTTTAGAAAACTTTTGGAGAAAATCGGAAATCACCCCAAAAACAATAATTATTATTTTTTTTATTTTTTTATTTTTTTATTTATTTATTTTTTTTTTTCAAAATGAAGACATGAGTTTTGGTAAATATCCACCCCCAACCAAAATACAGCACCGTCCTCGGTGCTCATGACCGGGACATAAAATGATAACAAATCAATGATGATGATGCAAAGATTCAGGAAGGATGTTACCAAGTCGGCAGAAACTCGACAGTGTGTGGTACCTGATGATCGGAAGAATGAATGTACCTGCATTTTCAGAGATATAACAGTAATAACAAATGCATGAAACTCATGTACTCTAGGAATACCGGAATTACCTTTCCGAAAGTGCTAAGTTTTACGTCTTCAGCCAGACATGACGGGGGTGACAGGCACCCCCAACCAAGTTGGAGCACAGGAGACTGAGTGGATCATCAGTCGACATAGACAGGATCGATGAGATCGATCTCAAAAGTCTGAATGAATAATACGTCAAGTTCATGGAACTGTTTTAGACGCTGCCCATTGACCTGGAATGAGGAGTGATCCTTGGGATCCTCAATAGTGATTGCCCCAAAGGGTGTGACTGCGGTGACCGTATAAGGACCGGTCCACCTAGATTTCAGTTTCCCAGGGAAGAGATGGAGACGAGAATTATAAAGAAGGACCTTCTGTCCTGGATGGAACTCTTTCCTGAGGATGCTCTTGTCATGTATCCACTTCATTTTGGCTTTGTAATTCTTGGACAAGTTGTAGGCATCATTTCTGAGTTCTTCTAACTCATTCATTTGAAGTTTTCTCTCCTCCCCTGCAGATTCGAGGTCGAAGTTGAGCTTCTTAATGGCCCACAGAGCACGATGTTCAATCTCTACCGGTAGATGACAGGGTTTCCCAAAGACGAGACGATAGGGAGACATATTGAGTGGGGTCTTGTAGGCGGTTCTGTATGCCCATAAAGCATCAGTGAGACGAGTAGACCAGTCTTTACGTGTGGTATTGACTGTCTTCTCCAAGATCTGCTTGATCTGACGATTAGAAACCTCCACTTGACCACTAGTCTGCGGATGATAAGCTAGGGCAACCTTGTGGGTTACCCCATACTTTTTCATTAAGTTCTCGAATATCTTATTGCAGAAATGGGTGCCCCCATCACTAATGATGGCCTTAGGGGCACCGAATCGGGCGAAGATGAACTCCTTTAGGAATTTGACCACCACTTTGTGGTCATTGGTCTTGGTGGGAATGGCTTCTATCCATTTGGATACATAGTCTACCGCAAGGAGAATGTACTCAAAACCATATGAAATGGGAAAGGGGCCCATGAAGTCGATGCCCCAAATGTCAAATATTTCATCGACCTGGATGGGAGTTAGGGGCATCATGTTCCTCTGGGATATGCGGCCTAGATGCTGGCAATTAGGACAAGTTTTGCTGTAGATATGGGCATCTTTAAATAATGTGGGCCAGTAGAATCCGCATTGCAGCACTTTTTCTGCAGTCTTCTTAGTGCTGAAATGACCACCACAAGGTTGGTCATGACATGAGGACAAGATATTGAGTTGGTCCGACTCAGGGACACAGAGACGAATGATCTGGTCAGGACAGTATTTATACAAATAAGGGTCATCCCAAGAGTAGTACTTAACTCTTGCTAGGAATTGGCTTTTGTCCTGTTTTGACCAGTGTGACGGCATTTCTTCGGTGACAAGGTAGTTGACAATGTCAGCATACCAAGGATTAACAGAGATGGCGAACAGTTGTTCGTCTGGAAAGGTTTCAGGGATGGGCTGGGTGTCGAAGGATGACTCTAAAGTCAGTCTAGACAAGTGATCAGCCACTACATTCTCAGTTCCTTTCTTATCCTTAATCTCGAGGTCGAATTCCTGCAGTAAGAGAATCCATCGAATTAATCGAGGTTTGGTTTCCTTTTTCGACATGAGATAACGAAGGGCTGCATGATCAGTGTACACAACCACCTTAGTGGCTAAGAGATACTGACGAAATTTATCAAGGGCGAAGACTACTGCCAGGAGTTCTTTCTCAGTGGTAGAGTAATTCATTTGGGCAGAGTTAAGAGTTTTGCTCGCGTAGTAGATCACGTGTGACCTTTTGTCAACTCTCTGCCCTAGAACGGCTCCTAACGCGTAGTCAGAAGCATCGCACATTACCTCGAAAGGTAGAGTCCAGTCCGGGGGACGGATAATGGGCGCAGTAGTGAGCTCAGATTTGAGACGCTCAAATGCCTTGACACAGTCAGCATTAAAGTCGAAAGGACTATCTTTAGCCAGAAGATGGGACAGAGGTCGAGCGATTTGAGAGAAGTCCTTGATGAATCGCCTATAGAATCCTCCGTGTCCCAAAAAGGATCGGATGTCACGCACGGACTTAGGAATGGGCAAGGTCGAGATGATATCGATTTTAGCTTTGTCGACCTCAATGCCCTGATGGGAAATGACATGTCCCAGAACAATGCCCTTCTTCACCATGAAGTGGCATTTCTCCCAATTGAGGACAAGTCGCTTGTCCTGACAGCGTTGAAGTACCAGCCCTAGATGGTTCAGACAGTCATCAAAGGATGACCCAAAAACTGAGAAGTCGTCCATAAAGACTTCGAGGAATTTTTCCACCATGTCAGAGAATATACTCATCATACACCTTTGAAAGGTTGCGGGTGCATTGCAGAGGCCAAAGGGCATGCGCTTGTAGGCAAAAGTGCCAAAGGGACAAGTGAAGGTTGTCTTCTCGTGATCCTCAGGGGCGATTGGTATTTGATTATACCCTGAGTAACCATCGAGGAAGCAGTAATAGGAGTGACCTGCTAATCTCTCCAACATTTGGTCTATGAAGGGTAAAGGAAAATGGTCCTTCCTCGTGTTGGTGTTGAGTCGTCGGTAATCGATGCAGACTCTCCACCCTTTCTTCAGGCGCTGGGTTACCATTTCTTTGTTCTCATTTTCCACAACTGTGAATCCTGCCTTTTTAGGGACGACATGAATAGGACTCACCCATTTGCTATCGGAGATGGGGTAAATGATACCCGCATCTAACAGTTTAAGGACCTCGTCCCGGACTACATCCTTCAAGACGGGGTTCAACCTCCTCTGGTGTTCTCGAGAGGTTTTGGATTCATCCTCGAGATAGATGTGATGTTGGCACACCGAGGGGTCTATGCCACGAATATCATCTATAGTCCAACCTATCGCAGATTTGTGCTCGTTGAGCAGCTCAAGAAGTTTCTTACGTTCACTCGCAGACAGAGCGGAAGCAATAATGACAGGGTAGGTTTCCTTAGGACCAAGATAGGCATAGGAAAGATCTGTGGGAAGAGGCTTAAGCTCCAATATTGGAGCAGATGGAGTAGAAATAGGTGTCACAGAAGACACGGATTGAAGAGGTTTGACTTCAGTAGGTAAAGGAAGGATGGGTTCTCTGGCCATGGTTATCAGAGGCTCGAACTCGATGAGAGGAGCGGGGATCTCTATCAGTGGAGCAGTCTCCAAAAGATCATTGAGATCAGAAATAGCTGACTCTGTTGCAAAGTCAGCTCCAAAGTGTTCTAGACACTGCTTAAGAATATCTTCGGTGGAGTCCGGGATTAGACTCTCAACGGCACACATTTCATCGGTCACTTCGCGATCGGCATCTTGTTGCATTAAACGAAAGATGTTGACCTCAGCTTTGAGGTTACCAAAAGCAATGGACATGTTTCCGTCCCGGCACCCGATGTGTGCGTTCGCGGTGGCAAGGAATGGACGGCCTAAGATGACCGGAATGCGGTTATCCTGACACGGCTCGGTGTCGAGAATGATAAAGTCCACAGGATAGTAAAAGTCAGCGACTTTTACTAGGACATCTTCAATGATTCCTCTTGGAATCTTGATGGACTGATCAGCCAATTTCAGGGTGACATTGGTAGGCTTCATATCTTTCAGTCCTAACTGCTGATATACCGAGAACGGTATGAGGTTAACGCTAGCCCCTAAATCTAGCAAGGCAGTGCAGCTAAAGTTGTCTCCAATTTCACATTGGACAGTTGGGCTACCTGGATCCTTGTGTTTGATCACACTATTGCGTTGAATGAATGCTGTAGCTTTTTCGGCCAAGAAGGCAGCTTTGGGTACATGCGTACGCCGCTTAACTGTGCACAAGTCCTTGAGGAATTTGGCATAGGAGGGGATTTGCTTGATAGCAGAAAGGAATGGGATATTGATCTGGACGTCTTTAAAGACGTCTAAGATCTCTGAGTATTGCTGATCCCGCTTATCTTGGACAAGTCTGTCCGGGAAGGGAGGCTTTACTCGACAAATGGATTTGTCTTTAGCCTTCGATTTCTGCACAGGGATATCAGAAGTTGGTGCAGAGGTGGAAGAAGCAGAGGTAGGATTGGTACTAGTTTCCTCTGTACGAGTGATGGGTGCTGGAGATGGCACCGGTGGTGGTTGGACTCCCATGTCCACAGTTTTTCCAGATCGTAGGGTGGTTACAGCTTGCACCTCCCCTTGACAATTCTCATTCTGGCTTTGAGATTGGGATCCGATCTCATATACTGCCCCTTTGGCATTTCCTTTAGGGTTGGCAATGGGTTGGCTAGGAAAGATCCCCTTAGCTTTCTCAGCTTCCAAGTTGCCTAAGCGTTGCTCTAGACGAAGCATGGATTGTTGTTGCTGTTGCTCTAGGCGTTGCATAGATTGTTGTTGCTGAGTAATGAGTTGAGCTAGAAGGTCTTCGATACCAGATTTGGGGACCGACTGTTGGGGGGCAGCTAATGGGAGCTGAGGCACCAATTCGCGATTCGAGCTCATTGGGGCATTATAGTTATAGGCTGGAGAATTAGTTGGGACAATCGGTTGGTTCTGAAAGGTCTGTGGGACTCTTTGCTGATTCTGAAATGTGCTCGATTGTCCAGAGTATTGACCCTGTTGGAATTGCTGGTTCTGAGTAGATGGGTACTGATTCTGCTGGTACTGACCCTGATTGAATTGCCTATTGGGTTGATTGAACCCAGGAGGATACATGCCCTGAGGTTGACGTGGAGGTTGAGCTTGTGGTTGAGTAGACTGAGGCCTCCAAGAGAAGTTAGGGTGGTTTCTCGTGTCCGGATGATAAGATTGACTATACGAGTTCTGAGTAGGAGGTTTGTATGTGCTGAAAGCACAAACTTCTTCCTGAAGAGGATTAGACCATCCTTCATTTAAAGGACAATGCTCAGTAGTATGGGAGGGTTGCAGACAGAGGGTACAGGATTCCATAGGGCTCTCGTGTCCCACATGCATGACTGGGGTAGATTGTTGAGTAGGCTTTTGTACAGACACAGCCAGTGCCGAGACTGACTTGCTCAACTCTTGAATGACTGATCGAAGCTCAGTATCAGCTGTAGCATCATGTCCCTTGGTTGTCCTTTGGACCGAAGTGGTTCGACTAAACTCTGAGTCAGTCGTCCAATGTTGAGAGTTTTCTCCTAACTCTCCCAAGAATTTGTATGCATCGGTCGGAGTTTGGTGCAGGAATTTTCCTTGGCACATTGACTCTACCATGGTCCGGGACTCATCAGTAAGTCCCTTATAGAAGATGTGGACAAGATTGCCCTTGTCGATGCTATGGTGGGGACACTTAGTCAGGTAGTCTTGGAATCTATCCCACGCTTCAAAAAATTTCTCATCGGACTTTTGTCGAAAGTCCTGGATGAGTTGCTTCATTTGGTTGGTCCGAGTCATGGGGTAGAATTTAGACATGAATTTGCCCACCAACTCTTTCCAACTGCTGATTGAATCAGCGGGTAAGGAGTAGAGCCAATCTGAGGCTCGGTCTTTTAGCGAGAATGGGAAAACTCGCAGACGGACATTGTCATCATCGAGGTTCTGATTTTTGAAAAGTAGGATGACATGTTGGAATTCCCTAATATGGGAATATGGGTCTTCTCTTGGGAGACCACGAAAGGTTGGCAGCATTTGGATCGTCTGTGGCCTGATCTCAAATTGTACCGCCGTAGTAGGTGGGAGAACAATGCAAGTGGGCGGATTGGCAGAGATAGGAGCGAACGTCTCGATAAGAGGTCGTTCGACTGCCATGACTACAAAGGTAGTAGTACTGGGGGAGGCGGGTGGGGAAAGAGATGGGGAAGAATTCAGTGGAGGATCCACTGTAGGGACGTGATTCTCAGATCGAACCAAGCGTTTGTTCGGACGATTCCAAACGGGCATACGCGAATGAGGCAAGCTCTATACTTGGCAAAAAGTTGCCAGAGAGGAACAGTATCCTAAATGATGCACACCAAGCACAGATAATCCTATTCTAAGCAATCAGGATATATTTTAGGAATTATCTTTGTTAGTTTTGGGGCTAGAGTAGATTATGACAGTGGGCGGACCACTGGTTTATCTTTTAACCGCCGGACTAACTGTTTTGCACTCAGAGGTTCTCACCAGGCTACACTCTTCAGAGCGAATCCTTTAGTACTAGCTCTAGTTAACAACAAGGCAATCCGAAGCCTAGACAGACGTGCGGCACAATGGCTGACTTAAGTACGTCCCAGACTAACCGGATTGGTCAAGTGTATAAGAAGAGTGTTCCCTCGGGTTAAGCTAGGGTTGGTGCGTGTTCCTAGTCCACACGTAACTAACCGCCGAATAGTCCAAGATGCCACGTCGAGCTCAGTGTACTTGAGTAGCAGGGACTTATGGGTGTGTTAGACAACAGGGACCCGCGCTCGTGGTCTTATTTCGATTGGATGTTAAGCGGGTTCGCTGTGTGTGGATTTTTCCTCGAACACCGGGCTAATTGGCTCTACTTCTTGATTCTTTTTATTATAGATGGATCCTGGGGATCAATTTCAGCTGGAGTGATGAGGTGGGTGATGAAATCCCACCAGTTTCAATTTTGGAGCTGGGTTTGCTCTCTTAGAGTTGATTGATTAACGGCCACGCCACGCAAGTCGAAGAATATGGATGCGAAAGCAAATAGACACGCGGCAATGATGCACTCAATATGCTCTGTATCGCACTCAAGGCGAGGATAGAGACTTACCTCCCGTGGGCCACGCCACGGGGTCTCCTCCGTGGGTTAGAGAGGGGTATCCTAATGGGCTTGGGCCCGACTCCACCTCTTTGAGCTTTCGCTCTCTACCCACACTGGATCGTGTTCCTGCAGAAAAGTTAGATCGCACGGTCTAGGTATTCAGGATTCTATTTGGAAGATCCTTGCCTTTTTAGGGTTCACTGAACAAGCACTAGATTTAGGCAAGTTTTTGAATTAGTTTCCAAATTCGAGATGGGTTAAAATTTAGGAATTCCCAGATTGGAAAATACCTAGATTGGAAAGTTTCCCGAACGGTGGAGATCTTCCAAGAAAGATTTGATTGCGAGATCCCTTATAATTTTGGGAAATTTCCCAAAATTGAAATTCTGCTAGATTTGGGGTGTTTCCTTTTGCAGACTTTTCCAAATTCGGAAGATTTCTAAAGATAGAAATTCTTCTACAGAGGAAACTTCTAAGAGGGGAAACCCTAATTTAGCAAAGTTTCAAGATTTTAGAATCTTTCCAAAAATTGCAAATCCTTGATTGGTGATTTCTAAAAATCTGCAGAATATGAAACCCTAATTTTTTTTTGAATTTTGATTTTATTATTTTTTTGGTAATTTCCACTTAATCTAGGGTTTCTAAAAAACCCTAGAACAAGATCTAGCAGTTATATGGAAAGCAATAAAATTCCTAAATTATTACAAATTGCACTCGGCCTTCCGAGGCATTAAAAATAGTAATTTAAAAACTGCTAAAAATCAACAAAAACAAAAAACTAGAAAGTTTCCCAAAAAGGTCGGGCTGGCCAAATTGAGCAGCTTTTCGCTTCAGCAACTTTCCAATTCCGTCTTTACGTCCTTTTTCGCACTCCCGAACACCCGAGCGGCAGCGGCGCCATTTGAAAGTAGGTTTTTTTCGCGTCGTTGGTTACGAAAATCCTAGATCTCAACAATATTTGTAATTATCCGATTCTTTTTCACTCAAATCCTGCAAAAATCACAGGGTTGTACAGTGGCTTGTGTCGGATGTCGATCCGCACTCGGGGTTAGTTAGCGCGACTCATGAACATGAAATGACGGATTTTTATCAAGAAAACATGGAGAGGTGAGAATGGTGATGGATTTAAAACATTCTTAGTGATTTTTAGAGAGAGAAATTACCACAAACAACCAAAAACACAAAAGTAAACTAACAAAATGCAAAAATGATAATTTTATTCATCCTCAATGAGTCTTACAAAATCAAATTAAATTCAACAATTAATCCTAGAAAGCCATAAAAATTAGAGAGAGAAATGAGAGAATGTAGAGAGAGAAATGTCGAAGAAGGCTATCCTAGAGAGAGAAAATATGGGGGAGAGAGAAAGTGATACTTGAAAGGTCTAGAGAGAGAAAGTGACAATTAAAGAGAGAGAAAAATAAAACAAGAGAGAGAAAAGAGAGATCTAGAGAGAAAAAAAACTTATGACCACTTACCCTAAGTGATTATGATCGGCCAAAGGAGAGAGCGGCTGGATGGTGGTGGCTGATGTTGTAGTGGCCTGCAAGGTGAGGGTGGCGGCAACTCCAGAGGATGTAAGCCTCCTCTCTTTTCTTCTTCTATCTTTTTTTTTTTTTTTTTTTTTTTTTTGAAGAAAACGGTGAAGAAGGAGGGAAAGATGAGAGTGGAGAATGGGGGGGGAGAAGGGCTAGCAAGGTGTAAAGAAGAATGAAAAATGACGGCCTGTAGAGAACGAAGGCTGGGACAAAAATGGTGGTGCTCCTGCCGATCTTATGAGGGAGATGGCAGGCGGTGGTGAAGTGAGACGCCTTAAAGAAGGCGGCTGGACGTTGGCTGCTGGTGGATGGATGTGGATGGCAAGGGGAGGGCGATCCAGCAGGTGGGTATTCCCCTTCTTCCTTCTTCTTCTTCTTCCTTTTTCTTTTGCTGTTTTTTTTTTTTTTTTTTTTTTTTTTTTTTTTTTTGGTTTCACCGGAGTTGCAGGTCTGCAACTCCGGCAATGGAGATTTGTGGGAGCAGGTGGAGCAGACGTTGGCCTCAATAGAGGGTGGAAACGCTGGGTAGAAGCGGTGGGGATTGACGGCTTGCCTTTTGAAGGCGCACCAGCAGCAGAAACGGTGTGGTTCGTTTTTTTTTTTTTGGTTTGGGCGGTATGAGGTTGTTGTTGGTGGTGGTGCGATCACAGGTTGCTGGCCGGAGTAGTTGCAGGTGCAACTTGGTGGACCGTGGAATGAAGGAGATGCACCGTTGTGAGGTGGAGATGCACACTATGAGAAGCAGATTCGTGATGAAGCAGGCAGCATGGTTGACGACTGGCTCGCCCTTGGAGCTCACCGGAATTGCAGGTGCGGTTCGGTTTGAGGGAAGATGGTGGTTGCTGGTTCTTTTTAGAGGAGACAGAAGATCGTGGAGAAGATGGGGGGATGGAATCCAAGGTTTAAACGAAGAAGGAGGAGTTGTCAGCCATGGGAAGGAGCGGTGGAGGTTTTTGGGAGAAGAAGCTAACGTTAAGACTATACGGTGGTCGTTCTTGGAGGAGCAGCGACCGTGTAGGATGAAGAGAGAGAGAAAGAGCGTCCAGAATGAAGAGAGACTCCTCTCCTCTTTCTTTTTCTATTTATATTAAGGATGAGACCATCCTCATTAGGGTTTGGTCCCTAATTTTTCCCTTCTTGGTCCAACTTGCTCTCTCCCCCATAAGGCGAGATGCACCTTATCAAAACATCCAAGGGAGGATTGTCACTATTTGGTGGACCATGCTACAGCCCTCTTCTCAATTAGGCAAGATATTCTCCCATGTGATGGTCCATAGCATGCTACATGCTGCCACACATGTGGTTGTTTATTGCAAATGCAACCACCATTTTGGGAATTGTTTAAACCAATTTTCTAACAATAATCATTGGTCCATGCATCTAGCTCCGTCTTGTCCCTGATTCGACAATATCTAGCTGTTCAACTCAATCAGACAGTCAGAACCATCTGACCTGTCTTATCATGTTCACAGGCCAACTTCCCATGTATTTTTAAAACCGTGACCCCTCATCTTGAATCAATCTCTTTGATCATCTTTGTTTGAACCATGTTTGTCTCTTCATGATCTAGCTAGCCATTGACTTGGTCACCCTATGGCCCGTGGTCTCCTGACTCGACCAATGCTTCCCAGGTCTTGGGAAATTTTTTGATTGGATCCTTGGAACTCTCGTGCAACACCATCTTCATTGTTTGCATGGAACTCCCTACAGTCATCTTTATCTTGTTTCACGGATCAGTCAGCTCGTTGGTTCCTTGTTCAACTCTATCATCCTCAGGCATGGCATGTACTTATCCCGTATTTTCCTATGATAACTTGCTGGCTCTTTAAGCTTCGATAGTGAGCTTCTGTGATCGCTCGTTGGTCCGCAATTTTCAAGAATCATCCGATTTGGTTTCCTGCAATAGTGAAAAATGCGTAATGAGTCTCAATCATAACGTCTCATACCTAGACTTTCGAAAATGTGTTTAATGCATGCAAATATACCATTTCGTCCAAAAAAGTGTGTTCTACGCAACAAAAGAGACTCTTACGTAGAAAAGTAGATAAATAGAGTATTTTACGTAGGAGAATGCAATAACGCTAAAAGGATAATTGCTTAAAATAAGCACTTTTGAGCGAATATCACACCCATATTTTTTAGATCTCTAATATGATTCGGCCAAGTGTCTTGGATCCCTTTTTAGGGTTCGACCTTGTGTCATGGATCCCTCAAAGGGTTCGGCCATGGTGTGTTGGATTCTCTTACAATTTTCACTTATATTGTTCATCTGTGTTGATCTTGATCTTTGGTGATTATTTACATGTTATTTATGTTGTTTAACCCTAGTTCGTACCCATTTTATTACTCTTGATGATCATGTGTTTATTTTATATTCTTATTTAAATATTAAATACATGTGTTGTTTATGTTATGTACCATCTTGTTGTCATACCATGATCATCACGTCATTTCATATAAGGGGTGCACAAGGGAACGGGGTTGAAGTATATTAATTATATACGTTTATATTAGTTTTATCAATTAATCAGGATTTGGTACCCTAGGGTGAAAGGCCTCAGACATTATTATATCCTGTAGATGGGTCAATGAGACCGCTCCCAGTGCGGGAAGGAGATAGAGACCCTATGTGGTTATGGGTACTAGTTGCATTGGCATTGTCACGCCCCAAATTCGGATACCTAAATACGACCCGAAAATCTGTGGATCAACCTGTACCCGAATCCAGAAGTGATCCATGAATGTCCCCTAGTGGTCCAATTAGGTCAATTAGACTACTAAGGTTCATTCGAAAACCCACTAAGTAAAAGAAGAAAAGATGTAGAAAATAATTAATTCAAATAATTTATAATTCAAATAATTCAATCAATCAATTAAATGTGGAGAGAAGGAGGTGTGAACATGCTCTCAATCAAAGGACTACATGTCCATAAAAATAAATAAGTAATGTTTAGAACAATCAAAATAAAGTCTTCTAAAGTGTAGGATTGACTCCCAATCCTCGCCAATCTCCTCGAGTGCACCGGAGTCTTCCATCTCAAAATCATCACTCGTAGCCAACTCCTCAAAATCTGAAAATGGTATCGGTGTAGCACCGTAAGCCGAGGCCCAGTAATACAACAGTGCGCATGGTATGATATCATACTATACAAGTTTTTTAACCAAGGTATGTATCTCAATCATATAATAAGGATGACATGAATATAAGGGTGAATACAAGTTAGTACGGGATGCCAATGCAACTAGTACCCATAACCACATAGGGTCTTCATCTCCTTCCCGCACTGGGAGCGGTCTCATTGACCCATCTGCAGGATATAATAACGTCTGGGGCCTTTCACCCTAGGGTACCGAACCCTGATTAATTGATAAAACCAATATAAACGTATATAATATACTTCAACCCCGTTTCCTTCTGCACCCCTTATATGAAATGACGTGATGATCATGGTATGACAACAAGATGGTACTAAAGTTACATGGCATAAGCAAACATGTATTTAACATTTAAATAAGAATATAAAATAAATAGATGATCATCGAAAGCAATAACATGGGAACGAATTAGGGTTAAACATGAATAACATGTAACAATCACCGAAAGTCACGATCAACATGGATGAACAATATAAGTAGAAATCGCAAGAGAATCCCACACACTATTGCCGAACCCTATGAGGGATCCATGACACAAGGTCGAACCCTAAATAGGGATCCAAGACACTTGGCCGAACCCTATGAGAGATCCAAGACTCATGGGT
The DNA here is from genome assembly GCA_035048495.1 of Euptelea pleiosperma. NCBI lineage: Eukaryota > Viridiplantae > Streptophyta > Magnoliopsida > Ranunculales > Eupteleaceae > Euptelea > Euptelea pleiosperma. Next base: position 11,194,706 of record CM068544.1, on the reverse strand, counting down.
GGGATCCCCATGCATATAAGTATATGTCAAATCATCTAAGTTTAATAGTCAATAAGTCATCACCGAACCACTAAGGGTTTTCAAGGCCATTAATTGTCCAAAATCCAAGAAATAGGTTTTTCATAGAAAATACGTTTCATTATAAAAATCATAACTAAATAAATATAAATAAGAAAAATACAAACTTAATGGATTTGAAAAGTAGATTCACAGAAGTTTTGAAAAAAAATAAATAGAAAAATATTCAGATTAAAAATATAGGTCGAAAACCTTAATTAAGTTGACTGGACAGAATCTGGAATTCTGTGTTTTATAGAAAAGTCTCACACATTTGAAAAATCATAACTTAATCAATACAAATCAAAAAAATACAAACTCAAATGTTATAGAAACTAGATTATAGAGGTATATAGAAAAAATAAATAAAAAAATATTCAGATTCAAAATATGGGTCGAAGCCCTTAATGAATTGGGCCGGATAGAATCTAAAATTATGGATTTTATAGAAAAGTCCAGCACATTTGAGAAATCATAACTTAATCAATACAAGTCAGAAAAATACAAACTCAAAGGTTTTAGAAACTAAATTGATAGAGGTATCTATGAAAAATAATTAGAAAAATATTTAGATTAAAACTAGAGATTGAAATTCTAAGTGAAGTGGACCGTGTAAAATCTAAAATTCTGGGTTTTTTGGTAAAGTCCAACATCTTAGAAAAATCATAACTTAATTAATACAAATCAAAAAAATACAAACTTAAAGGTTCTAAAAACTAAATTGATAGGGGTATCTATGAAAAATAATTAAAAAAATATTTCGGTTAAAAATATAGATTAAAATCCCAAGTGAAGTGGATCGTGTAAAATCTAAAATTCTGGGTTTACAAAAAAGTCCAGCACGTTTGAAAAATCATAACTTAATCAATATAAATTAAAAAAATACAAACTCAAAGTTCTAGAAACTAGATTGATAGAGGTATCTATGAAAAATAATTAGAAAAATATTTAGGTTAAAAATATAGATCAAAATCTCAAATGAAGTGGACAGTGTAAAATCTAAAATTCTGGGTTATTTTGTAAAGTCCAACAACTTAGAAAAATTATAATTAAATAAATATAAATCAGAAAAATACAAACTAAATGGTTTTGGAAAATAGATTCATAGAGTTATTTAGGAAAAATAATTATAAAAATATTTAAATCATAAAAATATAACAAAAATGATAAAGAACATAGTCATCCATTTTAGGTACAAAATAGACCATGGCCAAACCCATCATGGTGGCCAAAAATAAAGATCAACCCAATAAGAATAAAGTAAATATTGTTGAAATTAATTTGTAACGAATATCAACCATTATCTAATGAAAGAGAAACAAAATCTTCAAGAAAAACAAGTATAGGATGGATCAAATACACTTACCTCAAGGTTTCTCGAATTTTAATGAAAATCGAAAGTTTTTTCAAATTTGAAAGTCGTCGGATCGTCCTCTCCTCGGGGTATGTTCTTCCATTCAGAGTCCCCGTCAATTCTCCCTTCTTACTCGAGTGCGATAGGTGCCCGGATCAAGGTTTAATAGAGCTTTCTCTATTCTTCAATGGAGTTGGGTTTGTGAAAGCTTCCTAAGCTTTAGGATTTTCATAAATAGGTTTAGGGAAGGATTAGGGTTTCTATTTTGTTGAAATTCGTGACTATCAAATGGATGACTTTTTCAACCCTCAAAAACTTATATTTTACACTACTAATGGGTTAGAAATGGGTCCAAGGCCCATATATAGCAACTAGGCTCAATTAAGATTATTATTTAGCCCAAAAGGCTTCTAGATTGGCCGTACGGGCCTACCCAACAATCATAACATAAATAATTATTAATTAATTCAATTAAACTATATTATATAATTTAAAGTCCATACAATAAGGTATTGACACATGACACACACATAAATCACATAAAATAGTCTAAATACACAAAAATCACAAAAAAGTTCAAAGCCCCGGAAAAGTGTCAAATGATATTAGAATGACCCGAAAGTGATTCGCGGGTCACACACGCCTATTAAATAAATAAAATATAATTAAATATTATTTAAAAAATATAAGAATGGTAGGAAAGTTCAAAAATTACGAAAATACTATTTTTGTCAAAATCTCCCGCTAGGGTTTTCATGTCTCAAGAAAGGTTCCAAATTTCACTGGTAAGTTGCTAAGGATAAAATAGGAATATTTTTGGTGTCTCGGACCCACAAAATAATTTTTTTATAAAAGTTCTATAACGTTAGCTGGGGAAAGAAAAAGTTTCATGCAAGTTATGGTTCATTATTTTTAGCAAGAATTTAGCCCTAACGAGCGAGTTTCAAAAATAATAAGTTTTTCAAAGTTGTCAGAATGAAACCAAATTAAATACACATACTCATACATGATATTTAACAATAAAAATAATAATAAGAGTCTGAAAAAGTTTCAGGTTTGTATTATTAAGTGAATTTACCATAATACCCTAGAACGAAAGTTCGGGGGATTACAGGCATCCCATACTCACTTGCATTCACCCTCATATTCATGTCATCCTTATTATATGATTGAGATGCATACCTTGATTTAAAACTTGTATAGTATGATATCATACTATGCACACTGTTGTATTACTGGGCATCGGCTCAGGGTGCTACACTGATACCATTTTCAGATTTTGAAGAGCCGGGTACGTAGGATGATTTTGAGACGAAAGACTCCGGTGCACTCGAGGAGATCGGCGATGATTTGTGAGTCGATCCCACACTTTAGAAAGTTGTATTTGATTGTTTTAAAACATTACTTATTTATTTTCAAGGGCATGTAGTCCTTTGATTGAGAGCATATTCTCACCTCCATCTCTCCGTACTTAATTGATTGATTGAATTGTTTGAGTTATGAATTATTTTAATTATTTGTTTTCTACATCTAGACTTTTTTTTTTTACCATGATAGGTTTTCGAATGAACCTTAGTAGTCTAATTGACCTAATTGGACCACTATGGGACATTCATGGATCACCTCTGGGTTCGGATATGGGTCGATCCACGGATTTTTGGGTCGTATCTAGGTATTCGGATTCGGGGCGTGACATACACACTATTATATTACTGGGCCTCGGCTCACGATGCTACACCGATACCGTTTTCAGATTTTGAGGAGCCGTGTGTCACGCCCCGAATCAAAATACCCATATACGACCCGAAAATCTGTGAATCGACCCATACCCGAACCCAGAGGTGATCCATGAATGTCTCCTAGTGGTCCAATTAGGTCAATTAGACTATTAAGGTTCATTTGAAAACTCACTAAGTAAAAAAAATAGTCTAGATATAGAAAATAAATAATTCATAATTCAATCAATCAATAAAATATGGAGAGATGGAGGTGAGAACATGCTCTCAATCAAAGGCTTATATGCCCGTGAAAATAAATAAATAATGTTATAAAATAATCAAATACAACTTTATAAAGTGTGGGATCGACTCCCGAATCATCGTCAATCTCCTCGAGTACACCGGAGTCTTCCGTCTCAAAATCATCCCATGTACCCAACTCCTAAAAATCTGAAAATGGTATCGGTGTAGCACTGTGAGCCAAGGCCCAGTAATACAACAGTGTGCATGGTATGATATTATACTATACAAATTTTAAACCAAAGTATGCATCTCAATCATATAATAAGGATGACATGAATATGAGGGTGAATGCAAGTGAGTATGGGATGCAAATGCAACTAATACCCATAACCATATAGGGTCTCCATCTCCTTCCCGCACTGAGAGCGGTCTCATTGACCCATATGCAGGATATAATAACGTCTGGGGCCTTTCACTCTAGGGTATCGAACCCTGATTAATTGATAAAACCAATATAAACGTATATAATATACTTCAACCCCGTTCCCTTATGCATCCCTTATATGAAATGACGTGATGATCATGGTATGACAATAAGATGGTACTAGGGTTACATGGCATAGGCAAATATGTATTTAACATTTAAATAAGAATATAAAATAAACACACGATCATCAAAAGTGATAACATAAGAACGAATTAGGGTTAACCATGAATAACATGTAATAAACAACGAAGGTCATGATCAACACGGATGAACAATATAAGTGAAAATTACAAGGCAATCCAACACACCATTGCCGAACCCTATGAGGGATCCATGACATAAGGTCGAACCCTAAAGAGGGATCCAAGACACTTGGCCGAACCTTATGAGAGATCCAAGACATATGGGTGGGATCCCTATGCATACAAGTCTAAGTCAAACAACAAGGTTAAAACCTTAATATAGTCAATAATCATGATCGAACCACTAAGGGTTCCCAAAGTCATTAATCGTCTAAAATCCAAGAAATAGGTAGTTCACAGAAAATATAGTTTCTTGTAAAAATCATAACTAAATAAATATAAATTAAAAAATATAAACTCAATGGATTTGAAAACTAGATTCACAAAGGCTTTAGAAAAAAAAAATAGAAAAATATTCAGATTCAAAATATGAGTCGAAACCCTTAATGAAGTGGGCCGGACAGAATCTGAAATTCTGGGTTTTATAGAAAGGTCAAGCACATTTAAAAAATCATAACTTAATCAATACAAATCAGAAAAATACAAACTTAAAGGTTCTAGAAGCTAGATTGATAGAGGTATCTATAAAAAATAATTAGAAAAATATTTAGGTTAAAAATATAAATCGAAATCCCAAGTAAAATGGACCATGTAAAATCTAAAATTCTGGTTTTTTGTTAAAGTCCAACGATTTAGAAAAATCATAACTTAATCAATACAAATCAGAAAAATACAAACTAAACGGTTTTGGAAAATAGATTCATAGAGCTATTTGGAAAAAATAATTATAAAAATATTTAAATCATGAAAATATAACAAAAATGATAAAAAATATAGTCATCCGTTATAGGTACAAAATAAACCATGGCCAAACCTATCATGGTGGCCCAAAATAAAGATCAACCCAATAAGAATAAAGTAAATATTGTTGAAATTAATTTATAATGAGTATCAACCATTATCTAATGAAAAAAAAACAAAATCTTAAAGAAAAATAAGTATAGGATTGATCAAACACACTTACCTCAAGGTTTCTTGAATTTTAATGAAAATCAAAAGTTTCTTCAAATTTGAAAGTCGTCGGATCGTCCTCTCCTCGGAGTATGTTCTTCAAATCGGAGTCCCCGTTAATTCTCCCTTCTTACTCTAGTGCGATCGGTGCCCGGATGAAGGTTTAATGGAGTTTTCTCTATTCTTCAACGGAATTGGGTTTGTAAAAGCTTCTAAAGCTTTAGGATTTTCATAAATAGGTTTAGGGAAGGATTAGGGTTTCTATATTAGTGAAATTCGTAACTATCAAAGGGATGACTTTTTCAACCCTCAAAAACTTATATTTTACACTACTAATGGGTTAGAAATGGGCCCAAGGCCCATATATATCATTAGGCTTTATTTAAGAATATTATTAAGCCTAAAAGGCCTCTAGATTGGCCATACGAGCCCACCCAAAAATCATAACACAAATAATCATTAATTAATTCAATCAAACTATATTATATAGTTTAAAAGTCCATACAATAAGGTATTGACACATGTCACACACACAAATCATAAAAAGTTCAAAACCCTAGAAAAGTGTCAAATGACATTGGAATGATCCGAAAGTGATTTGTGGGTCCCACGCTCCTATTAAATAAATAAAATATAATTAAATATTAATTTTTGAAAATATAAGAATTGTGAAAAAGTTCAAAATTTACAAAATATTATTTTTGTCAAAATCTCCCGAAATCTCCTACTAGGGTTTTTATATCTCAGGAAATGTTCCAAATTTCACAGGTAAGTAGGTAAGGATAAAATAGGAATATTTTTGGTGTCTCGGGCCCACAAAATAATTTTTTTATAAAAGTTCTAGAATGTTAGCTGGGGAAAGAAAAAGTCCCCTACAAGTTATGGTTCATTATTTTTAGCAGGAATTTAGCCCTAAAGAGCGAGTTTCAAAAATAACAGGTTTTTCAAAGTTGTCAGAATAAAACCAAATTAAATACACATACTCAAACATGATATTAAACCATAAAAACAATAATAGAAGTCTGAAAAGATTTCAGATTTTTATTTATTAGGTGAATTTACCGTAATACCCTAGAACAAAAGTTCAGGGTATTACACGTATATGTGAGATGATTTTGAGGCGAAAGACTCCGGTGCATTCGAGGAGATCGGCGAGGATTTGGGAGTCGATCCCCACACTTTAGAAGACTTTATTTTGATTGTTTTAAAACATTACTTATTTATTTTTACGGGCATGTAGTCATTTGATTGAGAGCATGTTCTCACCTCCATCTCTCCATACTTAGTTGATTGATTGAATTATTTGAATTATAAATTATTTGAATTATTTATTTTCTACATCTAGACTTTTTGTTTACTTAGTGGGTTTTCGATTGAACCTTACTAGTCTAATTTACCTAATTGGACCACTTGGGGACATTCATGTATCACCTCTGGGTTCAGGTACGGGTCGATCCACGGATTTTCGGATGGTATCTGGGTATCTGGATTCGGGGCATGACAGAGTGGCACATTCAGCATTCTCCTAAAGGCGCATAATGCTATAGACAAAAATGTTTAATCGATTTCTATGAAGTGATGCCAAACTAGAACTAACAATGCAAATCATTGGGTGGGATGAAGTTTGATGTCCTCTAAATGAAGGAGACTTGAAACTTAGAATATTTAGAGATGGGGACAAAGCTGGGTGTATCAAGAAACTTTGGGCAATTGCATCTGGGGCAGAAAACTTATGGTCTAAATAGGGTAGAACAAGATACGTAAAAAATAGATCTATTTAGATTGCCAAGCTTCGTACAGACTGCTCCAAAATCTGGAGAAGAATCTTAGAGGTGATAAACATTGTCTTAATACATATTACTCATAATATTATTGGAAACGGACAAAACACTCTTGAATGGAAGGACCTTTGGTATCCGATGGGTGTTTAACTCAATAAATTTGGTGATATCATTAGAAATGGTATAGTTGTTATAGGAGAAATGTGGCTAAGGATTAAAAATTACGACCAAAGGACGCATTGAGGACCCTACTTGGTCAACTTTGGAATAGTCAAAGAGAGTTGACTTATTGGATCTACATCAAGATGAAGTTGTTTTTCAAATCTTAAGGCATACGCCCGCATTAAATCAAAAAATGATGCGGGCGTATGGCTTCACATTCCATTTTCAAGCACTGAATCTTCATGATCAAACCAGATTGGATGGTCGAGAAGCATGGACCGTTGGATCATCATCACGATGAACATATTTTTGAGAAGTAAAGGCATATGCCCACATGAAATCCAAAATGGTGTGGGCGTATAGCCTTACATCGAATTTTGGAGTGGCAGATCTCTAGATCTAGCAAGATCGGATGGCTGAGAAGCATGGACCATTGGATCTTCATCACGATGAATATTTTTTTGAGAAGTAAAGCTATACGCCCGCATGAAATCCAAAAATGGCGCGGGCGTATGGCCTTAGATCATATTTTGGAGTGGCAGATCTCCAGATCTAGCAAGATCGGATGGCCGAGAAGCATGGACTGATTGGATCTTCACCACGATGAATAGAATTTTGATAAGTAAAGGTATACGCCCTCATGAAATCCAAAATGGTGGCGGTGTATGGCCTTAGATTGCATTTTGGATTGGCACATTTCTAAATCCTGCAAGATCATATGGTGGAGAAACATCAATTGTTAGATCTCCATCAAGATGAAGGGATTTGTCCCATCTTAAGACATACACCCACTCGAAATTGAAAATGATGCGAGCTTATGGTCTCACATTATATTTTGGAACTTTGGATCATCATGGTCAAGCTAGATCAGACGGTCGAGAAGCATCAACCATTAGATCTCCATGAAAATGAATGGATTTTTCAGATCTTAAGGCATACGACTGCATTATATAAAAAATGATGCGGGCATATGGTCTCACATTCCATTTTGGAGCTTTGGATCATCATAGTCAAGTTAGATCAGACGGCCGAGAAGCATCGACCGTTAGATCTACATGAAAATGGATTTTTCAGATCTTGAGGCATACGCTTGCATTAAATAAAAAATGATGCAGGCGTATGGCCTCACATCCTATTTTTTGGCTGTGGATCATTATGATTAAGCTAGATCAGACGGTCGAGAAGCATCGATCGTTGGATCTCCATTCAGATGAATGGATTTTTCGAATTTGAAAGCAAACGCCCGCATGAAATAGAAAATGATACGGGCGTATGGTCTTACTTCCCATTTTCATGGAGCCATTTGGGAGATATGGCCACAAACTTAAAATTTGACTTTTCTAGTCAAAGTCTTGATTTCTCGAGATTTATGTAAGATCTAATAAGTCTTGTCACGCCCCGAATCCGGATACCCAGATAGGACCCGAAAATCCGTGGATCGACCCGTACCCGAACCCAGAGGTGATCCATGAATGTCCCCTAGTGGTCCAATTAGGTCAATTAGACTACTAAGGTTCATTCGAAAACCCACTAAGTAAAAAAAAAGAAAAGATGTAGAAAACAATTAATTCAAATAATTTATAATTCAAATAATTCAATCAATCAACTAAATGTGGAGAGATGGAAGTGAGAACATGCTCTCAATCAAAGGCTTACATGCCCGTGAAAATAAATAACCAATATTTAGAACAATCAAAATCAAGTCTTCTAAAGTGTGGGATTGACTCCCAAACCGTGAAAATAAATAACCAATGTTTAGAACAATCAAAATCAAGTCTTCTAAAGTGTGGGATTGACTCCCAAAATTCTCGCCGATCTCCTCGAATGTACCGGAGTCTTTCGCCTCAAAATCATCTCACGTATCCGATTCTTCAAAATCTAAAAATGGTATCGGTGTAGCACCGTGAGCCGAGGCCCAGTAATACAACAGTGTGCATGTATGATATCATACTATACAAGTTTTAAATCAAGGTATGCATCTCAATCATATAATAAGGATGACATGAATATGAGGGTGAATGCACGTGAGTATGGGATGCCAATGCAACTAGTACCCATAACCACATAGGGTCTCCATCTCCTTCCCGTACTGGGAGCGGTCTCATTGACCCATCTGCAGGATATAATAACGTCTGGGGCCTTTCACCCTAGGGTACCGAACCCTGATTAATTGATAAAACCAATATAAACGTATATAATATACTTCAACCCCGTTCCTTTATGCACCCCTTATATGAAATGACGTGATGATCATGGTATGACAACAAGATGTACTAGGGTTACATGACATAAGCGCACATGTATTTAACATTTAAATAAAAATATAAAATGAACCAATGATCATTAAGAGTAATAATATGAGAACGAATTAGGGTTAACCATGAATAACATGTAACAATCACCGAAGGTCACGATCAACACGGATGAATAATATAAGTGAAAATCACAAGACAATCCAACACATCATAGCCGAACCCTATGAGGGATCCATGACACAAGGTTGAACCCTAAAGAGGGATTCAAGACACTTGGCCGAACCCTATGAGGGATCCAAGACACATGGGTGGGATCCCCATGCATACAAGTATAGGTTGAACCATCTAGGTATAATAGTCAATAAGACATGACCAAATATCACAATCAACATCGATGAATAATATAAGTGAAAATCGCAAGAGAATCCAACACGCCATGGCCGAACTCTATGAGGGATCCATGACACAAGGTCGAACCCTAAAGAGGGATCCAAGACACTTAGCCGAACCCTATGAGAGATCCAAGACACATGGGTGGGATCCCCATGCATACGGGTATAGGTCAAACCATCTAGGTTTTAGTCAAACAACAAGGTTAAAACCTTAATAGTTAATAATCATGACCGAACCACGAACAATTAATAGGTTTTTTACAGAAAAGGTATTGCATTATAAAAATCATAACTAAATAAATGTGAATTAGAAAAATATAAACTTAATGGATTTAAAAACTAGATTCACAGAAGTTTTTAGGAAAAATAAATAGAAAAATATTCAGATTCAAAATATAGGTCAAAACTCTTAATTAATTGGGCCGGATAGAATCTGGGATACAGAAAAGTCCTGCACATTTGAAAAATCATAACTTAATCAATACAAATCATAAAAATACAAACTCAAATGTTATAGAAACTAGATTTAAGGAGGTATTTAGAAAAAAGAAATAGAAAAATATTTAGATTCAAAATATGGGTCGAAACCCTTAATGAAGTGGGTCGGACAGAATCTGAGATTCTGGGTTTTACAGAAAAGTCTAGTACATTTAAAAAATCATAACTTAATCAATATAAATCGGAAAAATACAAACTCAAAGGTTCTATAAACTAAATTGATAGAGCTATCTATGAAAAATAATTAGAAAAATATTTAGGTTAAAAATATAGATCAAAATCTCAAGTGAAGTGGACCGTATAAAATCTGAAATTCTGGGTTTTACAGAAAAGTCCAGCACGTTTGAAAAATCATAACTTAATCAATATAAATCAGAAAAATATAAACTCAAAGGTTCTAGAAACTAGATTGATAGAGATATCCATAAAAAATAATTAGAAAAATATTTAAATTAAAAATATAGATCAAAATCCCAACTGAATTGAACCGTGTAAAATCTAATATTCTAGATTTTTTGGTAAAGTCATACAACTTAGAAATATCATAACTTAATATTCTAGATTTTTTGGTAAAGTCATACAACTTAGAAATATCATAACTTAATCAATACAAATTAGAAAAATACAAACTAAACGGTTTTGGAAAATAAATTCAAAGAGGTATTTATAAAAAATAATTATAAAAATATTTAAATTATAAAAATATAACGAAAATGATAAAGAACATAATCATCCGTTATAGGTACAAAATAGACCATGGCCCAACCCATCATGGTGGCCCAAAATAAAGATCAACCCAATAAGAATAAAATAAATATTATTGAAATTAATTTATAATGAGTATCAACCATTATCTAATGAAAGAGAAATAAAATCTTGAAGAAAAACAAGTATAGGATGGATCAAGCGCACTTACCTTAAGGTTTCTTGAACTTTAATGAAAATCAAAAGTTTCTTTAAATTTGAAAGTCGTCGGATTGTCCTCTTTTCGGAGTATGTTTTTCAAATCGGAGTCCCCGTCAATTCTCCCTTCTTACTCGAGTGCGATCGGTGCCTGGATGAAGGTTTAATGGAGCTTTCTCTATTCTTCAATGGAGTTGGGTTTGTGAAAGCTTCTAAAGCTTTAGGGTTTTTCATAAATAGGTTTAGGGAAGGATTATGGTTTCTATTTGAGTAAAATTCGTAACTATCAAAGGGATGACTTTTTCAACCCTCAAAAACTTATATTTTATACTACTAATGGGTTAGAAATGGGCCCAAGGCCCATATATATCAATAGGCTTTATTTAAGAATATTATTAAGCCCAAAAGACCTCTAGATTGGCCATACGGGCCCACCCAACAATCATAACATAAATAATTATAAATTAATTCAATCAAACTATATTATATAATTTAAAAGTTCATACAATAAGGTATTGACACATGTCACACACACAAATCATAAAAATGTTCAAAACCCTAGAAAAGTGTCAAATGACATCGGAATGACCCGAAAAGTGATTCGCGGTTCCCACATTCCTATTAAATAATTAAATATTATTTTTGAAAATATAAGAATTGTATGAAAGTTCAAAAATTACGAAAATACTATTTTTGTCAAAATCTCTCGAAATCTCTCGCTAAGGTTTTCATGTCTCAAGAAAGGTTTCAAATTTCATAAATAAATTGATAAAGATAAAATAGGAATATTTTTGGAGTCTCGGGCCCACAAAATAATTTTTTTATAAAAGTTTTGGAATGTTAGCTGGGGAAAGAAAAAGTCCCCTACAAATTATGGTTCATTATTTTTAGCAAGAATTTAGCCATAAAGTGCGAGTTTCAAAAATAGCAAGTTTTTCAAAGTTGTTAAAATGAAACCAAATTAAATACACATACTCATACATGATATTTAACAATAAAAGCAATAATAAGAGTCTGAAAAAGTTTCAGGTTTGTATTATTAGGTGAATTTACCATAATACCCTAGAACGAAAGTTCAGGGTATTACAAGTCTTAACTCATACGCCCGCATTAAATTGAAAATGATACAGGCATATGGTCTTATATTTATTCAAATATGTAATTTGGATGATTCTGGTGATTTTGGAACATAAGCGGGAACGATTCGTAGAATTTTGGCACGTTGGACAATATGACGATTTACGAGCAGTTGAACATAGATTTTCTTCAATTCTAATGTGAATATGAATGAAGATATAGTTTGATTTATTATTTTAAGGTCAATTGTATCAATTGAATCCATAGTAAGTGATAAAGTGACCAAAATCCCGTGTGACCGGCCTATTTGAGTGAAAAGGGCATAATTGTAATTATTACCCCCTTCCCTTAGAAAACTCTATAAATAGAGATCTATTGAGAGGGAAAAGAGATCTGTCTTTTTTCTTTGAGAAGTGAAAGTAGGGGTTTTTTTGTGTCATTGGATTGAAACCCTAATTCAACATAATTTGTAGAATCCGATGAGGCCCTGAAGAGTTGGATGTGTCCACGACGGAGAAGCAAGTGGAAAAGGAGGTGCTACCCATGGTGAGTTTGTGCACCGGCAAGGAGATTGGCCATGCTAGAGGTGGTGGAGCAAGCTGGGATGAGCCCAGAAGTGGAGCTCGATAGGAGATGGAGCAGTGAGGCCTTGCTGGTGCATTGGTTGGGGCGTGTGTTGGCGGGTGCAAAGGGTGGAGATCACCCAACTTGCTGGTTGCCGTGGAGATGGAGGAAATGAAGCTTGCATTGCTGCATGGTAGTAGAGAAGCATGGGAGAGTAGCAGGTTGTAGAGGAGCATTTGGAGGCAAGTTGGCCGGAGTTGTAGGTCCGGACAATAATGGAGATGCAAGGCTTGAAGAGGACCTGCAGGTGCAAGAAAAGAAGAAGGAGAAGAAGGGGGAGAAGTGAAAGTAGGGTTTTTCCGCGTCGTTGGTTACGGAAACCCTAACTTAAACACATTTTTAATTAATCTGAGACTTTTAACCTGTAGAATGAGCAATTTTGCACAGTGCCTTGTGTCGGATGTCGATCCGCACTCGGGATTAGTTGGATTAGCGCGATAAGGAACATAAAATAATAGGAATTTATCGATCTTAAATCAAAAAAAACTTTATTTCATGAATTCAAATGTAACTTACAACTCAAACATGAAACAATTAATCTAGAAAGCAGTAAAACTAAATTAGAGAGAGAGAAAATAGAGAAATCTAGAGAGAGATAGATGTTCTAGAGAGAGAGATGAAGAAATAGAAAGAGAAAGCGATTTAGAGAGAACTAGAGAAGGATAGAGAAAATGATAGAGAGAGAAAGAGACTAAGGTAGAGAGAGAAAGTTGGAAAAGAAGAGAGAAAATTAGATTTTTAGAGAGATAAAGAGAAAATGAAGATAAGAGGTTTATTCTAGAGAGAGAAATACTCACCCTGATGCACTAACCTTGGACTTGAAAGATGGACATATCATTCGGGTCAGTACATGGAGTGGTGCACCGTAATGCACGGGCTTGCCAGTGTTGATGAAGGTGATCCTTGAGTGGTGGTGTGGCTAAGAGAAGAACCATGGAGCTATGAAGAAGATGAAGAAGGTTGACCATGTGGATCTCGTGGCCATGTGGGTGCATGCGAGGTACTAACGGTGTGCAACATCGTTTGAAGAGAGGGGTGCTCCTGGGGTGTGTGGCTGGTGTTGCGGGGTGCTGGCCCAAAAAACATTGTCGTGAAGAAGATCACGTTGTGATGTTGCAGGCAAGGGGATCGCTCTTGCAGTCCATTGGGTCAGCAAGGTTGAGGGACATGGCTGCCGGTGAAGATCTCGACGAGACCGACGGAGTTGCAGTGGCAAGAAGGAGCAACGTGGAAGAAGGAGGGGTACGTTGTTGGAAATTGTTGAAGGAGCCCAACCTGTCAACGGTGAAGACATGCACAGGGGGCGTTGCTGCCCGGAAAAGGTGAAGGTCCAAGGTTTTCAGACGGCAGCCACTGGTTCTACGGATTGCGCCGCAGGTTGAGGAACCTTGCTGGTTTGGCCAGCAAGGTTGTGACGGTTTGGGGGAGCAGCCAAGTAGCTCGTTGCTCCTTCTTGAGGGCGGTTTTGATGATTGCTTGGCACGGCAAGGGGAAGAGGGAACTGGCGGCCTGCAACTCAAGCAGGAGAGGGAATAGGCGGTCTGCAACTCAAGCAGGAGAGGGAATAGGCGGTGGTGCAAGCTAGCTGGAGTTGCAGCAGCTTGAGGAACGGTTTTTGCTGGTGGAAGATGAAGAGCGGAGCTAATGCTGACGGTGCAGCAGAAGATGGAGGTGCTGCTTGGTGCACTGAGGAGGCAGCAGGTTGCTGCGCAGGTTTCCAGCGAGCTTCTTCCCGTAGAAGATGACCGGAGTTGCAGCCTGCAACTCCGGTAGGTAAAAAAATGAAGACAGACGTTAGAAGCAGAAGAAGAAGAAGAAGAAGGAAGAAGAAGAAGAAGAAGAAAACGAAGAGGAAGAAGAAGGATAGGAGGAGAGGGGGAGAAGGACGTGCTGGCGGTGGTGTGTGAAGACGACGACCGGAGTTGCTGTCTGCAACTCCGGCGACGATGCAGAAGAAGAAGAAGACGAAGAAGAAGAAGAGGAGGAGAAGAAGAAGAAGAAGAAGAAGAAGAAGAAGGAGAAGAAGAAGAAGAAGAAGGAGAAGAAGAAGAAGAAGAAGGAGAAGGAGGAGCGCCACCAGCACGCCGGCCGGGTTTTGCCAGAAAAGAAAGGAGAAAGATGAAGGAAGAAGGAGAGGGCGAAGAGGTGGGGGAGAGAGCCAAAAAAGGAGAGAGGTCAAAGGGTTTTCAACCCTTCTTCTCAAGGAGAAACCGTGGGTTTCTCAACTTGGAAACTCATGGTTTCTAAAAATATTTTTATTTTTTATTATTTTTTTATTTTGTATATTTGAACTCGCGGGCTTGGGCTCGAGGTTTATGGGCCGTTTGGCCATAAGGCTGATTGATTACTAGGCCGAGAGATGACGCCACGAGTCGGCCAGTGGTTCGCCAATGGGAACGCTAAAAATCGTGGGCCCAGAGTGCATTGGCCATGGGCCAGAAGGTAGGTGAGAAGGATAGTGGGCCACTGGGCTCGATGGATGTGGGTTAGGATGTGTTTGGTTGCCAGGGGAGAAAAATGCATTTTCCCCTTGAAATACCCATCAAGGAAAAATGTATTTTCCTTTCTTCGGAAATCGATCTCTACGGTCTCAGCCACAATCAATCATCTGAGGCATTTCTCTACAATCAAACTTGCCCTAAGGACTGATATTTTACAATGGAGATCGGGTGGTTGATAGGATGGATGATCGACTGATCGGTAGCACGATCGGATGGTCGGATGCATAGAATTGATAGATCAGATGGTGATCTATAAAGATCCAATGGCCCGATGGAAGATCCAACGGTCAGAAAGCTAAGGGAGATGAGACAGAGCCAATGGGCAGGAGTTCTGGGGTTAAGTCAATAGATTCGAGGACCGAGAGATGAAGAGAGAGAGAGAATAAGGAGAGATGTGAGAGAAAATATCAGAAAAAGTATTGGCAGAGGGTCGTGAACCCTGGTTTTCCATTGTTCTTCACTTGAGCTTTGCCAGTAAAGCAGGCCATCATTTGATGTGGCTTTAAATGCTTTGGTCCTTCTCTTGGTTATCAGCTCTCCCGCTCTCGTGGTTCCTTGGGCCAGCTCTTCGATCCCCTTGTTCAGCCCGTAATAGGCTCATATCTTCTAGACATAGCCTGTGGACTCTTTAAGCTTTGATAATGGGCTTTCATGATCCATGTGGGCCCATAAGTCTCGAGAATCATCCAATCAGGGTTTCCTGCGACAGAAGAAGCGCGTAATGAGACTTAATCAGAATGGCTTAATATCTAAACTTCTAAAAATGTGTTTAATGCATGCAAATATACCATTTCGTTTAGAAAAGTGTGTTCTACGCAATGAGATAGACTCTTACGTAGAAAAGTGGATAATTAGAGCAGTTTTACGTAGGAGAGTGCGATAATGCTAAAAGGATAATTGCTTAAAATAAGCACTTTTGAGCGAATATCACAACCCCCAACCAGCATATTGCCAATCCTTGGCAATTAGTGCGAAATAAATGAGCTTAAAAGGGCTCTGCACATGCTGCAAACTTTTTCATATTAGCTCAGGGAAAACACCGTTCGTCATATCATTGAATGGATGCAAAAACAGTTACATGTTAGCGAAGAGTTTGAAAGTTTTGGCAAGACTACAGACTGATAATCATGACCTAGAATAGTCAGACTCTGCGTGTGTGTGTGCTCAACGTTCTCATCATCCGACAGTAAAGATTTCCAAATCACCTCTAAGTTTTTATGCCTCGACCTCAAATCTCACATGTTTAGCACTCAGAATAGAATCACACAAGAAGGGTTTTCTTCTTTTCTCTCAATTTATATGTGAGGAGATGTATTTAATATAAAGAGGCAAAAGATCTCACATATGTTTTATTTGAAGGAAGGACATCTTTAACAGAAGAAGATCTCATGATTGGAATACCACTTCACTCGGGAACGTCAGATCAAACTCTATAGCTTCTCTTTCTCCAATCTCCACATTTTATGATCGTACTATCCTAGAATCAAATAGGACTTTCCTTGGTTGTAATGAGGCTTAGGTCAGGTGTAGAGAGATAAAGGAGTACAGGATTTCAAAGATCTTGAGAGGATATTGCCATTTTCTTGAATTTTTCCTGCGGCGTAACACCATTATCTGGTTCTTTTTCCTTTTTTCGTATTTTTCTCTTTTTTCTTGATATTTCTGAGACTGCTAAATTTCTTTTCAGCTCTTCTTCATACCTTCTTTTCATATTTTGTTTTCAGCTTGAACCACTTTCTTTCCTTTTGATTCTTCTTCTTTACTTTTCTTTTCACGATACACCCACATCAGTTATTTTTTATCCTTCTCAAAAGTAGGGTAGCTAGTAACACTTCGTAGCTGAACTGGGTTTTTGGTTAATGGGCTTAACAAAGAAAAGGCTTTTATAGAATGGCTCAAGGGGTTTCTAGTGAAGTAAAATTCAGGTGAGTAAGAAGGCTGAATGGTTCAGAAAAATGGCCTAAATCATTTTCTAGGGTTTGCACTATCATGTATACTGTCTTGACTGGATACAGAGAAGGTTCTGTCGTAGTAATCCAATGTTGATGTCGTTCTGAGTTCCATGATCGAAGCAAAAGATAATGAGATCTCTCAACGAATATTGCGGGCATGAAGAATAGTGAGTCATCCATTGACTCAGGATTATTGTATAACTCTCTGAAATGATTAAAGGCTCGAAAGCTCACTGGATTAGGTCTCCACAATTCTTCTCACAGGATCTCTAGAATTTCCAAACTTAGGATGATTTTGATGTTGATAGTGTACAATTGTGCCGAATCTGAGTTTTTCTAAGTTTTCAAAACTGCTGTAGCTACGCTTGACTTGACTTGACTCAAAGCTAACCTTAAACAAAAATTGACATCCTCAATACTGACTTAACGGAGGTTTTCAGCTAATCAAAGTCAGGGTATTTGACACATTTTTGAAATTCTAGAAAACTTTTGGAGAACATCGGAAATCACCCCAAAAACAACCTTCTTTTTTTTTATTTTTTTATTTTTTATTATTTTTTTATATCTATATCTATATTTATCAAAAGGAATACATGAGTTTTGGTAAATACCCACCCCCAACCAAAATATAGCACCGTCCTCGGTGCTCATGACCGGGACATAAAATGATAACAAATCAGTGATGATGATGCAACGATTCAGGAAGGATGTTACCAAGTCGGCAGAAACTCGACAGTGTGTGATACCTGATGATCGGAAGAATGAATGTACCTGCATTGCCAAAGATATAACAATAATCACAAATGCATGAGACTCATGTACTCTAGGAATACCGGAATTGCCTTTCCGAAAGCGCTAAGTTTTACGTCTTCAGCCAGACATGACGGGGGTATATCAAGTACCCCCAACCAGGATAAAACTCATGGAGACTGAGTGAGTCTGCAGTCTTCGTGACACCTAAGGTGGAACGGAGACAACTATCCCGGCAGCGGCGCCATTTGAAAGTAGGGTTTTTCCGCGTCGTTGGTTACGGAAACCCTAACTTAAACACATTTTTAATTAATCTGAGACTTTTAACCTGTAGAATGAGCAATTTTGCACAGTGCCTTGTGTCGGATGTCGATCCGCACTCGGGATTAGTTGGATTAGCGCGATAAGGAACATAAAATAATAGGAATTTATCGATCTTAAATCAAAAAAAACTTTATTTCATGAATTCAAATGTAACTTACAACTCAAACATGAAACAATTAATCTAGAAAGCAGTAAAACTAAATTAGAGAGAGAGAAAATAGAGAAATCTAGAGAGAGATAGATGTTCTAGAGAGAGAGATGAAGAAATAGAAAGAGAAAGCGATTTAGAGAGAACTAGAGAAGGATAGAGAAAATGATAGAGAGAGAAAGAGACTAAGGTAGAGAGAGAAAGTTGGAAAAGAAGAGAGAAAATTAGATTTTTAGAGAGATAAAGAGAAAATGAAGATAAGAGGTTTATTCTAGAGAGAGAAATACTCACCCTGATGCACTAACCTTGGACTTGAAAGATGGACATATCATTCGGGTCAGTACATGGAGTGGTGCACCGTAATGCACGGGCTTGCCAGTGTTGATGAAGGTGATCCTTGAGTGGTGGTGTGGCTAAGAGAAGAACCATGGAGCTATGAAGAAGATGAAGAAGGTTGACCATGTGGATCTCGTGGCCATGTGGGTGCATGCGAGGTACTAACGGTGTGCAACATCGTTTGAAGAGAGGGGTGCTCCTGGGATGTGTGGCTGGTGTTGCGGGGTGCTGGCCCAAAAAACATTGTCGTGAAGAAGATCACGTTGTGATGTTGAAGGCAAGGGAATCGCTCTTGCAGTCCATTGGGTCAGCAAGGTTGAGGGACATGGCTGCCGGTGAAGATCTCGACGAGACCGCCGGAGTTGCAGTGGCAAGAAGGAGCAACGTGGAAGAAGGAGGGGTACGTTGTTGGAAATTGTTGAAGGAGCCCAACCTGTCAACGGTGAAGACATGCACAGGGGGCGTTGCTGCCCGGAAAAGGTGAAGGTCCAAGGTTTTCAGACGGCAGCCACTGGTTCTACGGATTGCGCCGCAGGTTGAGGAACCTTGCTGGTTTGGCCAGCAAGGTTGTGACGGTTTGGGGGAGCAGCCAAGTAGCTCGTTGCTCCTTCTTGAGGGCGGTTTTGATGATTGCTTGGCACGGCAAGGGGAAGAGGGAACTGGCGGCCTGCAACTCAAGCAGGAGAGGGAATAGGCGGTCTGCAACTCAAGCAGGAGAGGGAATAGGCGGTGGTGCAAGCTAGCTGGAGTTGCAGCAGCTTGAGGAACGGTTTTTGCTGGTGGAAGATGAAGAGCGGAGCTAATGCTGACGGTGCAGCAGAAGATGGAGGTGCTGCTTGGTGCACTGAGGAGGCAGCAGGTTGCTGCGCAGGTTTCCAGCGAGCTTCTCGCCGTAGAAGATGACCGGAGTTGCAGCCTGCAACTCCGGTAGGTAAAAAAATGAAGACGGACGTTAGAAGCAGAAGAAGAAGAAGAAGAAGGAAGAAGAAGAAGAAGAAGAAAACGAAGAGGAAGAAGAAGGATAGGAGGAGAGGGGGAGAAGGACGTGCTGGCGGTGGTGTGTGAAGACGACGACCGGAGTTGCTGTCTGCAACTCCGGCGACGATGCAGAAGAAGAAGAAGACGAAGAAGAAGAAGAGGAGGAGAAGAAGAAGAAGAAGAAGAAGAAGAAGAAGGAGAAGAAGAAGAAGAAGAAGGAGAAGAAGAAGAAGAAGAAGGAGAAGGAGGAGCGCCACCAGCTCGCCGGCCGGGTTTTGCCAGAAAAGAAAGGAGAAAGATGAAGGAAGAAGGAGAGGGCGAAGAGGTGGGGGAGAGAGCCAAAAAAGGAGAGAGGTCTAAGGGTTTTCAACCCTTCTTCTCAAGGAGAAACCGTGGGTTTCTCAACTTGGAAACTCATGGTTTCTAAAAATATTTTTATTTTTTATTATTTTTTTATTTTGTATATTTGAACTCGCGGGCTTGGGCTCGAGGTTTATGGGCCGTTTGGCCATAAGGCTGATTGATTACTAGGCCGAGAGATGACGCCACGAGTCGGCCAGTGGTTGGCCAATGGGAACGCTAAAAATCGTGGGCCCAGAGTGCATTGGCCATGGGCCAGAAGGTAGGTGAGAAGGATAGTGGGCCACTGGGCTCGATGGATGTGGGTTAGGATGTGTTTGGTTGCCAGGGGAGAAAAATGCATTTTCCCCTTGAAATACCCATCAAGGAAAAATGTATTTTCCTTTCTTCAGAAATCGAGCTCTACGGTCTCAGCCACAATCAATCATCTGAGGCATTTCTCTACAATCAAACTTGCCCTAAGGACTGATATTTTACAATGGAGATCGGGTGGTTGATAGGATGGATGATCGACTGATCGGTAGCACGATCGGATGGTCGGATGCATAGAATTGATAGATCAGATGGTGATCTATAAAGATCCAATGGCCCGATGGAAGATCCAACGGTCAGAAAGCTAAGGGAGATGAGACAGAGCCAATGGGCAGGAGTTCTGGGGTTAAGTCAATAGATTCGAGGACCGAGAGATGAAGAGAGAGAGAATAAGGAGAGATGAGAGAGAAAATATCAGAAAAAGTATTGGCAGAGGGTCGTGAACCCTGGTTTTCCATTGTTCTTCACTTGAGCTTTGCCAGTAAAGCAGGCCATCATTTGATGTGGCTTTAAATGCTTTGGTCCTTCTCTTGGTTATCAGCTCTCCCGCTCTCGTGGTTCCTTGGGCCAGCTCTTCGATCCCCTTGTTCAGCCCGTAATAGGCTCATATCTTCTAGACATAGCCTGTGGACTCTTTAAGCTTTGATAATGGGCTTTCATGATCCATGTGGGCCCACAAGTCTCGAGAATCATCCAATCAGGGTTTCCTGCGACAGAAGAAGCGCGTAATGAGACTTAATCAGAACGGCTTAATATCTAAACTTCTAAAAATGTGTTTAATGCATGCAAATATACCATTTCGTTTAGAAAAGTGTGTTCTACGCAATGAGATAGACTCTTACGTAGAAAAGTGGATAATTAGAGCAGTTTTACGTAGGAGAGTGCGATAATGCTAAAAGGATAATTGCTTAAAATAAGCACTTTTGAGCGAATATCACAACCCCCAACCAGCATATTGCCAATCCTTGGCAATTAGTGCGAAATAAATGAGCTTAAAAGGGCTCTGCACATGCTGCAAACTTTTTCATATTAGCTCAGGGAAAACACCGTTCGTCATATCATTGAATGGATGCAAAAACAGTTACATGTTAGCGAAGAGTTTGAAAGTTTTGGCAAGACTACAGACTGATAATCATGACCTAGAATAGTCAGACTCTGCGTGTGTGTGTGCTCAACGTTCTCATCATCCGACAGTAAAGATTTCCAAATCACCTCTAAGTTTTTATGCCTCGACCTCAAATCTCACATGTTTAGCACTCAGAATAGAATCACACAAGAAGGGTTTTCTTCTTTTCTCTCAATTTATATGTGAGGAGATGTATTTAATATAAAGAGGCAAAAGATCTCACATATGTTTTATTTGAAGGAAGGACATCTTTAACAGAAGAAGATCTCATGATTGGAATACCACTTCACTCGGGAACGTCAGATCAAACTCTATAGCTTCTCTTTCTCCAATCTCCACATTTTATGATCGTACTATCCTAGAATCAAGTAGGACTTTCCTTGGTTGTAATGAGGCTTAGGTCAGGTGTAGAGAGATAAAGGAGTACAGGATTTCAAAGATCTTGAGAGGATATTGCCATTTTCTTGAATTTTTCCTGCGGCGTAACACCATTATCTGGTTCTTTTTTCTTTTTTCGTATTTTTTTCTTTTTCTTGATATTTCTGAGACTGCTAAATTTCTTTTCAGCTCTTCTTCATACCTTCTTTTCATATTTTGTTTTCAGCTTGAACCACTTTCTTTCCTTTTGATTCTTCTTCTTTACTTTTCTTTTCACGATACACCCACATCAGTTATTTTTTATCCTTCTCAAAAGTAGGGTAGCTAGTAACACTTCGTAGCTGAACTGGGTTTTTGGTTAATGGGCTTAACAAAGAAAAGGCTTTTATAGAATGGCTCAAGGGGTTTCTAGTGAAGTAAAATTCAGGTGAGTAAGAAGGCTGAATGGTTCAGAAAAATGGCCTAAATCATTTTCTAGGGTTTGCACTATCATGTATACTGTCTTGACTGGATACAGAGAAGGTTCTGTCGTAGTAATCCAATGTTGATGTCGTTCTGAGTTCCATGATCGAAGCAAAAGATAATGAGATCTCTCAACGAATATTGCGGGCATGAAGAATAGTGAGTCATCCATTGACTCAGGATTATTGTATAACTCTCTGAAATGATTAAAGGCTCGAAAGCTCACTGGATTAGGTCTCCACAATTCTTCTCACAGGATCTCTAGAATTTCCAAACTTAGGATGATTTTGATGTTGATAGTGTACAATTGTGCCGAATCTGAGTTTTTCTAAGTTTTCAAAACTGCTGTAGCTACGCTTGACTTGACTTGACTCAAAGCTAACCTTAAACAAAAATTGACATCCTCAATACTGACTTAACGGAGGTTTTCAGCTAATCAAAGTCAGGGTATTTGACACATTTTTGAAATTCTAGAAAACTTTTGGAGAACATCGGAAATCACCCCAAAAACAACCTTCTTTTTTTTTATTTTTTTATTTTTTATTATTTTTTTATATCTATATCTATATTTATCAAAAGGAATACATGAGTTTTGGTAAATACCCACCCCCAACCAAAATATAGCACCGTCCTCGGTGCTCATGACCGGGACATAAAATGATAACAAATCAGTGATGATGATGCAACGATTCAGGAAGGATGTTACCAAGTCGGCAGAAACTCGACAGTGTGTGATACCTGATGATCGGAAGAATGAATGTACCTGCATTGCCAAAGATATAACAATAATCACAAATGCATGAGACTCATGTACTCTAGGAATACCGGAATTGCCTTTCCGAAAGCGCTAAGTTTTACGTCTTCAGCCAGACATGACGGGGGTATATCAAGTACCCCCAACCAGGATAAAACTCATGGAGACTGAGTGAGTCTGCAGTCTTCGTGACACCTAAGGTGGAACGGAGACAACTATCCCGGCAGCGGCGCCATTTGAAAGTAGGGTTTTTCCGCGTCGTTGGTTACGGAAACCCTAACTTAAACACATTTTTAATTAATCTGAGACTTTTAACCTGTAGAATGAGCAATTTTGCACAGTGCCTTGTGTCGGATGTCGATCCGCACTCGGGATTAGTTGGATTAGCGCGATAAGGAACATAAAATAATAGGAATTTATCGATCTTAAATCAAAAAAAACTTTATTTCATGAATTCAAATGTAACTTACAACTCAAACATGAAACAATTAATCTAGAAAGCAGTAAAACTAAATTAGAGAGAGAGAAAATAGAGAAATCTAGAGAGAAATAGATGTTCTAGAGAGAGAGATGAAGAAATAGAAAGAGAAAGCGATTTAGAGAGAACTAGAGAAGGATAGAGAAAATGATAGAGAGAGAAAGAGACTAAGGTAGAGAGAGAAAGTTGGAAAAGAAGAGAGAAAATTAGATTTTTAGAGAGATAAAGAGAAAATGAAGATAAGAGGTTTATTCTAGAGAGAGAAATACTCACCCTGATGCACTAACCTTGGACTTGAAAGATGGACATATCATTCGGGTCAGTACATGGAGTGGTGCACCGTAATGCACGGGCTTGCCAGTGTTGATGAAGGTGATCCTTGAGTGGTGGTGTGGCTAAGAGAAGAACCATGGAGCTATGAAGAAGATGAAGAAGGTTGACCATGTGGATCTCGTGGCCATGTGGGTGCATGCGAGGTACTAACGGTGTGCAACATCGTTTGAAGAGAGGGGTGCTCCTGGGGTGTGTGGCTGGTGTTGCGGGGTGCTGGCCCAAAAAACATTGTCGTGAAGAAGATCACGTTGTGATGTTGCAGGCAAGGGGATCGCTCTTGCAGTCCATTGGGTCAGCAAGGTTGAGGGACATGGCTGCCGGTGAAGATCTCGACGAGACCGACGGAGTTGCAGTGGCAAGAAGGAGCAACGTGGAAGAAGGAGGGGTACGTTGTTGGAAATTGTTGAAGGAGCCCAACCTGTCAACGGTGAAGACATGCACAGGGGGCGTTGCTGCCCGGAAAAGGTGAAGGTCCAAGGTTTTCAGATGGCAGCCACTGGTTCTACGGATTGCGCCGCAGGTTGAGGAACTTTGCTGGTTTGGCCAGTAAGGTTGTGACGGTTTGGGGGAGCAGCCAAGTAGCTCGTTGCTCCTTCTTGAGGGCGGTTTTGATGATTGCTTGGCACGGCAAGGGGAAGAGGGAACTGGCGGCCTGCAACTCAAGCAGGAGAGGGAATAGGCGGTCTGCAACTCAAGCAGGAGAGGGAATAGGCGGTGGTGCAAGCTAGCTGGAGTTGCAGCAGCTTGAGGAACGGTTTTTGCTAGTGGAAGATGAAGAGCGGAGCTAATGCTGACGGTGCAGCAGAAGATGGAGGTGCTGCTTGGTGCACTGAGGAGGCAGCAGGTTGCTGCGTAGGTTTCCGGCGAGCTTTTCGCCGTAGAAGATGACCGGAGTTGCAGCCTGCAACTCTGGTAGGTAAAAAAATGAAGACAGACGTTAGAAGCAGAAGAAGAAGAAGAAGAAGAAGAAGAAGAAGAAGAAGAAGAAGAAGAAGAAGAAAACGAAGAGGAAGAAGAAGAAGAAGAAGAAGAAGAAGAAGAAGACGAAGAAGAAGAAGAAGAAGAAGAAGAAAACGAAGAGGAAGAAGAAGGATAGGAGGAGAGGGGGAGAAGGACGTGCTGGCGGTGGTGTGTGAAGACGACGACCGGAGTTGCTGTCTGCAACTCCGGCGATGATGCAGAAGAAGAAGAAGACGAAGAAGAAGAAGAAGAAGAAGAAGAGGAGGAGAAGAAGAAGAAGAAGAAGAAGAAGAAGAAGAAGAAGAAGAAGAAGAAGAAGGAGAAGGAGGAGCGCCACCAGCTCGCCGGCCGGGTTTTGCCAGAAAAGAAAGGAGAAAGATGAAGGAAGAAGGAGAGGGCGAAGAGGTGGGGGAGAGAGCCAAAAAAGGAGAGAGGTCTAAGGGTTTTCAACCCTTCTTCTCAAGGAAAAACCGTGGGTTTCTCAACTTGGAAACTCATGGTTTCTAAAAATATTTTATTTTTTATTATTTTTTTATTTTGTATATTTGAACTCGCGGGCTTGGGCTCGAGGTTTATGGGCCGTTTGGCCATAAGGCTGATTGATTACTAGGCCGAGAGATGACGCCACGAGTCGGCCAGTGGTTGGCCAATGGGAACGCTAAAAATCGTGGGCCCAGAGTGCATTGGCCATGGGCCAGAAGGTAGGTGAGAAGGATAGTGGGCCACTGGGCTCGATGGATGTGGGTTAGGATGTGTTTGGTTGCCAGGGGAGAAAAATGCATTTTCCCCTTGAAATACCCATCAAGGAAAAATGTATTTTCCTTTCTTCGGAAATCGAGCTCTACGGTCTCAGCCACAATCAATCATCTGAGGCATTTCTCTACAATCAAACTTGCCCTAAGGACTGATATTTTACAATGGAGATCGGGTGGTTGATAGGATGGATGATCGACTGATCGGTAGCACGATCGGATGGTCGGATGCATAGAATTGATAGATCAGATGGTGATCTATAAAGATCCAATGGCCCGATGGAAGATCCAACGGTCAGAAAGCTAAGGGAGATGAGACAGAGCCAATGGGCAGGAGTTCTGGGGTTAAGTCAATAGATTCGAGGACAGAGAGATGAAGAGAGAGAGAATAAGGAGAGATGAGAGAGAAAATATCAGAAAAAGTATTGGCAGAGGGTCGTGAACCCTGGTTTTCCATTGTTCTTCACTTGAGCTTTGCCAGTAAAGCAGGCCATCATTTGATGTGGCTTTAAATGCTTTGGTCCTTCTCTTGGTTATCAGCTCTCCCGCTCTCGTGGTTCCTTGGGCCAGCTCTTCGATCCCCTTGTTCAGCCCGTAATAGGCTCATATCTTCTAGACATAGCCTGTGGACTCTTTAAGCTTTGATAATGGGCTTTCATGATCCATGTGGGCCCACAAGTCTCGAGAATCATCCAATCAGGGTTTCCTGCGACAGAAGAAGCGCGTAATGAGACTTAATCAGAACGGCTTAATATCTAAACTTCTAAAAATGTGTTTAATGCATGCAAATATACCATTTCGTCGAGAAAAGTGTATTCTACGCAATGAGATAGACTCTTACGTAGAAAAGTGGATAATTAGAGCAGTTTTACGTAGGAGAGTGCGATAATGCTAAAAGGATAATTGCTTAAAATAAGCACTTTTGAGCGAATATCAAGAAGGATAGAGAGAGAACTTACCGATGCAGCAGCATGGAGGCGCACGTCATGGTTGCTAGGCGTAGCAGCAATTGAGATGTTGGTTTGTTTGTGAAGGTGATGTCCGTGTGACAGCAAGTAAGGGGTGAGAGAATAGACAAGTTTAGTTGCATGTTTCAGGCAGTGGTGTGGTTGCTTGCTATGTAACCAGCAAGTGAGAGAGATGAGAAGGAGAGGGAGGAGCCCACAGCTCCTCCCATTTTCTTCCAAGGAGAGAGATCAAGGGAGAGTGAAGGAGAGATGGTGGAATGAATCAGAGATGAGAGACATGGGTGAGATTAAAGGTTGGGAGAGAGTTGAGATAAGTGAGAGAGCTGGTTGTTAAGATACGTGAGTGGGAGAGAGATTTGAGGAAAAGAAACGTGGGAGAGAGTAAAGTGCCCACGTGGATGAGAGATTCAAATAGGAAAGAGAGAGTCGTGGATTTTCATAGAGAATTAAGAGAGAGAAACGATCATGGGAGACCATTTCCTCAAGAAATGAATGATATGGGCTTTAGACATGTTGGAGGCCCATGTGGTGTTTATTGAGGCCGTGGGCCTCTAGGAGTTGTATCCTTCTCCTTTGTGGACAGCCAAGATTGTGGGTGATGTTTGGCCGTTGGATGATTGTGGGCCTTGCCTTTGGAGATTGGCCAATGATAGCTGTTGGATGTGATGGAAGGCCAATTGGTGGTGACATGTCACAATGGCTAAGGATAGCCATTAGATGAAGTGAAGTTAGAGAGATGAGAGATGGGGAGATGATGATCTAACGGTTGGGGTGAGATGGTGAGAAGGATTGTGTGGTGTGAGATGCCTATGGGGGATCCTATGGTTAGTTTTCTAGATGGAGATAGGTGGTTGAGATGTGAAGAGGATGCAATGCATTTACAGCTTGCTATGGTTGCAAGTGGTTGCCAATCTTTAGGAAAATGGATGCAATGCACTCACTTTTTTTTGCTAGGTAAGCAAAATTGTATGAAAAGAAAAAATGAAGGAAAATTACAAGAGTAAGAGAAAGGGTGAAGGGTTACATCACAGTGATTGTAGACATCCCAACCAGGTTGGCACCTCTATCCACACCTATCATATGTGAAAGTAGGATTTTTCCGCGTCGTTGGTTACGGAAACCCTAAAATCAACACATTTATAAATTGATCCGGTTCTTAAATCCTGCAAAATTTTATATCTGTATAGGGATTCGTGTCGGATATCGATCCGCACTCGGGGTTAGTGTGCGCAATTCAAAGACATGAAATGACGATTTTGTATCAGAAAAATATGGAGAGGTGAGACTGGTGGTGGATTAAAACATGATTGGTTGATTTTAGAGAGAGAAATAGCTATTTAAACAATAACGAAAATTTCAGAAACAACCCTCACATTTATTCATCAATTTGAAATGTTCCATACAACTTGTGAAAAATTCAAACAATAATAACTAACACTTAACTAGAAAGCAATGTAATGGATTGATCTATAAAGCATGTAAGATTTAGAGAGAGAAACTAGAGAGAGAGAGAGTTTAAAAGAAGAGGAGAGAAAAACCTATTCTAGAGAGAGAAACTAGAGAAAGAGGGTGAATTACCCATGGGAAACTTACCGATGGTAAAAATGGCTAGAGATGATATTCGATCCTGATGGAAGATGATGATGGTTGAACTCGAGAACGTGAGAGATGGAGTTGTTGCCGTAGGATCGTAGCACGCTGCAAAGGTGAAGTTGTGGCTGGTGAAGTGGTGAGTTGGGCGGTGAAAATGGTAGCAATGCTTTTTCGGGCAGCAACTAGTGGGGGCGTGACGGTGAGGCAGATGGGGAGGAACCTAACGGTTTTCTCCCTATCTTAACTTCTTTTCTTCTCTCCCTCTATTCTTTTTTTTTTTTTTTTTTTTTCTCGTTTCTCTTCAAGAAACGGTGAAGGATAATCGCCTAGTTGAGGACGGTGGCAAAGTGAGTGGCTGCTTGGAGAGGGAGCCATGGAAAAGAGTAGAAGAGAGATGGCAGCGAAGTGGAGGATCTCAGTCTGTTTTAATGGAGGCTGCTGGAGTTGCAGGTTACAACTCCGGTCAAGAAGAATCGACAGCAGGTTGGAGGGAGGAAGGAGACGGCCTACAAAGTTGCAGGCTGCAAACTTTGCTGGTGGAGGCGCTAAGCTGAGTTGCAGAGGAGGAAGCGCTGCAACAAAACGATGGAGAGGGTGGCTGGTTTTTAATGGTGGATCCCCGGAGAAAAAGATGACGGTGGGTTTGCTGGTACGTCTAGTGGAGGAGAGGCAGATCGTGAATATTAAGAGGATGGACCAAGGAGGAGTTGCTGGGCGAGGTAAAGGCGTAGGCCGTGGCGTGCTGGGGAGAAGGAGGAGAAGATGAAGGAGCAGGCGGTGGAGTTGGTGACGTGGTGGCCGGAGTTGCAGGCTGCAACTCCAGTGGGGCGTTAATGGGGGTGACAGTTTGGTGTTTTTCTTGCAAAAACGGGGAGGAACAGGGGCGGTAATCAGGTGGGGTAGATCCTCTCCTCTGCTCTTCTTATCTTCTTCTTTTCTCTTCTTTTCTGGTTTTTTTTTTTGTTTTTTTTTTGGTTTTGCCGGAGTTGTTGCAGGCGCTTGGGCTTGTACAGCAGGCCGTGAATGGAGGGCTGAGGTAGCAGACAAGTTGCAGACCTGTAACTTAGTGTTGCAGGTCGTGAAGATGCAGTAGATCGTGAAGAAAATGAAGTCGAAGAAGAAGAAGGAGGAGGGCGGATCGGTGTTGGAGAAAAAGAAGAAGAAGAAGAAGAGAAGATGAGAAGATGAGGAGGAAGAAGGAAAGGAGGAGAAGGAGAGAAGGGAAAGAAGGGAGAGTTTTGGGGGAAGGAGAGGAAGAGATGGGAGGGGGATTAGGGTTCCAAAGAACCCTTCTCCTTCCCCTTTTAAAGCTCCCTAGTTTCCATTAATGGAAATTAGGGAATTTTTGAAATAAAAAAAAAATATTTTTTTTAAAGTAAAACCCTACTTTTCTTTGGGGAATTTCCCCATTTAGTGGACCCCCCATTTTTTTAAAATTTAATTAAAATTATTTTGAAATTCACGGGGTCGACTAACTGGTCGGACAGCGGGTCGATGATGATGGGCCTGGCTACTGGCCCACATGGATTGATGATGTCCATCGTCTCACAAGATGATGTGACAGACAATCTGATGGCGATCGGATGGATGGTGACTTGATTGGGACCTAGATTGGTAGATCGACGGATCTAGAGAGATCCAACGGTCCGGTGGAAGATCCAACTGTCCGATTGAAGATCCAACAGTCAGAAAGCTAAGGGAGATGAGACAGAGCCAATGGGCAGGAGTTCTGGGGTTAGGTCAGTAGATTCGAGGACCGAGAGATGAAGAGAGAGAGAATAAGGAGAGATGAGAGAGAAAATATCAGAAAATGGAGATAAAAGTATTGGCAGAGGGTCTGGAATCCTGGTCTTCACTGTGACCATCCTCACGCTTCTCCAGTAGAGTAGACTATCATTCTTTGCTGACTCATGTGGCTTTAAACGCTTTCGTCCGTCTCTTGGTCATTGGCTCTCCTGCTCTCTTCGTTCTTTGGGCCGACTTTTTGGTCCTCTTATTCAGCCCATATTTGGCCCATATCTTCTAGTCATAGCATGTGGGCTCTTTAAGCTTTGATAATGGGCTTTCCTGATCGATGTGGGCTCGCAAGTCTCGAGAATTGTCCCATCGGGGTTTCCTGCGGCAGAAGAAGCGCGTAATGAGACTTTATCAGAACGACTTAATGTCTAGACTTCCGAAAATGTGTTTAATGCATGCAAATATACCATTTCATCCAGAAAAGTGTGTTCTATGCAACAAAAGAGACTCTTACGTAGAAAAGTAGATAAATAGAGCATTTTAACGTAGGAGAGTGTGAAAACACTTAGAAGATAACAGTGGAAAATACGCACTTTTAAGCGAATATCAATATGCACAATTCAACCCTTAAATCGTAAGGAATAAATCTAAAGTAGGACCTCTCTGGATCCTCAACGCCAGAGAGAAAAGCTGGCCTATGGTCCCACCACTGTCTATCACCCAGTTGCATTGCACAAGCCATATTTGCACAACTCAATGCACTCACTTGCCAGGTTTGTACGTGGTTGCAATGCCTCTAACTTTCTTTCAAAAAATGGATGCTCGTGTGTGCATAAATGCATATTAGTGAGCAAACCAAGCAAGCCCTTAGGATTAAGTGGGGGAATGGTGGTCAAGGGAAATCGTGTGGTGATCTTGAGATTTAGCGGATCGGATGATGAGATATGATGATTTAATGATTAGAAGGATGATTGGATGGTGAGATAAGGGCAGTTAGATCATTGAGAGGGGAATCGGTCGGTCGATATGAGGATCTAATAGGAGGATGAGATGATCTAAGGGTTAGATGTTAAGGTTTAGAGATGGAAGAGAAATGAGAGATAAAAGAAAGATTTATGAGAAAGAGAGGAGAGAGAAAAGAATAAAATACAAAGAGAATAACTGGCGGAGGGTCTTAAACCTTGGTCTTTAATATATTTTTCACTTGAGCTGCACCAGTAGAGTAGGCCATCATTTCTTGTCATTTTATGTGGCTTTAATTGCTTTGGTCCTTCTCTTGGTCATTGGCTCTTCCGCTCTCTTGGTTCTTTGGGCCGGCTCTACGAACCTCTAACTTGGCTTGTACTTGTTAGAAAAACAGACAATAAAGCAAGAGTGATAGAACTGATACCGAATCGATGACAAAATGTTGAAAATTACGATGATGATAAAATAGTGAATTCGAATCAAGGCTTAGAGGCGCGCAAACGCTTCTTGAAGATAGTCGAAGCCTCCCAAAATGTGCAAGAGATTAACGACAGCCCTATCTCTGAATTCAACTAAGCCAGGACCCTTTCCAAGTCTTTTCTAGTACTTGCACAACACATGAAGACCCGAGAACATAATCTCTTTTACCGAATGCCCAAATAAGAAATCAAAAGTCAAGAAAATAAGAACTTTGATCTCAAACCAAAAAAGAAAAGTTTTGATCTTTGAAAGAACTACTTAAGCTCTTCAAATGCTAATCCCCAAGTGCATTTTCGTTTTAGCACTTTAGTGGCTTTATATAGACCTCCAAAGGTTAGCAAATGGGTTAGCAAATACCCTTAATTAGGCCTTAAGTGAACCTATAACTCTTAGGTAACTTAAAAGACTCTCAAAACTCTCTAATAAGCTTTAAAATAACATTAAAGCTAACCTATTTCTACAAGAGTAAATCCCACGTTAAAAACTCAAAATTCATTTGAAATACATGAACCTAATTAATTCAAAGATAAATTCAATCTCAAAGTGCATGTACTTTAAAGGTGTATGCATATAAATCAAATGCAACAAATTTGTTTCAAAGGTGCATGTACGTTAAACAATGAATTATCAAAACATTTACAAAAGAAATTAAAGCATTTAAAATTGTTTCATTAAATATTTATTTTTAATAAAACATTTCAACAATCCCCTACTTGTTTTATTTTAAAAACAAAATAATAAAATATATTAGGCATTCAGGAAAGTCATGTGCATAAATGAAGGTGTCTTGTGGACTTGAACCTCTACTTAGTGTAAACAAATCAAAGTTTATCAGAGAACGTTAGTGGACGAAACCTTGAACTACTGAACTCGTATTGACAAACCGGACTTGTCACACACACACTTCTTTCAGAGATAAGTGTTCAATGAGCTCAGCACTTTTGAGTCTGTGCTTAATCCCGTTCTTTACTAAGTGTTCTAGAGACTGCCTGAAGTCTCATAGGAAGTGACTAGCTTCCACACTCAGCACGGTGAGTTTATCAAGAGTAATTCTATAAACACTCCAACCAAAACAATCTATAAACTCATTAAGAGAAAATTCTCAACCTTCCACTCTACAGAATAAAATTAGCGTTACAGACATCATAGAAAAAGGACGCTTAAAATGAAATTTCATTTATGTAACGCTTTTACACTTGTTAACTCATTGGCTCATTCTTCCCATTGAACCTGGGAAACTCACCAGGTTGGGTATCCACCAAGAGCAACTCAATTACAGGCATTCAATCCCATTCCCCTCGATGTCATTGAGATCAGATCTCGTCCAAGGCCTTTTGAAAGTGGATCAGCCAAATTTTCTTTCGATTTGACATACTGTATGGTCACGCTACCATCAGTGATTAGACCCCGCACATGATTGTGCTTCAGACGTATTTGTCTGGATTTTCCATTATAACTTTCATTGTGTGCTCTCAGCATAGCAGCCTGATTATCACAATAAATTATGATTGGCAGCACAGGCTTATTCTAGATTGGTACATCGATCAAAATTGATCGGAGCCACTCAACTTCTTCTCCTCCAGAAGAGAGACTAATAAACTCTGATTCCATTGAGGAATGAGTTATGCATGCCTGCTTTTTGGATTTCCAAGAGATCGCACCTCCTGCCAGAGTAAATATCTAAGCAGATATCGACTTAGACTCGTCTGGATCCGAGTTCTATGTCGCATCACAATATCCTTCAAGTACTTCGGGATATCTTTCATACTGTAACCCATAATTCACTATACCTTTAAGGTATCTCAAAACTCTGGTTAGTGCATCCCAATGCACCTGTCATGGGTTACTAGTATATCTACTCAACTTCCCTACTGCATAGGCTATATCTGGCCTTGTGCAGTGCATGGCATACATAAGACTACCAATAACTTAGGAATACTCAAGTTGAGCTATGCTTCTGCCTTTGTTCTTTTCTAGTTTTATACGAGAATCAAAAGGAGTGGGTGCCGGTTTACAATCAAATTGATTAAACTTTCTGAGAATCTTTTCAATATATTTTGATTGCGTGAGAGCAATACCATCATTATTTCTAATGATTTTGATTCCCAGAATAACACCGGCTTCTCCTAAATCCTTCATATCGAACTTTGAAGATAAGAATACCTTCGTGTCATTGACACGATCAATGTCTGTGCCCATGATGAGCATGTTATCCACATATAGGCATATAATAACTCCAGAGTTTCCATGGAATTTGCTATAGACACAAATATCGCCACCATTGACATGGAAACCATCGCCAATCATAACTTTTCTGAACCTATCATGCCACTGCTTTGGTGCTTGCTTCAATCCATAGAGAGACTTAAGCAGTTTGCATACTTTCTTCTCATTAGTAGGTAAGACAAACCCCTCGGGTTGATCCATGTAGATATACTCTTCGAGATCTCCATTCAGAAATGCAGTTTTGACGTCCATTTGATGAATAATCAGATTCTTTAGTGATGCAAGAGCAATTAGCAACCTAATGGTAGTAATTCTTGCTACTGGGGCATATGTATCAAAATAATCATAGCCTTCTTTCTGTTTAAACCCTTTGGCGACTAATCGGGCTTTAAACTTATCAATTGACCCATCAGACTTGAACTTCTTTTTGAAGATCCATTTACACCCGATTAGTTTGCACCCTAGAGGAAGATCTACTAATATCCATGTATTATTAGACATGATAGAATGAATCTCATCCTCTATTGCTTCCTTCTAAAATATAGTTTCATTTGAAGCCATAGCTTCAGAATAGGTGCTAGGGTCCTTGTCGACAGTAAAGGCCCAGTCAGGATTAATAAAATCAGATCCCAAGTTCTTTGGAATCCTTGTTCTGATGCTCTTTCTTGGTTCAACTGGTTCTAGGATTTCAGTATCCTTTTGTTTATGAGATGTAGAGGCCTCAACCCCCACTATATCTCGATCTTTCTTGAGCGGAAAGATGTGCTCAGAGAAATCTGCATTGGTTGACTCAATGATCGAATGAGGTCCAGGAGACTCCAAATTTAGAAATCTATAGGCTTTACTACTCATAGAATAGCCAATAAATGCACAGTTTAAGCCTCTAGGTCCAACCTTCCAAAAATTAACGGTTGGTAATCTAACTTGGGCCAAACAACCCCAAACCCTAAAATAACTTAGATTGGGTTTTCTGCCTTTCCATATTTCATATGGAGTCTTGCCAATTGCCTTGTGAGGAACCCGGTTCAAGATGTGGCATGCAGATAACAATGCTTCACCCCATAGATTTGATGGAGTACCTGAGCTGACTAGCATTGAATTTACTATCTCAGTGAGAGTCCCGTTCTTCCGTTCTACTACACCATTCTGCTCTGGTGTTCTAGGAGCTGACATCTGACGATGAATCCCTTCATCTTCACAGAATTTAGCTAGCCCAGAATCAATGTATTCTCCTCCATGATCAGATCTAAGGGTTTTGATTCTTAATTCATGAATATTTTCAACCTCTGCTTTATAGGCTTTAAATTTCTCAAAAGTTTCATCCTTAGTCCTGAGGAGATATACATATGTGTATCTAGATGCATCGTCGATGAATGTAATAAAGTACCATTTTCCATCCCGAGTATGTACATCAGTCATCTCACATATATTTGAATGTATAAGTTCTAGAACTTTTGAAGATCTTTCAACACTTTTGAAAGAAGTCCTAGTAACCTTACATTTACTGCATGTAATACATTTCTCAGGATGAAACTCAGTTGGCTTCAAAATTATGCCCTCTTTGACCATAGATTGAATCTTTTTAAAGTTGACATGACCCAATCTACCATGCCATAGGTCAAAAGACTCAACAGTGTGCGCAGAAACAACATTCATATTAATAGCAATGTTAAGCTTGAACATACTAGATACGGAATAACCTTTGCCAACGAACATACCATTCTTGGTAATCACCACCTTGTCAGATTCAAACACCATTTTGAATCCATAAGCACTGAGAAGACTACCGGAGATGAGGTTCTTTCTGATGTCAGGAACATGAAGAACATTTGATAGCATCACTGACTTTCTTGAAGTAAAGTTCAACTGTACGGCTCCCTTTCCAACCACTTTAGAGATAGAGGAGTTGCCCATGTACATGTTCATCTCGACCCCCACTAATTCATAGGTAGAGAACATGCTTTTGTTACTGCAGATGTGACGAGTTGCACCGGTGTCGATCCACCACTCGGCATCTCCTTCGACCATATTAACTTTAGTAACAACGGCGACAAGTGCGTCGTCTTTGTCATCAATTTTCTTTTGGTCATATTTTCTTTTATAACAATATTTTGCAATATGCCCTTTCTTGCGACAGACATAGCAACTGTAATTCTTTTCTTCATTATCCTTGAAGACCTTCTTCTTCTTCTTGATGTCAATCTTCTTGATAGGTGAAAGTAGGATTTTTCCTCGTCGTTGGTACGGAAACCCTAATCTCAACAATATTTGTAATTATCCGAGACTTTTAACCTGTAAAATGAGCAGTTTTTGCATAGTGGCTCTCGTGTCGGATGTCGATCCGCACTCGGGATTAGTCGGATTAGCGCGATAATGACATAAAATGACGGGAAATTTGCAGAGAATGGAACATAATATTATTCAAATCAATTTCATTCATTCGAAAATGTCTCTTACAATCAAGTAAAAATAACTGAATTATAAAGCAATAAAAAAAAAATTAAAATAAACTAGAGAGAGAAAGAGAGAACTAGAGAGAGAAAGTGAGAAACTCGACAGAAAACTAGAGTTCTAGAGAGAGAAAAACTAGAGAGAGGGTGAAAAGTGACCACCTTTTTATCTTATCGTGGGCATGAGTGAAGGTCGGCCCATGGTGATGGATGAGATGGTGGTTGTCCGGCCTTGCTCGGTCATGATGATGGTGATTCGGTGGTTTGCAAGCAAGGGGTCACCGGTTGAGGATTCGAGTTGAAGAGATGAAGGCACCGTTTCAGACCTGCAACTCAAAGTTGCAGGTCGTGGAGAAGATCACGATCTCGTTTCTGCTACTGGTGAGGATTTCGATGAAGACCATGGAGGAAACCAGTCTATGGAGATGCTAGAGATATGGATGGAGGGAGGCTGGGTTGAGGAGCAGCACCGTTGTAGGTTTGGTTAGCCACCGTGATGAGTTTTTGCTGGAGTTAATGGCGGACAACAAGGTGGTGCAAAGAGGAGGTTCAGTGGAGTGGGAGAATCTTTTGCAGGTCTGTGTGGTAACGAAGGGATGAAGAGGTGGTCAAATCCACGGCTTAGAGAGATGGGGCGATGTTTGTTTGCAGGCCGTGATGGCCAGCGAACTCCGGTGAGATGCAGTGGTGATGGGGTAAGTTGCAGGTTGGGGATTTGATGGTAGCAAGGGGCATGATGTAGAAGTCTGCCGGGCGGAGAGGTCGATGAACAACAACCTGTTGGAACTGTCGTGGAGATCTTGGCAGCAAGGTGGAAGAGATGAGGCCATGGGGATCAACGATCCGAAGGAGAACCTGCTCTTGCTGGCATGGAGAAGATGCTCCCCACAATGGAGGAGGCGGACCAGTCCGATCTAGTTGAGGGCGGTGTTTATAGGCTGGTTCCAGCGGTGGTGGCTGGCGCATCAAGGGAACACGGCTGGAGAAGAAGAAAGAACAGGAGGAGAAGGCGCAGGCGCAGGCAGAAGAGAGGAAGGAGAAAGAGGAGAAAGAAAGGGAGAGGAAGAAGGGGAGATGGCCGGAGTTGCAGACCTGCAACTCCAGCGAGGATTTTGGGAGATGACTTGTGGACGGGCTGCTAGTGCAGCCACCTGTGGTAGCAGCAGGTGGTGGTAGAGGCGGTGAAAAGAAGAAGAAGGCGAAGGAGAGGACGGTGACTGTGTTTCTGGTTGGGCAGGGGGTTCACAACCGTTACGGGTCTTGCAACCAGCAAGAACGATCGGAGTTGCTACCTGCAACTCCGGTAAGTTAGAAGATGAAAGAAGAAGGAGAAGAAGAAGAAGAAGAAGAAGAAGAAGAAGAAGGAGAAGAAGAAGAAGAAGAAGAAGGAGAAGAAGAAGAAGAAGAAGACAGAGCTCCACCAGCTCGCTGGAGAACCCACCGGATTCATGGAGAAGAAGAGAAAAAAGAAAGAGAAGAAGGAGGAAAGAGGAGAGGAGGAAGGGTAGAACGTGGGGGAAGGTTTTGGGGATGGAGAGGAGGAGAGGGGAGAGGGATTAGGGTTCGAACGAACCCCTCTCCTCCTTTTAAAGCTCCCTATTTCCATTAATGGAAATAGGGTATTTTTTGAAAAATAAAAAATATGAAAAATATATATATATATTTTTTTAAGTAAAGTCTACTTTTCTATGGGGAATCTCCCCAATTAGTGGACCCCCCATTTAATTAAAATTATTTTGAAATTCGCGGGGTCCACTAACTGGTCGGACAGCGGGTCGATGAAGATGGGCCCGGCTATTGGCCCACATGGATTAATGATGTCCATCGTCTCACAAGATGATGTGACAGACAGTCTGATGGCGATCGGATGGATGGTGACTTGATTGGGACTCAGATTGGTAGATCGACGGATCTAGAGAGATCCAACGGTCCGATTGAAGATCCAACGGTCAGAAAGCTAAGGGAGATGAGATAGAGCCGATGGGCAGGAGTTCTGGGGTTAGGTCAGTAGATTCGAGGACCGAGAGATGAAGAGAGAGAGAGAATAAGGAGAGATGAGAGAGAAAGTATCAGAAAATAGAGAGAAAAGCACTGGCGGAGGGTCTTGAACCCTGGTTTTCCATTGTTCTTCACTTGAGCTTTGCCAGTAGAGCAGACCATCATTTGATGTGGCTTTAAATGCTTTGGTCCTTCTCTTGGTTATCAGCTCTCCCGCTCTCGTGGTTCCTTGGGCCAGCTCTTCGATCCCCTTGTTCAGCCCATAATAGGCTCATATCTTCTAGACATAGCCTGTTGACTCTTTAAGCTTTGATAATGGGCTTTCATGATCCATGTGGGCCCACAAGTCTCGAGAATCATCCAATCAGGGTTTCCTGCGACAGAAGAAGCGCGTAATGAGACTTAATCAGAACGGCTTAATATCTAAACTTCTAAAAATGTATTTAATGCATGCAAATATACCATTTCGTCCAGAAAAGTGTGTTCTACGTAATGAGATAGACTCTTACGTAGAAAAGTGGATAATTAGAGCAGTTTTACGTAGGAGAGTGCGATAATGCTAAAAGGATAATTGCTTAAAATAAGCACTTTTGAGCGAATATCAATAGGCTTAAAAGATTTCTTAAAATCTTTCTTCTTTGATAAGAAGTTCTTCTGACTTTTTGCTTCAACAACATGTGCCTTAATAGCACTAGTACCATCAGATGAAATATCCCTATTACGGGATTCTTTTTCTATTCACAGATGATAGAGAAGTTCTTCCAATGGTATGGCACTTTCTGGTGCATAAGTTTATTCTTGTATTCTTTCCATGATGGAGGTAACTTGGAGATAATAACACTTACATGAAAGTTTTCATGTATAGGCATACCAGTTGATACAATTGAGTCTGCAATAGTTTCCATATCTCGAACTTGATCCAAGATCGGTTTTCCATCAACCATCTTGAATTCAATATAATTACTAACTTGGAATTTCTTCGTACTGGTTTCATCAGTCACATAAACCGTACGAATAGCATTCCAAAGGTACTTTGCATTCTGTCTTCTTCTTAAATTGGTTAAATAAAACATCAGACAAAGAATTCAATATATGATGACGACATATATAATCATCATTAATCCATTTTTTCAAAACATTATTAGCCTCTTGCATGTCAATTGAAGATGTAGCTGGATCCGTAGGGAGTGTAGGGCATACCTCACAAAGCACATAATACACCTTCAGTTGTTTTAAGAGAAATTCCATCTTGTCCTCCCAACGATGGAAATTCTTTCCA
Organism: Euptelea pleiosperma; assembly: GCA_035048495.1. Lineage (NCBI taxonomy): Eukaryota > Viridiplantae > Streptophyta > Magnoliopsida > Ranunculales > Eupteleaceae > Euptelea > Euptelea pleiosperma. Next base: position 11,155,301 of record CM068544.1, on the reverse strand, counting down.
TCAAAACGAAAAGAATCATTAGAAATAATTCCCATCGAATTCGCGGTTACAACAGCCATGGAGTTGGACATATCTTCAAATTGTTAGAAAAATAGACAATAAAGCAAGAGTTGTAGAACCAATACCGAACCGATGACAAAATGTTGAAAATTACGATGATGATAAAACAGTGAATCCGAATCAAGGCTTAGAGGCGCGCAAACGCTTCTTGAAGATAGTCGAAGCCTCCCAAAATGTGCAAGAGATTAACGGCAGCCCTATCTTCGGGATTCAACCAAGCCAGGACCCTTTCCAAGTCTTTTCTAGTACTTGCATAGCACACGAAGACTCGAGAACATAATCTCTTTTACCGAATGCCCAAATAAGAAATCAAAAGTCAAGAAAATAAGAACTTTGATCTCAAACCAAAAAATAAAAGTTTTGATCTTTGAAAGAACTACTTAAGCTCTTTAAATGCTAATCCCCAAGTGCATTTTCGTTTTAGCACTTTAGTGGCTTTATATAGACCTCCAAAGGTTAGCAAATGGGTTACCAAATACCCTTAATTAGGCTTTAAGTGAACCTATAACTCTTAGGTAACTTAAAAGACTCTCAAAACTCTCTAATAAGCTTTAAAATAACATTAAAGCTAACCTATTTCTACAAGAGTAAATCCCACGTTAAAAACTCAAAATTCATTTGAAATACATGAACCTAATTAATTCAAAGATTTCAATCCCAAAGTGCATGTACTTTAAAGGTGCATGCATATAAATCAAATGTAACAAATTTGTTTCAAAGGTGCATGTATGCTAAACAATGAATTATCAAAACATTTACAAAAGAAATTAAAGCATTTAAAATTGTTTCATTAAATATTTATTTTTAATAAAACATTCCAACAGTACTTGGCTTGTATCTTCTTGTAAGCATGCTGGCACTTTAAGTACTGATATTAAGATTCTGTGGTTGATCGTGGACCCGTCAGTCTCGAGAATCGTCCGATCGGTTTCCTACAATAATGAAAAGCTCGTAATGAGACTTAATTAGAATGGCTTTATATCTAGACTTTCGAAAATATGTTTAATGCATGCAAATATATCATTTCATTCAGAAAAGTGTGTTCTATGCAATGAAAGAGACTCTTATGTAGAAAAGTGGATAAATGGAAAAGTTTTACGTAGGAGAGTGCGATAACACTAAATGGATAATGGCTTAAAATAAGCATTTTTAAGTGAATATCAAGAACCGTCCTTACTCTGTTGAATTTTTGAGAGAGTGTATACTTGGGAATTCTCAGTCTTTTATATCTACTGATATTCGCTCAAAAGTGCTTATTTTAAGCCATTATCCTTATAGCGATGTCGCATTCTCCTACGTAAAACTTATCTTTTCCTCGACTTTTCTACATAAGAGTTTTTTCCATTGCGTAGAATGCATTCTTCAGACAAAAATTGACTATTTGCATGAAATAAACGCATTCCGGATAGTCCAGTATCAAGCCATTTTAGTTGAATCTCATTACGTGCTTTTTCACTTGCAGGAGAGCCTATTGCACAATTCTCGAGGATTGACGGGCCCACTATCAACCACAGAAGACTTCTATCAAAGCTTAAAGAGCCAACAGGCTAGGATAGAAAGATAGAAGACTTGTATGGGCAAAGCTAAAGGATCGTAAAGCCAGAATAAGAACTAAGGGAGAAAAGAATAGCTAGAGACCAAGAGAAAGACTTAGGTGTTAAAGGCCACACCAATTGACATCAAAGGATAAGTTTGACTAATTGGTGGAGCGGACGAGAGAGAATAAAGAAGACCAGGGTTCAAGACCCTCCAATGCTTTTATTTTTGTATTTTTCTCTCATCTCTCTCCTATTTCTCTCTCTATGTATCTTGGCCCATGAACTAGGCCCATGACCCATGACCCATACCCATGACCCATGCCCCATGCCCATACCCATGACCCATGCCCATGACCCGTGCCCATGACCCATGCCCATGCCTATTTGCAACAACAAGAGAGAATTGGTCTCACTTGACCGATTCTTCTCTCCCCCATATCTCTCTATCCTAGTCACTCACTCTCTCATCTAATTAACCCATTCCCAACCGTTGGATCTCTCTAGATCCAATGGTCATCATTTTTACAACAAGCAAAAAGAAAAAAAAGTCTATAAGACATCTACGATCTCTCCTTCTTGGGTTGGTTCCCTCCCCCTTCTCTTCTTCTCTTTCTTCTTTCTTTCTCTTATTCTTTACCCTTCTTCTCCGGCGAGCAACTCCGGCGAGCTTACCATTAACGCCTCCACCTTGAGGTGCAAAGCGTCAAATAGCAACGTCTCCTTGCCACTCATTCCATCCGCCACAATCAAAGGCTACAATCCTGAATCCTATTGAGGTCGATCCAATCGAAGTTGCACCATCTACCTCTTCAATGGTAAGCTTCTCTCTAATTCATCACTCTAACCTTCCTACCTTCTTTCTCTCTTTTCTTTCCCTCTACATTTACATGCTTTCTAGGGTAATATTTTAATGACTTTCTAGATTAATTTGGTTTAATGTTATTTCCGTTGTAAAGCATTTGAACAAGCATTGTAAGCATTTGTTTTTAGTTTAATGAACAAGTTTTAAATTCAAGTTTAAGTTGTTTTCATTTATTGTATTTTTCATTCTTGTTTCTCTTAGTTTTTTTCATTCTAATAGTTTTAACAACAATCTCAAGCATATTTTAAATCAACCTCCACCATTCTCACCCTTTCATTTATTCCGAGCATTTTCTGATTGTACTTGTTTCTTATTGGGCTAACTAATCCCGAGTGCGGAGGATATCCGACACGAGCCACTGTGCAAGCCTACTTATTTGCAGATTAAGTGAAATAATTCAGAGAAATTACGAATATTGTTGAGATTTAGGGTTTCCATAACCAACGATGCGGAAAAACCTTAATTTCAAATGGTGCCGTTGCCGTTCGGTTGACAGGATTGCAAAAAGACGAACAGGAAATCGGAAAGCTGCTTAATCTTCGAGATCCGATCCAAATTGAAAACTTTCCACTTTATTTTTCACATTTTTCACTTATTATTTTAATTCCTCGGACGGCCGAGTGCACAGTTGTAATAACTTAGGGATTTATTTTCTCTCCTTTTACAATAACTACTAAATTAATTAATTAATTAAAAAATACAAAAAAATATTAGGGTCAGATTTCAATTCTGCTATTTCTAGTTAGATCACCATTGGTTATTTGATTCAATTTGAAAGATTTCCAACTCTGGGTAATTCAAAAGTAGATATTTTCGAATCCTAATTCGGGAATAGCTAAAGTTGAATTTCAAACCCTAATTGGACCTAATTCACAATACCTGCCCTAAATCATTGCTTGTTTCTTGAAACCCCAAAGGCGGTATACCTTCCAAATCCATACCATAGACCATTGTGGACTAATGTGATTGCGGATTGCGATTACTAAGTGAGTAGGGAGCGAAAGCTCAAAGAGGTGGAGTCGGGCCCAAGCCCATTTGGATACCCCTCTCTATCTCACGGTGGAGACCCCGTGCGTAGCCAACGGGCAGGTAAGTTTCTACACCTCGCCTTGAGTGCGATCGTGATCATTGTGCAAATACTGTGCCGATTGTTTATTTGCTTCTCCAAAACTTATCGAAATTGCTTGGTTTGGCCGTAATAAAATACATAAAGAGCAAACCCAGCTCTAACTTGAAACTGGTGGGATTTCATCACTCACCTCGTCATTCCAACTTTTGTGCAACCACAACCAAAAATTAAAATCAATCAAGAAGTAGAGCCCAATTAGATCGGTGTTCGAGGAAAACTCCACATAAAGCGACCCCTTAAAAGATCAAGTCGATTAAGTCCATGAGTGCGGGTCCTCGTTATCTAACACACCCATAGGTCCCTACTACTCAAGTATACCGAGCTCGTAAGTGGCCTTCTTGATTGTCTGTCGGATTAGCTTAATGTCGGATTAGAAACAAGAACCAACCCTAGCTCGTCTTCTAGGAAAACTCATCTTCACGCTTGACAAATTCGGTTAGTCTGGGGCGTACTTAAGTCAGCCGATGTGCCGCACGTTTGTCTAGGCTTCGGATTATCTTGCAGTCAACTTGAATTAGTACTAGCGAATTTGCTTTGAAGATTGTATCCTTGTGAGAACCTACAGAGTGAAAAGTTAGTCTGGCGGGTAATAGAAGATAAACCAGTGGTCCGCCCATTGTCATAATCTACACTATCCCTACACTAAACAAGATAATTCATAATACTATCATGATTATTTAGAAATAGGATTATCTGTTGCTCTATGTGCATCATCTAGGCTCATTCGGTTTCGTAGTCCTTAGATTTTTTACCGACTCTAGGGCTTGTTTTTACAAGCATATGCCCATTTGGATTTGATCCAACCCAAGACTGATTCGATCTGAGAGTCAGTCTCCCGCACCGGTCTCTTTCACCTAATCTATCTCCCTCATCTGAGAGACTCATATCTCTCTGATGGCAGTTGAACGGCCTCTATTTGAGACCTACCATAATTTCTTTGAAGATCTAGTAGATAACTCTGAGCACTGGTATACTAATCCTACGTGTAGTCATGATACTCCAGTCTCACAGAGTTCCATGGGATATGAAGCAACGGGCGATTCATTGCTAACATCCCTACTTAAGGATTTGAAAACATCAGTTTCTGCCCTTGATGTTGCGGTCCAGAAGCCTGTTTATCACTCCAAATATGTGGGATATTCCCCTCATGTCCAAGAAGAGGTTTGTAATTTTGAACCTCTGCTGTAGACCTCCTACAATAACATGTATTATCCGGACAATGGAAGTCACAATAACTTTGAATGGGAACAACAGTCTTTTCCCCAGCAGCATCTGCAACAAGACATGTATCATTCCGGGTTTCACCAACCCTGTGGACAATATTATGAGCAGTACTCGCAGTCGCAGTACCAGCCAGATCCACAGACTGAATATTTTGGTCAACAGTGGACCCCACAGGATTTTCAGAGTCAGCAGATAGCCCCAGAGTCACTTCCATCCTATAACTTTCATACTCAGATGGACTACATTCAAGAGTTGGCACCTCAGCTTCCCTTAGCTGAACCGCCACAGTCTGCTACTAAACCTAGTCTAGAAGAACTCCTCTCACAATATATCATCCAACAACAACACTCCATAGAGAGCTTGGAACACCGTCTAGGTGAGTTAGAATGTGAGAGAGATGAAGTCAACTTCACTAGCGAACCTATGGCATATCCAGAGGGGAATACCATGGCCACAGTACATAATGAGGACTCGTACAATTGGACCCAGTACCAGACGTTACAAGAGGAAATTGAGGTTGCTACAAACAAAGGATCGGACTACAATATTAATGAGCCAGAGTCTCTATCTTCAGTGTCCTTCGAAGCATCGACTTCTGAACCTAGCTTTGAGGAATCATCTACCTCTGATGCTTCATTATCTGCACTTGAAGCAGACATTCCAGACATTGAGCACTGTCTAGATAGTGCGGTCTGAAAGTAGGTTTTTTCCGCGTCGTTGGTTACGGAAATCCTATTATCAACAAGATTTTTAATTTTTATCCGATTATCCTGCAAAATTGACAGATTTGTATAGGGATTCGTGTCGGATGTCGATCCGCACTCGGGATTAGTCGGATTAGCGCGATTCAGAGCATGAAATGACAAAATTTTCCATAGAAATTGCTAAAAAGACAGAATTGAGAGGTGAGAATGGTGGTTATATTATGGATTTAAAAACATTATTTCGATAGAGATATCATTACCAACTAATTAAAAACAAGAAAGATGCGAAACAAATCAAACTCTAAATATCACATAAAATTCTTCATTAATGCATAAACAACCATTCATTACATTGACTCGACATTGAATTAACATCAAACTAAAAAGCAAATAAACAAAACCTTATGAAGATTTAAAGAGAGAAAATACTAAAAGATGAGAGAGAAACTAGTGAGAGAAAGGTGAGATATTTAGAGAGAGAAAAGTGACGAACACTCACCATTGGTTTGGTTGTAGTCCGACCAGGATGGGAAGCATAAATGGGATGCTGGGCGTCGAAGGTTGCACGGGCAGGTGGTTGACGAGCAGCACAACGTGGTGCTTTGATGGAGGAGATGGGTGGCAATCCAACTGCAACGGTGAAGATGCAGCAAGGAGGTGATGGAGGGGGGTTCTGTTGGTGTGATGCGAGGGGCTGTGAAGATGGGAGGTGCAAGTGGAGGAGAACAGCGTTGCTGTTCGGTAGAGCAGCAGGTAGGCCACCTCCCCTTTTCTTTCTTCTCTTCCTCTCTTTTCTTTTTTTTTTTTTTTTTGTTTTTTTAGCCTAAGAGAAAGATGTAAAGGCTTGGGCTGGGGACGGTGATGGTAGTGGATGTAGGCGGTGGAGATCGCATGTGACAAGGCAGATGAAGATGCTGCTACAGCAGTTCGCCGGAGTTGCAACCTGCAACTCCGGCTCGGTTTGAGATGGGGGGGCGGTGCAGTAGGTGATGGAAGAAGAGGAGGGTGGTATGGAGGTGTTGCAGTAGCAAGGTGGAGCGGCAAGGAGGATTGGTGACGCCCAGATCTAAGGAGGAGGAGCGTGCTGGTGGGTAGAACAACTCCGGTCAGAGTTACAGTCCGGTGGCAGTGTGGTGAGGAGGGGAAGAATGGATCCAAGGTGATGGGGAGCACGGTCCAGCAGCAGGCGAGTTTTCTCACGGTCAGGGAGGAACAACAGCTAAGGGTCTTGGTGCTTGAAGACGTCGTAGGGTGAGTAGAAGAGAAGATGCACTATGGTGAGGATGGAGATGGCTGGAGAAGATGAACCAGTCCGGCGAGAACGGTGGTGGCTAGCGGTGCTGCTCTAGGAGAGGAAGATGAGGGGTTTTGCTGGTCGAACCAGCAATGAAGGGCTAAGGGGATGGTGATGGCTGGGGTTAGCAATGAGAAGTGTCTCTTGAAAACGTAGGAAGGTAAGGTTTTTCTAAAAAAAACGTTCAGAACCCCCCTAGAGGAGAACATGGCTCCTTTAAAAAAAACTTCTCCCACTTTCCAAAAATGTGGTGGGTCTTATTTAGAGTTTTCTATTTTCAAATGGGGAGGTTTCCTCCTCTCTTTGAATCCAACGGTTTTGCATTTTGATGAACCTCCCACTAAAGAATTTTCAAAGAAAGAAAAAAAATCTTTTCACAAGAAAATCTTCCCTTTAAAACTTTTTGAATTATTCTTTTCGCCTTTCTTCTTCATTAAGAATGTCAAAATATTTAAAATCTTTAAGTCTATTATCTCCTTTTTGAAAACCCAAAATGCCATTTATGTGAGCACCATCATAATTTTTGAAAATGTCTACACATCCGTCACATGTCATGTGACATTGATCATTCCCTTTTTAGGAATTTGAGTGAGGCTATGGACCAATGATATTGGGCCCATATCTCTAGCTTGTCCATGGCTCGTATGATTGGACATGAAATGAGGAGGGCCACTAGATTCCAAGATCACCGATGGGTGATCTGAGGAAAGATCTGACGATATGCTGATGATCGAATGGTAGAATAGATGATTCAATGGCGATCGGATGGTAGAAGTGGATGGTGATGGTCGGACGGATCATCGGACGGTGGAGATCGGCCAAGGTAGGTAGTAAGATTGAGTGATTGCGAAAGTAAAGAGGATCGGATGCTTCAGATTTGAAAGTAGAGAGAAAATGTTATAAAATAAAGAAGAATTGCTTGCGGAGGGTCTTGAACCCTGGTCTTTGACTTAGTCTTCTGTATGCTTCACCAACTGAGCAAGCACTCGCCTTGTGTTGGTATATAAGCTTTAATCTCCTTAGTCTCTTCTTTGAGGGCTTGTCTATCCTTCTCTCTTGGTCGTCCCTCGATTCTTTTGACTCGTTGGCTCTTCCCGTCTTTGGCCTATATCTTCTCATCTTCAGCTTCTTGGCTCTTGAGCTTTGATCCTAGGTTCTGGAAGTTGATTGTGGGCCCGCGTTTCATCAAAATTGCCCGATTATTGCTCCTACGATAAAAAAATCGCGTAATGAGAATGACTTCGCATGTGGATCAAATAAATGCGTATGAATGCATGCGAATATACCATTTTAACCAGAAAAGTGTGTTCTACGGAATGAGAGAAGCTCTAACGTAGAAATGTTGATAAAAAATGCAGTTTTACGTAGAAGAGTGTGATAATGCTAGAAGGATAATTGCTTAAAATAAGCACTTTTGAGCGAATATCACGGTCCCAGTTGTCCTAGCACCACCATTCCTCACCATCATTGATACATACATCGGGTGTGGGGACGATGACATGTCGATGGCATTTGACAACCTCAAAGCAAAGGTTACCATTTTTGAACAGCCAACATACGTCGATATTGTCGATACAACATGTATCGTAGAGAGTTTACTTTCGGACTCTCCTGAGGAAAAATTACCTAAGTGTCTAGAACACTTTGAGACTGACTTCATCTCGGAGTCAGACAATTTTGCTATTATTGATCTGCTAGAGTCTGCTCCATTCAGATACATTCCCGCTAAACTCAATGAGTTTGCGGCTCTGCTAACCATGGTTAGAGAACCCAATACTACTCTCCTCTCAATTTTTACTGAGAAGCTTCGATCCCTCCCCGCTGAACTAAATATTTTTGCGGGTCTACTAAGAGAACTTACTGCCCTTCTCTCAGTTTACACTGAGAGAGACCTATTCTACACAGGTATACCTAGACAAGGGATATGCTAATAGTCTCTGTTCCACCTTAGAAGACTTTAGATTCACTCAGTCTCCATGAGTTTTAACCTGGTTGGGGGTACTTGTTATACCCCTGTTATGTCTGGCTGAAGACATAAAACTTAGCGCTTTCGGAAAGGCAATTTCGGTATTCCTAGAGTTACGTGAGTCGCATTATTATACTATTGTCAAATCTATTTGGACATGCAGGTACATTCATTTTGCAGATCATCGGGTACCACACAAGGTCCATTTTATGCCAATTTGGTAAAACACTTCCTAAACTCTTGCATCATGAATTATCGATTTTTCATCTTTTTATGTCCCGGTCATGAGCACCGAGGACGGTGCTGTGTTTAAGTGGGGGGTGGGTATTTACCAAAAATCATGTTTTGTTTTCAAAAATAAATAAATATATATATATATATATATAGAGAGAGAGAGAGAAACCTTGTATTTTTTGGGTGTGATTTCATGTGATTTTTGAAAATGCCCTGACTTGATGAGTAAAAAGTTTTTGTAAAGTCTATTTATTGAAAAGGATGTCTGTTTTGAAAAAAAAAACACTTATTAGCTCTTCATTCAGTTTGAAAGCAAACATTACTATAGTGGATTGAAAAATCTTTGAAAACTCAGATTCGGCAAAAACAAAATGTTCACATATCAACGTCAAAATTATCCGAAGTTTAGATTATCTAGAAATCTAAGAAGAACAAGTGTGGAGACCTAACCTAGTGAGCTTTTGAGCTTTTCATTATTTCTGAGGGTTATAAATTATTCTGAGTCACAAGATGACTCACAATTCTTCAAGTCCTCTAATATTTCCATTGAGTGGTCTCATTAACCTTTGCTTTGGTCATGGAACTCAGAACGACATCAAATTCGGATTATTACATAAAGAACCTTCTCTATATCCATTCGAGACATCGAAGATGAAAGTACAAACCCTAGAAAATGATATAGGCCATCTTTTTAGCCAATCGGACTTTTTAGCTTCCCTAACATCTATACCGTTAGAAACTATTTTTGAGCCTGTTGATGAAAACCTTTTCTTGTTAACCCATCAACCAAAAACCCAATCCCAAAAAAGAGTTAATACGATAACCTACTTCTGAGAGGGATCAAAGAGTATTTGGTAGGATCATGAAAAGATAAAAACCAATAAAAGAAAAAAAAAGAAAAAAAAAACAAATGGTTCGAGCTGAAAAGAGATATGATCAGAAAGAAAGAAGGAAAGGTTGAAGAATAGCCAAAAAGACAAAAATTGAAAAAAGAACAGAAGAAAAGTCAAGAAATATTACCCCTAGGAAAAGTTGCAAAGAATAGTGAGATACCCCTTCAGAATTTTTGAATACCAGATTATCCTTCTTTTCTGAACCTATCCCAAGCCTCAATACAACCTATGCAAGTCCTATTTGATTCTAGATTTGTACCATCCTCAAGTGTAGAGAATGGAGAAAAGAGAAATTATAGAGTTTGATTCGACGTTCTTAAGTGATATGACATTCCAATCATGAGATCTTAAATCTTCTTATACCCTCCATTCAAGAACTATATATGTGAGACATTTGTCAGTTTTTATATTCATCTCCTCACATATAGTTTGAGAGAAAAGTATAAAACCATTTCTGAGTGATTCACTTCTGAGTGGTATACATATGAGGATTGAGGTCGAGGCATAGAGTCTCTAAGGAGATCCAGATATCTCTACTGCCAGATAAGGATGATGTTGAACACACACACACACACACACACATACACACACACACACACTGAGTCTGAGTAATCTTTTGTTTGAACGTCCATTTGTAGAAGTGTTGCATTTTGCTGATTAGTTCTAATTTGTGAATGATTTCTTGAATCCTTGAAATAATATGACAAATAGAGTTTTTCTAAGTAATGCAAATAAGTTTTCTAGCATATTATGCCAAGCCATTTTTCGCTTACTTATTTCGTAGTAATTGCCATGGATTGGCAATATGCTAGTTGGGGGTTGTAATATTCGCTCAAAAGTGTTTATTTTAAGCCATTATCCTTATAGCGATGTCGCATTCTCCTACGTAAAACTTGTCTTTTTGTTGACTTTTCTACATAAGAGTTTCTTCCATTGCGTAGAATGCATTCTTTAGACAAAAATTGACTATTTGCATGAAATAAACGCATTTCGGATAGTCCAGTATCAAGCCATTTTAGTTGAATCTCATTACGTGCTTTTTCACTTGCAGGAGAGCCTATTGCGCGATCATCGAGGACTTACTGGCCCACTATGAACCACAGAAGACTTCTATCAAAGCTTAAAGAGCCAGCAGGCTAGGATAAAAAGATAGAAGACTTGTATGGGCAAAGCTAAAGGATTGTAAAGCCGGAATAAGAACTAAGGGAGAAAAGAATAGCTGGAGACCAAGAGAAGGACTTAGGTGTTAAAGGCCACACCAATTGGCATCAAAGGATAAGTTTGACTAATTGGTGGAGCAGACGAGAGAGAATAAAGAAGACCAGGGTTCAAGACCCTCCAATGCTTTTATTTTTGTATTTTTCTCTCATCTCTTTCCTATTTCTCTCTCTATCTATCTTGACCCATGAACTAGGCCCATGACCCATGACCCATGCCCCATGCCCATGCCCATGCCCCATGCCCATGACCCGTGCCCATAACCCATGCCCATGCCCATTTGCAACAACAAGAGAGAATTGGTCTCACTTGACCGATTCTTCTCTCCCCCATATCTCTCTATCCTAGTCACTCTCTCTCTCATCTAATTAACCCATTCCCAACCGTTGGATCTCTCTAGATCCAACGGTCATCATTTTTACAACAAGCAAAAAGAAGAAAAAGTCTATAAGAGATATACGATCTCTCCTTCTTGGGTTGGTTCCCTCCCCCTTCTCTTCCTCTCTTTCTTCTTTCTTTCTCTTCTTCTTCATCCTTCTTCTCCGGCGAGCAACTCTGGTGAGCTCACCATTAACGCCTCCACCTCGAGGTGCAAAGCGTCAAATAGCAACGTCTCCTTGCCACCCATTCCATCCGCCACAATCAAAGGCTACAATCCTGAATCCTATTGAGGTCGATCCAATCGAAGTTGCACCATCTACCTCTTCAATGGTAAGCTTCTCTCTAATTCATCTCTCTAACCTTCCTACCTTCTTTCTCTCTCTTCTTTCCCTCTCTACTTTTACATGCTTTCTAGGGTAATATTTTAATGGCTTTCTAGATTAATTTGGTTTAATGTTATTTCCGTTGTAAAGCATTTGAACAAGCATTGTAAGCATTTGTTTTTAGTTTAATGAATAAGTTTTAAATTCAAGTTTAAGTTGTTTTCATTTATTGTGTTTTTCATTCTCGTTTCTCTTAGTTTTTTTTCATTATAATAGTTTTAACAACAATCTCAAGCATATTTTAAATCAACCTCCACCATTCTCAACCTTCTATTTATTCCGAGCATTTTTTGATTGTTCTTGTTTCTTATTGTGCTAACTAATCCTGAGTGCGGAGGATATCCGACGCGAGCCACTATGCAAGCCTGCTTATTTGCAGATTAAGTGAAACAATTCGGAGAAATTACAAATATTGTTGAGATCTAGGGTTTCCGTAACCAACGATGCGGAAAAACCTTAATTTCATCTACCTTGAATAAAATCGTGAGCTTGATCCTTGTGAATGACAATGTATTTATTTATTAATGGACATCTATTCTTCTGTCAATCTCTATCTTCCCTATACGACTACGACAGCTATTCAGCACTATTGATCTTAAGGGATGAGTAAGCATGACCTAGAGAGTGAGCCTACTTTGGATAAGTCCTCTTAGGGGATTTATCCAAGGTAGGAAAACATAATAGAATCCTGGAGAGTGTCTTTTTTGGCCTCTCAAGAGATCTACTTCAAGAACTTGGATAATTAATCATGAATCCATTAAAGAAACTGAGAAAATTTAATAAAATGCAATAAAGGAAATAAAATGAATCAAGATCTTTCTAAGATACATGGAACAATGAATGATCAAGAATTTACATAATGGATAGAGGTTACATTAATTACGAATTCAAGACACAAAAATTGATTGGGCTTTAAAAGTAGGCTTTTCCGGTCATTGGACAGAAACCCTTATTTCAACAATATATTTAATTTTAATCTGAGACTTTTAATTCTGTAAAATAAGCACTTACACAGTGGTTTTGTGTCGGATATCGTCCGCACTCGGGATTGACACAGAAAAGGTGGAGAGATGAGAGATGAGGGTAGGATTAAAAATATTCTTTTCTTTTTTTTATTTAAAGCACTAATTCCTAACTTCTTAAAAGACAAAATATAAACATAAAAAGAAATACACAAGAGAGGAACTAAATAAAAGTGATCAAATCATTAGAGAAATAATAACTAAATTTATTCAATAAGCTAAAATTGTACTTACAACACTTCAAATTAAGTTCACTAAAAATAAATAAACTAATTAAACTAAAAAGCAACTTAAAGAGAATGATCTCGAGAGAAGGCTAGAGAGATGAGAGTTAACCAAAAGATACAAAGTAGACTAGCTTACCGCTTAGCAAAGGGGTGCACTCATGTGATGTGATAGAGGTTGGTGCGTGGTATTTGCCGCCCAAAGAAGGGAGAACCAAGGGTACGGATAATGGAGAGGAGTAGCAGTGCTTGAGGGCACTTCCCTATGCTTGAAGACCGTGATGAATATGGCCACATGGTGGCTTTTCTGACATGCACAGCTGAGGTGGTGCTTGGTCCAGCAAGTAACAATGGAGGATGGAGATTGGATCTGTGATATTCGCTCAAAAGTGCTTATTTTAAGCAATTATCCTTTTAGCGTTATTGCATTCTCCCACGTTAAAATACTCTATTTATCTACTTTTCTACGTAAGAGTCTCTTTTGTTGCGTAGAACACACTTTTCTGGACGAAATGGTATATTTGCATGCATTAAACACATTTTCGAAAGTCTAGACATGAAGTCATTCTGATAGAGCCTCATTACGCGCCTCTTCTATAGCAGGAAACCCCGATGGGACAATTCTCGAGACTTGCAAGCCCACATCGATCAGGAAAGCCCATTATCAAAGCTTAAAGAGCCCACATGCTATGACTAGAAGATATGGGCCAAATATGGGCTGAATAAGAGGACCAAAAAGCCGGCCCAAAGAACGAAGAGAGTAGGAGAGCCAATGACCAAGAGACGGACCAAAGCGTTTAAAGCCACATGAGTCAGCAAAGAATGATAGTCGACTCTACTGGAGAAGCGTGAGGATGGTCACAGTGAAGACCAGGGTTCCAGACCCTCCACCAGTGCTTTTATCTCTATTTTCTTATACTTTCTCTCTCATCTCTCCTTATTCTCTCTCTCTCTTCATCTCTCGGTCCTCGAATCTACTGACCTAACCCCAGAACTCCTGCCCATCAGCTCTATCTCATCTCCCTTAGCTTTCTAACCGTTGGATCTTCCATCGGACCGTTGGATCTTCAATCGGACCGTTGGATCTCTCTAAATCCATCGATCTACTAATCTGGGTCCCAATCAAGTCACCATCCATCCGATCGCCATCAGACTGTCTGTCACATCATCTTGTGAGACGATAGACATCATCAATCCATGCGGGCCAGTAGCCGGGCCCATCTTCATCGACCCGCTGTCCGACCAGTTAGTGGACCCCGCGAATTCAAAATAATTTTAATTAAATGGGGGGTCCACTAATTGGGGAGATTCCCCATAAAAAAGTAGTGTTTTACTTAAAAAAAAAAAATATTTTTCTTATTTTTTTATTTTCAAAAACCCCCTATTTCCATTAAAGGAAATAGGGAAGCTTTAAAAGGGGGAAGGAGGGGGACGAACCCTAATTTCCAAACCCTAATCCTCCTCTAATCCCCTCCTTTCTCTCCCAAAAACTCTCTTGCCCCCTCTTTCTCCTCGGTTTTTGATAATTTTTCCATCTTCTTCACCTTCTTCTTCATCTTCTTCATTGTTTTCTTCTCGCCGGAGTTGCAGGCAGCAACTCCGGCTGCCTCCTCATTGTTCTCCATTTTTTTCCTTATCTCCTTTCGGTCCTTGCTCCTCTACCTGCTGCTCCGCCCGCCAGCAACCTGTCCGTCCTTCACATTGCTGATCCACGTGCAGGTGGCTCCGCCATTCCACATCCAACGCCTGCAACCACCAATCCGCCATAGCATCTCCGCCTGCAACCAAGACCTGCAACTCTGAGTTGCAGGTCCGCTTATCCTCCACGCCAGCCTCGCCACCATCAACGCTGATCGAAACCTGCAACTCCGGCGAACTTGATCGCCGACTGGTTTTATTTTCTCCACGTTTTTGCCTCCACCACTCCGCCATCATCACCACTTCACCGCTGCAACTTATAGGACCACCGTCCAGACCAGCAACGGCCTGCAACACTGAGTTGCAGGTCCCCAACTTGCATCTCCGGTGACCCTCTCCCTCTCTACTTACTACCAGCGTCTCCATCCATACCTGCAACACCTATCAGCCGTAGTCTTCAGCTCTCCTTGCTGCTACCGCCCCAAAGCCTCCATTAGAGGCAGCATCTCCATCTCCAGCCCTTGCACCTCGTGGCTCCTCCTCACCAATACGCACAGCCAGCCTGCAACACCCTCCCCTTGGGTCCCTATCTGCTGGCCAATGACACCTCTTGCTGATCGTGTCCTTCACGGTTTCACTGGGATTCATACTCACCGCCACCATCTCCTACCACAATCAGCTGCTTGCAAGGGCAGCAACTTGCATCCTCTTTGATCGGCTACCATATTTCACCATTGGCTGATCCACCCTTGTTTAGTCGATCAAGGGTTGATCTCAACCACCCATCTCCGGTAAGTTTGCAGGTTAGATTTCTATCTCTTTTCTCTACCTCTAGATGCCTCCCTATAATTTTCTCTCTCTAGGATCACTTCCTCTCTCTAGTTTCTCTCACTTACTCTCACTCTCTCTCTTTACTAATGTTTTCTAGATTAGTCTTGAGTTTTTCTTTGTTTATTTTTTAATTGCTATTGCTTACTTGATATTCTTGGGCATTGTAAGACTTTGAATTTAATGAATAAGGTTGATTTTATGAGAATGATGTTTCTTTGAATTTTTTTTATTATTTCCACTAAGATGAATTTTAGCAATCTCGTTGAGAAAAAGAATGTTTTAAAAAGCGATAATTAATCATCACTCTCACCTCTCCATCCTCTTTGGTGGCATTTTCTGTAAAAAAATTTGTCATTTTATGTTCTTTAATGCACTAATCCAACTAATCCCGAGTGCTGATCGACATCCGACACGAATCCCCATACAAAGATCTAAAATTTTGCAGGATTTAAGAATCGAATCAATTTACAAATATTATTGAGATTAGGGTTTCCATAACCAACGACGTGGAAAAAATCCTACTTTCAAATGGCGCCGCTGCCGCTCCGGTGTTGGGGAGTGCGAAAAAGGACGTAAAGACGGAATTAGAAAGTTGCTGAAGCGAAAAGCTGCTCAATTTGGCCAGCCTGACCTTTTCGGGAAACTTTCTATTTTTTTGTTTTTGTTGATTTTTAGCAGTTTTTAAATTACTATTTTTAATGCCTCGGAAGGCCGAGTGCAATTTGTAATAATTTAGGAATTTTACTGCTTTCCATATAACTGCTAGATCTTGTTCTAGGGTTTTTAAGAAACCCTAGATTAAGTGGAAAATACCAAAAAAATAATAAATTCAAAATTCAAAAAAAAAATTAGGGTTTCATATTCTGCAGATTTTTAGAAATCACCAATCCAGGATTTGCGATTTTTGAAAAGATTCTAAAATCTTGAAACTTTGCTAAATTAGGGTTTCCCCTTTTAGAAGTTTCCTCTTTAGAAGAATTTCTATCTTTAGAAATCTTCCGAATTTGGAAAAGTCTGCAAAAGGAAACGCCCCAAATCTAGCAGAATTTCAATTTTGGGAAATTTCCCAAAATTATAAGGGATCTCGCAATCAAATCTTTCTTGGAAGATCTCCACAGTTCGGAAAACTTTCCAATCTAGGTATTTTCCAATCTGGGAATTCCTAAATTTTAACCCATCTCGAATTTGGAAACTAATTCAAAAACTTGCCTAAATTCAATGCTTGCTCAGTGAACCCTAAAAAGGCAAGGATCTTCCAAATAGAATCCCACATACCTAGACCGTGCGATCTAACTGTTTCTGCAGGAACACGATCCAGTGTGGGTAGGGAGCGAAAGCTCAAAGAGGTAGAGTCGGGCCCAAGCCCATTAGGATACCCCTCTCTAACCCACGGAGGCGACCCCGTGGCGTGGCCCACGGGAGGTAAGTCTCTATCCTCGCCTTGAGTGCGATACAGAGCATTGGGTGCATCATTGCCGCTTGTCTATTTGTTTTCTAGCAACAACTTATTCGACTTGCGTGGTGTGGTCGTTAATCAATCAACTCTAAGCGAGCAAACCCAGCTCCAAAATTGAAACTGGTGGGATTTCATCACCCACCTCATCATTCCAACTGATTTGATCCCAAGGCTCCATTTAATTAAAAAGAATCAAGAAGTAGAGCCAATTAGCCCGGTGTTCGAGGAAAAATCCACACAAAGTGAACCCGCTTAACATCCAATCGAAATAAGACCACGAGCGCGGGTCCCTGTTGTCTAACACACCCATAAGTCCCTGCTACTCAAGTACACTGAGCTCGACGTGGCATATTGGATTATTCAGCGGTTAGTTACGTGTGGACTAGGAACACGCATCAACCCTAGCTTAACCCAAGGGAACACTCTTCTTATACACTTGACCAATCCGGTTAGTCTGGGACGTACTTAAGTCAGCCATTGTGCCGCACGTCTGTCTAGGCTTCGGATTGCCTTGTTGTTAACTAGAGTTAGTACAAAAGGATTCGCTCTGAAGAGTGTAGCCTGGTGAGAACCTCTGAGTGCAAAACAATTAGTCCGGCGGTTAAAAGATAAACCAGTGGTCCGCCCACTGTCATAATCTACTCTAGCCCCAAAACTAACAAAGATAATTCCTAAAATATATCCTGATTGCTTAGAATAGGATTATCTGTGCTTAGTGTGCATCATTTAGGATAGTGTTCCTCTCTGGCAACTTTTTGCCAAGTATAGAGCTTGCCTCATTTGCGTATGCCCGTTTGGAATCGTCCGAACAAGCGCTTGATTCGATCTGAGAATCACGTCCCTACAGTGGATCCTCCACTGAATTCTTCCCCATCTCTTTCCCCACCCGCCTCCCCCAGTGCTACTACCTTTGTAGTCATGGCAGTCGAACGACCTCTTATCGAGACGTTCGCTCCTATCTCTGCTAATCCGCCCACTTGCATTGTTCTCCCACCTACTACGGCGGTACAGTTTGAGATCAGACCGCAGACGATCCAAATGCTGCCTACCTTTCGTGGTCTCCCAAGAGAAGACCCATATTCCCATATTAGGGAATTCCAACATGTCATCCTACTTTTCAAGAATCAGAACCTTGATGATGACAATGTCCGTCTGTGAGTTTTCCTATTCTCGCTCAAAGACCGAGCCTCAGATTGGCTCTACTCCTTACCCGCTGATTCAATCAGCAGTTGGAAAGAATTGGTGGGCAAATTCATGTCTAAATTCTACCCCATGACTCGGACCAACCAAATGAAGCAACTCATCCAGGACTTTCGACAGAAGTCCGATGAGAAATTTTTCGAAGCGTGGGATAGATTCCAAGACTACCTGACTAAGTGTCCCCACCATAGCATCGACAAGGGAAATCTTGTCCACGTCTTCTATAAGGGACTTACTGATGAGTCCCGGACCATGGTAGAGTCAATGTGCCAAGGAAAATTCCTGCACCAAACTCCGACCAATGCATACAAATTCTTGGAAGAGTTAGGAGAAAACTCTCAACATTGGACGACTGACTCAGAGTTCAGTCGAACCACTTCGGTCCAAAGGACAACCAAGGGACATGATACTACCGCTGATACTGAGCTTCGATCTGTCATTCAAGAGTTGAGCAAGTCCGTCTCGGCACTGGCTGTGTCTGTACAAAAGCCTACTCAACAATCTACCCCAGTCATGCATGTGGGACACGAGAGCCCTATGGAATCTTGCACCCTCTGTCTGCAACCCTCCCATACTACTGAGCATTGTCCTTTGAATGAAGGATGGTCTAATCCTCTTCAGGAAGAAGTTTGTGCTTTCAGCACATACAAACCACCCACTCAGAACTCATATAGTCAATCTTATCATCCGGACACGAGAAACCACCCTAACTTCTCTTGGAGGCCTCAGTCTACTCAACCACAAGCTCAACCTCCATGTCAACCTCAGGGCATGTATCCTCCTGGGTTCAATCAACCCAATAGGCAATTCAATCAGGGACAATATCAGCAGAATCAGTACCCATCTACTCAAAACCAGCAGTTCCAACAGGGTCAATACTCTGGACAACAGAGCACATTTCAGAATCAGCAAAGAGTTCTGTCACGCCCCGGATTTCAACTACACAAATCCCGAGGTGTGCGCCGCGTGTCCTAAATCCAACGCTTGAATTCAAGGCACGCAAGGCTTTCTCACTCTCTTATCTAACCCAGTTATGACATTCTAGGAAAATTTTTTTTTTTTTTTTTTTTTGAATGCGGAAGCGCGAAGCTACCTAGCTATACATCTATACCTATTCCATTTCATTTAACATGAAGAACTGGATAAGTTATAACGAAGCTAACTGTTGCCAATATATTTCTCAAGTGTTATCGTGATACAATACTATAGAAAGGTTGTAAAATCAAATGATACATATTTATAAGCAATCAAGAAAATTGAATAATCTAAAGATAACTACCTACTCGATCATAATATCGAAATCAACATGCTCCATCACGTCGAGACATCATTCCAACTTCGATCTGGATAACTCTCAAGTTTTTCTCTACAAGAGACTGTAAGTGGATGAGCTTTTATGAAAAAGCTCGTAAGTGTGCCCAACTTCTACAACATGTCAGGGGATAAAATATTTTATAAATCAAAACTCAGGCAAATCATTTTGGCCACGATATAAAAGGCATGCATAATTATATAAGAACTAAAGTTAGAAATATAATGAACATCATGTATTTGAAACAAAGCAAGAATAAGAATGTCATGGATGCATGAGTTTGCAGTTCATAAATCAATAATAGTGGCAGGCCCAAGTCATAACCTCCTGGCCCATACCGGGCGTTATTCATGAGTCTACCTATAGCATGCAATATATATCCGGTTCCCTTTCATGATCTATCATCTTTCCGCTTTATAAATCGGGACCCAGTCCCACAAGTTTATTTGGACCACTAGAAATACCGACTGATTTTCTCACCACCTCAGCCAAGGTATCTGCTGGTTTTCTCACCACCCCAGCGTAGTATCTGACTGGTTTTCACATCACCCCAGCCTGGGTATCTTTCCAAATCAATCCATCATCTCATATCCAACTCATCAGTACCTATATACATAGCTCCCAAGTTCACCGGCTGGAGTCTGTCCCGTAACCAATTTCATCGCTGGTCAGACGTTCAACGACTGCAGATTTACTAAGGATCCAAAGCTCATCCGGTGCGGCTGCCCACCTACACCCGCGTCTAATGCCCATCGGGCGATCATATATCTCTAGTGTCCAGTGATCACACAAAGAAAATCATGATTATCTTATTACATGATCGGTGTCATTTAAATCCAAAGATTCCTCGAATCATGCAACAATCTTAACATTTCAAAATGTGCAAGTATAGAGATATATAATCATAATGCATAAAACAAATCTGATATGCAAGTTAAAGCATTTCATTTGAAGAACATTTTAAATAAAGCAGTTTTGGTTCTAAGAAATGCCTAATACAAGGCACGAAGGAGAAGGGAAGCCACTTACCGTTGAACGCTCCATTTTATCTTCGTATGTTTAATGCAATTCGTCTTGGTTCCGATGTTTTTGATCTTCACCTTCGAATTCTTTTCTTTCACTATTCTTTATTAGGGTTGTACGCTAACGTCAAGAAAAGAGTTTAAAGAAACTAGTATGAGATTGAGATTTTAAGAGGATTCCAATCAAAGTACATAACTAATAAAACAAGGACTTTTAGACTAATTGACTTCAATTACGGTCTAGACACCATGAAAACCCTAATTTTGATTTGATGAATTGAGGCTCGGTAAAAATGACCAGCCTCAGCTAAATTAATCCGACTTGGTTTGGTAATCAGAGTTCGTGAAGCTCTATCTTACATAGGGAGGCCCTATGTACTGACTTGATTCAATCAAATTGACTGAGATTTAGTAAACTTTCCTAAAATCTAATTTTGATAAAGAGTTTTGGTAAAACCCTACCCTAATCGGTGATTCCGAAATCTTCCCCCATCGTTATACAAAAGTCCTTTTCTAAACTTACACGAGGTCCTATTAATGATAACTTATATTTACTGATAATATATAATTTACCATGTCGTTTAGAATTATCAAAAGCTTCACTAGTGAATGCGTTCCCTATAACTACTTGAAATGTCACTAATTTATATTTATAGTCCTTTAATAAATTTATATTATTTTTTTCTTATTTTATTACACTTTATTTATAATTATTTTGGGATTCTCCTATAATTTATAAGGATTGTAAATTCTTATTTTAATATTATATATATATATATCAATTAATTAATTATTAAAAATTATATTTCTCGGATCGGGTCTGGCCGAGTCGGGTTGGTCTAGCCTGAGCACAGCCTGGTCGTGGCTTGGCATGTGCCTGGGCATGGGCATGGGCATGGCCTAGCATGTATGGGCAGTGTCGGGCATGGCCTGGGCACGGCCTAGCATGTACGGGCCACTTGGGCATTGTTTAGGCATGGCCTAGGCATTTTGCCAAACACCCGGGGACCCGAGTCAACTCGCCGAGTCCACTGGGCAAACACTAATCCTTATCATAAACGGTGTCTACTCTCATGATAGGCGACCCAGGTGGGTCCCATCAACTCAAGCGAGGCTTTTGACCTTCATGTGGGCCCATGGCCCAC
Source organism: Euptelea pleiosperma (assembly GCA_035048495.1). Classification (NCBI taxonomy): domain Eukaryota; kingdom Viridiplantae; phylum Streptophyta; class Magnoliopsida; order Ranunculales; family Eupteleaceae; genus Euptelea; species Euptelea pleiosperma. Next base: position 11,133,565 of record CM068544.1, on the reverse strand, counting down.
CAAAAAGTGGAAATCATAGGTGGTGGGACCCACACACCCAAAATGTACATATTGTGATAGCCATTGGATCGCGTGGTCTATGTATGCCACAATTTCCACGGTTAAGTTCACCAAACAGGGTAGGCCCATAGACCACACATCAATCACGATGGTGATCCAAAAGTGTTCCACTACTTGATGGATGGTCCATCACTTGATGGACCGCATATCAAAATCAGCCAAGATGATGATTTCTAGCCATTGGATTGGTGGTTGGTTGTTGATACACAAAAATCAACTTTATTTGGGGTCGATTCTAACTGTTGGATCGGGGTCATTTGCATGGACTGATTTTAACCCTGGGATTTAATGAACACCATGATCAAAATCAAGAAGACCACTAATCATTATTTAAGTCCAAGAAAACAATAACCATTATTAATATCTAATATTTTCATAACTAACAACTAACATTAATTTATTATTATAAAACATTAACAATTAACATTATTTTATTCTTTAAAGCAATCGATCCTTTTGTTTTATTATAGTATATTTCCTTGCTTTTATTATTATATATATATATAACTTCATTTCATATTTTCATTATGGGGCCACCCTTGTTTTGGCCCCACGCATGACAAGTTAAAAGGGTGGGTCCCACAACTACCTAATGGACCCACAAACACCGTACCCCACACACACCTCTATTAGGTGGGATCTACCAAAACAGCGAGTCACGTGGCACATTCATGGAGGATACTTATCGCACGGATGTTAGACCAATTCCTAGGTGAACTTAGGAACCACAATCAGCTTGGTTGATGCTCTTCATCAACCGTTGGATCTAAGATCACTCTAGAAGGTTGATCTTAATGGTGAGGATCGGACAGCAATGGGAGTGCAAGTGTGAAGGCTTGATGGGATTGGTAGGGAATGAAATGAGGGTGTGAGATGGTATGGCATGATGGAGTGGGCTGGCAATGAAGCTGCATGGGCAGCAGGTGGTGCAAGGGAATAGAAGGCTACAAGGATGAGGAGAAGGGATATATAGGGTGTATTGGAAAGGTGGGATGCTGCTGGCCACATGTGTTGGCGAAGACCATGAAAGTGTCGGCCGGCGCAAGGGATGGTGAGTTGGAGACGTACGTGGGAAACACGACAATGGCCTAATGATGGACTGAAACGGTGGATAGCTATAAGTCCATAAGGAAAGCTGCACGGGGTAGGAATAGGGCTGCATGGACATTAAGCCATATCCTAGATGAACCTACGAACCTAGATAATGCCATGGCTGGATGTATGGTCGGGTTGGTTGGAAAAGGTGACCCGGGGTTCGGTAGAACAATTGTTGAACAAGATGGTGATGGTCTCAGGGTGGTCCATCACTTGATGGGCCCAACACACCAAAATCAACTTTGGTTGGTGATCACAAGTGGTCCACCAATTGATGGACCCACATACTAATTCAGTTTCTTGGTGATTTGTGGCTGTTGGATTGATGGCCTAACCACTCAAAATCATTTTCTCAACCTTTTCATTTTATTATATTTTTCTCTTTCCTCAAATAGGGACATTTCCCTTGTTTTGATTCAAACATTGAACCACAATAGGGGCACCGCCCCATACATGTTAAACACCCTATGACGGGCTCCACGACTTCCAAGTGGACCCACCAAAACCATACCTACACCAACCATTGAAATCTGCACTTTGTTTTTTCACTCTTTTCATTAAAAATAGAGGTGCTGCCCTGTTGAAAGAAAAGTTGCAGGTCCAGCAACAAAGAGCTCTACTCCTAACCCAAATCCACGACCCTAGAGGTCCAAACTACCTTCTTACAGACCCATTAGACCCCTCTCAATACCCTTCAATCCCAGCACCTTTCTAGTGGAGGAAAAAGGACACTAAATCCTATGAAACTGGTGAAACGTCCAAAACAGGGACTGTTACTTTAGGACCTAATTTAAACCATAAAAACTTAGCAAATCTAGACTAGAAACCACCATCCAAATCGGGAAAAAGAAAAGAACTTCAAGTTTAACAAGGATGGAATTTAAACAAAATACAAAGAATGCTACAAACTGAAAGGGGTGTAACCACAGTTGCATAAAGAAGACCTGATGAAGAAAAATGTAAGAAAAGGAGGGCAAGGGAAGAAGGAGATGCCATTTACCTTGTGGTGGAGCTTTTCCTCACCAAGGCGTGGTGCTCCTTCTTACTCCACGACTTTCGCTAGTTCTCAAGCTGCTGCCATTAAGGGTTCAGCACGGAGTGGGAAGAGGGGAGAACAACATACTCACCTGTGAGCTCAATTGTTTGAGAGATGGAGAGAGGAGAGAGATCTTTAGAGAGGGTTTAAGGGAATGACAAAGATGAGTTGTTTCCTTGCTCCCACGAGAGTCACTCTCCCTTTCATACCATTTTCCAATTGCTTCCCACACAAGCCACTCTTTCAATTTATATTTGTTCCCTAGGATGGCATAATGGTAATATTGAAAAGGGTAAGTTTGTCCTTTCACTAGACTTGGACACATTAGTCATTTGTTTAAAAGAATTGTTTGACATGTGTCGCCATCCTATGAATTATTTCGACACATGTCGCAACATAGGGTGTGGTAGGTAGGAGTAGTTGAGATTTCATCATTGCATTGCTATGGTGTATGACGAGTACACCAACCTACGACACACCCAATAGCATTTCGTTTATAACGTGTGATAGGTCGTGACTCTCAAAAATCCAACCATACGGATGTGAAGAGCATTCTGTCCTCTTCGAATGGCAAGTCGGGTGAAACTCCATTATCGAAGGCACGGTGAGATTAAGCTAAGATTGTGTATCAAACACCTGGTTTAGGGTTATATTATCCAAAATGAAACCTGGAACATGTTGCAACGTTTTCAAGGTGTCCAGTGAAGTGGAAGTTGCTGTCATTGGAGAATTCCAACAACCAAGGACCCCCTAGAGTCACGCAGTAGGACTCATAACTCGAGGATGATTTGCTCAAAAACGGGTCCGAAATCCTAGAAGGAGACCCGAAAAGTTCTTAAAGGACCCGAAAGGTCGACCCGGAAATCAGGGTCGCTACAAGTTCCCTAGAACTTTCAGAACCAACAGATTGTCCCAACTAATTCTTCCGCCTATAACTATAATGCCCCGATGAGCTCGAGTCGCGAATTGGTGCCTCAGCTCCCATTAGCTGCTCCCCAATAGTCGGTCCCCAAACCCGGTATCGAGGACCTTCTAGCTCAACTCATTACTCAATCTATGCAACGCCTAGAGCAACAGCAACAGCAATCCATGCTTCGTCTAGAGCAACGTCTAGGTAACTTGGAAGCTGAGAAGGCTAAGGGGATCTTTCCTAGCCAACCCATTGCCAACCCTAAAGGAAATGCCAAAGGGGCAGTATATGAGATCGGATCCCAATCTCAAAGCCAGAATGAGAATTGTCAAGGGGAGGTGCAAGCTGTAACCACCCTACGATCTGGAAAAACTGTGGACATGGGAGTCCAACCACCACCGGTGCCATCTCCAGCACCCATCACTCGTACAGAGGAAACTAGTACCAATCCTACCTCTGCTTCTTTCACCTCTGCACCAACATCTGATATCCCTGTGCAGAAATTGAAGGCTAAAGACAAATCCATTTGTCGAGTAAAGCCTCCCTTCCCGGACAGACTTGTCCAAGATAAGCGGGATCAGCAATTCTTAGAGATCTTAGACATCTTTAAAGACGTCCAGATCAATATCCCATTCCTTTCTGCTATCAAGCAAATCCCCTCCTATGCCAAATTCCTCAAGGACTTGTGCACAGTTAAGCGGCGTACGCATGTACCCAAAGCTGCCTTCTTGGCCGAAAAAGCTACCGCGTTCATTCAACGCAACAGTGTGATCAAACACAAGGATCCAGGTAGCCCAACTGTCCAATGTGAAATTGGTGACAACTTTAGCTGCACTGCCTTGCTAGATTTAGGGGCTAGCGTCAACCTCATACCATTCTCGGTATATCAACAGTTAGGACTGAAAGATATGAAGCCTACCAATGTCACCCTGAAATTGGCTGATCAGTCCATCAAGATTCCAAGAGGAATCATTGAAGATGTCCTAGTAAAAGTCGCTGACTTTTATTATCCTGTGGACTTTATCATTCTCGACACCGAGCCGTGTCAGGATAACCGCATTCCGGTCATCTTAGGCCGTCCATTCCTTGCCACTGCGAACGCACACATCGGTTGCCGGGACGGAAACATGTCCATTGCTTTCGGAAACCTCAAAGCTGAGGTCAATATCCTTCGTCTAATGCAACAGGATGCCGATCGCGAAGTGACCGATGAAACGTGTGCCGTTGAGAGTCTAATCCCGGACTCCACCGAAGATATTCTTAAGCAGTGTCTAGAACACTTTGGAGCTGACTTTGCAACAGAGTCAGCTATTTCTGATCTCAATGATCTTTTGGAGACTGCTCCACTGATAGAGATCCCCGCTCCACTCATCGATTTCGAGCCTCTGATAACCATGGCCAGAGAACCCATCATTCCTTTACCTACTGAAGTCAAACCTCTTCAATCCGTGTCTTCTGTGACACCTATTTCTACTTCATCTGCTCCAATATTGGAGCTTAAGCCTCTTCCCACAGATCTTTCCTATGCCTATCTTGGTCCTAAGGAAACTTACCCTGTCATTATTGCTTCCGCTTTGTCTGAGAGTGAACGTAAGAAACTTCTTGAGCTGCTCAACGAGCACAAATCTGCGATAGGTTGGACTATAGATGATATTCGAGGCATAGACCCCTCGGTGTGCCAACATCACATCTATCTCGAGGATGAATCTAAAACCTCGCGAGAACACCAGAGGAGGTTGAACCCCGTCTTGAAGGATGTAGTCCGGGATGAGGTCCTTAAACTGTTAGATGCGGGTATCATTTATCCCATCTCCGATAGCAAATGGGTGAGCCCTATTCATGTCGTCCCTAAAAAGGCAGGATTCACAGTTGTGGAAAATGAGAACAAGGAAATGGTAACCCAGCGCCTGAAGAAAGGGTGGAGAGTCTGCATCGATTACCGACGACTCAACACCAACACTAGGAAGGACCATTTTCCTTTACCCTTCATAGACCAGATGTTGGAGAGACTAGCAGGTCATTCCTATTACTGCTTCCTTGATGGTTACTCAGGGTATAATCAAATACCCATCGCCCCTGAGGATCACGAGAAGACAACCTTTACTTGTCCCTTTGGCACTTTTGCCTACAAGCGCATGCCCTTTGGCCTCTGCAATGCACCCGCGACCTTTCAAAGGTGTATGATGAGCATATTCTCTGACATGGTGGAAAAATTCCTCGAAGTCTTTATGGACTACTTCTCAGTTTTTGGGTCATCCTTTGATGACTGTCTGAACCATCTAGGGCTTGTACTTCACCGCTGTCAGGACAAGCGACTTGTCCTCAATTGGGAGAAATGCCACTTCATGGTGAAGAAGGGCATTGTTCTGGGACATATCATTTCCCATCAGAGCATTGAGGTCGACAAAGCTAAAATCGATATCATCTCGACCTTGCCCATTCCTAAGTCCGTACGTGACATCCGGTCCTTTTTGGGACACAGAGGATTCTATAGGCGATTCATCAAGGACTTCTCTCAAATCGCTTCGACCTCTGTCCCATCTTCTGGCTAAAGATAGTCCTTTCGACTTTAATGCTGACTGTGTCAAGGCATTTGAGTGTCTCAAATCTGAGCTCACTACTGCGCCCATTATCCGTCCCCCGGACTGGACTCTACCTTTCGAGGTAATGTGCGATGCTTCTGACTACGCATTAGGCGCCGTTCTAGGGCAGAGAGTTGACAAAAGGTCACACGTGATCTACTACACGAGCAAAACTCTTAACTCTGCCCAAATAAATTACTCCACCACTGAGAAAGAACTCTTGGCGGTAGTCTTCGCCCTTGATAAATTCTGTCAGTACCTCTTAGCCACTAAGGTGGTAGTGTACACTGATCATGCAGCCCTTCGTTATCTCATGTCGAAAAAGGAAACCAAGCCTCGATTAATTCGATGGATTCTCTTACTGTAGGAATTCGACCTCGAGATTAAGGATAAGAAAGGAACTGAGAATGTAGTGGCTGATCACTTGTCTAGACTGACTTTAGAGTCATCCTTCGACACCCAGCCCATTCCTGAAACCTTTCCAGACGAACAACTGTTCGCCATCTCCGTTCATCCATGGTATGCTGACATTGTCAACTACCTTGTCACCGAAGAAATGCGTTCACACTGGTCAAAACAGGACAAAAGCCAATTCCTAGCAAGAGTTGAGTACTACTCTTGGGATGACCCTTATTTATATAAATACTGTCCTGACCAGATCATTCGTCTCTGTGTACCTGAGTCGGACCAACTCAATATCTTGTCCTCATGTCATGACCAACCTTGTGGTGGTCATTTCAGCACTAAGAAGACTGCAGAAAAAGTGCTGCAATGCGGATTCTACTGGCCTACACTATTTAAAGATGCCCATATCTACTGCAAAACCTGTCCTAATTGCCAGCATCTAGGCCGCATCTCCCAGAGGAACATGATGCCCCTCACTCCCATCCAGGTCGATAAAATATTTGACATCTGGGGCATCGACTTCATGGGCCCCTTTCCCGTTTCCCATGGTTTTGAGTACATTCTCCTTGCGGCAGACTATGTATCCAAATGGATAGAAGCCATTCCCACCAAGACCAATGATCACAAAGTAGTGGTTAAATTCCTAAAGGAGTTCATCTTCGCCCGATTCGGTACCCCTAAGGCCATCATTAGTGATGGGGGCACCCATTTCTGCAATAGGATATTCGAGAAATTAATGAAAAAGTATGGGGTAACCCACAAGGTTGCCCTAGCTTATCATCCGCAGACTAGTGGTCAAGTGGAGGTTTCTAATCGCCAGATCAAGCAGATCTTGGAGAAGACAGTCAATACCACATGTAAAGACTGGTCTACTCGTCTCACTGATGCTTTATGGGCATACAGAACCGCCTACAAGACCCCACTCAATATGTCTCCCTATCGTCTGGTCTTTGGAAAACCCTATCATCTTCTAGTAGAGATTGAACATCGTGCCCTGTGGGCCATTAAGAAGCTCAACTTCGACCTAGACTCCGCAGGGGAGGAGCGGAAACTTCAAATGAATGAGTTAAAAGAACTCAGAAATGATGCCTACAACTTGTCCAAGAATTACAAAGCAAAAATGAAGTGGATACATGACAAGAGCATCCTCAGAAAAAAGTTCCATCCAGGACAGAAGGTCCTTCTTTATAATTCTCGTCTCCATCTCTTCCCTGGGAAACTGAAATCTAGGTGGACCGGTCCTTATACGGTCACAGCAGTCACACCCTTCGGGGCAATCACTATTGAGGATCCCAAGGATCACTCCTCATTCCAGGTCAATGGTCAGCGTCTTAAGCAATTCCATGAACTTGATGTGTCGTTCATTCAGACTTTTGAAATTGATCTCATCGATCCTGCCTATGTCGACTGATGATCCACTCAGTCTCCTGAGCTCCAACTTGGTTGGGGGTGCCTGTCACCCCCGTCATGTCTGGCTGAAGACGTAAAACTTAGCGCTTTCGGAAAGGCAATTCCGGTATTCCTAGAGTACATGAGTCTCATGCATTTGTTATTATTGTTATATCTTTGGAAATGCAGGTACATTCATTCTTCCGATCATCAGGTACCACACACTGTCGAGTTTCTGCTGACTTGGTAACATCCTTCCTGAATCTTTGCATCATCATCACTGATTTTTCATTATTTTATGTCCCGGTCATGAGCACCGAGGACGGTGCTGTATTTTGGTTGGGGGTGGATATTTACCAAAACTCATGTTTTCATTTTGAAAAAAAAAAAAAAAACTCATTTTTGGGGTGATTTCCGATGTTCTCCAAAAGTTTTCTAGAATTTCAAAAACTGTGTCAAATACCCTGACTTTGATTAGCTAAAAACCTTCGTTAAGTCAGTATTGAGGATGTCAATTTTTGTTTAAAGTTAGCGTTGAGTCAAGTCAAGCGTGACTACAGCAGGTTTGAAAACTCAGAAAAACTCAGATTCGGCACAATTGTACACTATCAACATCAGAGTCATCCTAAGTTTAGAAATTCTAGAGATCCTATGAGAAGAATTGTGGAGACCTAACCCAGTGAGCTTTCGAGCCTTTAATCAATTCAGAGTGTTATACAACAATTCTGAGTCACAAGATGACTCACTATTCTTCATGCCCGCAATATTCGTTGAGAGATCTCATTATCTTTTGCTTCGATCATAAAACTCGGAACGACATCAACATTGGATTACTACGACAGAACCTTCTCTGTATCTAGTTAAGACAGTATACATGATAGTGCAAACCCTAGAAAATGATTTAGGCCATTTTTTCTGAACCATTCAGCCTTTTTACTCACCTGAATTATACTTCACTAGAAACCCCTTGAACCCTTCTATAAAAGCCTTTTCTTTGTAAACCCATCAACCTAAAATCCAGTATAGCTACGAAGCATGACTGGCTACCCTTATTTTGAGATGGACAAAAGAATAACTGATATGGGTGTACCGTGAAAAGAAAAGTAAAGAAGAAGAATCAAAAGGAAAAGAAAGTGGTTCAAGCTGAAAACAAAATATGAAAAGAAAGTATGAAAAAATGCTGAAAAGAAATTGAGCAGTCTTAGAAATATCAAGAAAAAGAGAAAAATACAAAAAAAAAAAAAGAGGAAAAAGAACCAGATAATGGTGTTACGCCGCAGGAAAAATGCAAGAAAATGGCAATATCCTCTCAAGATCTTTGAAATCCTGTATACCTTTATTTTTCTACACCTGACCTAAGCCTCATTACAACCCAGGAAAGTCCTACTTGATTCTAGGATAGCACGATCATAAAATGTGGAGATTGGAGAAGGAGAAGCTATAGAGTTTGATCTAACGTTCCCGAGTGAAGTGGTATTCCAATCATGAGATCTTCTTCTGTTAAAGATGTCCTTCCTTCAAATAATACATATGTGAGATCTTTGCTTTCATATATCAACACATCTCCTCACATATAAATTGAGAGAAAAGAAGAAAACCCTTCTTGTGTGATTCTATTCTGAGTGCTAAACAAGTGAGATTTGAGGTCAAGGCATAAAAACTTAGAGGTGATCTGAAAATCTTTACTATCGGATGATGAGAATGTTGAGCACACACACACGCAGAGTCTGACTATTCTGGGTCATGATTATCAGTCTGTAGTCTTGCCAAGACTCTCTAACTCTTCGCTAGCACGTAACTGTTTTTGCATCCATTCAATTATTTGACGAACGATGTTTTCCCTGAGCTAATATGAAAAAGTGTGCAGCATGTGCAGAGCCCTTTTAAGCTCATTTATTTTGCACTAATTGCCAAGGATTGGCAATATGCTGGTTGGGGGTTGTGATATTCGCTCAAAAGTGCTTATTTTAAGCAATTATCCTTTTAGCGTTATTGCATTCTCCCACGTTAAAATACTCTATTTATCTACTTTTCTACGTAAGAGTCTCTTTTGTTGCGTAGAACACACTTTTCTGGACGAAATGGTATATTTGCATGCATTAAACATATTTTCGAAAGTCTAGACATGAAGTCATTCTGATAGAGCCTCATTATGCGCCTCTTCTGTCGCAGGAAACCCCGATGGGACAATTCTCGAGACTTGCAAGCCCACATCGATCAGGAAAGCCCATTATCAAAGCTTAAAGAGCCCACATGCTATGACTAGAAGATATGGGCCAAATATGGGCTGAATAAGAGGACCAAAAAGCCGGCCCAAAGAACGAAGAGAGTAGGAGAGCCAATGACCAAGAGACGGACCAAAGCGTTTAAAGCCACATGAGTCAGCAAAGAATGATAGTCGACTCTACTGGAGAAGCGTGAGGATGGTCACAGTGAAGACCAGGGTTCCAGACCCTCCGCCAGTGCTTTTATCTCTATTTTCTGATACTTTCTCTCTCATCTCTCCTTATTCTCTCTCTCTCTTCATCTCTCGGTCCTCGAATCTACTGACCTAACCCCAGAACTCCTGCCCATCAGCTCTATCTCATCTCCCTTAGCTTTTTGACCGTTGGATCTTCCATCGGACTGTTGGATCTTCAATCGGACCGTTGGATCTCTCTAAATCCATCGATCTACTAATCTGGGTCCCAATCAAGCCACCATCCATCCGATCGCCATTAGACTGTCTGTCACATCATCTTGTGAGACGATAGACATCATCAATCCATGCGGGCCAGTAGCCGGGCCCATCATCATCGACCCGCTGTCCGACCAATTAGTGGACCCCGCGAATTTCAAAATAATTTTAATTAAATGGGGGGTCCACTAATTGGGGAGATTCCCCATAAAAAAGTAGTGTTTTACTTAAAAAAAAAAAATATTTTTCTTATTTTTTTATTTTCAAAAACCCCCTATTTCCATTAAAGGAAATAGGGAAGCTTTAAAAGGGGGAAAGAGGGGGACGAACCCTAATTTCCAAACCCTAATCCTCCTCTAATCCCCTCCTTTCTCTCCCAAAAACTCTCTTGCCCCCTCTTTCTCCTCGGTTTTTGACAATTTTTCCATCTTCTTTACCTTCTTCTTCATCTTCTTCATTGTTTTCTTCTCGTCGGAGTTGCAGGCAGCAACTCCGGTTGCCTCCTCATTGTTCTCCATTTTTTTCCTTCTCTCCTTTCGGTCCTTGCTCCTCTACCTGCTGCTCCGCCCGCCAGCAACCTGTCTGTCCTTCACATTGCTGATCCACGTGCAGGTGGCTCCGCCATTCCACATCCAACGCCTGCAACCACCAATCCGCCATAGCATCTCCGCCTGCAACCAAGACCTGCAACTCTGAGTTGCAGGTCCGCTTATCCTCCACGCCAGCCTCGCCACCATCAACGCCGATCGAAACCTGCAACTCCGGCGAACTTGATCGCCGGACTGGTTTTATTTTCTCCACGTTTTTGCCTCCACCACTCCGCCATCACCACCACTTCACCGCTGCAACTTATAGGACCACCGTCCAGACCAGCAACGGCCTGCAACACTGAGTTGCAGGTCCCCAACTTGCATCTCCGGTGACCCTCTCCCTCTCTACTTACTACCAGCGTCTCCATCCATACCTGCAACACCTATCAGCCGTAGTCTTCAGCTCTCCTTGCTGCTACCGCCCCAAAGCCTCCATTAGAGGCAGCATCTCCATCTCCAGCCCTTGCACCTCGTGGCTCCTCCTCACCAATACGCACAGCCAGCCTGCAACACCCTCCCCTTGGGTCCCTATCTGCTGGCCAATGACACCTCTTGCTGATCGTGTCCTTCACGGTTTCACTGGGATTCATACTCACCGCCACCATCTCCTACCACAATCAGCTGCTTGCAAGGGCAGCAACTTGCATCCTCTTTGATCGGCTACCATATTTCACCATTGGCTGATCCACCCTTGTTTAGTCGATCAAGGGTTGATCTCAACCACCCATCTCCGGTAAGTTTGCAGGTTAGATTTCTATCTCTTTTCTCTACCTCTAGATGCCTCCCTATAATTTTCTCTCTCTAGGATCACTTCCTCTCTCTAGTTTCTCTCTCTTACTCTCACTCTCTCTCTTTACTAATGTTTTCTAGATTAGTCTTGAGTTTTTCTTTGTTTATTTTTTAATTGCTATTGCTTACTTGATATTCTTGGGCATTGTAAGACTTTGAATTTAATGAATAAGGTTGATTTTATGAGAATGATGTTTCTTTGAATTTTTTTTTATTATTTCCACTAAGATGAATTTTAGCAATCTCGTTGAGAAAAAGAATGTTTTAAAAAGCGATAATTAATCATCACTCTCACCTCTCCATCCTCTTTGGTGGCATTTTCTGTAAAAAAATTCGTCATTTTATGTTCTTTAATGCACTAATCCAACTAATCCCGAGTGCGGATCGACATCCGACACGAATCCCTATACAAAGATCTAAAATTTTGCAGGATTTAAGAATCGGATCAATTTACAAATATTATTGAGATTAGGGTTTCCATAACCAACGACGTGGAAAAAATCCTACTTTCAATCAGCCAAACAAGGGAGTTGTGGTTCGGTGGCTTGCTGGTTCGTCCACGTGGAGGAGCAAGTACTTGAGGAGATGCAGCAACGTTGTTCTTGCTGGTTTAATCAACAAAACCAGCAAGACGATGGGATGTAGGACGGCTAGAATAGAGTGGAGTTGCAACGACTTCCTTCCTTCTTATCTTCTTCTCGATCTCCTTTTCTTTTCTTTTTTTGTTGTTTCTTGTGGAAGAAAATTGCATGTGGTGAAGCTGGACGGTGGGTGGCTAGGCGGTGTTGTGAACCACGTGGCAGATGAAGGTTGCAATGGGTGGCAGCTTGCATTGCTACAGGCGATGGTGGAGGATATGGTGGAGACAGCAAGAGTGGTGAGTTGCAGACCGAACCTGCAACTTGTGGAGGAGGACAGCACTGATTCAAACGTGGAAGGGATGGAGGGGTCTTTTAGGCGGTGTAGATTGTGAGAGCGTCGAGTGGTTGCAGCAAAGGAGAAGCGGCAAGGGATGATGAATGGACGGTTCCCTCCTTTCTTCTCTAATCTTCTTTCTTTCTCCCTCCTCTTTCTTCCTTATTCCTTTTTTTTTCTTAAGAGAACGATTGAAAGTAGGGTTTTTTCCGCGTCGTTGGTTACGGAAACCCTAATCTCAACATATTTATAATTTTTATCCGATTATCCTGCAAAATTGACAGATTTGTATAGTGGCTCGTGTCGGATGTCGATCCGCACTCGGGATTAGTTGGATTAGCGCGAATAAGAACATAAAATGACAGATAATATACAAGAGAAAAAGGAGAATGATGGAAGAGATGAGAAGGGCGAGTCAATTTAAAACACATCCAAGAGATCCAGAAAATACTAAAATCATCAAAATCAAATTGCATTAATTAAACTGTTGCTTACATGAAATAAATGACAGAAATAAATAAAGCGATAAATCTATTCTAGAAAGCATGTAAGGAAGCATGTAAAGAGAACTTTTTAGAGAGAGAGGAAGAAGGTAGAGAGAGATTTTTCACACCTCGGTCATTTACCGGCCGACAAGGTAGAGGTGAGAGAAAAACTCACCCTCTTGCATTCACCGAACGGAGTCGGCGGTGCAAAAAGGCGATCAGCCTGGGGATTTTCTAGAGAGAAAAATCTAACTCTAGAGAGAGAATGAGAGTTTTTAGAGAGAAGAAGTGGAATGTAGAGAGAAATTAGGATTTCTAGAGAGAGAAGAGAAATCCTAGAGAGAGAAAATAAGAAGAGAGAGAAATACCTTGAGAACTTACCACGAGTTGGAGATCATGATTGGCCGTGATTGATTGGCTAATGAAGGTGACTCGGCCAATGGTGCAGAGGCTTTGTGAGGGTGTGTGCAACCGTAAATGCACGAGCCCTAGAAGTGGTCTGGCCAAGTGATGGCGAGCACGCCCATAGCGTTGCATGGAAGCATGGTGGTTGCAAAGATGATGGTTCACGGGCTGCTGTCCATGAAAGGAGGAGCCCGAGATGAAGGTGTGGGAGAAGGCGAGGCTCCAAGCCTCTTGAAGTGTGGTGTTCCATTGAAGAGATGACCAGCGGTAACTTCGTGAAGGAGAGGTTCAGGTGGCAGGTGAACCATGTGCAAGCCAATGCAACTTGAAGGTGGAGATCCGGGCGTGAAAGGAAGAGAAAACCTGTCCGAAATAGAGGGTGGAATCACCGGTCTATTGAAGGAGAGCATCACGGTTGCTAGGGACTCACAGCCACCCCGCACCACTAAAAAAATTCGCCGCTAGAGAACCAAGGTGGTGGCGCAAGGAGGAGCTATTCCAATGGTTGCTGGACGGTGAATATGTAGGGGAGATGTTGGTCCAAGGTGGAGGTTGCAGGTTCTTTCGGAGAAGAGCCCAGCATGATGGTGGAGAAGAAGGGCGGAGCAAGTGGTGGTGGAAGACGGTCCTCCAATGGCTATGACGGTGGAGAGGAGTACATGTGGCCACCATGGTTCAGTCGCCGGAGTTGCAGGTCTGCAACTCCGGCGTTGAAGCTTGTAGGTGGAGTTGTAGACAGCCTTGACAGTGAAGAGGAGCAGCAGGCGTTGCAAGCGAGAAGAGCACAGGTGGGCGGAGTGGTGGTGCTGAGAACGCACAGCAGCAGCGTCTCCAGCGCAGGTAGAGGCGGACGGTGAAGGAGGAGGCGGAGGCGAACGTGCAACAGTGGAGACACGCTGGTGCTGTTTCTAACGGAGTTGCAGGTTCGGCCAAGGGTTGAGTGGCAGACCTGCAACTCGGTCTGCAAGTGGAGGACCAGTTGTAGACGGCCTTGGCGATGAAGAGGAGCAGCAGGCGTGCTGGTTGCTGGTTGCTGGTTGTGTACGACGGACTGGTTCAGTCCGCCGGAGAAGATGAAGAAGAAGATGTGAAGAACAAGGAAGAAGAGGAAGAGGATGAAAGGGAAGGAGGAGGAATGAAGTGGGGGGAAGGAGAGGAGAAAAGGGGTTTCAAAAATTAGGGTTCGTCCCCCTCCTTCCCCCTTTATATAAGCTCCTAATTTCCATTAATGGAAATTAGGAATTTTAGAAAATAAAAAATATTAAATTTTTTTTTTTTTTTTTTTTTAAGTAAAACTCTACTTTTCTATGGGGAATCTCCCCAATTAGTGGACCCCCCATTTAATTAAAATTATTTTGAAATTCGTGGGGTCCACTAACTGGTCAGACAGCGGGTCGATGAAGATGGGCCCGGCTATTGGCCCTCATGGATTGATGATGTCCATCGTCTCACAAGATGATGTGACAGACAGTCTGATGGCGATCGGATGGATGGTGACTTGATTGGGACTCAGATTGGTAGATCGACGGATCTAGAGAGATCCAACGGTCCGATTGAAGATCCAACGGTCCGATGGAAGATCCAACGGTCGGAAAGCTAAGGGAGGTGAGATAGAGCCGATGGACAGGAGTTTTGGGGTTAGGTCAGTAGATTCGAGGACCGAGAGATGAAGAGAGAGAGAGAATAAGGAGAGATAAGAGAGAAAGTATCAGAAAATAGAGAGAAAAGCACTGGCGGAGGGTCTGGAACCCTGGTCTTCACTGTGACCATCCTCACGCTTCTCCAGTAGAGTCGACCATCATTCTTTGTTGACTCATGTGGCTTTAAACGCTTTGGTCCGTCTCTTGGTCATTGGCTCTCCTACTCTCTTCGTTCTTTGGGCTGGCTTTTTGGTCCTCTTATTCAGCCCATATTTGGCCCATATCTTCTAGTCATAGCATGTGGGCTCTTTGAGCTTTGATAATGGGCTTTCATGATCGATTTGGGCCCACAAGTCTCGAGAATCGTCCCATTGGGGTTTCCTGCGACAGAAGAAGCGCGTAATGAGACTTTATCAGAACGGCTTAATATCTAGACTTCCGAAAATGTGTTCAATACATGCAAATATACCATTTCGTCCAGAAAAGTGTGTTCTATGCAATAGAAGAGACTCTTACGTAGAAAAGTAGATAAATAGAGCCTTTTACGTAGGAGAGTGCGATAACGCTAAAAGGATAATTGCTTAAAATAAGCACTTTTGAGCGAATATCAACGATGCAGACCAGGCAAGAGGTGAGAACGGCTTGGAGAATGGAGGGCCTTTTTTGTTAGAAGACGGTAAGAGAAAGAAGAGGATGAGAGATTAGGTTTTTTTTTTGTGAGCACCATTTTTTTGGAAGAGGAAGCAGAGTTCTTTTATTCCTTCCAAAAATGTGGGTCGATTGCCAAAAACGTGGAATAGGTGAAAGATGTTTTCCAAGAATGGGAGGGGTTTTCAAAAACATGGTGAAGAGCTTAGAAACCCACTATTTCTAATATATAGAAATCTTATTTCCCTACAAAATTTGCCCTTTTTGAAAACAATGAATGAAATTCTTTTTTGATAAAGTTTTCAAAAAATATTTGACTCTTTAAAATCTTTGATTTTCAAATCTTTCCAAAATTTGTTTTCCTTTTCTTCTTCTTCTTTAGAAACCGTTTCCATCCATGCTAGGCATGTGGGTCCCATGTTCATGTCAAAAATTAGTCTTTAAGGCATACTTTTAAAACCTAAAAACTTTTCATTTCCCCCCTTTTTTTCAAAGATATTTTGCAATATCACATTTAGACTTTTTGTGAGAAAAGGGTTGGTTTAGTTTTAGAAACCGTGGGTTCCATTGAATGGCTGGGCCGTGGGTAATGGGCTCGTACTTTAGCTCAGCTTTGGCCCATATGATTGAACAAGGAATGATGAGGGCCATTGGATTTTGAGATGGTGAGATGGATGATCGGGGGAATGATTGGACGATCTATTGACGATCAAATAGTGATGATCGACCAAGGTAGGCCATAGGATAGTGATCTCAAAAGGAGAGAGGGTCAGACGATTGAGATTTGAGAGTAAAGAGAGAATGAGGTTTTAGAGAGAGGAGAGAGAAATTATTATAAAAAGTAAAGAGAAAATGCTAGCAGAGGGTCTTGAACCCTGGTCTTTGACTTGGTCTTCTGCAAGCTTTACCAACTGGTTAAGTCTTTATCTTGTGCTAGTTAATTGAGCTTTATTCTCCTTAACTTCTTCTTGGGGTGCTTGGCTCTCCTTCTCTTTTGATCTTCTCTCAGGCTTTTCCTACTCTCTGACTCTTCTCACTCTTAGCCTACATCTTCTTATCCTCAGCCTGTTGGCTCTTGAGCTTTGATCATAGGTTCTGGAGGTTGATTGAGGGCCCGCATTCCATCAAAATTGTCCACTCGGGTTTCCTGCGATAGAAAAAGTACATAATGAGGCTTAATCAAGAGGGCTTTGCATGTAGACCTCCGAAAATGTGTTTAATTAATGTGAATAGTTGATTTTCATCTAAAAAGTGTGTTCTACGCAATGGTAGAAACTCTTACATAGAATTGTTGATAAAAATCAAAGTTTTACGTAGGAGAATGTGACAATGCTAAGAGGATAATTGCTTAAAATAAATACTTTTGAGCTAATATGACAACCCCCAACCAGCATATTGCCAATCCTTGGCAATTAGTGCGAGATAAGTGAGCTTAGAAGGTCTTGGCACATGCTAAAAAACTTGTTCACATTACTCAGAAAAACTCTGTTTTGTCAGTTTATTTCAGAGATGCAAGAAATCATTCACAGATTAGAGCTTAGTTAGTAAAATGTAACACGTCTACAAATGGATATTTGAACCAAAGATCACTCAGACTCAACGTGTGTGTATGCTCAACATCATCCTTATCTCGTAGTAAAGATTCTCTGACCACTTCAAAGATTGTATGCCTTGACCTCAATTCTCATTTATTTACCATTCAGAAGTGAATCACTCAGAAGTGGTTTTAGTTTTTCCTCTATTTATATGTGAGGAGATAGATATTTGAAACTGGCAAACATCTCACATATACTATTTAGAAATGAAGACAATAGAAGACTTAGGAGATCTCATGATTGGAATGTCATATCACTCAGGAGTGTCGAATCAAACTCTATAGTTTCTCTCTTCTCCAGTCTCCACATTCTATGATGGTGCTAACCTAGAATCAAATAGGGCTTGCTAGGGTTGTACAGAGGCTTAAGAAAGGGTTAGAAAAATAAGGATATTCAAGGATTCAAAAATTCTGAGAGAATATCTCACTGTTCTTTGCAACATTTCCCGAGGGTAGTGACACCATTTCCTTGACTTTTCTTTTTTTTCCTTTTTCCAACTGATTTGTCTTTTTGACATTGTTCTATCAGCTTTCTTTTTCTTTTCTTTCTTCTCATGTTTCCTTTCAGCTTGATCCATTTGTTTTTTTTTTCTTTTCTTTTCTTGATTTATCTTTTTTCATGGTATGATCATACCAATAACTCATTCATCCCTCTAAGAAGTAGGTGTTTGAGTTGTGCTCATTTCAAGGGTCGGACTTCTAGTTGATGGGTTAATAAGAAATTTTTTTCATCTTAAGGCTCAAGATGGTTTCTAACGGTGTAGATGTTAGGTAAGCTAAAAAGGTCTGCTTGGTTAGAAAGATGGCCTACATCATTTTTTAGGATTTGCACTCTCATCTGTGATGTCTTGAATGGATATAGAGAATGTTCTTTTGCAATAATCTGAATTTGATTTCACTCAAAGTTCTATGACCAAAGCAAAGATTAATGAGATCTTATGACGAAATAATTGGGGACTCGAAGAATGATGAGTCATCCTGTGACTTGGAATTATATATAACCCTCAGAAATGAAGAAAAGCTCAAAAGCGTATTGGGTTAGGTCTCCACAGTTGTTCTTCTTGGATCTCTAGATAGTCTAAACTACAAATAATTTTGATGTTGATCTGTGAAAATTTTGCTGAATTTGAGTTTTCTAAGAGTCTCATTCCACTGTAGTACTATTATTCTTCCAAACTGAACTAAGAGCTAATAAGTAATTTTCTCAAAGTTAACATCATTTTCAATAAATAGATTTTATGAAAAGTTTTGACTCATCATTGTAATTATTTTTTAAAACACTTCGGAAGAATCATGAAAATCTCTTGTAAAATACCAGACACTACTACAAAACACAAGTTTTCTCCATTTTTTGTATAAAAAGGAAAACATGAGTTCGGTAAATACCCACCCCCAACCAAAATATAGCACCGTCCTCGGTGGTCATGATAGGGACATAAAATGTTGAAAGTTGATGCAAGGGTGTAGGAAGGGTTTTACCAATGCGGCATAAAGTATCGGTTATTTTCTGAAATGATTGTACCTGTACCTGCATGTCCATAGATATAGCAGTAATAAATGCATGTGACTCATGTGTAATGATATTCGCTCAAAAGTGCTTATTTTAAGCCATTATCCTTATAGCGTTGTCGCATTCTCCTACGTAAAACTTGTCTTTTCATCGACTTTTCCACGTAAGAGTTTCTTCCATTGCGTAGAACACATTCTTTAGATGAAAATCGACTATTTGTATGAAATATATGCATGTCGGATAGTCCAGTATCAAGCCATTTTAGTTGAATCTCATTACGCGCTTTTTCACTTACAAGAGACCCTATCGGGCGATTCTCGAGGACTGGCTAGCCCACGATCAATTACAGAAGACTTCTATCAAAGCTTAAAGAGCCAACAGGCTAGGATAAAAAGATAGAAGACATGTACGGGCAAAGTTAGAAGATCATAGAGTCGAAACAAGGACTAAGAGAGAGAATAATAGCTGGAGACCAAGAGCAAGACTTAGGTGTTAAAGGCCACACCAATTGACATCAAAGGATAAGTTTGACTAATTGGTGGAGCGGACGAGAGAGAATAAAGAAGACCAGGGTTCAAGACCCTCCAATACTTTTATTTTTGTATTTCTCTTTCACCTCTCTCCTATTTCTCTTTCTATCTATCTTGGCCCATGACCTAGGCCCATGACCCATACCCATGCCCATACCCATGACCCATGCCCATGCCCATTTGCAATAAGAAGAAAGAATTGGTCTCACTTGACCGATTCTTCTCTTCCCCATATCTCTCTATCCTAGTCACTCTCTCTCTCATCTAATTAACCCATTCCCAACTGTTGGATCTCTCTAGATCTAACGGTCATCATTTTTACAATAAGCAAAAAGAAAAAAAAAGTTTATAAGAGATCTACAATCTCTCCTTCTTGGGTTGGTTCCATCCCCCTTCTCTTCCTCTCTTTCTTCTTTCTTTCTCTTCTTCTCCACCCTTCTTCTCCGGCGAGCTCACCATTAACGCCTCCACCTCGAGGTACAAAGCATCAAATAGCAACGTCTCCTTGCTGCCCATTCCATTCGCCACAATCAAAGGCTACAATCCTCAATCCTATTGAGGTCTATCCAATCGAAGTTGCACCATCTACCTCTTCAATGGTAAGCTTCTCTCTAATTCATCTCTCTAACTTTCTACCTTCTTTCTCTCTCTTCTTTCCCTCTCTACCTTTACATGCTTTCTAGGGTAATATTTTCATGACTTTCTAGATTAATTTGGTTTAATGTTATTTCCGTTGTAAAGCATTTGAACAAGCATTGTAAGCATTTGTTTTTAGTATAATGAACAAGTTTTAAATTCAAGATTAAGTTGTTTTCATTTATTGTGTTTTTCATTCTCGTTTCTCTTATATTTTTTTTTCATTATAATAGTTTTAACAACAATCTCAGCATATTTTAAATCAACCTCCACCATTCTCACCCTTCCATTTATTCCGAGCATTTTCTGATTATTCTTGTTTCTTATTGTGCTAACTAATCCTGAGTGCGGACGATATCCGACACGAGCCACTGTGCAAGTCTGCTTATTTGCAGATTAAGTGAACCAATTCGGAGAAATTACAAATATTGTTGAGATCTAGGGTTTCCGATCCGACGACACGGAAAAACCCTACTTTCATGTAATACCCTGAACTTTCGTTCTAGGGTATTATGGTAAATTCACCTAATAATGAAAATCTAAACCTTTTTCAGACTTCTATTATAATTTTTTTAGTTTAATATCATGTTTGAGTATGTATGTTTAATTTAGTTTCATTCTGACAATTGTGAAAAACTTGCTATTTTTGAAACTCGCTCTTTAGGGTTAAATTCTTTCTAAAAATAATGAACTATACCTTGTAGGTGACTTTTTCTTGCCGCAACTAACATTCCAGAACTTTTATAAAAAATTATTTTGTGGGCCAAAGACACCAAAAATATTCCTATCTTACCCTTCCCATCTTACCCTAGAAATTTAGAACCTTTCTTGAGACAAAACCTTAGCGGGAGATTTCGGGAGATTTCGACAAAAATAGTATTTTTATAATTGTTAAACTTTCCTACCATTTTGATATTTTTCAAAAATAATATTTAATTATATTTTATTTATTTAATAGGAGTGTGGACCCGCAAATCATTTTTCGGGTCATTCCGATGTCATCTTGATAGTTTTTTTAGGCTTTAAACTTTTTTATGATTTTTGTGATTTTTGTGTATTTAGACTATTTTATTTGATTTATCTGTGTGACATGTGTCAATACCTTGTTGTATGAACTTTTAAATTATATAATATAATTTAATTGAATTAATTAATGATTATTTGTGTTGTGATTGTTGGGCAGCCCCGTATGGCCAATCTAGAGGCCTTTTGGGCTTAATAATAATCTTAAATGAAGCCTATTTGATATATATGGGCCTTGGGCCCTTTTCTAAACCATAAGTAATGTAAAATATGAGTTTTTAAGGGTTGAAAAAGTCATCCCTTTGATAGTTATGAATTTCACTAACATAGAAATCCTAATCCTTCCCTAAACCTATTTATGAAAACCTTAAAGCTTTGGAAGCTTTCACAAACCCAAACTCAATTAAAGAATAGAAAAATCTCTATTAAACATTCATCCGGGTACGGATCGCACTCGAGGAAGAAGGGAGAATTGACGGGGACTCAAAATAGAAGAACATACTCTGAGAAAAGGACGATCCGACGATTTTCAAATTTGAAAAAACTTTCAATTTTTATTAAAGTTCAAAAAACCTTAAGGTAAGTGTGCTTGATCTATCCCATGCTTGTTTTTCTTCAAGTTATTGATTTTCTTTCATTATATAATGGTAGATCTTCACTATAAATTAATTTGGACATGATTTAATTTATTTTTATTGAGTTGATAATTATTTTGTGCCACCATGATGGGTTTGGCCATGACTTATTTGGCACCCACAATAGATGATCATGTTCTTTATAATTTTCGTATAAGGTTTAAGACTTCAATATTTTTTTAATTATTTTTTTAAAAAAATTCTATGAATATATTTTCCACAGCCGTTGAATTTGTATTTTTCTGAGTTGTATTTATTTAGTTATGCTTTTTCTAATGTGCTAGACATTTCTTCACAACCCAAAATTTTAGATTTTGTACAGTCTAATTCATTAAAGATTTTGATCTATATTTTGAATTTGAATATTCTTATAACTAATTTTCATAGATACCTCTATGGATCTATTTTCTAAATCCATTGAGTTTGTATTTTTCAAATTTTTATTTATTAAGTTATGATTTTTTAAAGGTACTGGACTTTTCTATAAAACCCAAAATTCCAGATTATATACGGTCTACTTCATTAAAGATTTTGATTTATATTTTAAACCAAAATATTTTTCTAATTATTTTTCATAGATATCTCTATTAATCTAGTTTTCAAATTCATGAGCTTGTATTTTTCTGATTTTTTTTATTTAGTTATGCTTTTTTTACTATGCTGGACTTTTCTGCAAAACCAAAAATTCTAGATTCTATGCGGTCCAATTGATTAAGGATTTACACATATATTTGAAAACTAAATATTTTTTTATTTATTTTTCCTAGAAATCTCTATGAATCTATTTTTCAAATCTATTTATTTTGTATTTTTAGGATATGTATTTATTTAGTTGTAATTTTTTTAAGGTGCTGACCTTTTCTGTAAAGCTCAAAATTTCAGATTCTATGCAGTCCACTTCTTTAAGAATTTTGACTTAGATTCTAGAAATAAATATTTATGAATTTATTTTTCATAAAACCTTAGTAAATATAGTTTTTAAATCCATTGAGTTTGTATTTTTCTAATTTATATTTATTTAGTTACGATTTATACAAAGAAATATATTTTTTAATAAAAAAAACCTATTTATTAGATTTTGGTCGATTAATGGTGTCACGCCCCGAATCCGGATACCCAGATACGACCCAAAAATCCGTGGATCGACCCGTACCCGAACCCAGAAGTGATCCATGAATGTTCCCTAGTGGTCCAATTAGGTCAATTAGACAACTAAGGTTCATTCGAAAACCCACTACGTAAAAAAAAGAAGAGTCTAGATGTAGGAAACAAATAATTCAAATAATTCAATCAATCAACTAAATGTGGAGAGAAGAAGATACGAACATGCTCTCAATTAAAGGACTACATGCCCATGAAAATAAATAAGTAATATTTTAGAACAATCGAATTTAAAGTCTTCTAAAGTGTGGGATCGACTCCCAAATCCTCGCCAATCTCCTCGAATGCACCAGAGTCTTTCGTCTCAAAATCATCTCATGTACCTGGCTCCTCAAAATCTGAAAATGGTATCGGTGTAGCACCGTGAGCCGAGGCCCAGTAATATAATAGTGTGCATGGTATGATATCATACTATACAAGTTTTTAACCAAGGTATGTATCTCAATCGTATAATAAGGATGACATGAATATGATGGTGAATGCAAGTGAGTACGGGATGCAAATGCAACTAGTACCCATAACCACATAGGGTCTCCGTCTCCTTCCCGCACTGGGAGCGGTCTCATCGACCCATCTGCAGGATATAATAACGTCTGGGGCCTTTCACCCTAGGGTACCGAACCCTGATTAATTGATAAAACCAATATAAACGTATATAATATACTTCAACCCCGTTCCCTTATGCACCCCTTATATGAAATGACGTGATGATCATAGTATGACAATAAGATGTACTAGGGTTACATGACATAAGCACACATGTATTTAACATTTAAATAAAAATATAAAATGAACCAATGATCATTAAGAGTAATAATATGGGAACGAATTAGGGTTAACCATGAATAACATGTAACAATCACCAAAGGTCACGATCAACACGGATGAATAATATAAGTGAAAATCACAAGACAATCCAACACACCATGGCCGAACCCTATGAGGGATCCATGACACAAGGTCGAACCCTAAAGAGGGATCCAAGACACTTGGCCGAACCCTATGAGGGATCCAAGACACATGGGTGAGATCCCATGCATACAAGTATAGGTCGAACCATCTAGGTATAATAGTCAATAAGATATGACCAAATATCACAATCAATATCGATGAATAATATAAGTACAAATCGCAAGAGAATTCAACATGCCATGGCCGAACTCTATGAGGGATCCATGACACAAGGTCGAACCCTAAAGAGGGATCCAAGACACTTGGCCGAACCCTATGAGAGATCCAAGACACATGGGTGGGATCCCCATGCATACAAGTATAGGTCAAAGTATCTAGGGTTTAGTCAAACAACAAGGTTAAAACCTTAATAATCAATAATCATGAGCGAACCACTAAGGGTTCCCAAGGCCATTAATCGTCCAAAATCCAAGAAATAAGTAGTTCACAGAAAACATAGTTTCTTGTAAAAATCATAACTAAATAAATATAAATTAAAAAAATATAAACTTAATGAATTTAAAAACTAGATTCATAGAGGTCTTTAGAAAAAATAAATAGAAAAACATTCAGATTAAAAATATAGGTCGAAACCCTTAATGAAATGGGTCGGACAGAATCTGGGATTCTAGGTTTTACAGAAAAGTCTAGCACATTTAAAAAATCATAACTTAATCAATACAAATCAGAAAAATACAAACTCAAAGGTTCTAAAAACTAAATTGATAGATGTATTTATAAAAAATAATTAGAAAAATATTTAGGTTAAAAATATAGATCGAAATCTCAAGTGAAATGGACCGTGTAAAATTTAGAATTCTGGGTTTTACAAAAAAGTCTAGCACGTTTAAAAAATCATAACTTAATCAATACAAATCAGAAAAATATAAACTTAAAAGTTCTAGAAACTAGGTTGATAGAGGTATCTGTGAAAAATAATTAGAAAAATATTTAGGTTAAAAATATAGATCGAAATCCCAAGTGAATCAGACCATGTAAAATCTAAAATTCTGGGTTTCATAGAAAAGTCCAGCACGTTTGAAAAATCATAACTTAATCATACAAATCAGAAAAATATAAACTTAAAGGTTCTAGAAACTAGATTTATATAGGTATCCATGAAAAATAATTAGAAAAATATTTAGGTTAAAAATATAGATAGAAATCCTAAGTGAAGTGGACCGTGTAAAATCTAAAATTCTAGGTTATTTTGTAAAATCCAACAACTTAGAAAAATCATAACTTAATCAATAGAAATCAGAAAAATACAAACTAAACGGTTTTGGAAAATAGATTCAAAGAGGTATTTAAAAAAAAATAATTATAAAAATATTTAAATTATAAAAATACAACGAAAATGATAAAGAACATAATCATCCGTTATAGGTACAAAATAGACCATGGCCAAACCCATCATGGTGGCCCAAAATAAAGATCAACCCAATAAGAATAAAATAAATATTGTTAAAATTAATTTATAATGAGTATCATCCATTATCTAATGAAAGAGAAATAAAATCTTGAAGAAAAACAAGTATAGGATGGATCAAGCACACTTACCTCAAGGTTTCTTGAACTTTAATGAAAATCAAAAGTTTCTTCAAATTTGAAATTCGTCGGATCGTCCTCTCCTCGGAGTATGTTCTTCAAATCGGAGTCCCCGTCAATTCTCCCTTCTTGCTCAAGTGCGATCGGTGCCCGGATGAAGGTTTAATGGAGCTTTCTCTATTCTTCAATGGAATTGTGTTTGTGAAAGCTTCTAAAGCTTTAGGGTTTTCATAAATAGGTTTAGGGAAGGATTAGGGTTTCTATTTTGTTAAAATTCGTAACTATCAAAGGGATGACCTTTTCAACCCTCAAAAATATATATTTTACACTACTAATGGGTTAGAAATGGGCCCAAGGCCCATATACATCAATAGGCTTCATTTAAGAATATTATTAAGCCCTAAAGGCCTCTAAATTGGCCATACGGGCCCACCTAATAATCATAACACAAATAATTATACATTAATTCAATTAAAATATATTATATAATTTAAAGTCCATACAATAAGGTATTGACACATGTCACACATACAAATCATATAAAAGTAGTCTAAATACATAAAAATAAAAAAAAACGTTCAAAGCACCGGAAAAGTGTCAAGTGACATCGGAATGACCCGAAAGTGATTTGCGGGTCCCACGCTCTTATTAAATAAATAAAATATAATTAAATATTATTTTTGAAAATATAAGAATAGTAGGAAAGTTTAAAAATTACGAAAATACTATTTTTGTCAAAATCTCCCGAAATCTCCCGCTAGGGTTTTCATGTCTCAAGAAAGGTTTCAAATTTCACAGGTAAGTTGGTAAGGATAAAATAGAAATATTTTTGGTGTCTCGGGCCCATAAAAATAATTTTTTTATAAAAGTTTTGGATTGTTAGCTGGGGAAAGAAAAAGTCCTCTGCAAGTTATAGTTCATTATTTTTAGTAGGAATTTAGCCCTAAAAAGCGAGTTTAAAAAATAGCAGGTTTTTCAAAGTTGTCAGAATGAAACCAAATTAAATACACATATTCATACATGATATTTAACAATAAAAACAATAATAAAAGTCTGAAAAAGTTTCAAGTTTTCATTATTATGTGAATTTACCATAATACCCTAGAACGAAAGTTCGGGGTATTACAAATGGCCTTGGGAACCCTTAGTGGTTTGGTCATGACTTATTGACTATTAAGGGGTTTAGCCCTTGTTGTTTGACTAAACCCTAGATGGTTTGACCTATACTTGTATGCATGGGGATCCCACCCATGTGTCTTGGATCTCTCATAGGATTTGGCCAAGTGTCTTGGATCCCTCTTTAGGGTTCAACCTTGTGCCATGGATCCCTCATAGGGTTCGACCATGGAGTGTTCGATTTTCTTGTGACCTTCACTTATATTGTTATTCGATGTTGATCATGATCTTTGGTGATTGTTTACATATTATTCATGTTGTTTAACCCTAGTTCGTACCCATTTTATTAGTCTTGATGATCATGTGTTTATTTTATATTCTTATTTAAATATTAAATACATGTGTTGCTTATGCCATGTAACCCTAGTACCATCTTGTTGTCATATCATGATCATCACGTCATTTCATATAAGGGGTGCATAAGGGAATGGGGTTGAAGTATATTATATACGTTTATATTGGTTTTATCAATTAATCAGGGTTCGGTACCCTAGGATGAAAGGCCCCAGACGTTATTATATCCTGCAAATGAGTCGATGAGACCGCTCCCAGTGCGGGAAGGAGATGGAGACCATATGTGGTTATGGGTACTAGTTACACGTACATCCCATACTCACTTGCATTCACCATCATATTCATGTCAACCTTATTATATGATTGAGATGCATACCTTGGTTAAAAACTTGTATAGTATGACATCATGCCATGCTCACTGTTGTATTACTAGGCCTCGGTTCATGGTGCTACACCGATACCATTTTTAGATTTTGAAGAACCGGGTACGTGCAATGATTTGGAGATGGAAGACTCCGGTGCACTCGAGGAGATCGGCGAGAATTGGGAGTCGATCCCACACTTTAGAAGACTTTATTTTGATTGTTTTAAAATATTACATATTTATTTTCACGGGCATGTAGTCCTTTGATTGAGAGTATGTTCTCACCAATTTCTTATCATACTTAATTGAACGATTACATTCGTGATATTCGCTCAAAAGTGCTTATTTTAAGCTATTATCCTTGTAGTGATATCGCATTCTCTTACGTTAAAATTATCTTTTCGTCGATTTTTCCACTTAGGAGTTTCTTCCATTGCATAGAATGCATTCTTTAGACGAAAATCAACTATTTGCATGAAATATACGCATTTTGGATAGTCTAGTATCAAGTCGTTTTAGTTGAATCTCATTACGCGCTTTTTCACTTGCAAGAGACCCTATCGGGTGATTCTCGAGGACTGGCGGGCCCACTATCAACCATAGAAGACTTCTATCAAAGCTTAAAGAGCCAGTAGGCTAGGATAAAAAGATAGAAGACATGTACGGGCAAAGCTAGAGGATCGTAGAGCCGGAACAAAGACTAAGAGAGAAAAGGATAGCTGGAGACCAAGAGAATGACTAAGGTGTTAAAAGCCAGACCAATTGACATCAAAAGATTAGTTTGACTAATTGGTGGATGAAAATAGGGTTTTTCCGCGTCGTTGGTTACGGAAATCCTAGATCTCAACAATATTTGTAATTATCCGATTCTTTTTCACTCAAATCCTGTAAAATGAGCAATTTTGCACAGTGGCTCGTGTCGGATGTCGATCCACACTCGGGATTAATCACGTTAGTGCAATAAAGAGCATGAAATGATGAATTTTTGCTAGAAATTGGTGGAGAGGTGAGAATGGTGGATTCGGGATTTTAAAACATGATTTTGGGATTTTTGGAGAGGAACATTAACTAATACCATGAATGAAATGAACAACACCATACATCAAACCGTTAATCAAAGAAAACTAACTTAAGATTCTTCATAAAAACCATTATCTTTTACAATGCTAAAAATCAAAATACCACAAGAATTAAAACAAAATAAAATAAACTAGAGAAAGGATAGAATCTAGTGAGAGAGAAGGGAACTTGATGGAGAAGAAATTTAGAGAGAGAAGTGAGTTGTAGAAAGAGAAAGGAAAGGATGAGAGAGATTACCATCAAAACTTACTGGAGAATCGATCGGATGAGAACCAATGAATGGGGTGTAGTGGTGGGCCATGAAAGAGGTGTTGTGGTGCGTGGAGTTGCTATTCATCCATACGGTGATGGCTGTTGGAGGAGATGGTGCATTAGTGTGGAGGATCAAGTGGTGAGGTTGTGCATTGCAGATGGCGGTGTAGCAGGGAGGATCCACGGTGGGAGATCGTGGAATGAAGCAGGGTGCTCACCGTGATGGTTGGTGATGCTGGGAGGTCTGCAACCATCGAGGAGCAGCACCGTTGTAGGTCTGGGAAGGGAAAAACGGTAGAGAAGGAGATGGGTGGCAGTGGAGGTGGACGGCCAAGAGAATGGTGTTGCAGGTTGGAGCTTGGTGGCCTGCAACACGTTGAGACGTGATGGGCTGAGTGGCTGCAGCGGTGGTCAGTTGGGGGTGTTGGTGATGGCGGCCTAACGGTCTCCTTTCTTCTTCTCTTCGTTTCTTTTATTTTTCTGGTTTTTTTTTTTTTTTTTTTTTCAATGAGAGAGGTGGCGGTAAAGAGGAGGAGAGGATGAGAACGTGGGAGAAAGATGGGCCAAAGAGAGAGCGATTGTAGGGAGACGGTGGAGAGAAGATCATAGCCTCTTGGGGTGTGGGAGAGAGGATACTAATTTCCTCTCCTTCCTTTTTTATCCTTCTTCTTCTTTCCCTTTTTCTCTTATTTTTTTTTTTTTTTTTTTGTTTTGGTTTTAGAAATGTGAGAGATGGACCAAGCCGTTAGAGGCTGAATATGTGGAGAGGGGTTAGGGTTTTTTTTGAATGAGGGAAAGTGAGAGCTTTTAAAACCGTAGGATTCTTTAGGGAATCTAGTCCGTCCAATCTTTTCTCCTCCTTATGGCCAGCATGCATTTGACTCCTCCATGAGTGTGTCCACCATCCTTTTTGTTTTAAGTCACCTTCTAAAACATCAACACCTCTTGCTAAAATCTGAGCCTTTGATTACCTTCTGATTTTTCTTTAAGTGGGCTGATGCCATCCTCTTTGCTGTATGAAGTCTATACCCGCTCATCCTTTGCTCCTTCATAAACAGTCAAGCCAATGGTAGGGCCATGCTCTTGAAGATGTATGGGACCCACTTTTGCATCCCCGCAACATTTGCACGTCTAGCACTTCTTGTCTTGTTGCCTCACATTAATTTTCAACCCATGGGCTTCTTAACCAGGTAATTTGGCCCATGTCATGGCCTAAACATCTTAGGGCTCACATCTCTCCAGCCTTCTAATTTCCTTTGCAAAATCAAGAACATTATAAGCAACACATCAGGCCCCATCATCTCGAATACAGTATTTCACCCTTCAACTCGCGTATGGTGCTAATCGTTGTGTTAATCGTTGTGTATGTCCCACTTATTTTCCATTGCTTGATTTGATCTCTACTGATTTAGTTTGGTCCACATCTGTGTGAAATGAACTTTACACTAGTCCGTATTGAGACCCACCGTTCGCTCTATGACCTGGGCCCATTACGATGCCCTTTGTCCTTGAATATATGCCCAACATCTGGTTTTCTCTAATAAAGTTTCACCTGCCACCTCAGAATCTCTTCTCTTGCTGTCCTTCTAAGATTTCCATTCTCTTGCCTTCATAGTCGCCCAGGTTCATTAGCTTTCTAACATGTTCAACTTCTCCGCTCTAAAAGATGTCCAGATTCAGCTTTTTAAGCTTTCTTCACTGGCCCGGTTCGATGGTTAAGTTGATCAACTTTAGATTGATTGTAGAGTTGATAAAGGCTTTAGTGATTGATCGTGGGCCCGCCTGTTCTGAGAGTCGTCCGATCGGGTTTCCTGAAAGTAGTGAAAAATGCGTAATGAGTCTCAATCATAACGTCTCATACCTAGACTTCCAAAAATGTGTTTAATGCATGCAAATATACCATTTCGTCCAGAAAAATGTGTTCTACGCAACAAAAGAGACTCTTACGTAGAAAAGTAGATAAATAGAGTATTTTAACGTGGGAGAATGCAATAACGCTAAAAGGATAATTGCTTAAAATAAGCACTTTTGAGCGAATATCAGTGGACCGGACGAGAGAGAATAAAGAAGACCAGGGTTCATGACCCTCCAATGCTTTTATTTTTGTATTTTTTTCTCACCTCTCTCCTATTTCTCTCTTTCTCTATCTCGGCCCATGACCCAAGCCCATACCCATGACCCATGACCCATGCCCACTGGCCACTGGCCAACATGTGGCATGCTCAGTATTGGCCCAAAAAGCTCACTACTCTAATGGCCCACTAGCTCACCTATCCTATTTGACCAACATGTGGCATTTCATGGGCCATTATCCTACTGGCCCACTTATCCCAAGGGCCATGCATCCTCTAGCCGACATGTGGCATGCTCAGTATTGGCCCAAAAGTCCATTATCTTATGGCCTACCCACTAACGGGCCATCCCATGCACTAAAACTTCCCAAACCTTGACCACTTCTCAACAATCTCTCATCCTCTCCACGTTTCTTCCCTAGGGAGAGAAACCCACGATTTCTCTTTCACATGGGCACTCCTTATCTCATGGACCCCACAAAGATCCATTCTCTTAGAAAATGGTTGAGAAAATCGTCTTAATCCCATCTCTCATCTACGATCTCTCTTCTTATAAGAGAAACCAAAAAGAGGAGATCGGTTCCCTCCCCCTTCGAAGATCAAAAACCAACCTTCTTCTTCTTCTTCTTTCTCTCATCCATCTTCTTCTTTTCACCACCAGAGTTGCACACATGCAACTCCGGCCGCCGGCGCCACCTCCTCTTCTCCTTTTCCACGGCCCACCACCTTGCTGCCTCCATTAACACTGGTAAGAGCAGTCTTCTCATCCACCATTTTTATGGCCTGCAAGGAGTTGCAGGTCGTTAACACATCCAGCAACTGCTGGTGCTCGTCCTTCCCATTTCCCCCATGTTCTACCCTTCTTCTTCTCCGTTTCTCCTTCTTCTTCACCATCTTCTTCATTCTTTATCACTGGAGTTGCAACCTGCAACTCTGGCCGATCAAGAGCTCTTCTTTTGGACCACCACCGTCTTCTCCTTCTCCTTCTTTTCCAATCCACACCGCCCTCAATCTGTTGCTGAACTAGCAACAACAACCACCATCTCTACATCTGCACGTTATCTTCTTGCATTTCGGGCTATCAACTGAACCTGCAACTCCCCATCTTCTTACCACTTCGCCGAAACCTGCAACTATCTCCGCAGTGCTCTCCTCTCTTCACTCCACAGTTTTCTTGAGCTGTAAAACCCATTTGCTGGTCCTTTGAGGCGTCTCCAGCCGTTACTCTTGGTGGCTCGGTTTTCGGATCACAACCAGCCACCTCGCATCTCACTGGACCACCACCGTGAACCCAGTAAACCACCATTTTTCTCCTCACGGCACTTCTGTCACCTGTTGCACCCATTTCTCCCCTCCCTGTACTAGTAATCACCCACAGCAACTCCTTTCTCTCCTTGCTGGACCTACAACTCCAGCATCGTAGCTCCTCTCTCCGGCTGGTCTCCCTAAAGCTTCACCATCTTCTTCGGTCAAGTGCAGACCGTGCACTCTACCCCTCCACTCAAAACTGTAGATCAGCACCCCTTCTCACACGGGTTCTGCCTTCTCCTTCTCTTCTTGTTCGTCATTTCTCCTCCCACGATCCACCATAGTTATTGCCATAGCTGCCCCATGCAATAGCAACTTTAGACCGCCTTCTCCCTACCAAACAGTGCACCAGTACCTCCATTCCGGTCATCTCCTTGGCCGTACAAACGCTGCGGTCGCTGCCCTCGTTAACAGCTTCCACCACCTGCAACACTGGAGCCACCATCTTCTCTGCTTCTCAAATCAACCTGCAACTCAGGCAGGCCTCAACACCGTCCAGTAAAGAAAGAAAAGAAAAAGGAGAACCGATCTTACCTGTCCATTGCTCCTTCTCATCCAGCCAACCTCTCTTCTCACGGCAACAACCATTACCAGTTCGGGTTCCACCTTGAAGCCACCACCACATCTCCTCCTGTTGGTTCACCCATCTGTGCACCACAAATCCACACACTATTGCTGTACCATCCTTCTTCATCATCTTTGCTGAATGGATCGAGTGCAATCACTCTAGTTCAAAATGGTGTAGCCGTCATCTTCTTGCTCACCCGGTCCAAGCACCTCACGGCCAATCCCTTGGCCATAACCTCCTCAATTGGGTAAGTCCAAAGGTAAAGTTTTCTTTCTTCTCCTCTTTCTCTCTCTAACCTCTCTCTAGTTTCTACCTTCTCTCTTTCCCTTTCTAAATCTCACTTTCTCTCTCTAGATCTCTTGTTTTAGCCATTTTCTCTATCTAAATCTATCACTTTCTCTCTCTACTTGTATTTCTCTCTAAGTTCAATTTTCTCTCTCTAAAATACTTTCTAGATTAATTTCCTTTTAATTGATTCAATTTTGTAAGCGCTTGAATTATTTAATGAATTTAATTTGAGATTTCTCTTTTCCTTATTGTTTCAATTCTCCTTTATTTATGTTAATTAGTTTATAATATTCTCTCCAAAAAGATTGTTTTAATCTCGATTTCAACCATTCTCACCCTTCCATCATTTTTAGTAGATTTTCGTTAATTTATTCTTAATTTTGTCCTAACTCCGAGTGCGGACGATATCCGACACGAGCCAGTGTGTAAGTCTGCATTTTTGCAGGATTTAAAGTGAACTAGAATTACAAATATTGTTGAGATCTAGGGTTTTCGTAACCAACGACGCGGAAAAACCTTAATTTTAATTAGCTTGATTTATGAATTAGTTTAATTATTCATTTTATGCTATAAATATGTTTATTTCTGATTTTAATACCTCAACTTGAACTGTGGTTAACTTTAGAACACCCAATTGACCGATTCGACTTTCTTTTGATTCTCTCGACTTATTTGACCTAGTTTGACTTTAGGTGGCTTTCTTGATCTTTGTTGACCCTTTTGACTTAACCTTAGTGGGTTTTCGAATGAACCTTAGTAGTTTTATTGACTTAATTGGACCACTAGGGGACATTCATGGATCACCTCTGGGTTCGGGTACGGGTCGATCCATGGATTTTTGGGTAAGATCTGGGTATCCAAATTTGGGGCGTGACACATATAACTCTAGGACTACTAGAATCGCCTTTCCGAAAGCGCTAAGTTTTATGTCTTCAGTCAGACATGATGGCGGTTCTATCAAGTACTGAAAGTAAGATTTTTCCGCGTCGTTGGTTACGGAAACCCTAGAATCAACAAGATTTGTAATTTTTTTTTCGATTATCCTGCAAGATTTAAACAATTCTTTGCACAGTGGGAAGTGTCGGATGTCGATCCGCACTCGGGATTAGTTCACGCAAATCAAGGACATGAAATAACGGATTTGTTTTACAGAAATTGCTCTGAAATTCATGGAAATGAGAGATGGAGGGGTGAGAGTGGTGATGGATTTGAGATTAAAACTAGAATTTTTTTTTTACTTAGAGATTAACAAAGCTAATTATTTTATTGAAATAAAATGAAGAACAAAATAAACTCTAAATATTACTTGAATTTATTCATTGATGCTTAAACAATATTCATTACAATCAATTCAAATGAAACTAAAAGTAGAAATAGAAATCAATAACTGAAATAACACTAGAGAGAGAGAGAAGAGAGAGATAGAGAAAGAGAGTCTAAAAGAAAAAGTTCTAGAGAGATAAAGTTTTGAGAGGAAGTGAAGAAAGAAATCAGAAAAATAAGAGGTAGAAAGAAAGGATTTACCTAGCGAAAGATATCCTTATCTTGATGCAAAGGAGAGAGATTCCGGCCAAATGAATGGCCATGAAGTTCTTGTATCGATTGGCTGCAAGTTGTGGGACCTTTGGATCTTAATGGATAAAAAAAAACTGATGTGCAGTAGCTATGAGAAGGTTGCTGATCCTTGAGGACCTTGTGAACTAGCCGTTGGATGGGGTAATGGCCTGGTGTGGAGGAGGAAGTGCATTGAGAGGTGCTGCCCGGAGTGCATGCACCAGTCCGTGAGATGAACGAGGTTACCGGAAGGGGGACTGCAAGTGCAAGCTGTGAACCAGCATCAGCCAAGAGACGTTGCTTTTGCTTAGAAGATCGCTGCTAGGAAGGGCAGCAGGTGGTACGTGCAAGAGGTGGAGCAGCAAAGTTTGCCGGCGTTAATGGAGGTGACCGGAGGAGGACGTGCAGGTGGAGGATCAAATTGGTGGAGCTTCCCTCCTATCTTCCTTTCTTCTTCTTCTTTTCTTTTGCTGTGTTTTTTTTTTTTCTTTTTCTAAAGGAAGAGAGGGAGAACGTGAATAGCAGGAGAGGAATGAGTGAGGGGCCTGGATTGCATGCCGGAGAAGATGATTCAATCCGGTGGAGGTGCCAAAGTTGAGGGCGGCGATGGATGGAGAGGGAGGCGCTGGCTGTTTCCACCTCCAATGGAGTTGTGAGGTTGGTCAGTCACAGCATGAGACCACCTCGATCTCCATCATCCTTCTCTCTTCTTCTTCAACCTGGAAAGAGATGGAGGGGGTGCTGGTTTTATTTTATATTTTTTTTTGGATTTCAGTGGGTGAAAACGGTGAAAGGAGGTGGACGGCTTGGAGAAAAAAATTGGAGATGGGCGTGGAGATATGAAGATGTAGATGCAGCAGGCTTGGACGTGGTGAAGAAGATGGAAAGATAGCGGTGGTGATGGTGAACAGGGCAGGCTGAAGACCGGCTGGCCGGAGTTGCAAACCTGCAACTCCGGCGTTGGTGAAAGAAGGAGAAGAAGAGGATGGATGACCATCCAAGATAGGGGAGGACGATGGTGCGGGTTGCACTGTCGTGCTTGCTGCTGGAGCAGTTGCCGACTCTATTTACAAGAAGAAGTAGAAGAAGAAGAAGAAGAAGAAGAAGAAGAAGAAGAAGAAGAAGAAGATGAAGAACCAGTTCGCCGGAAAAGAGAAGAGAAAAGGAGAAGAGGAAGAAAAAAAAGTCGAGAAAAGAATGAGGGGAAGGTGGAAAACGTGGGGGGGAAGGTTTTGGGGAGAGAAAAGAGAAGAAATGAGGGGGATTAGGGTTCCAAAGAACCCTTCTCCTTCCCCTTTTAAAGCTCCCTAGTTTCCATTAATGGAAATTAGGGAATTTTTGAAATGAAAAAAAAATATATTGTTTTTAAGTAAAACACTACTTTTCTTTGGGGAATTTCCCCATTTAGTGGACCCTCCATTTTTTAAAATTTAATTAAAATTATTTTGAAATTCACGGGGTCGACTAACTGGTCGGACAGCGGGTCGATGATGATGGGCCCGGCTACTGGCCCACGTGGATTGATGATGTCCATCGTCTCACAAGATGATGTGACAGACAATCTGATGGCGATCGGATGGATGGTGACTTGATTAGGACCCAGATTGGTAGATCGACGGATCTAGAGAGATCCAACGGTCTGATTGAAGATCCAACGGTCCGATGGAAGATCCAACGGTCAGAAAGCTAAGGGAGATGAGATAGAGCCGATGGGCAGGAGTTCTGGGGTTAGGTCAATAGATTCGAGGACCGAGAGATGAAGAGAGAGAGAGAATAAGGAGAGATGAGAGAGAAAGTATCAGAAAATTGAGATAAAAGTATTGGCAGAGGGTCTGGAACCCTGGTCTTCACTGTGACCATCCTCACGCTTCTCCAGTAGAGTAGACTATCATTCCTTGTTGACTCATGTGGCTTTAAACGCTTTGGTCCGTCTTTTGGTCATTGGCTCTCCTACTCTCTTCGTTCTTTGGGCCGGCTTTTTGGTCCTCTTATTCAGCCCATATTTGGCCCATATCTTCTAGTCATAGCATGTGGGCTCTTTAAGCTTTGATAATGGGCTTTCCTAATCGATGTGGGCTTGCAAGTCTCGAGAATTGTCCCATCGGGGTTTCCTGCGACAGAAGAAGAAGCGCGTAATGAGACTTTATCAGAACGACTCAATGTCTAGACTTCTGAAAATGTGTTTAATGCATGCAAATATACCATTTCATCTAGAAAAGTGTGTTCTACGCAACAAAAGAGACTCTTACGTAGAAAAGTAGATAAATAGAGTATTTTAACGTAGGAGAGTGTGAAAATGCTTAGAAGATAACAGTGGAAAATACACACTTTTAAGCGAATATCAAGTACCCCTAAACAAAATAAAGCGCAAGGAGAATGAGTAAATCAATAGTCAACATAGATGGGATCGATAAGATCGATCTCTATGGTTTGAATGAACGATCTCTATGATCGTCAAGTTCATGGGATTATTTTAGACGCTGCCCATTTACCTGGAAAGTTGAGTGATCCTTGGGATCTTCAATAGTGATTGCCCCAAAGGGCGTGACTGTTGTGACAGTGTAGGGACTTGTCCACCTAGACTTCTGTTTCCCAAGGAAAAGGTGAAGACGGGAATTATACAAGACCTTGTAATGACCCTATTTCTAGCAATATTATAGTAGACATTTTATAATACTTTGAACATTATATGTATGTCATTTGAAAGGTCTCGACAATAGCTTTCTATCGGTATCAAGTTTGTCCAAATCGGACGTGCGAGTCAAAAGTTATTGTATTTAGTTCTGGACAACATTTTAAGTTTTTATATGCTATAGTTTGATATCAAAAATATAAAATTTGGAAAAAAAAAGACAATGTTCAAAATTATAGTCCCACATTGGAAATGAGTAAAAAGTTTTGAGTATTCAACCTCTATAAATAGAAGGCCATGCCTTGAGAAAATTACATGAGTTTGGGTATTTGCATTCTAACCCCTAAGGTAAGAATATCTGCAAAAATACCCATCAACTAGAAGAAATTCTAGAAAATTCCTAGGAATTCCTGAAAATATTCAGGAGGTCTTTTGAAAAGTTTTTGTAGGGCCTATTGTCTTGAGATACGTGCTACCTTGAGATTCGCACCGGACGAGGTTCAAGGATTCGGGATTCTAGCGTATTTACGAGTAAGTACATAGTTATTTATTTTATGCATTTATTTAATTAATTAATTAATTAATTATTATTTATTTATTTTATTTATATATTTATTTATAAATGTTATTTTATTTTGGAAATAGTAGAAAATTCACAGAATATTGTAAAAAAGTTCTAGAAAATTCTATTATTTTTTGGTGAAAAATGTTTGAAAATGTTATTCTTGTTATATGTTAAATTTTAGCAACGAAAAATCCCGATTCTTATATTTTCCACATGAAATGTGTAAATGCATTGATGATTTCTTGTAATCTTAAAAGCATGAAATTATGATAGCTGAGGACATGTGTAATTTATTTAGTTGGATGAAGTCATGCTCAAATTCATTATATATGCATTTTTCATCCATTTTATGTATTCACTTTCTAGGATATTAATAGGACTTAATTGTTTTTATTTTTAGTTTCAAAATGCTAAAATATGAATGTTATGCATGGAAAGATGTTTCTACAAACATTATTGTTTTATGCATATAAATATGATTAAGGACATGAATAAGAACGTGATTAAGAATGTGGAATATCAGATTAGTTAAAATCAGGCGTTGTCTCATTTCTATAAGACCCCTTGGGGTTCTAGTCCCCTAAAGGGGAGGCTTTGTCTCATTCATGAGACCCCTCGGATATTTATACCTAAAAGAAAATTAAGAAATCCAGAGAGAGGATACCTAATGAAACAATTAGTGTGCACATTAGGGAGTCTACTTGTAGGCTAGAAATGTTGACATCGTACACTAGAACTGATGAAATGTTGGTATTGAATACATCAGAATTGATAGTTTGACTGTATAGAAATGGTCATGGGTATTCTGATAAGAGAAATGTTGACTGTTATGTAAAAAGTCATCATTGTATTCGAAGTTATACATAAGTAATTGATGAAGAATTGAGTTTTATCAAATTACATGTGAAACTCATTTGCAAATCGTATTTGTTTTAAAATAAACAAAAGTCATTGATTTAAGTGGTTTTACGCATGAGGAATGTACTTACTGGGCCATAGCTCATCGTTTTAAAATATTTTATTTTCAGGAAGGGATAAGGGAAAGTTGGTCTGATGCTTCCAGCATTTCTATCGATAGACTTGTGCTAGAAACGATGTTATATTTTGTTTAATTCTTCTATATCGTAGAAGGATACATGAGTTATGTAGGTCTTTTGACCGTTTAGTAACATGTATTTGGGAGTACGATATATATACAATATTTTTTTTATGGGCATTGAAAGTAGGGTTTTTCCGCGTCTTTGGTTATGAAAACCCTAATCTCAACACATTTATAAATTTAATCCGATTATCCTGCAAAATTTAGAACTTCTTGCACAGCGGGAAGTGTCGGATGTCGATCCGCACTTGGGGTTAGTTTGTGCGACGCAAGAACATGAAATGACGATTTTTATCATAGAAATTTGCTAAAAATAAAAGGATGGAGGGGTGAGAGTGGGGATTGTAGGTGATTGAAAGCATTCTTTGGTATTTTTAGAGAGAGAAAATTCTTACAAATGTAGAGTTATAAAGAACATGACTAAATAAAGAAATTGTGGAACAACCATTGTATTAATCATTAAAAATTCCTTACAATAATAATCTGAAATCGAATAAACTAAAAGCAATAAAGAAACTCTAACTAAAGAGCATAAGAAAAGAGATCAAGATGAGGAAAGAGATAAAATTAGAGAGAGAAAATGATGAGGGAAAGAGTTGATCTTTTACCTTGTGCATTCACGGACTGCTTCAGTGTGAAGAAAATGGTTGGACTAGTGCACCACGTGGTGGAGCTCGAGGGCATGACGACAATAATGGTGGCTGTTGTGGGGGTTACGAGTGCAGGTAGCACTTGCAACGGTTGGAGGGGAGGATGGCCTAACGGCGCCCTTAATGAAGATCGTGTCTAGCAGCTACAAGAATGGGCAAGCCGTGAGAGAAGCTTGGAGGGAAAGAGTTGATCTTTTACCTTGTGCATTCACGGACTACTTCAGTGTGAAGAAAATGGTTGGACTAGTGCACCACGTGGTGGAGCTCGAGGGCATGACGACAATAATGGTGGCTGTTGTGGGGGTTACGAGTACAGGTAGCACTTGCAACGGTTGGAGGGGAGGATGGCCTAACGGCGCCCTTAATGAAGATCGTGTCTAGCAGCTACAAGAATGGGCAAGCCGTGAGAGAAGCTTGAAGGTGGTTGGCAGCCTTAGGTTGCAGTCCGTCTTTGACAAGGCGCAGGCGGTGCAAGGAGGCGCTGCAGTGTCCACTGCCATGGAGAACTGGTATGCACCTTTTGAGAAGAAAGATGGCAAGCCAGTGCTCTAATGGAGACGGTGGAGTGGATGAGCAGCAGGTAGTGGTGCTTCTTGATGGTGAGCACGGTTAGAAAACCGTTGTAGATAGGAGGAGTAGCGTTGAGGGTCTAACCGGCTGGTGCAAGATGGTGATAGTGGTCGTTATCTCCAGGCGTTGCTGCTAGGAGATTACGACCCTAGTTGCTAGTTGCTGGAACATCTGAAGTGCTGGGCGTGGGAAAGAGTTGCAGGCGCTACACCAGCAGCGTGGTGAAGGAGGTGACGATGAAGAAGGATAGATCTGCATGTGATGCAGATCTGTATCGTTGCAGACCAATGGAGGAGGCGCTGGGGCAAGGAGAACTGGTAGCGTGGTGGACCTACAAAACAGAAAACAATGGAGAGGTGTTGGGCGATGTAGTAGGTGAAGGGGCGAACCAGTCCGGCGAGCACACTGGTTGCTTGCCGGAGTTGCTGGAAGGGGCGGTAGAGAAGGGTGGAGTCGTTGCAGGCGCTGCTACACGCAGCAGAGGAGGATGAATGAGCAACGGCTAGTGGAGGAAGGGAAGAAGGGAATGAAGAAGAAGAAGACAGCCGGAGTTGCAGGCCTGCAACTTCGGCGAAGGATGAGGACGAAGAAGAAGAAGAAGAAGAAAAAGAAGAAGGAAAAGGAGAGGAAGAAGTGGAAAACGTTGGGGGAGTTTTGGGGGAAGGAGAGGTGGAGATGGGAGAGAGATTAGGGTTCCAACGAACCCTTCTCTTCCCCTTAAAAAGCTTCCCTATTTCCTTTAATGGAAATAGGGATTTTTCAAAAATAAAAAATAAGAAAATAATTTTTTTTTTTAAGTAAAACCTTACTTTTCTTTGGGGAATTTCCCCATTTAGTGGACCCCCCCTTTTTTAAAATTTAATTTAAATTATTTTGAAATTCACGGGGTCCACTAAATGGTCGGCCAGCGGGTCGATGATGATGGGCCCGGCTACTGGCCCACATGGATTGATGATGTCCATCATCTCACAAGATGATGTGACAGATAATCTGATGGTCAGATTGAAGATGACTTGATCAGGATCCAGATTGGCAGGTCGATGGATTTAGAGAGATCCGATAGTTTGATGGACGATCCAACGGTCCGATGGAAGATTCAACGGTCTGATAGCTTTGGGAGATGGGCCAGAGCTAACGGGCAGGAGTTCTGGGGTTAGGTCAGTAGATCCGATGACCGAGAGATGAAGAGAGAGAGAATAAGGAGAGATGAGATAGAAAATTAGGGGGAGGAGAGAGAAAATATCAGAAAATGGAGATAAAAGTATTGGCAGAGGGTCTGGAACCCTGGTCTTCACTGTGACCATCCTCACGCTTCTCCAGTAGAGTAGACTATCATTCCTTGCTGACTCATGTGGCTTTAAACGCTTTGGTTCGTCTCTTGGTCATTGGCTCTCCTACTCTCTTCGTTCTTTGGGCTGGCTTTTTGGTCCTCTTATTCAGCCCATATTTGGCCCATATCTTCTAGTCATAGCATGTGGGCTCTTTAAGCTTTGATAATGGGTTTTTCTGATCAATGTGGGCTCGCAAGTCTCGAGAATTATCCCATCGGGGTTTCCTACGACAGAAGAAGCGCGTAATGAGACTTTATCAGAACGACTTAATGTCTAGACTTCCAGAAATGCGTTTAATGCATGCAAATATACCATTTCATCCAGAAAAGTGTGTTCTACGCAACAGAAGAGACTATTACGTAGAAAAGTAGATAAATGGAGCATTTTACATAGGAAAATGCAATAACGCTAAAAGGATAATTGCTTAAAATAAGCACTTTTGAGCGAATATCAGGCATATTATGGTTTTGATTGAGGTGAGAGATCCTCTGACATTATTAATGTGTCAATCAAGTGTGTTTCATCTTATGGATTGTTTAAACAAAATGAAAAAGTATTTGGTGTATTTCCGCTACATCGTGATACTAATTTTGTTTAACTGCGCGATTGTATGATCAGATCGCGCCTCAAGATATGAGAAAGGTCGATATAATCAGATATTAGATTTGGGGGCGTGACAGACCTTCTGTCCTAGATGAAACTCTTTCCTGAGGATGCTCTTGTCATGGATCCACTTCATCTTAACTTTGTAGTTCTTAGACAAGTTGTATGCATCATTTCGTAGTTCTTCTAATTCATTCATTTGTAATTTTCTCTTTTCTCTTACGGTTTCTAACTCAAAGTTGAGTTTCTTAATTGGGCACTAGGCATGATGTTCTATTTTTAGAGGTAGATGAAATGGTTTCCCAAAGACCAACTGATAGGGAGACATATTGAGTGGAGTCTTGTAGGCGGTTCTGTATGCCTAGAGAGCATCAGTGAGATGAGTAGACCAGTCTTTACATGCAGTATTGACTGTCTTTTTCAGGATTTGCTTGATCTGACGATTAGAAATCTCTACTTGAACACTGGTCTACGGATGATAAGCTAGGACAACCTTGCGAGTTACCCCATACTTTTTCATTAATTTCTCGAATATGCTATTGCAGAAATGGGTTCCCCCATCACTGATGATGGCTTTGGGGGCACCGAATCTAGCGAAGATGTACTACTTTAGAAATTTGACCACGACTTTGTGGTCATTGGGTGGGAATGGCTTCTATCCTGTTGGATAGTCTACCACAAGGAGAATGTACTCAAAACCGTAGGAGATGGAAAAGGGTCCCATGAAGTCGATGCCTCAGACGTCAAAGATTTCATTGATGTCACGCCCCGAATCCGGATACCCAGATACGACCCGAAAATCCGTGGATCGACCCGTACCCGAACCCAGAGGTGATCCATGAATGTCCCCTAGTGGTCCAATTAGGTCAATTAGACTACTAAGGTTCATTCGAAAACCCACTAAGTAAAAAAAAGAATCTAGATGTAGAAAACAAATAATTCAAATAATTCAATCAATCAACTAAATGTGGAGAGATAGAAGTGAGAACATGCTCTCAATCAAAGGCTTACATGCCCGTGAAAATAAATAAATAATGTTATAAAATAATCAAATACAACTTTCTAAAGTGTGGGATCGACTCCCAAATCCTAGCCGATCTCCTTGAATGCGTCGGAGTCTTTCGTTTCAAAATCATCTCACGTACTCGACTCCTCAAAATCTGAAAATGGTATCGGTGTAGCACCGTGAGCCGAGGCCCAGTAATACAACAGTGTGCATGGTATGATATCATACTATACAAGTTTTTAATCAAGGTATGCAT
This sequence comes from Euptelea pleiosperma, assembly GCA_035048495.1. Lineage (NCBI taxonomy): Eukaryota > Viridiplantae > Streptophyta > Magnoliopsida > Ranunculales > Eupteleaceae > Euptelea > Euptelea pleiosperma. The sequence goes on along the minus strand of CM068544.1, from coordinate 11,090,683 downwards.
CTCAATCGTATAATAAGGATGGCATGAATATGAGGATGAATGCAGATGAGTAAGGGATGCCAATGCAACTAGTACCCATAACCACATAGGGTCTCCATCTCCTTCCCGCACTGGGAGCGGTCTCATCGACCCATCTGCAGGATATAATAACGTCTGGGGCCTTTCACCCTAGGGTACCGAACCCTGATTAATTGATAAAACCAATATAAACGTATATAATATACTTCAACCCCGTTCCCTTATGCACCCCTTATATGAAATGACGTGATCATCATGGTATGACAACAAGATGTACTAGGGTTACATGACATAAGCACGCATGTATTTAACATTTAAATAAAAATATAAAATGAACCAATGATCATTAAGAGTAATAATATGTGAACGAATTAGGGTTAACCATGAATAACATGTAACAATCACCGAAGGTCGCGATCAACACGGATGAACAATATAAGTAGAAATCACGAGACAATCCAACACACCATTGCTGAACCCTATGAGGGATCCATGACACAAGGTCGAACCCTAAAGAGGGATCCAAGACACTTGGCCGAACCCTATGAGGGATCCAAGACACATGGGTGGGATCCCCATGCATACAAGTATAGGTCGAACCATCTAGGTATAATAGTCAATAAGACATGACCAAATATCACAATCAACATCGATGAATAATATAAGTGAAAATCGCAAGAGAATCCAACACGCCATGGCCGAACTCTATGAGGGATCCATGACACAAGGTCGAACCCTAATGAGGGATCCAAGACACTTGGCCGAACCTATCAAAGATCCAAGACACATGGGTGGGATCCCCATGCATACAGGTATAGGTCAAACCATCTAGGGTTTAGTCAAACAACAAGGTTAAAACCTTAATAGTTAATAATCATGACCGAACCACGAACAATTAATAGGTTTTTTACAAAAAAAATATACTGCATTGTAAAAATCATAACTAAATAAATATAAATTAAAAAATATAAACTCAATGGATTTAAAAACTAGATTTACAGAGATTTTAAAAAAAATTAAATAGAAAAATATTCGAATTCAAAATATAGGTCAAAAATCTTAATTAATTGGGCCGGACAGAATCTGGGATACAGAAAAGTCCCGCACATTTAAAAACTCATAACTTAATCAATACATATCAGAAAGATACAAACTCAAGGGTTATAGAAACTAAATTGATAGAGGTATCTATGAAAAATAATTAAAAAAATATTTAGGTTAAAAATATAGATTGAAATCTCAAGTGAAGTGGACCGTGTAAAATCTAAAATTCTGGGTTTTACAGAAACGTCTAGCACGTTTGAAAAATCATAACTTAATCAATATAGATCAGAAAAATAAAAACTCAAAGGTTCTAGAAACTAGATTGATATAGATATCTGTGAAAAATAATTAGAAAAATATTTAGGTTAAAAATATGGATCGAAATCTCAGTTAAAGTGGACCGTGTAAAATCTAGAATTCTGGGTTTTACAGAAAAGTCCAGCACGTTTGAAAAATCATAACTTAATCCATGCAAATCAGAAAAATATAAACTCAAAGGTTCTAGAAACTAGATTGATGGAGATATCTATGAAAAATAATTAGAAAAATATTTAGGTTAACAATATAGATCGAAATCTCAAGTGAAGTGGACCGTGTAGAATCTGAAATTCTGAGTTTTACAGAAAAGTCCAGTACGTTTGAAAAATCATAACTTAATCAATGCAAATCAGAAAAATATAAACTCAAAGGTTCTAGAAACTAGATTGATAGAGGTATCCATGAAAAATAATTAGAAAAATATTTAGGTTAAAAATATAGATCGAAATCTCAAGTGAATCGGACAGTATAAAATCTAAAATTCTGGGTTTTTTTTGGTAAAGTCATACAACTTAGAAAAATCATAACTTAATCAATAAAAATCAGAAAAATATAAACTAAACGGTTTTGAAAAATAGATTCACAGAGGTATTTAGAAAAAATAATTATAAAAATATTTTAATTATGAAAATACAACGAAAATGATAAAGAACATAATTATCCGTTATAGGTACAAAATAGACCATGGCCAAACTCATCATGGTGGCCCAAAACAAAGATCAACCCAATAAGAATAAAGTAAATATTATAAAAATTAATTTATAATGAGTATCAACCATTATCTAATGAAAGAAAAATAAATCTTGAAGAAAAACAAGTATAGGATGGATCAAGCGCACTTACCTTAAGGTTTCTTGAACTTTAATGAAAATCAAAAGTTTCTTTAAATTTGAAAGTTGTCGGATCGTCCTCTCCTCGGAATATGTTCTTTTATTCGGAGTCCCCGTCAATTCTCCCTTCTTGCTCGAGTGCGATCGGTGCCCGGATGAATGTGTAATGGAGTTTTCTCTTTTCTTCAATAGAGTTGGGTTTGTGAAAGCTTCTAAAGCTTTAGGGTTTTTAATAAATAGGTTTAGGGAAGGATTAGGGTTTCTATTTTGTTGAAATTAGTAACTAGCAAAGGGATGACTTTTTCAACCCTCAAAAACTTATATTTTACACTATGAATGGGTTAGGAATGGGCCCAAGGCCCATATACATCAACAGGCTTCATTTAAGAATATTATTAAGCCCAAAAGACTTCTAGATCGGCCATACGGCCCCACCCAACAATCATAACACAAATAATTATAAATTAATTCAATCAAACTATATTATATAATTTAAAAGTCCATACAATAAGGTATTGACACATGTCACACACACAAATCATAAAAACGTTCAAAACTCTAGAAAAGTGTCAAATGACATCGGAATGACCCGAAAGTGATTTGCGGATCCCACGCTTATTAAAAAAATAAAATATAATTAAATATTACTTTTGAAAAATATGCGAATGGTAGGAAGTTCAAAAATTATAAAAATACTATTTTTGTCAAAATCTCCCGCTAGGGTTTTCATGTCTCAAGAAAGGTTTCAAATTTCACAGGTAAGTTGGTAAGGATAAAATAGGAATATTTTTGGTGTCTCGGGCCCACAAAATAATTTTTTTATAAAAGTTTTAGAATGTTAGCTGGGGAAAGAAAAAGTCCCCCGCAAATTATGGTTCATTATTTTTAGCAAGAATTTAGCCCTAAAGAGCAAGTTTCAAAAATAGTAGGTTTTTCAAAGTTGTCAGAACGAAACCAAATTAAATACACATACTCATACATGATATTAAACAATAAAAACAATAATAAGAGTCTGAAAAAGTTTCAGGTTTTCATTATTAGGTGAATTTACCATAATACCCTAGAACGAAAGTTCAGGGTATTACAATTGACCTGGATGGGATTTAGGGGCATCATGTTCTTCTGAGAGATGCGGCCAAGATGTTGGCAATTCTGATAGGTTTGGCTGAAAATGTGGGCATCTCTAAACAGGGTGGACCAGTAGAATCCGCATTGCAACACTTTCTCTAGTCTTCTTGGTGCTGAAATGACCACCACAGGGTTGGTCATGACAAGAGGATAAGATATTGAGTTGGTCAGACTCGGAGACACAGACGAATGATCTGGTCTGGACAGTATTTATACAAATACGGGTCGTCCCAAGAGTAATGATTAACTCTTATTAGGAATTGGTTCCTATTCTGTTTAGACCAGTGTAATGGCATTTCTTCGGTAACTAGGTAGTTGACAATGTCAACATACCACGGATTAACGGAGATAGCAAAAAGTTATTCGTCTGGAAAGGTCTCTTGGATGGGCTGGGTGTCGAATGATGACTCTAAAGTCAGTCTAGACAAGTGATCTATCACGACATTCTCGGTTCATTTCTTGTCCTTTGTCTCTAAGTTGAATTCCTACAATAATAAAATCCATCGTATCAACCTAGGCTTGGTTTCCTTTTTTGACGTGAGATATCGAAGACCTGCATGATCAGTATACACTATCACCTTTGTGGCCAGAAGGTACGGACGGAATTTATCAAGGACGAATACTACTGTCAAAAGTTTTTCTCAGTGTGGAGTAGTTCATTTGGGCAAAGTTAAGAGTTTTGCTTGCATAGTAGATCACATGTGACCTTTTGTCAACTCTCTGCCCTAGCACAGCTCCTAACGCATAGTCGGATGCACCACATATGACCTCGAAAGGAAGATTCTAATATGGAGGACGGATGATGGGTGTAGAAGTGAGCTCAGATTTGAGACACTTGAAATTAAGGTTTTTCTGCGTCGGTTACGAAAACCCTAGATCTCAATAATATTTGTAATTTCGGTTCACTTTAAATCCTGTAAAAATGCAGACTTGCACAGTGGCTCGTGTCAGATATCGTCCGCACTCGGAGTTATGGCAAAATTAAGAACAAATTAACAAAAATCTGCTAAAACTGATGGAAGGGTGAGAATGGTAGAAATTGAGATTAAAATAATCTTTTTAGAGAGAATATTATAAACTAATTAACATAAATAAAGGAGAATTGAAACAATAAGGAAAAGAGAAATCTCAAATTAAATTCATTAAATAATTCAAGTGCTTACAAAATTGAATCAATTAAAAGGAAATTAATCTAGAAAGCATTTTAGAGAGAGAAAATTAAATTTAGAGAAAGACAAGTAGAGAGAGAAAGTGATAGATTTAGAGAGAGAAAATGACTAAAACAAGAGATCTAAAGAGAGAAAGTGAGATTTAGAGAGGGAAAGAGAGAAGGTAGAAACTAGAGAGAGGTTAGAGAGAGAAAGAGAGAAATAAGTAGTAGAGAGAGATGTGGTGGTAGCTTTAAGGTGGAACCCGAACTGGTAATGGTTGTTGTCGTGAGAAGAGAGGTTGGACGGATGAGAAGGAGCAAGGGACAAGTGAGATCGGTTCTCCTTTTTCTTCTCCTTCTTTGCTGGACGATGTTGAGGCCTGCCTGAGTTGCAGGTTGATTTGGGAAGCAAGGAAGATGGTGGCTCCGGTGTTGCAGGTGGTGGAAGCTGTTAACGAGGGCAGTGACCGCAGCGTTTGCACGGCCAAGGAGATGACCGGAATGGAGGTACTGGTGTATTATTTGGTAGGGAGAAGGCGGTCTAAAGTTGTTGTTGCATGGGGCAGCTATGGCAATAACTATGGTGGATCATGGGAGGAGAAATGACGAACAAGAAAAGAAGGAGAAGGCAGAACCCGTGGGAGAAGGGGTGCAGATCTACGATTTTGAGTCGAGGGGGTAGAGTGCACAGTCTGCACTTGATTGGAGAAGATGGTGAAGCTTTAGAGAGACCAGCCGGAGAGAGGAGCTACGATGCTGGAGTTGTAGGTCCAGCAAGGAGAGAAAGGAGTTGCCGTAGGTGATTACAGGTACAGGGAGGAGAGAAATGGGTGCAACAGGGGACAGAAGTGCTGTGAGGAGAAAAATGATGGTTTGCTGGGTTGACAGTGGTGGTCCAGTGAGATACAAGGTGGCTGGTTGTAATCCGAAAACCTAGCCACCAAGAGTAGTGGCTGGAGACGCCTAAAAGGTGGAGCTGGAGGGAGGTAGCAGCGTGGAGAGGACTAGCAAATGGGTTTTACAGCTCAAGAAAACTGTGGAGTGAAGAGAGGAGAGCACTGCGGAGAGAGTTGCAGGTTTCGGCGAAGTGGTAAGAAGATCGGGAGTTGCAGGTTCAGTTGACAATCCGAAATGCAAGAAGATGACGTGCAGATGTAGTGAAAGTAGGGTTTTTTCGTGTCGTTGGATTCGGAAACCCTAATTTCAACACATTTGTAAATTATCCGAGATTTCCTGCAAAATTAAGTGATTCTTTGCACAGTGGAAGTATGTCGGATGTCGATCTGCACTCGGGGTTAGTGTGCACAATTCAAGGACATGAAATGATAGATTTTTATCAGAAGAACATGGAGAATATGGAGAGGTGAGAGTGATGGAGACATCGAGATTTAAATCTTGATTTTTCGATTTGAGATTATAATAATTGAAACGCACTAATTGAAATAAATAAGAAAAGAAAAGAAACATTAAAAAGCTAAAAATAAACTTTATTCATCAAAGTGACGGTTACAAGGGCTATCAAACTAAAACAACTCTTCAAAGCAATAAACCCTAATTTAAGAAAGAGAAAATACCAAGAACTAGAGAGAGAAAGTGGAGAGAACTACCCTAGAGAGAGAAAGTTTGGAAAACTAACCTTAAGACTCACCCGGTGAGTGGTTCAGCCCGGGTAATCAGATCGGCCAATGCATCGGACTTGGACATGTGAATGGGAGTTTGGCCACGAGTGAAGGGTTTACATGGAACCCAAAAAAAAAAGATGGAACCTTGAAGGGTTATTGGTTTTGTGTGCACGTGTTGGAAGTTGTGCACACTGGTTTGCTTGGTGTTGCAGATTGCTACACCAACACCAGCAACGTGGAGATGGAGGTAGAGGTAGGTCTTCCACGTGGAGTTGAAGGGGCGGTTTGCAGGTGGCAGCGAGGGGGATTAATAGCCTCGTGGCTGCTAGGAAGGGATGGCTTCAAGTGGTGGAGGCGGTAGAGGTATGGATCTCCTCTCTCCTTCTTCTTTCCCTTTTTTTGTTTCTAAAAAGAAAGAGAGACGGTCAAGAGAATTGGGGGAGAAGGAAAAAGAGGACGGTGGGGAGAGGAGAGATTGGAATGGGGGATGCTGGGTTGCAATGTGATGAGCATGGAGGTTTTCACGGGCTGGTGGCAGGTGCTTGGAGGCGGTGCAGCATGGAGTTGATGGAAGAGATGATGAGGACGTGCTGGAGAATGGGGGATGCTGATTTGGGCTGTGGCTGACTGTGTTGCTGCTAACGGCTGGAAGTGCTGTGTTATTCGATATAAAGGGCAGTAAGATCGCCTCACACAGCAAGACTTATGAACCTGTGTTGCTGCCTGCAACACCGTTCTTGATAGACAGTGGCTTGGATGCAAGATGAAGCTGGTGTGAGGCGCAAACCTCCATTCCGCTAGCTCGAGAGTTGACAGCTTAAAGAGGAGGGGAGAATCAGATCGTTCTTCAATGGATGACAGCTTTTGGAGAGATGATGATGGCTCAGGCGGTAGGGAGAAGAGAGATCGATTAGAGGGGCGGTTTTAAGAGAGAATGGAGTGAAGAGAGGTGGACGGCTTAGGGTTTGATGGGGGCGTGGGAGAGTTCTTGATCGGTTAGAGTTGCAAGCTGCAACTCCGGTAATAACGTGGTGAAGAAGATGAAGAAGAAGGTGGAGAAGAAGAAGAAAATTGCCAAAAGAGAGGGAAAGAAGGAGCAAGAGGTTTTCGGGGAAGGAAATCAGAAGCTAGGAGAGGGATTAGGGTTCAAACGAACCCTTCTCCTTCCCACTTTCCTTTAATGGAAAACCTTACTTTTCTTTGGGGAATTTCCCCATTTACTCGACCCCCCTTTTTTATTTAAAAACAATTAATTTAAAGCATTTGAAAATCGCGAGGTCCACTAAATGGTCGGGCTACGGGTCGATGATGATGGGCCAGGCTACTGGCCCACATGGATTGATGATGACCATTGTCTCACAAGATGATGTGACAGACAATTTGATGACGATCGGATGGATAGTGACTTGATTGGGACCCAGATTGGTAGATCAACGGATCTAGAGAGATCCAACGGTCCAGTGGAAGATCCAACGGTCCGATTGAAGATCCAACTGTCAGAAAGCTAAGGGAGATGAGATAGAGCCAATGGGCAGGAGGTCTGGGGTTAGGTCAGTAGATCCGAGGACCGAGAGATGAAGAGAGAGAGAATAAAGAGAGATGAGATAGAAAATTAGGGGGAGGAGAGAGAAAATATCAGAAAATGGAGATAAAAGTATTGGCAGAGGGTCTGGAACCCTGGTCTTCACTGTGACCATCCTCACACTTCTCTAGTAGAGTAGACCATCATTCCTTGCTGACTCATGTGGCTTTAAACGCTTTGGTCCGTCTCTTGGTCATTGGCTCTCCTACTCTCTTCGTTCTTTGGGCTGACTTTTTAGTCCTCTTATTCAGCCCATATTTGGCCCGTATCTTCTAGTCATAGCCTATGGGCTCTTTAAGCTTTGATAATGGGCTTTCATGATCGATTTTGGCCTGTAAGTCTCGAGAATAGCTCGATTGAGTTTTGTGCAAGAGAAAAGCACGTAATGAGACTTGATCATAACGTCTTTATACTAGACTTCAGAAATGCGTTTAATGTATGCAAATATACCATTTCGTCCAGAAAAGTGTGTTCTGCGCAATGAAATAGACTCTTACGTAGAAAAGTGGATAATTAGAGCAGTTTTACGTAGGAGAGTGTGATAATGCTTAGAAGATAACAGTGAAAAATACGCACTTTTAAGCGAATATCATGTAAAGATGGTGGTTGTTGTTGCTGGTTCAGGAACAGATTAAGGGCAATGTGGATTGGAAAAGAAGGTGAATGGGAAGATGGTGGTGGTCCAAGAGAAGAGCTCTTGATCAGCTAGAGTTGCAGGTTGCAACTCCGGTGATAAAGAATGAAGAAGATGATGAAGCAGAAGGAGAAATAGAGAAGAAGAAGGGTAGAACGTGGGGGAAATGGGAAGGATGAGCACCAGGAGTTGTTGGATGTGTTAACGGCCTGTAACTCCTTTTAGGCAGTAAAAATGATGGAGGAGAAGACTGCTCGTACCGGTGTTAATGGATGCAGCAAGGTGGTGGGCCATGGAGAAGGAAAAGAGGAGGTGGCGTCAGCACCTGCAACTCCAATGGTGAAAAGAAGAAGATGGATGAGAGAAAGAAGAAGAAGAAGAAGAAGAAGGTTGGTTTTTGATCTTCGAAGGGGGAGGGAACCGATCTCCTCTTTTTGGTTTCTCTTATAAGAAGAGAGATCGTAGATGAGAGATGGGATTAAGACGGTTTTCTCAACCATTTTCTAGGAGAATGGATCTTTGTGGGGTCCATGAGATAAGGAGTGCCCACGTGAAAGAGAAACCGAGGATTTCTCTCCCTAGGGAGGAAATGTGGAGAGGATGAGAGATTGTTGAGAAGTGGTCAAGGTCGACCACTTCTCCCATGGGCTGGAGTTGTGGGCTTGTGAGGTTCTAACACATGGGCTTGGGAGGTTTTAGTGCATGGGATGGCCCGTTACGGGTAGGCCATAAGATAATAGACTTTTGGGCCAATACTGAGCATGCCACATGTCGGCTAGAGGATGCATGGCCCTTGGGATAAGTGGGCCAGTAGGCCAGTAGGATAATGGCCCATAAAATGCCACATGTTGGTCAAATAGGATAGGTGAGCCAGTGGGCCATTAGAGTAGTGAGCTTTTTGGGCCAATACCGAGCATGCCACATGTCGGCTAGTGGCCAGTGGGCATGGGTCATGGGTCATGGCCTGGGTATGGGCTTGGGTCATGGACCAAGATAGATAGAGAGAGAAATAGGAGAGAGGTGAGAGAAAAATACAAAAATAAAAACATTGGAGTGTCTTGAACCCAGGTCTTCTTTATTCTTTCTCGTCCGCTCCACCAATTAGTCAAACTAATCTTTTGATGTCAATTGGTGTGGCTGTTAACACCTTAGTCATTCTCTTGGTCTCCAACTATCCTTTTCTCTCTTAGTCCTTGTTCCGGCTCTACGATCCTCTTGCTTTGCCCGTACATGTCTTATATTTTTTTATCCTAGCCTGCTGGCTCTTTAAGCTTTGATAGAAGTCTTCTGTGGTTGATAATGGGCCTATCAGTCCTCAAGAATCGCCTGATAGGGTCTCTTGCAAGTGAAAAAGCGTGTAATGAGATTCAACTAAAACGGCTTGATACTAGACTATCCGAAATGCGTATATTTCATGCAAATTAAATAGTTGATTTTCATCTAAAGAATACATTCTACGCAATGGAAGAAACTCTTACGTAGAAAAGTCGACGAAAAGACAAGTTTTACGTAGGAGAATGCAATATCGCTACAAGGATAATGGCTTAAAATAAGCACTTTTGAGCGAATATCAACACTCAAATGCCGTGACACAATCAGCATTGAAATCGAAAGGGCTATCTTTAACCAGAAGATTGCACAGAGGTCGAGCAATTTGAGAGAAGTCCTTGATGAATCTTCTATAGAAGCCTCCGTGTCTGAGAAAAGACCGGATGTTGCGCATAGACTTTAGAATGGGTAGAGTCGAGATGATGTTTATTTTAGCTTTATCGACCTCAATGCCTTGATGAGAGATGACGTGTCCTAGAACTATGCCTTTTTTCACCATGAAGTAGCATTTCTCCCAATTGAGGAAAAGTTGCTTGTCCTGACACTGTCGAAGTACTAGACCTAGATGGTCGAGACAATCATCAAAGGATGACCCAAAGACTGAGAAGTCATCCATGAAGACTTCGAGGAATCTCTCTATCATGTCAGAGAATATGCTCATTGAAAATAGGGTTTTCTGTGTCTTCGGATCGGAAACCCTAATTTAAACACAATTTGTAATTATCTGAGACTTTTAACCTGTAAAATGGGCAATTTTGCACAGTGGCTCGTGTTGGATGTCGATCCTCACTCGGGATTAGTCGGATTAGCACACTAAAGAACACAAAATGACAAGAAATTTGTAGAGAATGTAACTCAATCAAACTTAATTCAACTTCATTCAATCACACATGTCTCTTACAATGAAAAGCAAACCAAAATAACTAAATTATAAAACATAAAAAAGAATAAACTAGAGAGAGAAAATTGTAAATGAGAGAGACAATAAGAAAATCTAAGATGACCTAGAGAGAGAAAGTGAAAAAGAAGAGAGAGAAAAGATAGAAAGAAGAGAAGGAATTCTAGAGAAAGAAACTAAAAAAACTAAAAGAAAGAATAGAGAGAAGAGGTAGCGGAACTAGAGAGAGAAAGTAATTTCTAGAGAGAGAAGATGAGTATAGAGAGAGAAAGAAGATTAGAGAGAGAAGAGAGAAGATTACCTTTCAACTTGCCATCGAAGATCGGACCATCCATAAGAATGGTCATGGTGGTGGTGCACAACCCGCATCGTGTATGGAGATTTGGCCATGTGGATAGGTTAGTGAGATAGGGTGGAGCTTGTGCTCAAGCTGGAGGAGAGGTGCATGTGCTCATGGCTCATGGTTTGCCATGAGGAAAAGGAGGCTAGCCAAAGATCGGATATTACAGGTTGTATGAGGAGGCAGCATGCAAGAAGGTTTGGGCAAAGGAGGGGGTGAGATCGAAGTGATCAACCAAGTGATGGATTGGGCAGTTTAGAGCACGGGATGGAGGTGTATGGCTGTGACTTTGAGAGGTTGGGAGAGAGGAGACTTCAACGGTTTTTGAGGTGGGGTTGCATGGTGATGGGGCGGGGCCATGTGGAGGTGTTGCAGACCAAGGGAGACGCCGTGGAGTTGCTGCACAGTGGGAAGATACGGCCAATTCACTGGAGTTGCAGTCCGCCGAAGCAGCAGCGGTGGGGGCGACTTTGATTGAGAAAGGAGGAGACCGTGAAGAGGGCTGCAATCTGGGAAAATGATGGAGCAGGTTGGTGTGGAGATGGTGGTAGCAGCAGCGTGGAGATCTTAGATCTGGTGGTTGCTGGTTCCTGTTCGTGGGACGCACCACCTAATGGCCTGCAAGATGGTGGAGAAGGGAGGTGCTACCAGAGGTCGTAGTCCATGGAGGCGTGCACAGGCGGCTGTGCAAGAGGCGGTCGGAGTTGCAGCGTGCACTCCGGTCGGTGAAAGAAGAAGAAGAAGACAGAGGAGAGAAGAAGAATAGAAGGGGTTGCTGTGCGGTGATATTCGCTCAATCCTTATAGCGGTGCTATTTGCTGTGCCATTATCCTTATAGCGATGTCGCATTCTCCTGCGTAAAACTTATCTTTTCGTCGACTTTTTCATGTAAAAGTTTCTTCTATTGTGTATAGCGCATTCTTTGGACGAAAATTGACTATTTGCATACGCATTTCGGATAGTCTAGATATGAAGCCGTTTTGATTAAGTCTCATTACGCGCTTTTCTCTCGCAGGAAACCCGATCGGGTGATTTTCGAGACTTACGGGCCCACGATCAACCATAGAAGCCTAATATCAAAGCTTAAGGAGTCAACAAGCTATGACAAGAAGATACCGGCCAGATAAAGAACCAAGAGAGAGGCAAAGCTGAAGACCAAGAGACGGGCCAAAGTGATTCAAAGTCGCACCAACTGATATAAAATGACGGCTTACGTAATTGGTGAAGCCAACGGAAGATTACATTGAAGATCAGGGTTCATGACCCTCCGCCAGCTCTTTTGTCTTTACTTTGTATTATTTTCTCCCTCCTCTCTCCTAATTCTCTCTCCATCTCTCTAGACTCTAATATCTAACTCGTAGATCATCTCATCCTACAATTAGATCCCCAGATCTACCATCTGATCCCCCTCTCCATGATCGAATTGCCTATATCTCACCATCCGATCCTTAGATCGATCATCCTAACCCTCCGATCTCCATCATCTAACCTCAGATTTTCTCTCCTTTAGCTTTATTCCATCTCTCATAGTTCTTCTACCGTTAGATCTTCAATTCGACCGTTAGATCATTCATCTGACCGTTGGATCTCTCCAGATCCTACGGTCTGCCAATTGTGGACCTAGTCAAACCGCTACCTCATCTCATCTAATTATCATAGTTTCATCATCTAACAGCCCCCATGGCCAAGTGGCCCACAAGCAAATTGGAAACCCATGCCCACTGGCCAACATGTGGCATGCTTGGTATTGGCCCAAAAAGCTTACTACTCTAATGGTCCACTGGCTCACCTATCCTATTTGACCAACATGTGGCATTTCATGGGCCATTATTCTACTGGCCCACCTATGCTTAGGGCCATGCAACCGCTAGCTGACATGTGGCATGCTTAGTAATGGCCAAAAGACCATTATCTTATGGCCTACCCACTAACGGGCCATCACGTGCACTAAAACCTCCCAAGCCCATGAGTTAGAACCTCACAAGCCCACAACTCCAGTCCATGTGAGAAGTGGTCAACCTTGACCACTTCTCATCCTCTCCACGGTTTCTCTTTCACGTGGGCATTCCTTATCTCATGGACCCCACAAAGATCCATTCTCTAAGGAGAGAAAACCGTCTTAATCCCATCTCTCTTCTTATAAGAGAAACCAAAAAGAGGAGAAGATCGGTTCCCTCCCCCATCCTAATCTCCTCTCTCTTCTTCTGTCAATCTTAACCTTCCCTTTAAACGTGATCTCAACCACGTCTTCCATCTCTTTGTTGCAGGTGCGTCGTCGTGGAGGAACAACAACCAGCCACAAGCGCTCCACCTCGGCGTCTTCATCACTTCTGGGTAAATTTGCAAGTCGTGCTCCTCATGGCTCACTGTTCTTCTCCATGTACTGGTTCCCTCCCCCTTCATTTTCTTCCTCTCCTTCTTCTCCTCCACGGTCAGCAAGTTCCAGCCGGCAAAGCATCTCCACCAGCAACATCTTACCTCATCTTCCCTCTTGGTTCTCATCTCGCTCGCTCCTTGTGAGCACTCATAGTGTTCTCTACTGCAGCCTCCTGTAACCTCTATTTCAGATGGCAATACCTCCATTGACACCGGTGAGAAATTCCTCCAATCTTTGATCCACGTCACCAGCCAACTATACAACCATCTCCACCGTTCCTCCTCTAATCACAGCAGGTAAGTGCTTCCTTTCCTCCTTCTTCTTCTCCTTCTTCTTCTTCTTTAACTTCACCGGAGTTGCACCTGCAACTTCGATCATCTTCTACGGCGAGATTTTCTTCTCCTCATGCTCCACCTACTAGTGCTTCTTCTTCTTCTACAACCCACCACCTTGCTGCCAAGAGCAGCAAAGAGCAACCACCGTTCTGCTCCTCTTCCACTTCTCCTCCAGCCGATCTACAACACCATCATCTCCATTGATTGTCGAAGTTGCATACCAGCAACTCCGTCAAACGCAATCTGTTGTCACTACAGTTTCCACTCCATCTCCTCACCTTCAGCCGCCTGCTGAAGATCATTCACGGCCTGTTAGCCCGTGCACTTGCTCTCCTCTCTCCCTCATTCTTCTTCTTCTTCTTCTTCATCTTCTTTATTTTTCATCGGAGTTGCAGACTTGCAACTCCGTTCACTTCTATTCTCCAAAACTAGCCAGTTCTCTTCTTTGACCAGCCTTTCAAGATCCAACGGCCAGATCTCACCTAGGATCTCTCCAACAGTCTAGATCAACAAGACACTAGATCCCACCATCTCCTTCACGAGCCAGTCCACTTTTCACAGGATCAACAACCCACGGTTGCTGTTGCTCTCCTCCTTTGAGCTCCACCAGTCCATTGTATCCATTGAACGGACCTGCACTTCCAACTTTCACCATAGGCAGCTCTATCCAAACCAGCAACAGCATGGTCCCATCCACTGTCGTCTTGCAGCTGCAAGTTACCTCTCAAAACGCAACTGAACATCCATCTTGCTGTGTGTTCTTCACCTTGCTGGACGTACCAGCAACATGTCCCCACTGGACAAGATCGCCATCTTGCTATCCTCCACAGCCCTTGCAGATCCATATCTCCCTTGCTGAACCACGTGCAGCACCATTCCATAAGTTTGAACAGCTGGCCATGCACTAGCGTGCTCCTCACCACTCCTTCCTTGCTGCACTTGCAACCGAGTTGCATCTTCATTCACCACCACTTCACCTCCATCTTCTCCTAACGGTGAGCAATTCCTCTCCCTTTAAGGTAATCTCTCTCTCTTGCCTTTCTCTATCAACCTTCTTCTCTCTTGGGCCCATATTAGTGACAGTGATGTGGGCAAAAGAGTGTGCATCTCTAGCATTCATAGTGTTATCTTGTTATTTATTTCCTTATTTAATCATTTCTTTCTCTTCTCTCTACTTTTTCTCTCTAATCTTCCCTTTCTCTCTCTAAATTCTAGATCTTCTCTCTCTAGAATTATTCCATCTCTCTAGATTCCTCTTTCCAAATCTCACTTTATCTCTCTGAGCATTTTCTCTCTCTATATTCCTCTATGTCACTTTCTCTCTCTAGCTTTACATCACTTTTTCTCTCTACCCCATTTCTCTCTCTAGATTAGTTTATATTTTGAATGCTTTCTAGATTAATTTTACTTAAGTTGATTCCTTTTTGTAAGTACTTTGATTAATTATTAAATTGAAATCCCTTTATTCATTGTGTTTTCATCTCATTTGATTTATGCTAATTAGTTGATAAAAGTCTCACCAAAAAGCTTGTTTTAAAAATTGACCTTAATCACCTTTCTCAACCCTTCCATCATTTATAACAGATTTCCTTTAATTTGTTCTTTATTTGCCCTAACCCCGAGTGCGGACGATATCCGACATGAGCCGCTGTGCAAGTCTGCATTTTTACAGATTAAGTGAACCAATTCGGAGAAATTACAAATATTGTTGAACTTTAGGGTTTCCGTAACCAACGACGCGGAAAAATCTTAAATTTCATGCGGCAAGGTGAGGAGGCAAAAGAAGAATAGAAGAAGCAGAAGAGGAAAGAGGAAGTGTAGGCGGCCGGAGTTGCTGCCTGCAACTCCAGCAAGAAAAGAGAAGAAGAAGAAAAGGAAGGAAGAAGAGAAGGGAAGAAGGAGAAGGAGAAGGGGGGAAGGGAGAAAAAGAGGAGGAGAGAGGAGAAGGGCTTCGCCGGTTTCAATGGAGTTCACCGGAGTTGCTGGTTCCAACTCCGGCAATTTCTTTTTTTTTTCTTTTCTTTTCCGGCAACCGCCAAGCAGACCAACGTTGCTGTCGAAGAGAAGAGGCAGCAACGTTTTTCAAGCAAGAATGAATAGTGGAAGGATTAGAGGGGGTTAGAAGTGAGAGAGTTGTGGGGGAGGGAACCGACCATGACGTGGGGAGAATGGGGTTTTTATAAGGGTAGGGTTAGCATGGGTTAGGGTGCGTTTGGTTGGCACATCAAAAATGCATTTTTAAAAAAAAGCTTTATCAAACATGCCTTGGGGTTTTGAATTGGGGCTAAGTGATGCGGGGCCTTTGATGAACGTGAGGTGATCGCTAGGCCGTATGATGATGAGATGGGATGATTAAGAGAGTGGAATGATGGAGATCAGGTGATCAATCAATCGATCGGATGATCGCCAGGTTGATCAGATGATGAATAATCAGTTGGTCAGATGGTGAATCAAATGGCGATCGAATGGTGGATTTGATGGATGATGTTGATGACTCAAGGAGAGAGAGTTGGTTAGAGTTAGGAGAGAGAAAAGTAGGGTTTTAGAGAGAAGAGAGAATTAGGGGAGATGAAAGAGAGGAGAGAAAATTAGGGGGGATGAGAGAGAAAACATCAAAAAATGGAGAGAAAAGTACTGGTAGAGGGTCATTGTGTCCCTCCTCACACTTCACCAGTAGAGCGGACCATCATTTCTTGTTTATTCATGTGGCTTTAAACGCTTTGGTCCGTCTCTTGGTCATTGGCTCTCCCGCTCTCTTCGTTCTTTGGCCGGCTCTTCAATCCTCTTGTTTGAAAATAAGTATTTTCCGCGTCGTTGGTTACGGAAACCCTTGATTCAACACAATTTGTAATTATCCGAGATTTCCTACAAAATTAAACGATTCTTTGCACAGTGGGAAGTGTCGGATGTCGATCCGCACTCGGGATTAGGGATTAGCAATTTATCAGAACTTCTGACCTTGGGAAGTGCTCGAAACATGCTGGAGAGGGTGAGAATGATGGATTGGATTTAAACATACTCTTGGAGACATTATCTATATTAAACTACTCGAAAAATAAATGAAAATAAATGCACTTATAGAAGAATTCAAACATAAAAATCTAGTTATTTATTGAATCATACTTAACTTACAATGCTTTATAAATTGTTTGCCAATACAAATAACAACTAAATAAATTAACTAGAAAGCATTAAGAAATGATTTAGAGAGAGAGAGAGAAAGAAGAGAGGGAAAGGGATGCTCTAGAGAGAGAAAATGTAGAAAAAAGAGAGAACTAAATAGAGAAAGCTAGAGAGAGAAAGGAAGAGAGAAAAAGAGAACTAGAGAAAAGGTAAGAGGTAGAGAGAGAACATCTTACCATTTACCAGATTTGGGTGGTGTGGCCGAGAGAATGAGCCCGAAGAGTGGTCTAGCCATGACGATGTGCGGAGAAGTGGATCCAGGCTCGGTATGGTGACGTGCTCGGCAAAGATGATAATAGAGATCACCGGTGGAGTTCCAAGGAGGATGAAAACGAGGGGATGCAAGTGCCTCTAATGGCAGCCACCTAGGAGAACCAGGTAGGGGGCGGTAGAGGAGATCTTCCTCTCCTCTTTTCTTTTTTTTTTTTTTTTGGTTTTGTTTTCTTCTTTGGGAAAGATGGTGGGGAACGATTAGAGAGTGCACTGCTGCTACTATTGATGACGGTGGTTGTGGTAGCGGTTCGTTGTGGTGGTTCTGCTGGAGAAGGCGGAACTAGGAGGAGGGCGGAGCTGCTGCAAAGTTGGGCGGTGGTGGATGTGGTTGCTGCTGGTGGTGTGCAGCTACAAAACCAGCAAGTGGTGATCGATGGTGAGGCAGTAGAGGATAGCAATGGAGAGGGCGATGTGGAGAACGGCTGAAGGAAGGAGAGTGAATGAAGCTAACGGCCTGCAAGGTTGCAGGCCATAAACTTGCAGGTGTAGGCGCTGTTCACAGCAAGGCAGCGTGGAAACATGGGGAGTTTTCTTGCTGGTTCGCCCAGCAAGAAGGAAAGTTGGTTACGACTGGCTATTGAGGAGGGTAATCGAAGAGGGGTTGACGGCTTGGAGTTCTGAAAACTCAAGAGAAGAGAGATGATGGTGAACCAGTCCGGCGAACACGCAGGCGGCGAAGTTGGCGAGTTGGTGGTGCGCTGGTTCTGCTTTCGACGCACCTGCAAGAAGGAGAGGAAGAAGAAGAAGAAGAAGAAAGGGAGGAGAAGAAGAGGAAGGGGATTGGTTGATGGGGTTATGCAGGTGATGGCTGGAGTTGCAACCTGCAACTCCGGCGAAAACGTTAGGAAGAAGATGAAGAAGGTGGAGGAGAAGTGGAGGAAAACAGCGGCCAAGAGAGGGGGAAAAGGGGCAAGAGAGTTTTTGGGAGAGAATGGAAGAGATTGGAGGGGGATTAGGGTTCAAACGAACCCTTCTCCCTCCTCTTATAAAGCTCCCTATTTCCTTTAATGGAAATAGGGTATTTTTGAAATAAAAAAAATCTACTTTTCTATGGGGAATCTCCCCAATTAGTGGACCCCCCATTTAATTAAAATTATTTTGAAATTCGCGGGGTCCACTAACTGGTCGAACAGTGGGTCGATGAAGATGGGCCCGGCTATTGGCCCACATGGATTGATGATGTCCATCGTCTCACAAGATGATGTGACAGACAGTCTGATGGCGACCGGATGGATGGTGACTTGATTGGGACCCAGATTTGTAGATCGACGGATCTAGAGAGATCCAACGGTCCGATGGAAGATCCAACGGTCAGAAAGCTAAGGGAGATGAGACAGAGCCAATAGACAGGAGTTCTGGGGTTAGATCAGTAGATTCGAGGACCGAGAGATGAAGAGAGAGAGAATAAGGAGAGATGAGAGAGAAAATATCAAAAAATGGAGATAAAAGTATTGGCAGAGGGTCTGGAACCCTGGTCTTCACTGTGACCATCCTCACGCTTCTCCAGTAGAGTAGACTATCATTCCTTGCTAACTCATGTGGCTTTAAATGCTTTGGTCCGTCTCCTGGTCATTGGCTCTCCTACTCTCTTTGTTCTTTGGGCCGGCTTTTCGATCCTCTTGTTCAGCCCGTAATAGGCTCATATCTTCTAAACATAGCCTGTGGACTCTTTAAGCTTTGATAATGGACTTTCATGATCCATGTGGGCCCACAAGTCTCGAGAATCATCCAATCAGGGTTTCCTGCGATAGAAAAAGCGCGTAATGAGACTTAATCAGAACGGCTTAATATCTAGACTTCTAAAAATATGTTTAATGCATGCAAATATACCATTTCGTCCAGAAAAGTGTGTTCCACGCAACAGAAGAGACTCTTACGTAGAAAAGTAGGTAAATAGAGTATTTTACGTAGGAGAATGCAATAACGCTAAAAGGATAATTGCTTAAAATAAGC
Organism: Euptelea pleiosperma; assembly: GCA_035048495.1. Taxonomy (NCBI): domain Eukaryota; kingdom Viridiplantae; phylum Streptophyta; class Magnoliopsida; order Ranunculales; family Eupteleaceae; genus Euptelea; species Euptelea pleiosperma. The sequence continues at coordinate 11,071,669 of CM068544.1, read as the reverse complement.
ACTTTTGAGCGAATATCATTGTTCAGCCTGTATTTGGCCCATATCTTCTAATCATAGTCTGTTGGCTCTCTAAGCTTTGATAATGGGCTTTCATGATCGATGTGGGCCCGTAAGTCTCGAGAATCATCCAATCGGGGTTTCTTGCGATAGAAAAAGCGTGTAATGAGACTTAATCAGAACGACTTTATATCTAGACTTCCGAAAATGTGTTTAATGCATGCAAATATACCATTTCGTCTAGAAAAGTGTGTTTTACGCAACAGAAGAGACTCTTACGTAGAAAAGTGGATAAATAGAGCAATTTTACATAGGAGGGTGCGATAACGCTAAAAGGATAATTGCTTAAAATAAGCACTTTTGAGCGAATATCACTCATCATACACCTTTGAAAAGTTGCGGGTGCATTGCAGAGGACAAAGGGTATGCGTTTGTAGGCAAAAGTGCCAAAGGGACAGGTGAAAGTTGTCTTATTGTGGTCCTCAGGGGCGATGGGTATCTGATTGTACCCTGAGTAGCCATCAAGAAAGTAGTAATAGGAGTGACCTACTAGTCTCTCAAACATCTGATTGATGAAAGGTAAAGGAAAATGATCTTTTCTTGTGTTGGTGTTGAGTCGTCAGTAATCAATATAGACTCTCTACCCTTTCTTGAGGCGTTGGGTGACCATTTCCTTATGCTCATTCTCTACCACTGTGAATCTTGCCTTTTTTGGGGACAACATGAATCGGAATCACCCCATTTGCTGTCCGAGATGGGGTAAATGATACCCGCATTTAACAATTTGAGCACTTCATCCTGAACAACTTCTTGCAGGATAGGGTTCAACCTCCTCTGGTGTTCTCGAGATATTTTTGATTCATCATCGAGATAGATATGATGTTGGCAGACGGAGGGGTCGATGCCACGAATATCGTATATAGTCCATCCTAAAGAAGATTTGTGATGGTTGAGCAACCCTAGAAGTTTCCTACATTCACTAGTGGACAAAGCAGAAGCAATAATGATTGGGTAGGTTTCCTTAGGACCTAGATAGGCATAGGTGAGATCTGTAAGAAGAGGCCTGAGCTCCAATTTTGAAGTAGGTGGATCAGATGAGTTTGTCACAGACGACATAGATAGGATAGGTTTGACCTCAGTAGGTAATGGGAGGATGGGTTCTCTGGCCATGGTTATCAGAGGCTCAAACTCGATGAGTGGAGTGGGGATATTGATCAGTGGAGCAGTCTCCAATAGATCATTAAGATCAGAAATGGCTGAATCTATTTCAAAGTCAGCCCCAAAGTGTTCTAGACACCATTTCAGAATATCTTTGGTAGAGTCTAAAATTAGACTCTCAATGGCACACATTTCATCGATCCCATTGCGGTCAGCAACCTGTCGCATTAGACGGAAGATATTGACCTCAGCTTCGAGATTATCGAAAGCAATGGACATGTTTCCATCCCTTGTGCATTCGCGGTGGCAAGGATGGGCAGTCTAAGATGACCAGGATGCGGTTATCCTGACATGGCTCTGTGTCAAGGACGATAAAGTCCATAGGGTAGTAGAAGTCAGCGACTTTTACCAAGACATCTTCAATGATTCCTCTTGGAATCTTGATGGACTAATCAGCCAGTTTCAGAGTGACTTTCGTAGGCTTCATATCTTTCAATCCTAGCTACTGATATACCAAAAATGGTATGAGATTGATGCTCGAATCTAAGTCTAGCAAGGCAGTGCAACTGAAGTTATTTCAAATGTCGCATTGGACTGTAGGGCTGCTAGGATCCTTATGTTTGATCACACTGTTGCGTTGTATGAACGCGGTGGCTTTAAGAAAGCATCCTTGGGTACGTGCATACGCTGCTTGACAGTGCACAAGTCCTTGAGGAACTTGGCATAGGAGGGGATTTGCTTGATAGTAGAAAAGAATGGGATATTGATCTGGACGTCTTTAAAGACGTCTAGGATTTTTGAAAATTGCTGATCCCCCTTAACTTGGACAAGTCTGTCCAGGAAGGGAGGCTTTAGTCGACAAATGGGTTTGTCTTTAGCCTAAGATTTCTGCACAGTGATATCTAATTTGGGTGCAGAGGTGGATTTGGAACTGGGTACCTCTGTGCTAGTATTGGGTGCTTGAGATGGCATCGATGGTTGTTTTACTCCCATGTCTATAGTTCTACTGGATCGTAGGGTGGTGACAGCTTGGACCTCACCCTGATAATTCTCATTCTGGTTATGGGATTGGGAACCTATCTCATATACTACCCCCTTGGCATTCCCTTTCAGATTGGCTATGGGTTGGCTGGGGAATGTGCTTTTCGCCTTCTTAGCTTCTAAGTTGCCTAAGCGTTGCTTGAGGCATTGCATGGATTGCTGTTGCTGAGTGATGAATTGGGCAAGAGGTCCTCTATACTAGGTTTAGGGACAAAATGTTGAGGTGCAGCTAAGGGAAGCTGAGGCACCAATTCTCTATTAGAGCTCAGTGGGGCACTATAGTTGTAGGAGGGAGATGGAGCGGGGACAAGCTATTGAGTCTGAAAGGTCTGAGGGGCTCTTTAGTTAGTTACTCTGAAAGGTACTCAATTGACCAGAATACTGACCCTGCCCGGTTCTGATTAGACGCTGGAACTGCCGGTTCTAATTAGACGGGTATTGACCTTGCTGGTACTGACCCTGATTGTATTGCATGTTGGATTGATTAAACCCATGAGAATATGTGCCTTGGGGTTGTCGCTACTGTTCAGCAAGCTATTGCCTCTAGAAGAAGTTGGGGTGGTTCCTCGTGTCGAGATGATATGATTGACTATACGAGTTTTGGGTGTGTGGTTTGAATGTGCTAAAAGCACAGACTTCTTCCTGTATTGGAAGGGCACATCCTTCGTTAAGAGGACAATGTTCAGTTGTGTGGTAGGGCTGCATACAGAGATTGCAAGAGTCCATTATGTTCTCGTGATCCACATTCATCAGTTGGGTAGATTTATGAGCAGGTTTCTAGACAGAGACAGTCAAGGCAAATACAGACTTAGTTAGCTCATGAATGAAGGATCTCAGCTTAGTATCTATTGTAGCTTCATGTTTCTTGGTGGTCCTTTGGACCGGAGTAGTGCGATTGAACACTGAGTCAGTTGTCCAATGTTGAGAGTTTTCCCCTAACTCTCCTAAGAATTTGCAAGCTTCGGTTGGAGTCCTGTGCATGAATTTTCCCTAGCACATTGACTCTACCATGGTTCGAGACTCATTAGTAAGTCCTTTATAGAATATGTGGACAAGATTTCCCTTGTCAATGATGTGGTGGGGACACTTTGTCAGATAGTCCTGAAATCTATCCCACGCTTTAAAGAATTTTTCATCAAACTTCTGTCTGAAGTCCTAGATGAGTTGCTTCATCTGGTTAGTCCGAGTCATGGGGTATAATTTGGACATTAATTTTTCCACTAACTCTTTCCAACTACTGATTGAGTTAGCGGGTAGGGAGTAGAGCCAATCTGAGGCTCGATCTTTAAGCGATAATGAAAATACTCGCAGACGCACATTGTCATCGTCAAGATTTTGGTTCTTGAAGAGCAAGATGACATGTTGGAATTCTCTAATATGGGAATACGGGTCTTCTCTTGGGAGGCCATGAAAGGTTGACAGCATTTGTATTGTTTGTGGCCTGATCTCAAACTACACTACCGTAATAGGTGGAAGAACGATGCAGGTGGGCGGATTAGCTGAGATCGGCGCAAACGTCTCGATAAGAGGTCATTCGTCCGCCATTTCTACAAACGTAGTTTTTCTGGGAGAGGTGGGAGGTGAGAGAGATGGTGAGGGAGTCAGTGAAGAATCTACTATAGGGAAGTGATCCTCAAATCGAATCAATCGTTTGTTCGGGCGAGTCCAAACGGACATACGCTTGAAAAGCAAGCCCTAGACTTGGAAAAAAGTTGCCACAGGAGACACGAGTCTAGCAATCCTAGATGATGCAGTCTGAGAGCAAATATAATTGATTTTTTCCCCTTTTTGTCATACATTAACAAAGGGAAGAATCCAAATAATGAGATGAAAAAAAATATTAATGATAGCACAATATATCATCATCATAAATCCACCACAAATATATCAGAACAAAATACCATCCAAATAAATAGATATGACCATCAGTGCTGATCCAAATAATCATCAAATAGATAAAAGATCCCATCACACAATATATCAAACAACCATACCATCCAAATATAAATATATATGGTCAACAGATTGACCCAATAAACCACAATGTCTAATCTCTCATAACCACACAAGTACTAAGGTATCTCAGTATCAAATAGTACAGACCAATAGTATCAATTAATACATCCCAAAAGAAAATGTATTACTGATCTAAAAGAAGAGCAACCGTGCTCTAATCATAATCTCCGTCCCCATCTCTATAATCATCATCTGCATCATCTTCTTCTTCTTCTTTGTCATCTGCATTGTCATCTTCATCATCATCTTCATCTTCGTCTTCGTCTTCATTTGTAGCCGCAGAAGGAACAGTGGACTCCTCAGGAGATGACTCTGGATAGTCAAGATGCTGAGATCGAAGAAAGGAATTATACACTATTGTCGTAGAGAAAAATTTTCAATCAACGCACAAAGATTATCCAACTTGGATGAAAGACCTGCAATGGATGCAGATACAGAGGGACGGTGAGATATAGAACTCGGAGCAGAAGCAGAAGTAGAAGAATCACCTACTAGCTTCTTACTAAAAGTGGCTTGATTAATATGTGAGATTTGATGCAGTGTTTCATCTGAGTCAAGAATATGAACTTTGAAATGAGTCAAATTTTTAAAACCAAAATGCCAAATGGCAAAGACCGCTTGCTATTTTCAATTGCCAAATTTTCAACCATCAGATGGAAAATAACAGAAGGACCACAGATACGAGTGCCTTGAGAGACACAATACAAGATGTACTGAATGTAGGGTCTGATCTCACTATGATGTTCTGCATTTGGGACCAAATTATAGGAGAAGATCAGCCCTAACAAATGGTACATGGGAAGTAATTCCCGAGTAGCCAAATCAATGTTCCACTGAACTATCTTCCCACAAATAGCTTTAGAGATAGCCTTTTTGTTCTTTAGTGGCAAGGAAGGGGGAAAAATTCTTCAATTAGGTACATGAGGAAGACCAGTAATCTTTGAAATCAAAGATAGAGTGATTTTGAACCTAACTCCCCTGACCTCAGAATAAAGAAAGGGGGACCTTCTGGATCATGGTTATTAAGGTTTTAGTAAAACATTCTAACTAGTTCAGGATATGCAAAACTAGAAACTAAAAGAAGTTTAGACCAACCTACCAAGTTTAGAAGATTAAGGATTCTAGTCATGGTCACTTCCTTCTCAATTACCCCACGTTCCACAGCAACAACTCTTTTAACATAGGTCTTCATGAAACTAGCCCTGGCTATGGGATTGATGAAGAGACTAGGAGGATAGGAATCACTAGAGGATGATTCACCTCTTGTTCTTTTCCTTTGAGGTGCCATTGAAGGAAAACCAAAGAGATTTCACCAAAAATGGGTAATGGTAAGAGTAGAAATCTCTAGAAAAGAGATTAGATTTTGGGGGCTAATAGGTTTCTCCAAAGGGAATGGGAGGCTACAAAATAAATTTTTATAGTTCCAAACAAAGTTTCTAATGACCCAAAATCGATTTGAAACAATTTATAACCGAGGGCGGTTGACCGGGCATGGGTCGACCCGTCTGCATAATCGAATAGGTAATTTGGGCGCGAGGCGCGGTTGACCGGTCGAAATGGTCGGTCGATCGGTCATGTTCGGTCGACCAGACCTTTTGTTCGGTCGGCCTAAGCCTGCAAAACCAATTTCAAGAAAAAAACTCAAAATATTTTTTCTTCGGTCGACCCGACTTCTGATATTCGCTCAAAAGTACTTATTTTAAGCCATTATCCTTATAGCGATGTCGCATTCTCCTACGTAAAACTTGTTTTTTCGTCGACTTTTCCACGTAAGTGTTTCTTCCATTGCGTAGAATGCATTCTTTAGACGAAAATTGACTATTTGCATGAAATATACGCATTTTGGATTGTCCAGTATCAAGCCGTTTTAGTTGAATCTCATTACGCGCTTTTTCACTTGCAGAAGACCCTATCGGGCGATTCTCGAGGACTGGTGGGCCCACTATCAACCAAAGAAGACTTCTATCAGAGCTTAAAGAGCTAGCATGCTAGGATAAAAAGATAGAAGACATGTAATGGCAAAGCTAGAGGATCGTAGAGTTGGAACAAGGACTAAGAAAGAGAAGAATACCTAGAGACCAAGAGAAGGACTAAGGTGTTAAAGGCCACACCAATTGACATCAAAGGATAAGTTTGACTAATTGGTGGAGCGGACGAGAGAGAATAAAGAAGATCAGGGTTCAAAACCCTCTAATGTTATTATTTTTATCTCACCTTTCTCCTATTTCTCTCTCTATCTATTTTGGCCCATAACCCAAGCCCATGACCCAAGCCCATGCCCCATGACCCATGCCCATGCTCACTTGCAATAGAAGAGAGAATCGATCTCACTTGACCGATTCTTCTCTCCCCCATCTCTCTATCCTAACTAACCGATTCCCAACCGTTGGATCTAAAGAGATTCAACGGTCTCCCTTTGAACAACAAATTCACATCACCTTTAAGAAGAGATCTACGATCTCTTCTTCTTTGGGTTCCCTCCCTCTTCACTTGCTCTACTCCTTCTTCTCTTGATCCCCTATCTTCTCTCGATCTTGATTGCTCCTCCTTTTGGAGCACTTAAGCACTTGCTGCCACTCCTCTTTGCTGCCTCCACTTCCATTCCTCTTCACCATTAATTTCAGCGAGAAGCTCACCGGAATTGCCAAACACAACTTCTCCTTCCCATTATCCTTCTTCTTCATCTTTTCTTGTCTTGGCCGGAGTTGGTATGCAACTCCGGCTGCCAGCTAACCACCTCTTTCCAAGCCACAAACCTGATATTCGCTCAAAAGTGCTTATTTTAAGCAATTATCCTTTTAGCGTTATTGCATTCTCCCACGTTAAAATACTCTATTTATCTACTTTTCTACGTAAGAGTCTCTTTTGTTGCGTAGAACACACTTTTCTGGACGAAATGGTATATTTGCATGCATTAAACACATTTTCGAAAGTCTAGACATGAAATCATTCTGATAGAGCCTCATTACGCGCTTCTTCTGTCGCAGGAAACCCCGATGGGACAATTCTCGAGACTTGCAAGCCCACATCGATCAGGAAAGCCCATTATCAAAGCTTAAAGAGCCCACATGCTATGACTAGAAGATATGGGCCAAATATGGGCTGAATAAGAGGACCAAAAAGCCGGCCCAAAGAACGAAGAGAGTAGGAGAGCCAATGACCAAGAGACGGACCAAAGCGTTTAAAGCCACATGAGTCATTAAAGAATGATAGTCGACTCTACTGGAGAAGCGTGAGGATGGTCACAGTGAAGACCAGGGTTCCAGACCCTTCGCTAGTGCTTTTCTCTCTATTTTTTGATACTTTCTCTCTCATCTCTCCTTATTCTCTCTCTCTCTTCATCTCTCGGTCCTCGAATCTACTGACCTAACCCCAGAACTCCTGCCCATCGGCTCTATCTCATCTCCCTTAGCTTTCTGACCGTTAGATCTTCCATCGGACCGTTGGATCTTCAATCGGACCGTTGGATCTCTCTAGATTCGTCGATCCACCAATCTGAGTCCCAATCAAGTCACCATCCATCCGATCGCCATCAGACTGTCTGTCACATCATCTTGTGAGACAATGGACATCACAAATCCATGTGGGCCAGTAGCCGGGCCCATCATCATCGACCCGCTGTCCGACCAGTTAGTGGACCCCGTGAATTTCCAAAGAATTTTAATTAAATTTCAAAAAAATGGGGGGTCCACTAATTGGGGAGATTCCCCATAGAAAAGTAGATTTTTACTTAAAAAAAAAAAAAAAAAAAAATTTATTTTTTTTATTTCAAAAATACCCTATTTCCATTAATGGAAATAGGGAGCTTTAAAAAGAGAAGGAGAGGGGTTTGTTCGAACCCTAATCCCTCTCCCATCTCTTCCTCTCCTTCCCCCAAAGCTCTCCCTTCTTTCCCTTCGCTCGTTCTCCTCCTTTCCTTCTTCCTCCTCCTCTTCTCTTCTTCTTCTTCTTCTTATTTTCCAACACCGATCCGCCCTCCTCCTTCTTCTTCTTCGACTCCATTTTCTCCACGATCTGCTGCATCTTCACGACCTGCAACACTAAGTTGCAGGTCTGCTACCTCAGCCCTCCATTCACGGCCTGCTGTACAAGCCCAAGCACCTGCAACAACTCCGGTAAAACGAAAAAAAAAAAAAAAAAAAATTTTTTTAAGATCACCGGAGTTGCAGGTTGCAACTCCGGCAACCTCCATTACCGCCTGCACCATCATCTTCTTCTCCCCACGCTCCTCTTCTCTCCTCTCTTCCCACTCTAAACCACCATCATTCCCCCACTTCCATATGCTCTCTCCCACGTTTTCACGGACTGGATCGCCTCCCAAGCTCCTCAACGTTCTGATCTTTCCTCTCCAAAAATCCCAGCCGTGATCTTCACTTGCTGCCCTCCACCGTTTTAACCACAACAAAAAAAAAGAAAGAAAAGAGAGAGAAGGAAAGAAAGAACAAGAAGATAGAGAAAGGGGTGCAAACCTGGTCCGCATCTCTCCTTGCTGCCACTCTCCTATTTGCCGCCTCCAAGATCCACCACGAGTTGCAGGTCAGCCAGCACACTTGCAAACCATTTCCAAGGTTGCAATCTGCAACTCCAGCCAAGCTGTTCCCCTCCAAGTTCTGGGCATTCTAACGAAACTTGCAAATCTTCACCAGCCGGGCTCCAAACAGCAACCCCACCATCTTCTCAACTTGCTTCTCCACCGTGAAGCTCATACCTGCTGCAACCACCTCACGTCTTCCTCATCTTGGGTTGGCTGTTCAGCAACCCATCGTCATCTCTCACTAGCAAGCAGCCCAAGCCTCCAACGCCTGCAAATCCAAAAGAAAAAAAAAAAAAAAAAAAGGGAGAAGAGAGAGGAGGTACGGTCTTTCTCTCTTGAGCTGGTGTTGCAACTTGCAAACATCAGCAAGTGCTGCCACCAGACGCTTCAGCCACCCCCGGTAGGATCTCAACTTTCTCTCTCTAAATCAGTCTCCCTCTCTCTAGAATTTTTAATTTTCTCTCTCTAGATTTTTTTAATGCTAAGGAGTCATCTTTAATGCTTTGTAACTAGTTCATCTTTCTTGAAATTGTAAGTTACTTTCAAGTTATTCCAATAAATAAAATTATTTATTTCATGCAAAGTACTGTCTTTTATTCTGTGGTTGTTTCTTGAGTAGCTCAGGTCAATTTCTCTCTCTAAAAATCGCCAACAATTATTTTAAATCGATCATCATTCTCACCACTCCATCATTCTTAGTAAAAATTTCTGAGAAACATTCATCATTTCATGTTCACTGCTTGCACAAACTAACCCCGAGTGCGGATCGACATCCGACACGAATCCCTATACAAATCTATCAATTTTGCAGGATAATCGGATCAATATTACAAATTGTGTTGAAGTTAGGGTTTCCGTAACCAACGACGCGGAAAATACCTACTATCAAAACCTGCTGCCTCTTGCAGGTCTCCATCACTTGGAGTGCGCCTCCAGCCACTACGTCCAACATGGTTTGCAAACATCTCTCCACAACCTTGCTTGTGGCCGTAAAAGCTCCATGTTGACCATGGACTGCCAAGCAGTGCTCCCTGCAACCAGTCACCACCCTGTTTTCTTCTCCACAATCGTGCTCCTCTTGAACTACAGGTCATGGTTGTAAGAAACACCTTCACCATCTTCTGTTAGTGCAGCAACTCTCCAAGTGTTCAGTCACCAGATCACCATCTTCCAAGCCTTTGAAGTTTTCGGCGTTAACCTGCTACACATACCTACCACAGCTTCACAATGGGGATCCACATCTCCTAATCTGGCAAGTCTTCTCCTCATTCTCCATCTGCACTTTCTGGCGATCTCCATTATTGCATCACCACTTGCACCTGCTATGAGGTGCTGTTGCCAGCTTGCACACCCTAGTTCACCACACATTTCCTCTCTTGTAGCTGCTAGATACCGCCATTCTCATCTCCACGCACAAAACCTCTTCACCTTGCAGCGTCATCAACACCCACAGCACCGCCACCCTCTCCTCTGCCTTTGTTGGACTGGTGCGCTCCAAACCAGCATGCCTTCCACCACCGATTTTCCTCCTTGAGCCTCTCCTATCCCTCCATCATGAGTTCTTCTTCTTCTTCTTCTTCTTCTTCTTCATCTCCTTCTTCTTCTTCGCCTTCTTCTTTTTCGTCGGAGTTGCAGACCTGCAACTCCAGCTAGCTTGACATTTTGGGCACGTACATCAACTCCAGATCTCCAGCAGCAATCGCCGTCTCCCCCAAGGCAGGCTGGACTTCCTCCGTGTCTTCTTCAAGGTCGAGATCAGACATGCAAAAAAAAAAAAAAAACAAACCAGCTTCTCTTCTAGATCCGTTGCATCCTACAACGTTTACCACCTGCACTAACAGAAAACCACCATTTCCTTCATCGGCCAGTCCCTCTTCTTGCCGGTCAGCAACTCTACAAGTTGCTGCCCTCACTTTCCACACGGTCAACACAATCTGTGCACCTCCCATCACGGTATATTCTTCCTCTCGTGGCCGTGCATCTAATTCCGCAGAGCTTGTAACCACCGGTCAACCTTTCTCCTACCACAGGTGCATCTATATAGCCTGTAGAGAAGAAACTTGCAGGTTCATTCTCTCTTGCATGCATCACCTGAAGGTGCTATGTGACTGCTATTCGCTCAAAAGTGCGTATTTTAAGCAATTATCCTTCTAGGGTTATCACATTCTCCTACGTAAAACTATCTTTTTTATCAACATTTCTACGTAAGAGTTTTTCTCATTGCGTAGAACACACTTTTCTGATTAAAATGGTATATTCGCATGCATTCATACGCATTTATTTGACCCACATGCGAAGTCATTCTCATTACGCGATTTTTCTATCGCAGGAGCACTAATCGGGCAATTTTGATGGAATGCGAGCCCTCAATCAACTTCAAGAACCTAGGATCAAAGCTCAAGAGCCAACAGGCTGAGGATGAGGAGATATAGGTCAAAGACGGGAAGAGCCAGAGAGTCGAAAGAATTGAGGGACGATCAAGAGAGAAGGAGAGACAAGCCCTTAAAGAAGAGACTAAGGAGATTAAAGCTTGTCAACTAACACAAGATGATGAATTGCTCAGTTGGTAAAGCATGTAGAAGACCAAGTCAAAGACCAGGGTTCAAGACCCTCTGCTAGCATTTCTCTCTTTATTTTATAATATTTTCTCTCTCCTCTCTCTAAACTTCATCATCTCTCCTCTCTCAAATCTGAATCATCCGATCCTTTCTACCTTCGCAATCACTCAATCCTACAGCCTACCTTGGTCGATCTCCACCATCTGATAATCATCATCCATCTCGACCCCCTCTCAATCCCTCTCCACACCGCTGCACCTTCCACGTTGTTGTGTCTCTCCACAGCAGCCACCAGTTGAAGCCACCTCCTCCATTGCTATTCTCTACCATTTCATCTCCACGCACAGCATCCCCCAGTCCACATTACCGCCTTCACCAAACCATTGCCGATTCAACCTGCAACTTGGCAGCGTCTCCATTGAAGCAACCCCTCTACCTGCTAATCAACGGCCTACAACCACTGTAGGTTGTCAGTCCATAACCGATCCATCTCCAGTAATTTTGGGCTCATCAATCGGCTCCTCACTAATTTCTCCAACTCTTGCAACTATAGTAAGAACCTTCTCTCTCTAGTTCATTGAAAACCCATCTTTATCTCCTCTCTTCTTAGTTTAGCTTGTGGTTATTTAATTGTCTCAATATGAAACTGTTTTCATGTAAGCACTTGTTTGAATCAATGAAGAATAGTTTTATTTCTTTCTCTATTAAATTTTCTTAATTTACTTATCTATTTCTCAACTTTCTCTCTCTACCTAATCCCTTCATCTTTTGTTTCTCTCTCTAAAACTCTCTAGATTAGCCGTTTAGTTTGATTTTTGTGTTGCTTGTTTTGATTCCAATATTGTAGTAATTGCTTAATTTTCAATGAATGTAAACTTTGCAAAGTGTAGTTGCATCTCCTCATAGGTCGTGGAAATTTCTCTCTCTAAAAAAATCACTAAGCATGTTTTAATTCGCTTCACCATTCTCACCCCTCCATCAATTATCTCCTCAAATTTCTCGCTAAAATCCATAATTTTATGTCCTTGAATTGTGCAAGCTAACCCCGAGTGCAGATCGACATCCGACATACTTCCACCGTGCAAAAAATAGCTTAATTTTGCAGGAAATTTGGGATAAATTACAAATGAGTTAGAATTAGGATTTTCGTAACCAATGACGCGGAAAAAGCCTAGTTTCAGTGACCTGCCACTATTGAAGGCCCTCTTCGGGTAGTAGCTAAACAGCCACCACCCCACATGCAAACCTCTCCACGTGTCTCTCTTGCTGTTCGTAGCCACCACGTGGCCAAGCTGTGCAAGTATTTCTTCTCTCTTCAACCTGTGTGATAGACGGGAAGGTAATCTCTTCATCTACTTTCTCTTCCTAAGTCTTTTCCTAAATCCTCTTTCTAAAATCCCACTTTCTCTCTCTAAATTCTGATTTTCTCTTTCTAAAATTAGTCTCCTCTCATCCTGTCTCACTTTCTCTCTCTAAACCTCTCTCTACTTTCCCTCTCTAAAGTCACTTTCTCTCTCTATATTTCATTATCTTACTTTCTAGATAGTTTGAATGTTTTTCATTTTAGTTTAAGTGCAAATTTTAATGTAATTCACTCGTTATTTTAATGCAAATTTAATTCGGATATTTATTCTTGCTTTCATTTTATTGTTACTCATTAGCAGTTAATATTAAAAAAATCATGTTTTAATCCCGATCCCATCTCTCTCAATATAACTCTACCATTCTAAGTAGTTTCCATCATTATTGTTCTTTAATTGCCCTAACCCCTAGTGCGGACGATATCCAACACGAGCCACTATACAAGTCTGGATTTTTGCAGGATTTAAAGTAAACAAATTCGGAGAAATTACAAATCTTGTTGAACTTTAGGGTTTCTGATCCAACGACATGGAAAAACCCTACTTTCAACTTTGTAAAAAACTTTTCTAAAAACCCAAGGACCTCGGCAAATTCATCGGTCGGCCAGACAATTTCTTCAATCGGCCCGACTTCGTAAATGCCAATTCCAAAAACCCAATCATCCCAAAATATCACCAATTTACCAAATAATCATATATTCAATAATATCATCAAAGAAATTATATACCCAATATGATATGGTACCAAATATTATTACACAAAAGAATTCAACCAACAATAGTAATTCCAAATTCACAAAAATAATCTAACTCTCATTTTGGATGATTAGATGATTACACTAACTGAAAAACTGAAGATAAGATATTCAACATGGCTTCAATTATTTCAGTTAATACCACATGAAATTAATCAATAATAGAACAAACTCCTATAGACTTCTTCAGATATTCAAATCTGAGCGAATTTAAAGGTTTGGTCAAAATATATGCAAGTTGAATTTCTGTATTCTCATGCTCTAAAGAAATTATCTGTACTTCAACCAATTCTCTAATAAAGTGATGTCTAATATCAATATGCTTGGTTCTAGAGTGTTGTACAAGATTTTTAGAAATACAAATAGCACTAGCGGTAGCACAGAATAAATTCATAGATCCCTGATCAATTCCATAATCTAATAACATTTGCTTCATCCAAATTAATTGGTCACAACAGCTACCAACGGCAATATATTCTACTTTAGCAGTAGACAAAGATATAGCATTATGTTTCTTGATGTGCCAAGCTACCTAACAATTTCTAATATAAAAACACCCACCACTGGTGCTTTTTCGATCATCAGCAATTCCTGCCCAGTCAGAATCAGAATAGCTAGTAATTTTACCATTGAAAAGTCTCAGTTGTCAATCTCAGAATACTTAGTTCTTTGGATATATATATCGTTGTGTCACGAATCCGCTAGAGACTGAAGTGTCAAAGATCAAGTGGACTTTGACAAAACAAATCAAAGAAGAATTAAAGCTAAAGAAAATCAACCCAAGTGTTCAAGATCAACTGAAGACAAAGTCAAGTGATCAAGCTCAACTGAAGACAAAGTCAAGCTCAAGCATGAAGATTTAAAAGATCAGAGTACGTTCTCACTTAACGAACGTTCAACTATGAAGAATCTTGTATTACAATTACTTGCGTAAATCTAAGGGTACACCGCGCTTTGCCAGCGGATCAAGCTTTACCCTAGATGGTTCAGTGATAGTTAGGAATCATGTGCGTATCAAAAAGAGAAATTCTAAAAAATTTAGAAGTGTTTGGTTCTGGACTAAGAGGTCCGGTCGACCGGCCAAAAAGGTGCGGTCGACCCTAACTCTTAGGTTCAAGATTATTTGGTATTTACTTGAGTGGGCCACCGACTAAATGTTTGGTCAACCAAAGTCTGATCGACCGGCCAAACGTGCGGTCGACCCTACCCCTTTCGGATCTCATTTTGACTCAATCTCTTAAGCGATTTTAAGCGCACTTTGGCCCTTCAAACGGCTATATTCGGTTCGGTTCTATTGATGGGAGGCTTGCTTATAAATAAGAGCCCTCTCCCTTCATTAAAATTAACTTAATCAAGAAATCTCTATTCTCCATTCTTTGATTATCATTCTTTAAGTCTAGAGATTTGGAATTTGAGATAGCTTTATCTATGCGAATCTGTACATCCTTTGTAAAGGCTCTAGATTGTTTGAGAGAGCTTCACATGAGCAAATCCAATTCATCTATTGTGAAGACTGCTCTAATTGTTTAAAGAGACTACGAAGGGTATTATTTCCTACAATCATCTTTTTTCAAGATGAGGATCATCATTGGCACAGTATCTCTGTGGCAAATTCTTCGATGAGGATTTACCATTCAATCAAATTCATCAAAAGGTAAATATCTCCTAGAACAAACCTTTTATAATGAATTCAATATTATCAATCCTGAATTGTTCGTGATTGGTGGATGAGTGAGTACTCATCAAATTGAGTTAAGGAAGGTGGAATCCTTGAGAAATCCATTTCTCTAAAATACTACGGGCCTAGTGTGACTCTCTAAGTGAATCGAGAAGTGATTCTCGTATAGATCGAGTTGAGGATTGTAGATCAATGAAAAAAAGGCTTCTCTAAATAGACTACTGACCTAGGCTGAAGCGATTCTCGTTAGATTGAGACTAAGTGTAATCTTAGTTGTTTGATTATTTATTTCGATTGGAAATATTATAATGCATGATTGAAATAATATAATACTACTCGATGTGAGTATTGGACAGTGGACATAGGTGCGGAGTCGCTGAACCACTATAAATCTGAGTCTCGTGTGATTGTGAATTTTTGCAGATTTTGTCTCAGATTTTTCCATATCTATGTTCTGTAGATGATCCTTATTTTGATTATTTGATCATTTTCCTCGTTGTGTGATCATTAATTTTTAATCCATATAGAATCCATAGAGAATTTAAAAATTATCCTATTCACCCCCATCTAGGACATAACATGGTAATTAAAAGAGAATTTCAATTGGTATCAGAGCAAGGCCACTTTGTGATGGGCTTAGTAACCAAAGTGTGATCCTTAGTTCCCTTGGAATAACCATGAGTCGAGAGAAATTCTTTGTGTCTAGACTTCTTCTATTCAATGGTACTAATTATGCCTACTAGAAGGCTAAAATGAGGATTTTCTTAAAATCTCTTGATGAACGGATTTGGGAATCAGTAGAATTGGGATGGACATCTCCTACTATAGCACCTATTGTTGGTGAGATAACTACCATTACTATCAAGGTTAAAATAGAATGGAATGCTAGAGATAAGGAAGCATACACATACACTAATCGTGCATTAAATGCCATACACTATGCTTTATCTCCATAAGAGTTTAAGAGAATTATTGTTTGTGAGACTTCAAAACAAGCATGAGACATTTTGGAAATGACCCATGAAGGAACAAGCTTTGTTAAAGTATCTAAACTTCAAATGCTCACAAAATAGTTTGAAATCATAAGGATGAAAGTTTCACAAACTACTACACTAAATTGAGTGAAATAATTAATTCCATGTGGGGTCTTGGTGAAGCTATTCCTAAACCAAAAATTGAGAAAAATTCTATGGTCTTTACCTGACAGGTTTCACCCTAAAGTAATGGCTATTGAAGAAAGTAACAATATTGATCTAATCAAATTAAAAGAAGTAATAGGATCAATTCAAACATTTGAACTAAAACTTCATGCACTTAAAAAGAAAGGATTAGCTCTAAGAACCTCTAAGAAACAATTAAGAGAAGAAACTGACTCTGACGAGTCTAATAACATTGATGAAGAAGTTGTCCTCCTTGATAAAAAAATTCAGAAAGTTCTTCATAAATAAGATAAGAAAAATTTTATACAAAGGAATAAGAAACCTATTGAAAATCTCGATAAATACAAAAAGGGAGATAACAACATAGATGATATACAATGTTATAATTGCAGGAGGTTTGGTCATATCTCTACTGAGTGTCCTAACAATGTTAAGAAAGGAAAAACTAAAGCTATGACTTGGGACATGGATAGTGATGAATCCGTTACGAAAATGAACGCATCTAGTGATAACGGAGAATCATCCAATGTTAGAGCTTTAATGACTATTGCTAATCTTAATGAAAATTGTCACTCTAAGAATGCTAAAATAGATAATGAAACTGACTTAAGTGATGATGAAGGTGAAGAAAACATTCTGAATGCATTTAACAATTTATATAAAGAAAGCCTAAATTTGGCAAAATCCTCTGATACCTTGAAAAAAGAAAAGACTCACTTATGTTGTGAAAATGCCTCACTAAAAATTGAATTAGAAAATCTATATCAAATAGTGAAGGATAAAGATAATGAAGTGATACTTATTGAAAGTAGGGTTTTTCCGTCGTTGAGAGAACGACCCTAAAATCAACACATTTGTAATTATCCGAATCTTGTTCACTCAAATCCTGCAAAAATCACAGGGTTGTACAGTGGCTCGTGTCGGGTATCGTCCGCACTCGGGGTTAGTGTGCGTAATTCAAAGACATGAAATGACGGATTTTTATCAAGAAAACATGAAGAGGTGAGAATGGTGATGGATTTAAAACATTCTTAGTGATTTTTAGAGAGAGAAATTACCACAAACAACCAAAAACACAAAAGTAAACTAACAAATGCAAAAATAATAATTTTATTCATCCTCAATGAGTCTTACAAAATCAAATTAAATTCAAAAATAACCTAGAAAGCCATAAAAATTAGAGAGAGAAATGAGAAAATGTAGAGAGAGAAATATCGAAGATGGCTATCCTAGAGAGAGAAAATATGGGGGAGAGAGAAAGTGATGCTAGAAAGGTCTAGAGAGAGAAAGTTTTTCACCTTTGAAACTTACCGGAGATTGCTGGTGATGCGATTATGATTCCAAGGAGGATGAAGACGTTACTGTTAGAGGGATTTGCAGGCGGTTTGGTAAGTGGAGAAGTGATGCAGCAGTGAATGGTGGTGTTGAACCGTTGGCTGTTGGCCAAGGCGTGAAGGCGAGGTGGAGATGCGGGATCTTGGCAAAGCACACAACCAAACCGTGAGTAGCAGAGATGGGGGCAGCGTCTTGAGAGAGATGGGAAGGAGATGGAAGGGGAGGCGGTAATGGAGTGGGACCAAGGAGGAGAAAACGTGGTGGTGATCGATGGTGGTGGCAGCAGGCTGCAATGGTGGAGGGGGATCCAACGGTTATGGATAACCAAGCCCCTGCCCTTCTCTTCTTTTCCTTCCTTTTCTTTTTTTTATTTTATTTTATTTTTTTGATAGAAGAGGGGGCGGTGAAAGCTGCAGCTACCGGAGTTGCAGGTTCGTCAATTTTGATGGTGGGTGCACGTGGTGTGCTGGCCGACTTGGTGAAGACGGTGGTTCACAACAGCACCAACGTGTAGTAGCAGCAAAGGAGGGGGCGGTGGTGATCGTGATGAGATGAAGGGCACCTGCTGAGGAGGATGCGGTCCAAACAGTGGGTTCTCACGATTGTGAAAACCGTGAAGGTGGAGTTTAACGGCTTGAAGATGAAAGGAATTTCAGGCGGTGCAGCAGCACCGTGGAGAGGAGGAGAAAATGGCGACGAGAGTGGTCTTCGTGGATGGGTTGTAGCGTGAAAGAGAAAGAGAGGAGAAAGATGGTGGATGGGGAATAAGGAAGGAGTTGCAGCTGGCCGGAGTTCTGCAACTCCGGCGAGAAGCAATGACGAAGAAGAAGGTGAAGAAGAAGAAGGAGAAGGGAAGAGGAGGAGGAAGAACGGCAAGGGAAGGTTTTGGGAGAGAAATGAGGGGATTAGAGGAGGATTAGGGTTTGGAAATTAGGGTTCGTCCCCCTCCTTCCCCCTTTTTAAAGCTTCCCTATTTCCTTTAATGGAAATAGGGGGTTTTTGAAAATAAAAAAATAAGAAAAATATATATATATATATATATATATATATATTTTTTTTTTAAGTAAAACACTACTTTTTTATGGGGAATCTCCCCAATTAGTGGACCCCCCATTTAATTAAAATTATTTTGAAATTCGCGGGGTCCACTAACTGGTCGGACAGCGGGTCGATGAAGATGGGCCCGGCTACTGGCCCGCATGGATTGATGATGTCTATCGTCTCACAAGATGATGTGACAGACAGTTTGATGGCGATCGGATGGATGGTGACTTGCTTGGGACCCAGATTAGTAGATCGATGGATTTAGAGAGATCCAACGGTCCGATTGAAGATCCAACGGTCCGATGGAAGATCCAACGGTCAGAAAGCTAAGGGAGATGAGATAGAGCCGATGGGCAGGAGTTCTGGGGTTAGGTCAGTATATTCGAGGACCGAGAGATGAAGAGAGAGAGAGAATAAGAAGAGATGAGAGAAAAAGTATAAAAAAAAATGGAAAAAAGCACTGGCGGAGGGTCTGGAACCCTGGTCTTCACTGTGACCATCCTCACGCTTCTCCAGTAGAGTCGACTATCATTTTTTGCTGACTCATGTGGCTTTAAACGCTTTGGTCCGTCTCTTGGTCATTGGCTCTCCTGCTCTCTTCGTTCTTTGGGCCGGCTTTTTGGTCCTCATAGTTGGCCCATATCTTTTAGTCATAGCATGTGGGCTCTTTAAGCTTTGATAATGGGCTTTCCTGATCGATGTGGGCTCGCATGTCTTGTGTTCTACGCAACACAAGAGACTCTTACGTAGAAAAGTGGATAATTAGAGCAGTTTTACGTAGGAGAGTGCGATAACGCTAACAGGATAAGTGCTTAAAATAAGCACTTTTGAGCGAATATCACTTATTCTGAGTAGAGAATAAGAATTTGAAGATGAAATTAGAAAATTAAGTCTTGAAAGGAATGATTTAAAAGTCAAGAATAGAACCTTAATCAGAAATAATACACAAAGAAATTCTAGACTTAAAAATCTACTAACCATGGGAAAAGCAAATAAAGATAAGAGATGACTTCAATATAATAGAAGAATTTCTAAAAACTCAAACTCAAGAATTGTGTTTGAAAAAGCTACTATGGATTCAATCCAAAATGAACAAACTAAAAATTTAAATATCATTTGTCATTATTGTAGACATTCTAGACATAAGAAATATAACTATCTTGTGCTTAAAAAGAAGTTAGAATTTCTAAAGAAAAATGAAGAAAATGAAAGAATAAAAAACCTACAGATTTTGGAAAAAACCAGAAAACAAAATAATGAAAAAGAATTGTTTAAAAAGGTAGTTGCTTTAAATGCTAGAGCTAGAGCTATAAAAGAAAACATTAATAACTCTCTATCCAACAAGAAAAATAATGATAAATCTCTTGTAAAAAGATGGGATAAAAAATTTATTGAAAAATATTTATTTTTTAATACTGCTTCAATTGCAAATGAAACTTCTATGTGGTATTTGGATAGTGGATGCTCCAGACACATTAATGGAGAAAGATCTCATTTTGTTCTTTTGATAAAAGCCATGATGGTGATGTGATATTTGGTAATGGTAGTAGTGCTAAGATAATTAGTAGAGGAACTATCAAAGGTTCAAGAATATCTAAGATTGAGAATGTATTGTGTGTAGATGGTCTAAAACATAACATTCTTAGTATTAGTCAGATTTGTGATATAGACCACATATGCGAGTTTTCAAAAGATCTTACAGGAAATTTGTGGGTTGAAGCAGTGAATACTGCATGTTACATGATCAGTCGTGTTTATCTAAGAACAATAACCTTGCAGTCAACCTATGAAATTTGGAACAGAGTCAGACCAAATGTAAAATATTTCAGAGTCCTTGGCAGTAAATGTTACATGCTCAGAGACAAAAAACCTTAGAAAGTTTAACTCTAAAAGTGTTGAAGGCATTGATTTTGATCAGATTTTTGCCCTAGTAGCAAGACTAGAATCTATTAGGATTCTCTTGGCATTAACTTGTGTTTTAAAATTTAAACTCTATCAGATGCATGTTAGGAGAATTATTAAGAATGTCAGTGGGACCATTGAATACGATCTCTAGTATCTTCTTGAGAATAATAGTGAAATTGTTGGCTATTCTGATGCCGACTGGGCAGGAATTGTTGATGATCGAAAAAGCATTAGTGGTGGGTGTTTTTATATTAGAAACTGTTCAGAAACTTGGCACAGTAAAGAACAAAATGCTATATCATTATCGACTGCTGAAGCGGAATATATTGTCGCTAGCATTTGTTGTGCTCAATTAATTTGGATAAAGCAAATGTTGTTGGATTATGGAATTGATCAAGGATCTATGAACTTATTCTGTGATAACACAAGTGCAATTTGTATTTCTAAAAATCATGTACAACACTCTAGAACCAAGCACATTGATATTAGACATCACTTTATTAAAGAATTGGTTGAAGTATAGATAATTTAATTAGAGCATCAGAATATAGAAATTCAACTTGCAGATATTTTGATCAAACATTTAGATTCGCTCTGATTTGAATATCCGAAGAAGTCTATAGGAACTTGTCCTATTGATTAATTGCGTGTGGTTCTAACTGAAATAATTGAAGCCATATTGAATATATTATCTCCATTTTTTCAGTTAGTGTAATTATCTAATCATCCAAAATGATGGTTAGATTATTTTTGTACATTTGGAATTGCTATTGTTGGTTGAATTCTTTTGTGTAATGATATTTGGTACTATATCTTATTGGGTATACAATTGCTTTGATGATATTATTGAATATATAATTATTAGATAAATTGACATTATTTTGGGATAATTGGGTTTCTGGAATTGGCAATTTCTAAGTCAGGCTGACTGAAGAAATTGTCTGGCCGATCGATGAATTTGCCGAGGTCCTTGGGTTTTTAGAAATGATTTTTGCGAAGTCGGGTCGACCGAATAAATTGTTCGGCCGATCAAAGGAAAAAATATTTTTTTTGGGTTTTTGAAATTGGTTTCTGCGGAGTTGGGCCGACTGAACAAGTCTGGCCGACAGCACCAAATGTCCGGTCGACCGCGTCTCGGACTCGAATTGCAATGCGATTTCGTGGATGGTCAACCCATGTCCGGTCCGCGCCCTTGGTTAAAAACTCTCTCATGTTGTTTTAGGGTCATTAGAAACATTTAGAATCCCTAGAAATTTTCTTAGGAGCCTCTTCTTTCCATATTGAGAAATCTTTGCCCCCAAATCTATTCTCTTTCTAGAGATTTCTACTCTCACCATTGCCCAATTTTTTTTAAAAATTTCTTTGGTTTTCTTACAATGGCACCTAAAGGGAAAAGAGCAAGAGATGAATCTTCTTTCAGTAATCTTTATCCTCTTAGCCTTTTCATCAATCCCATGGCTAAAGCACGCTTCATTAAGCCATTTGTGGAAAGGAGTTCAGTGGACTACAGTTTTGGCAACTCGGGAGTTACTTCGTAGGTATCATCTTTAGGCCTGATTTTCTCGTATAATTTGGTCACGAACATCATAGTGAGATTGGACCTTATATTCAGTATATTAAGTATTGTCTTTCTAAAGGCACTCGTCTTTATGGTCATTCGATTATTTTTCATCTATTTTTGGGTACCATGGACATTGAGAATCGTAAACGTTCTTTGCCGTTTGGTATTCTGGTTTCACAAATCTTAAGTCATTTCAAAGTTTTAATCCTTGACTCTAATGAGACCTTGAACCAAATCTCTCCTATCAATCAAGTCATTTTTAGCAAGATGCTAATAGGCGACTCTTCTGCCTCGAGTTCTGGCACACGTCGATCTTTTGTCTCTACATCTATTGTAGATCTCTCATCCGAATTGGACAGTCTTTGTTCGTCGATCGTTAAATTTTCTCGATGATAGCAGCATTTGACTTCCAACGTATTCTATCCAGAGTCATTCCCAGATGAGACCACTGTACTGGCTACAGCTGAAGATGAAGATGAAGACGAAGATGAAGATGAAGATGAAGATGAAGACGAAGACGAAGATGAAGATGAAGATGAAGATGAAGATGAAGATGATGATGATGCAGATAAGGACGACGACTACAATGAGTAGAGCACGTGCGCTCTTTAGATTAGTAGTATCTTTTCTTTTGAGATGTATTATTTGATCCTATTGGTATGTACTATAATATGATACTGAGATACTTTGGTACTTTGTGTGATTATGAGATATTAGACATTGTAGTTTATTGGGTCAATCTATTGACCATATATATTTATATTTGGATGGTATGGTTGTTTGATATATTGTGTGATGGGATCTTTTATCTTTTTGATGATTATTTGGATCAGCACTTATGGCCATATCTATTTATTTGTGATGGATTTATGATGATGATATATTGCGCTATCGTTAATATTTTTTTTTCATCTCATGATTTGGATTCTTCCCTTTGTCAATGTATGACAAAGGGGGAGAAATCAATTATATTTGATATGTTATGTGGTATATTAGAAATATATGTATATTGGAAATATTTGTTAGATTATGATACACTTGTTGCTATCTATTCTATTGTTGATCTACTTGCCATAAAATCTGTGATTCTTACTCTCTTCTGGATTTATTTGACTAATGTACTGAGAAGACATTTTTGGTATTATTGGACTAATATACTAATGAGAAGTTTTTATCAAAGATTCTTTGGGTCAAGTTGTTTATTTTGTAGCAACAGGTTGTTATAGGAATTTTGGTACTAATCACGAGCTATTGTGTTGCTTGAAAGTAGGGTTTTTCCGCGTCGTTGGTTACGGTAACCCTAATCTCAACACATTTTTAATTTATCCGAGACATTTAACCTATAAAATGAGCAATTTTGCATAGTGGCTCGTGTCGGATGTCGATCCACACTCGGGGTTAGTTTGTGCAAATTAAGAACATAAAATGATGGATTTTTCTCAGAAATTGCTAAAAGTAAAAGGATGAAAGGGTGAGAATGGTGATAAAAGTGATTTCAAAAATATTCTTTTGAGATTTTCGGAAGATCTTGAACACTAAAAATGAGTGAGATTAAATAAACATTAAAATAATCAAACACCATCAACATCAAACTAATTCATTTAAATAATATGTCGATTACAAAGCCTGATAATCAAAACTTCTCATCATGCATAATCAAAGTCAACTAGTAAGCAGGGAAAAGTAGAAAGAGAATAAGGGAGGGTTAGAGAGAGAAAGAGAGTTCTAGAGAGAGAAATGATGAAAAAAGGATCCCTAGAGAGAGAAACTTAGAGAGAAAAGAAATGGTAGAGAGAGAGAGAATTTAAGAGTTTTTAGAGTGAGAGAGGAAGGCCTAGAGAGAGAAAGTGAAAGAATAAGGGGTAGAGAGAGAAAGAGAAAGAGGAAGGTAGAGAGAGAAACTTACCACTTACCAGGAGGATATGGTCGCTACTCATGTGGAAGGAGGTATTGCAACCACGGTGGTGGTAGAGAAGCTGCCGCTTCCTCCTCCCTTCTACTTCTTCAAATGGAAGAGAAAACAGGATTGAGGTTGAAGAATAGAGTGGTTCACTTCGCTTCATCCTCCCTTCTTCTTCTTTTGGGAATGATTGCTGAAGATAGGGGAGACGTGGTGAACCGTTTGCAAGTAGGGCGAGCAGCGTTTGGATGGAGGTTCAGGCGAACCCAAGATGTTTCAGTCCAACGGTTTGGGCAGCTGGGTTTTCTGTGGGATCATTTGGAACGTAATGGAGAGAGACCAAGATCTGTGGTGGAGATGGGGAGAAGAGAGTGAGGGGGCAGCAGCTGTGGTGTTTGCAGGTCCGTGGAGCAGCAAATTTGCTGGCGTTAATGGAGGGGGCGGTGCACTAGCAGAAACAATATTGGACAGCAACGTGGTGGATGTGCAGTAGCTTGGAATCCTCTCCAAGGTGTTAACAGCAAGGGAGAATGGCCTGGACTCTCACTAGTAGGTTGCAGGCTTTCAAGGGTTGCTGGTGCTTGACGTTGCAAGAAGGGAGAGGAACTATGCTGTATTTTCCGGCAGGTGTGGAGAGAACTGAAGAGCTCGCCGGAGAAGACGAACCAGTCGGCGAGCTTGACGGTAAGAAGAAGAAGAAGATACCTGTTGGGGACAGATATTCGCTCAAAAGTGCTTATTTTAAGCAATTATCCTTTTAGCGTTATCGCACTCTCCTACGTAAAACTGCTCTAATTATCCACTTTTCTACGTAAGAGTCTATCTCATTGTGTAGAACACACTTTTCTGGACCAAATGGTATATTTCCATGTATTAAACACATTTTTAGAAGTTTAGATATTAAGCCGTTCTGATTAAGTCTCATTACGCGCGTCTTCTGTTGCAAGAAACCCTGATTGGATGATTCTCGAGACTTGTGGGCCCACATGGATCATGAAAGCCCATTATCAAAGCTTAAAGAGTCCACAGGCTATGTCTAGAAGATATGAGCCTATTACGGGCTGAACAAGGGGATCGAAGAGCTGGCCCAAGGAACCACGAGAGCGGGAGAGCTGATAACCAAGAGAAGGACCAAAGCATTTAAAGCCACATCAAATGATGGCCTGCTCTACTGGCAAAGCTCAAGTGAAGAACAATTGAAAACCAGGGTTCATGACCCTCTGCCAATACTTTTTCTGATATTTTCTCTCTCATCTCTCCTTATTCTCTCTCTCTTCATCTCTCGGTCCTCGAATCTATTGACCTAACCCCAGAACTCCTGCCCCTTGGCTCTGTCTCATCTCCCTTAGCTTTCCGACCATTGGATCTTCCATCGGGCCATTGGATCTCTATAGATCGCCATCTGATCTATCAATTCTATGCATCCGACCATCCGATCGTGCCTCAGATCATTCGATCATCCATCCTATCACCCACCCGATCTCCATTGTAAAATCTCAATCTCTAGAACTCGGTTGATCCTATGGTTGATTGTAGATGAGAGAGAGCAGAGCTCGATCTCTGAGGAAAGAAAAATGCATTTTTCTCCCCTGGCAACCAAACACAGCCTAACCCGCAGCCTCGTAAGAGGTCCACATCCATCGAGCCCAGTGGCCCACTATCCTACTCACCTACCTTCTGGCCCATGGCCGATGCACTCAGGGCCCACGTTTTTTTTAGCGTTCCCATTTGGCCAACCACTGGCCAACACGTGGCATCATCTCTTGGCCTAGTGGTCATGGCCAAACGGCCCATAAACCTCGAGCCCAAGCCCGCAACCCCCCAAGTTCAAATATAAAAATAAAAACAAAATTTAAAATAAAAATAAAAAATAACAATAAAAAAAATTTCTTTTAGAAACCGTGAGTTTCTAAGTTTGGAAACCTACGGTTTCTACTTGAGGAGAGGGGTTAAAAACCCTTCAAGGACTCTCCCCTCGGGCCCCCGCTCGGACGCCCTATTTCCTCCTCTTCCCCTCTCCCTTCTCTTCTTCTTCTCCTCCAGCGTGCCATCGCCGGTGAGGAGGTGGTGCGCCTTCTTCTTCTTCTTCTTCTTCTCTTTGTTCTTCCTCTTCTTCTTTTTCTTCCCTTTGTTCTTCTTCTTCTTCTTCTTCTTCTTCTTCTTCTTCCCTGTGTTCTTCTTCTTCTTTCTCTTCTTCTCTCCTTTGTCTTCTTCTTCTCCCACCGACCGGAGTTGCAGGCTGCAACTCCGGCCGCCTCTACAACTCCAGCCGTCTCTACTTCACCGGCGCGCCTCCCTGCTCCTTCTCTTCTTTTCTTCTTCTTCTTGTTGTTCTTTTTCTTCCTCTCCTGGAAGTTTTGGCTCTTCCTTGAGGCTTCGTTCTACTTCTTCTTCTTCTTCCACAGTCCTCGCCAGAGTTGCAGGTTTGCAACTCCGGCCATCTCCCCTTCTTCCTCTCCATTTTTCTTCTCTTCTTTCTCCTTTTTCTGCCTGCACTTCAGGCGCTCCTGCAACCGTGCATCAGATCGTGGCGTTCTCCCCATCACGCTACAAAAAAGAGAAGTTGTAAGCCACTCCATTACCGCCTCTCCTCCTCCGCCACCATCTTCTCCGGCGTTCTTGCCGCTGCAACTTCTCCACATTGCTGCTGTACAGCCGTCCTCTCTCCACTCTCTACACCCAGCAAGCAGCCACCATGCGTCATCTCAAAGGGCAGCCTACTATACTACCACCGTGGGGAAACACCTTCCCAAACCAGCCATCACCATTAAAGTTTGCTTCACGGACTGCACGAACCAGAAATCAACGGTTTCTCTTTACTCTCCGGACGGTGTCTAAGGCCATGCTCCACACCATCATCACCGTCCACCACCACCTGCAACTGCCCGGAGGATCTCCTCCATGTCTCATCTCCTCCACGCTGTAGACCAGGCCGTCACCCCTTTTCCCACTTGTCCTTCTCCACCGTGCAGCAAAACAGCAAGATCTCTCACCCCTCATCTTCCTCATCTTCACCAGATCCTCTTGCACATCTTCCTCATGCAACCACTCCGGGAAGCAACGGTACTCTCATCATCTCATGGTCATGCAAGGGTAAGTTCTCCAAGGTAAGTTGTGAATCTCTTCTCTTCACTCTAACCTTCTCCTTCCCTCTCCAGGGAGAGTTTTCTCTCTCTATCTCTCACTCTACCTAGTTTATCTCTCTCTGTACCTTCTCTCTCTACTTCTATTTTATCTCTTTAGGGTCTTTTCTTTTTCTCTATTTCTCTCTCTCTACTTTCTTCTCCTTCTCTCTCTAAATCTCTATTTCTCTTTAGTTCGTTCTCTCTCTAAAGAGCATTTTCTCTCTCTAGAGATCTCTTTCTCTCTCTTGTTTCTCTCTCTAAATCACCCTCTCTAGTTTACATATTTTCTAGATTAATGTTTGATTTGTTGGTTTAATTTGTGTAAGAATTCTGGATCATTATGAATTAGTTTGATTGTTATGTCTTAGTGATTTCTCATCTTTTTAATGCATGTTAGTCTATAAAGATCAAAATCAAAAGCATGTTTCAATCCCCTCTTAGAAGTTTCCTCTTTAGAAGAATTTCTATCTTTAGAAATCTTCCGAATTTGAAAAAGTCTGCAAAAGGAAACACCCCAAATCTAGCAGAATTTCAATTTTGGGAAATTTTCCAAAATTGTAAGGGATCTCGCAATCAAATATTTCTTGGAAGATCTTAACAGTTCGGGAAACTTTCCAATCTAGGTATTTTCCATCTGGGAATTCCTAAATTTTAACCCATCTCGAATTTGGAAATTAATTCAAAAACTTGCCTAAATCCAGTGCTTGTTCAGTGTACCCTAAAAAAGGCAAGGATCTTCCAAATAGAATCCCGAATACCTAGACTGTACGATCTAACTTTTCTGCAGGAACACGATCCAGTGTGGGTAGGGAGCGAAAGCTCAGAGAGGTGGAGTCGGGCCCAAGCCCATTAGGATACCCCTCCCTAACCCACGGAGGAGACCCCGTGGCGTGGCCCACGGGAGGTAAGTCTCTATCCTCGCCTTAAGTGCGATACAGAGCAATTTGGGTGAATCATTGCCGCTTGTCTATTTGCTTTCGCATACATATTATTCAACTTGCGTGGCGTGGACGTTAATCAATCAACTCTAAGAGAGCAAACCCAGCTCCAAAATTGAAACTGGTGGGATTTCATCACCCACCTCATCACTCCAGCTGAAATTGATCCCCAGGATCCATTTATAATAAAAAGAATCAAGAAGTAGAGCCAATTAGCCCGGTGTTCGAGGAAAAATCCACACAAAGCGAACCCGCTTAACATCCAATCAAAATAAGACCACGAGCGCGGGTCCCTGTTGTCTAACACACCCATAAGTCCCTGCTACTCAAGTACACTGAGCTCGACGTGGCATCTTGGACTATTCGGCGGTTAGTTGCGTGTGGACTAGGAACACACATCAACCCTAGCTTAACCCGAGGGAACATTCTTCTTATACACTTGACCAATCCGGTTAGTCTGGGACATACTTAAGACAGCCATTGTGCCGCACGTCTGTCTAGGCTTCGGATTGCCTTGTTGTTGACTAGAGTTAGTACTAAAGGATTCGCTCTGAAGAGTATAGCCTGGTGAGAACCTCTGAGTGGAAACAGTTAGTCCGGCGGCTAAAAGATAAACCAGTGGTCCGCCCACTGTCATAATCTACTCTCACCCCAAAACTAACACGATAATGCCTAAAATATATCCTGATTGTTTAGCATAGGATTATCTGTGCTTGGTGTGCATCATTTTGGATCACTACTCCAATGTCTCCTTTTGGCAACTTTTTGCCAAATCTTGGGCTTGCTTTTTCAAATAGAAGCCCGGTTGGACCTGTCCTAACCTTTTACTGACTCGATCTGAGAGTTAGTCCACCGCACCCCTCTATCGCCTCTAATGGTAAATGAACGGCCTCTGTATGAGACCTACTACAGTTTCTGTGAGAATCGAGGTGATCACTCTCAACAATGGTATGACAATTCTGCGTATCATCATGATACTCCAGTCTCGCACACTTCTACAGGGTATGATAATCACCGAGATCCGGAGTACAATTCTGTACTCCAAGAGCTTAAAAATTCAGTCTCTGCCCTTTGTGCCGCAGTCCAGCAACCTGTGTACCATTCCCAGTCTGTAGGATATTACCCTCCTATCCAGCAAGATGTCTGTACCTTTCCATCTCCAATGCAGACCTCCTATGACAACACTTATTATCCGGATACTAAGAGTCACCATAACTTTGGTTGGGAACAGTCTGCCCTCCCGTAGCAACTGTCGCAGGATAATTATCCTTCCGGGTTCCATCAACCCAATGGAGAGTATGATTGGCAACACTCGTAATCCCAATACCCATCATATCCACAGAATGACTATTCTAATCAACAATGGGCCCCTCAGGATTTCCAGAGTCAGCAGCTAGTCCCAGACTCCACTCTGCCTTACAACTTTCATACCCAGTCGGACTATAATCAAGAGCTGGCACCTCAGCTTCCTTTGGCTGACCCACCTTCGTTGGTTACTAAACCCTGTCTAGAGGACCTTCTCTCTCAGTACATTGCCCGGCAACAACAGTATTTCCAAGGTCTAGAGCACCAACAACAACAATCTATGGAAAGCTTGGAGCAACGTCTAATTCAATTAGAAAATGAGAGAGTGAAAGTCAACTTCACTAGCCCACCAGTAGCTTATCCTGAGGAGAATGATATGGCCACTGTCTATAATGAGGAGTCGCACAATTGGACCAAGTACCTGAATTGCCAGGATGAAATTGAAATTGTTACCACCCCTAGATCAAGCCCGATTATTGAGGAACCAGTGTATCCTTATACGGTGCCTTTAACAGCACCAAATCTTGAACCTACCTCAGAGCAACCTATTTCTCATGCTCCCTTTAATGACCCTGATGTCGATCTCCATGACACTGAGCTGTGTCTCGATTGTAGGATCCCAACTGTGCTAGATCTACCGTTCCCCCCTACCTCCCTTGGAGTGAGCCATACTAGTGATGAACCTGTGTCTCCATCTATGGTGCCCTTAACAGCACCAACTTCTAGACCGAGCACAAAAGAACTCAGTTCCATCTCTATCTCTGATGATTCTACCTCTGCACTGGTTGCAGACATTCCCACCGTAGAGCCGTGTCTAGAAAATGGGCCTCCCACTATCCTGGACCTACCGATCCCCACCCAGGAGGAACATATTGAGTGCAGGGATTGGAACATCCCTATCACATTAGGAAACATCGAGAAAGAGGTCAACAGTTTTCACCCGTCACCCTACATCAATATTATCGATGACCCGTGTGCCGTAGAGAGTCTAATTCAGGACTCTCCTGAAGATAAATTATCCAAGTGTCATGAACACTGTGAGTTTGACTTCATCTCGGAGTCTAACATTTCTGGTATTACTGATCTGCAGGAGTCTGCTCCATTCAGATACATTCCCGCAAAACTCAATGAGTTTGCGGCTCTGCTAACCACGGTCAGAGAACCCACTACTACTCCCCTCTCAGTCTTTACTGAGAAGCTTCTATCCCTCCCTGCTGAACTAAATGTTTTTGCGGGTCTGCTCAGAGAAACCACTCCTACTCTCCTCTCAATCTTTACTGAGAAGCTTCGATCCCTCCCAGATCAACTCCGTACTTTTGTCGGTCTGGTCAATGCCCTTCTCTTAGTCTACACTGAGAAAGACCTGTTCTACACAGGTATACCTAGACAAGGGATAGGATAGTTGTTTCCCTTCCACCTTAGGTGTCAGGAAGACTGTAGATTCACTCAGTCTCCATGAGTTTTAACCTAGTTGGGGGTACTTGATATACCCCTATCATGTCTGGCTGAAGACGTAAAACTTAGCGCTTTCGGAAAGGCAATTCCGGTATTCCTAGAGTACATGAGTCTCATGCATTTGTTATTACTGTTATATATCTGAAAATGTAGGTACATTCATTCTCCCGATCATCAGGTACCAAACACTGTCGAGTTTCTGCCGACTTGGTAACATCCTTCCTGAACTTTTGCATCATCATCACTGAATTTTTATCATTTTATGTCCCGGTCATGAACACCGAGGACGGTGCTATATTTTGGTTGGGGGTAGGTATTTACCAAAACTCATGTCTTCATTTTGATAAAAAAAAAAAAAAAGTTTTTGGGTGATTTCCGATGTTCACCAAAAGTTTTCTAGAATTTCAAAAATGTGTCAAATACCCTGACTTTGATTAGCTGAAAACCTCCGTTAAGTCAGTATTGAGGATGTCAATTTTTGTTAGTGTTGAGTCAAGTCAAGCATGACTACAGCAGGTTTGAAAACTCAGAAAAACTCAGATTTGGCACAATTGTACACTATCAACATCAGAGTCATCCTAAGTTTTGAAACTCTAGAGATCCTGTGAGAATAATTGTGGAGACCTAACCCAGTGAGCTTTCGAACCTTTAATCATTTCAGAGAATTATACAATAATCCTGAGTCAATGGATGACTCACTATTCTTCATGCCCGCAATATTCGTTGAGAGATCTCATTATCTTTTGCTTCGATCATGGAACTCGGAACGACATCAACATTGGATTACTACGACAGAACCTTCTCTGTATCCAGTCAAGACAGTATACATGATAGTGCAAACCCTAGAAAATGATTTAGGCCATTTTTCTGAACCATTCAGCCTTTTTACTCACCTGAATTATACTTCACTAGAAACCCCTTGAACCCTTCTATAAAAGCCTTTTCTTTGTAAACCCATCAACCTAAAATCCAGTATAGCTACGAAGCATGACTGGCTACCCTTATTTTGAGATGGACAAAAGAATAACTGATATGGGTGTACCGTGAAAAGAAAAGTAAAGAAGAAGAATCAAAAGGAAAAGAAAGTGGTTCAAGCTGAAAACAAAATATGGAAAGAAAGTATGAAAAAGAGCTGAAAAGAAATTGAGCAGTCTCAGAAATATCAAGAAAAAGAGAGAAATACGAAAAAAGGAAAAAGAACCCGATAATGGTGTTACACTGCAGGAAAAATGCAAGAAAATGGCAATATCCTCTCAAGATCTTTGAAATCCTGTATCCCTTTATCTCTCTACACCTGACCTAAGCCTCATTACAACGTAGGAAAGTCCTACTTGATTCTAGAATAGCACGATCATAAAATGTGGAGATTAGAGAAGGAGAAGCTATAGAGTTTGATCTGACGTTCCCGAGTGAAGTGGTATTCCAATCATGAGATCTTCTTCTATTAAAGATGTCCTTCCTTTAAATAATACATATGTGAGATCTTTGCTTTCATATATCAACACATCTCCTCACATATAAATTGAGAGAAAAGAAGAAAACCTTTCTTGTGTGATTCTATTTTGAGTGCTAAACATGTGAGATTTGAGGTTGAGGCATAAAAACTTAGAGGTGATCTGGAAATCTTTACTGTCGGATGATGAGAATGTTGAGCACACACACACGCAGAGTCTGACTATTCTGGGTCATGATTATCAGTCTGTAGTCTTGCCAGAACTTTCCAACTCTTCGCTAGCATGTAACTATTTTTGCATCCATTCAATGATTTGACGAACGGTGTTTTCCCTTAGCTAATATGAAAAAGTGTGCAGCATGTGCAGAGCCCTTTTAAGCTCATTTATTTCGCACTAATTGCCAAGGATTGGCAATATGCTGGTTGGGGGTTGTGATATTCGCTCAAAAGTGCTTATTTTAAGCAATTATCCTTTTAGCGTTATCGCACTCTCCTACGTAAAACTGCTCTAATTATCCACTTTTCTACGTAAGAGTCTATTTCATTGCGTAGAACACACTTTTCTGGACGAAATGGTATATTTGCATGCATTAAACACATTTTTAGAAGTTTAGATATTAAGCCGTTCAGATTAAGTCTTATTACGCGCTTCCTCTGTCGTAGGAAACCCTGATTGGATGATTCTCGAGACTTGTGGGCCCACATGGATCATGAAAGCCCATTATCAAAGCTTAAAGAGTCCACAGGCTATGTCTAGAAGATATGAGCCTATTACGGGTTGAACAAGGGGATCGAAGAGTTGGCCCAAGGAACCACGAGAGCGGGAGAGCTGATAACCAAGAGAAGGACCAAAGCATTTAAAGCCACATCAAATGATGGCCTGCTCTACTGGCAAAGCTCAAGTGAAGAACAATTGAAAACCAGGGTTCATGACCCTCTGCCAATACTTTTTCTGATATTTTCTCTCTCATCTCTCCTTATTCTCTCTCTCTTCATCTCTCGGTCCTCGAATCTATTGACCTAACCCCAGAACTCCTGCCCCTTGGCTCTGTCTCATCTCCCTTAGCTTTCTGACCGTTGGATCTTCCATTAGGCCGTTGGATCTCTATAGATTGCAATCTGATCTATCAATTCTATGCATCTGACCATCCGATCGTGCCTCAGATCATTCGATCATCCATCCTATCACCCACCCGATCTCCATTGTAAAATCTCAATCTCTAGAACTCGGTTGATCCTATGGTTGATTGTAGATGAGAGAGAGCAGAGCTCGATCTCTGAGGAAAGAAAAATGCATTTTTCTCCCCTGGCAACCAAACACAGCCTAACCTGCAGCCTCGTAAGAGGTCCACATCCATCGAGCCCAGTGGCCCACTATCCTACTCACCTACCTTCTGGCCCATGGCCGATGCACTCAGGGCCCACGTTTTTTTTAGCGTTCCCATTTGGCCAACCACTGGCCAACACGTGGCATCATCTCTTGGCCTAGTGGTCATGGCCAAACGGCCCATAAACCTCGAGCCCAAGCCCGCAACCCCCCAAGTTCAATATAAAAATAAAAACAAAATTTAAAATAAAAATAAAAAAAATTTTCTTTTAGAAACCGTGAGTTTCTAAGTTTAGAAACCCACGGTTTCTACTTGAGGAGAGGGGTTAAAAACCCTTCAAGGACTCTCCCCTCGGGCCCCCGCTCGGACGCCCTTTTTCCTCCTCTTCCCCTCCCCCTTCTGTTCTTCTTCTCCTCCGGCGTGCTATCGCCGGTGAGGAGGTGGTGCGCCCTCTTCTTCTTCTTCTTCTTTTCTTTGTTCTTCCTCTTCTTCTGTTTCTTCCCTTTGTTCTTCTTCTTCTTCTTCTTCTTCTTCTTCTTCTTCTTCTTCTTCTTCCTTGTGTTCTTCTTCTTCTTCCTCTTCTTTTCTCCTTTGTCTTCTTCTTCTCCCACCGACCGGAGTTGCAGGCTGCAACTCCGGCCGCCTCTGCAACTCCAGCCGCCTCTACTTCACCAGCGCGCCTCCCTGCTCCTTCTCTTCTTTTCTTCTTCTTCTTGTTGTTCTTTTTCTTCCTCTCCTGGAAGTTTCGGCTCTTCCTTGAGGCTTCATTCTGCTTCTTCTTCTTCTTCCACAGTCCTCGTCGGAGTTGCAGGTCTGCAACTCCGGCCATCTCCCCTTCTTCCTCTCCATTTTTCTTCTCTTCTTTCTCCTTTTTCTGCCTGCACTTCAGGCGCTCCTACAACCGTGCATCAGATCGTGGCGTTCTCCCCATCACGCTACAAAAAAGAGAAGTTGTAAGCCACTCCATTACCGCCTCTCCTCCTCCGCCACCATCTTCTCCGGCGTTCTTGCCGCTGCAACTTCTCCACATTGCTGCTGCACAACCGTCCTCTCTCCACTCTCTACACCGAGCAAGCAGCCACCATGCGTCATCTCGAAGGGCAGCCTGCTACACTACCACCGTGGGAAATACCTTCCCAAACCAGCCATCACCATTAAAGCTTGCTTCATGGACTCCACGAACCAGAAATCAACGGTTTCTCTTTACTCTCCGGACAGTGTCTAAGGCCATGCTCCACACCATCATCACCGTCCACCACCACCTGCAACTGCCCGGAGGATCTCCTCCATGTCTCATCTCCTCCACGCTGTAGACCAGGCCGTCACCCCTTTTCCCACTTGTCCTTCTCCACCGTGCAGCAAAACAGCAAGATCTTACACCCCTCATCTTCCTCATCTTCACCAGATCCTCTTGCACATCTTCCTCATGCAACCACTCTGGGAAGCAACGGTGCTCTCATCATCTCATGGTCATGCAAGGGTAAGTTCTCCAAGGTAAGTTGTGAATCTCTTCTCTTCACTCTAACCTTCTCCTTCCCTCTCCAAGGAGAGTTTTCTCTCTCTATCTCTCACTCTACCTAGTTTATCTCTCTCTCTACCTTCTCTCTGTACTTCTATTTTATCTCTTTAGGGTCTTTTCTTTTTCTCTATTTCTCTCTCTCTACTTTCTTCTCCTTCTCTCTCTAAATCTCTATTTCTCTTTAGTTCATTCGCTCTCTAAAGAGCATTTTCTCTCTCTAGAGATCTCTTTCTCTCTCTTGTTTCTCTCTCTAAATCACCCTCTCTAGTTTACATATTTTCTAGATTAATGTTTGATTTGTTGGTTTAATTTGTGTAAGAATTCTGGATCATTATGAATTAGTTTGATTGTTATGTCTTAGTGATTTCTCATCTTTTTAATGCATGTTAGTCTATAAAGATCAAAATCAAAAGCATGTTTCAATCCCTTCTCATCACCATTCTCACCCCTACATTGATTTCGTAGCATTTTATGTGAAAAAAAAAATTCCATCATTTTATGTTCTTTGATTGCACTAACTAACCCTGAGTGCGGATCGACATCCGACACGAATCCCTATACAAATCTTCAATTTTGCAGGATAATCGGATAAAAATTACAAATGTGTTGAGATTAGGGTTTCCGTAACCAACGACGCGGAAAAACCCTACTTTCAGGGGCAGAGGCAACACCCATGGTGTTGCAGGTAGTGGTGTGCTCTTGAGATGAAGAAGAAGACGTTCCTCTGGTTGGGAGGAGCACACGGTATTTATAGATCTAGAGGAGATCGTGAGATGAACCAGGAGGAGAACCAGCAAGACAGTGGTGTGTGCTTTGCAAGTTTGACCGTGAAGTGTCTATGCAACGATCTGCACGGGTGGAAGAGGGAGATCTGGTGGTTGGAGTTGTCGAGCATATGGTGCAGCAGCAAGGGCAGCAACAGGTTGCAGCCCCCCTAGCAGTGGTGGAGGACGGCCCTCCCAAGAAGAAGAAGATAACGGTGGAGAAGAAGGAAAGAAGGAGAAGGGGGGAGAGAGTGCCTTCCCACATTTAGGGTTCGGCCAAAAAATAGGGGGGTTTCTCTTGTGGACCCCCCTCAATATTGTGGGGCAGCACCTCACCTTTGTGCATGGCTGTATCTGCTCATATTGGGAAGTGATCCCATGCATTTCAGCCAAACTCCTCTTGCCACAAATGGCTCACCATTCGGCCAGGACACCTTTGTTTGATAATGGTGGACCTTTTCTTCCCTCTTTCTTTTTGATAAGAAAATATCTTTAGCAACTTTCTTATTTCCCTTCCTCAATGTCTTCTCCTTTCCTAAGTGCCAAGATCATCCCGATCTTCTTGATCCCACTCATCATAGTTCATTGATTGTTCCATTGGCCCATTAACGAGGCCCACTGAAAGTAGGGTTTTTCCGTCGTTGAGAGAACGACCCTAATCTCAACACATTTGTAATTAATCCGATTCTTTTTCTCTGCAAAAATTAAGAATTCTAGCACAGTGGAAAGTCGGAGTCGAATCCGCACTCGGGATTAGTGAACGTGCAGTAAAGAACATAAAATGACGGACTTTCTTCCTAGAAATTGATGGAAATGATGGTGGGGTGAGAGTGGTGATTGAAATGGTCTTTAAAACATTATTTGTTGTGATTTTAGAGAGAGAATGCTATAAATATCAAGAGCATTAAGAACACAGATAAAGTAAAGCATGAAAGGTGACCTATTACAATCAAGTAATAATGAAAACTAAAATTTATTCAAAGTAATTAAAAGTCTTACCATATTTGCTGGAACTACACTAAGTTAAGAAAGCAACAATGAGAGAGAGAGAAATAAAGAAAAAGAAGAGAGAGATTGTAGAGAGAGAAAGTGACTAAAAGGATCTAGAGAGAGAGAAGTAGAGAGAGAAAGAGAGGAAAGGAGAGAGAAACTTACCACAATCTTACCATTGGAAGGGAATCGACCATTGGATTAGCCTTGGGATGAATCAGTGGGTCGGATTATTGACCAAAGCGGTCCGCAGCGTGTTGGGTGCATGATGCAGTTAGAGTGGCTGGTTGCACATGGTGTGGAAGGTGGAGTTTTCATCGGTGCTCATGGAGAACATCAGTTTAGGGATCATGATGGTGACCACAACAAGGGACGGTGGTGTGGAGGTGAAGCCATGGGGGGTTGATGGTGGTGAAGAAGATGTAGTTGAGGACGGTTTAGCAAACCGTTGAGAGGAGCAGCAACCACATCAAGAAGACGTCAATGGGAAGACGTGGTGAAGAAGAGGAGGCAGGAGACGGCTATGGAGAGGGGTGGCTGGAGTTGGAGACGATCCAGCAAGTAAGTGGTAGTATTGTGGTGATGTGGCGCTGACTGGTGTACAAGAAGAAGAGGGAGAGGCAGTGATGCAAGCAGCAAGGTAAGGTGGACAGGTTCTATCCTTCTTCTTCTTCTTCTTTTTCTTTTCTCTTTCTTTCTTATGGGTGAGAGCGGCTGAGATGGAGGAGGAGAAGTGGAGAGGAGAGGGAAGACGCTGGAGGTGTTGTTGTTGTGGGCGGAGAAGGGCGGAGAAGCACGGTAGAAGGTGAGCGATGTGCAGCGGCGGTGGAGCTCGTGAGAAGAGGAGGCAGCAGCAACTTTGAAAGGAGGATGGCAGGAGCTCGTGAGAGGAGGAGGAAGCAGTAGCTGCTGCAAAGCAGAAGGAGGGGGCGTTGCCGACCGGAGTTGCAGGCTGCAACTCCGGTAAGAGATGAAGAAGATGACGAAGAAGAGGCAAGGGAAGGGGAAGAAGAGGAGAAGAACGATTGAGAAAAGAAGGAGGAGAAGGGGGAAGGGTTTTGGGGAAGGAGAGGAGGAGAGGGGAGAGGGATTAGGGTTCGAACGAACCCCTCTCCTTCTCCTTTTAAAGCTCCCTATTTCCATTAATGGAAATAGGGTATTTTTGAAATAAAAAATAAATTTTTTTTTTTTTTTTTAAAGTAAAAATCTACTTTTCTATAGGGAATCTCCCCAATTAGTGGACCCCCCATTTTTTTTTTTGAAATTTAATTAAAATTCTTTGGAAATTCACGGGGTCCACTAACTGGTCGGACAGCGGGTCGATGATGATGGGCCCGGCTATTGGCCCACATGGATTTGTGATGTCCATTGTCTCACAAGATGATGTGACAGATGGTCTGATGGCGATCGGATGGATGGTGACTTGATTGGGACTCAGATTGGTGGATCGACGGATCTAGAGAGATCCAACGGTCCGATTGAAGATCCAACGGTCCGATGGAAGATCCAACGGTCAGAAAGCTAAGGGAGATGAGATAGAGCCGATGGGCAGGAGTTCTGGGGTTAGGTCAGTAGATTCGAGGACCGAGAGATGAGGAGAGAGAGAGAATAAGGAGAGATGAGAGAGAAAGTATCAGAAAATAGAGAGAAAAGCACTGGCGGAGGGTCTGGAACCCTAGTCTTCACTGTGACCATCCTCACGCTTCTCCAGTAGAGTTGAAAATAGGATTTTTCCGCGTCGTTGGTTACGGAAACCCTAACTTCAACACATTTGTAAATTGATCCGATTCTTAAATCCTGCAAAATTTTAGATCTGTATAGGGATTCGTGTCGGATGTCGATCCGCACTCAGGATTAGTCGGATTAGCGCAAATAAGAACATAAAATGACAGATTTTTCCATAGAAATTGATGCGAATGATGGTGGGGGAGAGAGTGGTGAATCCGGGATTTAAAATATTCTTTTTTATGAGAGATTCCTGGTGAAATTGAAATTTTTTCAAATGCACAAAATATTCAAGATGAAACATAGACTAATCGAAAACTGAAATTTATTCAAATAAATTTATTCTATTACAATGTTCTCCAATTAAATGAAAATAATCAAATAGGGATTAATATAGGAAAGCAGTAAAACCTAGAGAGAGAAAGAAGAGAGAGAGAGAAAAGAACTAAAATGTAGAGAGAGAAGGTGAAAATAAGAGTCTAGAGAGAGGAAAAGAGAGAGAAAGAGGTAAGATTATGACCATAGTGAGAGAAAACTACCTTGGGAAGCGATGTATGTTGCTGCCCAAGTGAGATGCAGCAATGTGACAAGATGGGATGATTCATGAGAGAAATCAATTCGTGATCGCAAGTTGGATCGGGGGCAAGGTGATGCGTGCTCTGATGTGACAGACTTACCAGTTCATGGAGGAGATTACAGGCAAGCGGTTGTGAGGATTGCTTCAGCGTGAAGAAGATGATCAGACCAGTACACCACGTGGTGACATAAAGGAGATAACGGCGATGAAGTGGTGTTGGATGAAGGAGGCAGAGTGAAGATGGTAGCCGGTGGTGCAGCTGGCGTTGCTGGATGTGGACGGCTGGAGGTGTGGTAGTGGTGACGGCAGTTGCTGGTGCTGTGGATGCAAATGAAGAAGGCGATCCAAGAGTGGAGGACGCCCTTCCTTCTTCCCTTTCTTTTTCTTCTCCTTCTTTTTTTTTTTGTTTTTGCTTTTTTTTCTTTCTTTGGGGAGGAGAGAACGAGAATGACTGGAGGGAGATCGGAGAGGAATGGAATGAGCCTTGACGGCTGGAGATGGGAGCCTCTTTTTTTTAAAGAAAACTTGAAGGCGTTGCTGGTATTGGAGAGAGGCGGTGTAGGGGTAACGGGGCACACCAGCAGGTTGTTCACCACGTCAAGAACATGGAGGAGGGCTACCTAGAGGGGCTGGCTTTTACGGGATGGTTCATCGGACTTTGGATTTTCTGGTGAACCACTTGCAGGTGGGGCGAGCTGGGCGTGCACACCAGTCCGGTGGAGGGTGGTGTGAAACGGTGGTGGTAGATGGTGTAGACGGCAACCAACGTTGCACTAACTTGGGAACCCACCGTTGGGTTCTGTGGAGGTGCTGGCTATCCAACAGGGTCAAAAGAGATGGAGAGAAGAGGGGTAAAACAAGGTAGAAGATGGCCGGAGTTCTGCAACTTCGGCGAGAAACAATGACGAAGAAGAAGGTGAAGAAGATGGAAAAATTGTCAAAAACCGAGGAGAAAGAGGGGGCAAGAGAGTTTTGGGAGAGAAAGGAGGGGATTAGAGGAGGATTAGGGTTTGGAAAATTAGGGTTCGTCCCCCTCCTTCCCCCTTTTAAAGCTTCCTATTTCCTTTAATGGAAATAGGGGGTTTTTGAAAATAAAAAAAATAAGAAAAATATATATATATATATTTTTTTTTTAAAAGTAAAACACTACTTTTTTATGGGGAATCTCCCCAATTAGTGGACCCCCCATTTAATTAAAATTATTTTGAAATTCGCGGGGTCCACTAACTGGTCGGACAGCGGGTCGATGAAGATGGGCCCGGCTACTGGCCCGCATGGATTGATGATGTCTATCGTCTCACAAGATGATGTGACAGACAGTCTGATGGCGATCGGATGGATGGTGACTTGATTGGGACCCAGATTAGTAGATCGATGGATTTAGAGAGATCCAACGGTCCGATTGAAGATCCAATGGTCCGATAGAAGATCCAACGGTCAGAAAGCTAAGGGAGATGAGATAGAGCTGATGGGCAGGAGTTCTGGGGTTAGGTCAGTAGATTCGAGGACCGAGAGATGAAGAGAGAGAGAGAATAAGGAGAGATGAGAGAGAAAGCATCAGAAAATAGAGATAAAAGCACTGGCGGAGGGTCTGGAACCCTGGTCTTCACTGTGACCATCCTCACGCTTCTCCAGTAGAGTCGACTATCATTCTTTGCTGACTCATGTGGCTTTAAACGCTTTGGTCCGTCTCTTGGTCATTGGCTCTCCTACTCTCTTCGTTCTTTGGGCCGGCTCTTTGGTCCTCTTATTCAGCCCATATTTGGCCCATATCTTCTAGTCATAGCATGTGGGCTCTTTAAGCTTTGATAATGGGCTTTCCTGATCGATGTGGGCTTGCAAGTCTCGAGAATTGTCCCATCGGGGTTTCCTACGACAGAAGAGGCGCGTAATGAGGCTCTATCAGAATGACTTCATGTCTAGACTTTCGAAAATGTGTTTAATGCATGCAAATATATCATTTCGTCCAGAAAAGTGTGTTATACGCAACAAAAGAGACTCTTACGTAGAAAAGTAGATAAATAGAGTATTTTAACGTGGGAGAATGCAATAACGCTAAAAGGATAATTGCTTAAAATAAGCACTTTTGAGCGAATATCAAGAGTCGACTATCATTCTTTGCTGACTCATGTGGCTTTAAACGCTTTGGTCCGTCTCTTGGTCATTGGCTCTCCTACTCTCTTCGTTCTTTGGGCCGGCTTTTTGGTCCTCTTATTCAACCCATATTTGGCCCATATCTTCTAGTCATAGCATGTGGGCTCTTTAAGCTTTGATAATGGGCTTTTCTGATCGATGTGGGCTTTCAAGTCTCGAGAATTGTCCCATCGGGGTTTCCTGCGACAAAAGAAGCGCGTAATGAGACTCTATCAGAATGACTTCATGTCTAGACTTTCGAAAATGTGTTTAATGCATGCAAATATACCATTTCGTCCAGAAAAGTGTGTTCTACGCAACAAAAGAGACTCTTACGTAGAAAAGTAGATAAATAGAGTATTTTAACATGGGAGAATGCAATAACGCTAAAAGGATAATTGCTTAAAATAAGCACTTTTGAGCGAATATCACCCGCAATTGTGACATACCAACTAATCCATCTAAATTCCACTCGTCCAACTTATTGTCCTACACTGTGGTTAGTAGCCCGTGTCTTCACTAGTTCTGTGATCAAGCTGCTTGTAATCACCTTGGGATTCAATCATTGGATGCTGTACTGCATGATCTACTTTTTTAGCCATTTGATGTTCACTAGTCTTCATCATGTGGTGGAACACTTTGATCTGTCGATTTGGCCAATTCTAGGTCTGTGGTTTGGCAATTTTCATATGGCGACCCATCATCTTCATTTAATATTTGCTCTTGTGGCTTGCTGACTTAGCCCATTGGCCCACTGGTCTTCGGATTTCTCAGATCGTGGTTTAATTTGCCACTAGGTCACTAGTCTTCCAGCTTGGCCATTCTTCAACTTCGCCAATTCAACTGTTTTGGTTCACCTTTTTATCCGCATGGCTCACTTGATCTTTGATCTTGACTTTTGTGGTACATTGCGGGTTTCAGGTCCTTGAGAATCGTCTGATCATTATTAGATTGATTTGCAGACTTGATAGAGATTTGTAATTGATCGTGGGACCGTAAGTCTCGAGAATTGTCCGATCGGGTTCCTGCGATAAAAGAAGCACGTAATGAGACTTAATCAGAACGGCTTTATATCTAGACTTCTTAGAATGTGTTTAATTCATGCAAATATATCATTTCATCCAGAAAAGTGTGTTCTACGCAACAGAAGAGGCTCTTACATAGAAAAATAGATAAATAGAGTATTTTACGTAGGAGAGTGCGATAACGCTAAGAGGATAATTGCTTAAAATAAGCACTTTTGAGCGAATATCACAACCCCCAACCAGCATATTGCCAATCCTTGGCAATTAGTGCAAAATTAATGAGCTTAAAAGGGCTCTGCACATGCTGCACACTTTTTCATATTAGCTCAGGGAAAACACCGTTCGTCAAATCATTGAATGGATGCAAAAAAATAGTTACATGCTAGCGAAGAGTTGGAAAGTTTTGCAAGACTACAGGCTGATAATCATGACCCAGAATAGTCAGACTCTGCATGTGTGTGTGCTCAACATTCTCATCATCCGACAGTAAAGATTTCCAGATCACCTCTAAGTTTTTATGCCTCGACCTCAAATCTCACATGTTTAGCACTCAGAATAGAATCACACGAGAAGGGTTTTCTTCTTTTCTCTCAATTTATATGTGAGGAGATGTGTTGATATATGAAAGCAAAGATCTCACATATGTATTATTTAAAAGAAGGACATCTTTAACAGAAGAAGATCTCATGATTGGAATACCACTTCACTCGGGAACGTCAGATCAAACTCTATAGCTTCTCTTTCTTCAATCTCCACATTTTAAGATCGTGCTATCTTAGAATCAAGTAGGACTTTCCTAGGTTGTAATGAGGCTTAGGTCAGGTGTAGAGAGATAAAGGGATACAGGATTTCAAAGATCTTGAGAGGATATTGCCATTTTCTTGCATTTTTTCCTGCGGCGTAACACCATTATCTGGTTCTTTTTTCTTTTTTCGTATTTTTTCTCTTTTTCTTGATATTTCTGAGACTGCTCAATTTCTTTTCAGCTCTTTTTCATACTTTCTTTCCATATTTTGTTTTCAGCTTGAACCACTTTCTTTTTTT
Organism: Euptelea pleiosperma; assembly: GCA_035048495.1. Classification (NCBI taxonomy): domain Eukaryota; kingdom Viridiplantae; phylum Streptophyta; class Magnoliopsida; order Ranunculales; family Eupteleaceae; genus Euptelea; species Euptelea pleiosperma. The sequence continues at coordinate 11,028,285 of CM068544.1, read as the reverse complement.
TTTATTCTTCTTCTTTACTTTTCTTTTCACGGTACACCCATATCAGTTATTCTTTTGTCCATCTCAAAATAAGGGTAGCCAGTCCTGCTTTGTAGCTGGATTGGATTTTAGGTTGATGGGTTTACAAAGAAAAGGCTTTTATAGAAGGGTTCAAGGGGTTTCTAGTGAAGTATAATTCAGGTGAGTAAAAAGGCTGAATTGTTCAGAAAAATGGCCTAAATCATTTTTTAGGGTTTGCACTATCATGTATACTGTCTTGACTAGATACAGAGAAGGTTCTGTTGTAGCAATCCAATTTTGATGTCGTTCCGAGTTCCATGATCAAATAAAAGGGTAATGAGATCTCTCAACGAATATTGCGGGCAAGAAGAATAGTGAGTCATCTTGTGACTCAGAATTGTTGTATAACCCTCTGAATTGATTTAAGACTCGAAAGCTCACTAGGTTAGGTTTCCACAATTATTCTCACAGGATCTCCAGAATTTCTAAACTTAGGATGACTCTGATATTGATAGTGTACAATTGTGCCGAATATGAGTTTTTCTGAGTTTTCAAACTTGCTGTAGTCACGCTTGACTTGACTCAATGCTAACTTTAAACAAAAATTGGCATCCTCAATACTGACTTAACGGAGGTTTTCAGCTAATCAAAGTCAGGGTATTTGACACATTTTAGAAATTCTAGAAAACTTTTGGCGAACATCGGAAATCACCCCAAAAATAAGAATTTTTTTTTTTTTTTTATCAAAATGAAGACATGAGTTTTGGTAAATACCCACCCCCAACCAAAATACAGCACCGTCATCGGTGCTCATGATCGGGACATAAAATGATGAAAAATCGGTGATGATGATGCAAAGGTTCAGAGAGGATGTTACCAAGTCGGCAGAAACTCAACAGTGTGTGATACTTGATGATCGGAAGAATGAATGTACTTGCATTTTCAAAGATATAACAATAATAACAAATGCATGAGGCTCATGTACTCTAGGAATACCGGAATTGCCTTTCTGAAAGCGCTAAGTTTTACGTCTTCAGCCAGACATGACGGGGGTATATCAAGTACCCCCAACCAGGTTAAAACTCATGGAGACTGAGCGAATCTACAGTCTTCCTGACACCTAAGGTGGAACGGAGACTACTATCCTATCCCTTGTCTAGGCATACCTGTGTAGAACAGGTCTTTCTTAGTGTAGACTGAGAGAAGGACAGTAAGTTCTCTGAGCAGTCCCGCAAAAACATTTAGTTCAGCGGGGAGGGATAGAAGCTTCTCAGTAAAGACTAAGAAGAGAGTAATAGTGGGTTCTCTGACCGTGGTTAGCAGAGCCACAAACTCATTGAGTTTTGCGGGAAGGTATCTGAATGGAGCAGACTCCTGCAGATCAGTAATACCAGAAATGTTGGACTCCGAGATGAAGTCAGACTCAAAGTGTTCTTGACACTTGGATAATTTAGCTTCGGGAGAGTCCTGAATTAGACTCTCCATGGCACAAGGGTCATCGATAATATCGACGTAGGGTAGCGGGTGAAAATTGTTGGCCTCTCCCTCGAGCTTACCTAATTTAATAGGGATGTTCCAATCCCAACACTCAATATTTTCATCCTTGGTGGGGAACGGTAGGTTCAGGACAACATGATTCCCATGTTCTAGACATGGCTCATCAGTAGGAATGTCTGCATCTAGGGTAGAGAAAGAATTATCAGAAATAGAGATGGAACTAAGTTCCTCTATGCTCGGTCCAGAAGTTGGTGCTGTTAAGGGTACCAAAGATTGAGACTCGGGTTCATCACTATTGTTGCACAATCCAAGGGAGGTGGGGAGGAACGGTAGATCTAACACAGTTGGGATCCGACGATCGAGACACAGCTCAGTGTCATGGAGATCGACATCAGGGTCATTAGAGGTAGAGTGAGAAATAGGTTGCTCTGAGGTAGGTTCAAGATTTGGTGCTGTTAAAGGCACCGTATAAGGATACACTAGTTCCTCAATAATCGGGCTTGATCTAGGGGTAGTAACAACTTCTATTTAATCCTGGCAATTCTGGTACCTGGTCCAATTGTGTGACTCCTCATTATAGACAGTGGCCATATCATTTTCCTCAGGATAGGCTATTGGTGAGCTAGTGAAGTTGACTTCCTCTCTCTCATTTTCTAATTGAACTAGACGTTGCTCCAAGCTTTCCATAGATTGCTGTTGTTGGTGCTCTAGACCTTGGAAATACTGTTGTTGCTGGGCAATGTACTGAGAGAGAAGGTCCTCTAGACAGGGTTTAGTAGCCAATGAAGGTGGTTCAGCCAAGGGGAGCTGAGGTGCCAACTCTTGATTGTAGTCCGACTGGGTATGAAAGTTGTAAGGCAGAGTGGAGTCTGGGACTAGCTGCTGATTTTGGAAATCCTGAGGGGCCCATTGTTGATCAGAATAATCATTCTGTGGATAGGACGGGTACTGGGATTGCGAGTATTGCCAGTCATGCTCTCCATTGGGTTGATGGAACCCGGAAGGATAATTATCCTACGGTAGTTGCTGCGGGAGGGCAGACTATTCCCAACCAAAGTTATGGTGACTCCTATTATCCGGATAATAAGTGTTGTCATAGGAGGTCTGCATTGGAGATGGAAAGGTACAGACATCTTGCTGGATAGGAAGGTAATATCCTACAGACTGGGAATGGTACACAGGTTGCTGGACCGTGGCACGAAGGGCAGAGACTGAATTTTTAAGCTCTTGGAGTACAGAATTGTACTCCGGATCTCGGTGATTATCAGACCCTGTAGAAGTGTGCGAGACTAGAGTATCATGATGATACACAGAATTGTCATACCATTGTTGAGAGTGATCACCTCGATTCTCACAGAAACTGTAGTAGGTCTCATACAGAGGTCGTTCATCTACCATCAGAGGAGATAGAGGGGTGCAGTAGACTGACTCTCAGATCAAATCAGTCAAAGGATAGGATATGTCCAACTGACATACGTTTAAAAAGCGAGCCCTACACTTGGCAAAAAGTTGCCAGAGAGGAACACTATCCTAAATGATGCACACCAAGCATAGATAATCCTATTCTAAGCAATGAGGATATATTTTCGGAATTATCTTTGTTAGTTTGGGGGCTAGAGTAGATTATGACAGTGGGCGGACCACTGGTTTATCTTTTAATCGCCAGACTAACTGTTTGCACTCAGAGGTTCTCACCAGGCTACACTCTTCAGAGCGAATCCTTTAGTACTAACTCTAGTCAACAACAAGACAATCTAAAGCCTAGACAGACGTGCGGCACAATGGCTATCTTAAGTACGTCCCAGACTAACCGGATTGGTCAAGTGTATAAGAAGAGTGTTCCCTAGGGTTAAGCTAGGGTTGGTGCGTGTTCCTAGGCCACACGCAACTAGCCGCCGAATAGTCCAAGATGCCACGTCGAGCTCAGTGTACTTGAGTAGTAGGGACTTATGGGTGTGTTAGACAACAGGGACCCGCGCTCGTGGTCTTATTTCGATTGGATGTTAAGCGGGTTCACTTTGTGTGGATTTTTCTTCGAACACCGGGCTAATTGGCTCTACTTCTTGATTCTTTTTATTATAGATGGATCCTGGGGATCAATTTCAGCTGGAGTGATGAGGTGGGTGATGAAATCCCACCAGTTTGAATTTTGGAGCTGGGTTTGCTCTCTTAGAGTTGATTGATTAATGGCCACGCCACGCAAGTCGAATAATATGTATGCGAAAGCAAATAGACAAGTGGCAATGATTCACCCAAATTGTTCTGTATCGCACTCAAGGCGAGGATAGAGACTTACCTCCGTGGGCCACACCACGAGGTCGCCTCCGTGGGTTAGGGAGGGGTATCCTAATGGGCTTGGGCCCGACTCCACCTCTTTGAGCTTTCGCTTCCTACCCACACTGGATTGTGTTCCTATAGAAATGTTAGATCGCACGGTCTAGGTATTTGGGCTTCTATTTGGAAGATCCTTGCCTTTTTAGGGTTCACAGAACAATCAATGGAGTTAGGCAAGTTTTTGAATTATTTTCCAAATTTGAGGTGGGTTAAAATTTAGGAATTCCCAGATTGGAAAATACCTAGATTGGAATGTTTCCCGAACTGTGGAGATCTTCCAAGAAAGATTTGATTGCGAGATCCCTTACAATTTTGGAAATTTCCCAAAATTGAAATTCTGCTAGATTTGGGGTGTTTCCTTTTGCAGACTTTTCCAAATTCGAAAGATTTCTAAAGATAGAAATTCTTTTAAAGAGGAAACTTCTAAGAGGGGAAACCCTAATTAAGCAGAGTTTCAAGATTTTAGAATCTTTCCAAAAATCGCAAATCCTTGATTGGTGATTTCTAAAAATCTGCAGAATATAAAATCCTAATTTTTTTGAATTTTGATTTTTGATTTTTTTGGTATTTTTCACTTAATCTAGGGTTTCTAAAAAATCCTAGAACAAGATCTAGCAGTTATATGGAAAGCAGTAAAATTCCTAAATTATTACAAATTACACTCGGCCTTCCGAAGCATTAAAAATAGTAATTTAAAAACTGCTAAAAATCACTAAAAATCAAAGAATAGAAAGTTTCCCGAAAAGGTCGAGCTGTCCAAATTGAGCAGCTTTCTGATTTGGCAACTTTCCAATTCCGTCTTTACGTCCTTTTTCGCACTCCCGAACACCCGAGCGGCAGCGGCGCCATTTAAAAGTAGGGTTTTTCTGCGTCGTTGGTTACGGTTACCCTAATCTCAACACATTTTTAATTTATCCGAGACATTTAACCTATAAAATGAGCAATTTTGCATAGTGGCTCGTGTCGGATGTCGATCGCACTCGGGGTTAGTTTGTACAAATTAAGAACATAAAATGATGGATTTTTCTCAGAAATTGCTAAAAGTAAAAGGATGAAAGGGTGAGAATGGTGATAAAAGTGATTTCAAAAACATTCTTTTGAGATTTTCGGAAGATCTTGAACACTAAAAATGAGTGAGATTAAATAAACATTAAAATAATCAAACACCATCAACATCAAACTAATTCATTTAAATCATATGTCGATTACAAAGCATGATAATCAAAACTTCTCATCATGCATAATCAAAGTCAACTAGTAAACAGGGAAAAGTAGAGAGAGAATAAGGGAGGGTTAGAGAGAGAAAGAGAGTTCTAGAGAGAGAAATGATGAGAAAAGGATCCCTAAAGAGAGAAACTTAGAGAGAAAAGAAATGGTAGAGAGAGAGAGAGTTTAAGAGTTTTTAGAGAGAGAGAGGAAGGCCTAGAGAGAGAAAGTGAGAGAAAGAGAAAGAGGAAGGTAGAGAGAGAAACTTACCACTTACCGGGAGGATATGGTCGCTACTCATGTGGAAGGAGGTATTGCAACCACGGTGGTGGTAGAGAAGCTGCCGCTTCCTCCTCCCTTCTACTTCTTCAAACGGAAGAGAAAACGGGATTGAGGTTGAAGAATGGAGTGGTTCACTTTGCTTCCTCCTCCCTTCTTCTTCTTTTGGGAATGATTGCTGAAGATGGGGGAGACGTGGTGAACCGTTTGCAGGTGGGGCGAGTAGCGTTTGGGTGGAGGTTCAGGCGAACCCAAGACGTTTCAGTCCAACGGTTTGGGCAGCTGGGTTTTCTGTGGGATCATTTGGAATGTGAATGGAGAGAGACCAAGATCTGTGGTGGAGATGGGGAGAAGAGAGTGAGGGGGCAGCAGCTGTGGTGTTTGCAGGTCCGTGGAGCAGGAAAGTTTGCCGGCGTTGATGGAGGTGGCGGTGCACCAGCAGAAACAATATTGGACAGCAACGTGGTGGATGTGCAGTAGCTTGGAATCCTCTCCAAGGCGTTAACAGCATGGGAGAACGGCCTGGACTCTCACCAGCAAGTTGCAGGCTTTCAAGGGTTGCTGGTGCTTGACATGCAAGAAGGGAAAGGAACTATGCTGTATTTTCCGGCAGGTGTAGAGAGAACTGAAGAGCTCGCTGGAGAAGACGAACCAGTCCGGCGAGCTTGACGGTAAGAAGAAGAAGAAGATACCTGTTGGGGGCAGAGGCAGCACCCACGGTGTTGCAGGTAGTGGTGTGCTCTTGAGATGAGGAAGAAGACGTTCCTCTGGTTGGGAGGAGCGCACGGTATTTGTAGATCTAGAGGAGATCGTGAGATGAACCATGACTCGGACCAACCAAATGAAGCAACTCATCCAGGACTTCCGACAGAAGTTCGATGAGAAGTTTTTTGAAGCGTGGGATAGATTCCGAGACTACCTGACTAAGTGTCCCCACCATAGCATCAACAAGGGCAATCTTGTCCACGTCTTCTATCAAGGACCTACTGATGAGTCCCGGACCATGGTAAAGTCAATGTGCCAGGGAAAATTCCTACACCAAACTCCGACCGATGCATATAAATTCTTGGGAGAGTTAGGAGAAAACTCTCAACATTGGACGACTGACTCAGAGTTCAGTCGAACCACTTCGGTCCAAAGGACAACCAAGGGACATGATGCTACAGTTGATACTGAGCTTCGATCTGTCATTCAAGAGTTGAGCAAGTCAGTATCAGCACTGGCTGTGTCAGTACAAAAGCCTACTCAACAATCTACCCCAGTCATGCATGTGGGACACGAGAGCCTTATGGAATCCTGCACCCTTTGTCTGCAACCCTCCCATACTACTGAGCATTGTCCTTTGAATGAAGGATGGTCCACTCCTCTTCAGGAAGAAATTTGTGCTTTCAGCACATACAAACCACCCACTCAGAACTCGTACAGTCAATCTTATCATCCTGACACGAGAAACCATCCTAACTTCTCTTGGAGGCCTCAGTCTACTCAACCACAAGCTCAACCTCCGCGTCAGCCTCAGGGCATGTATCCTCTTGGGTTCAATCAACCCAATAGGCAATTCAATTAGGGACAATACCAGCACAGTCAGTACCCCTCTACTCAGAACCAGCACTTCCAACAGGGACAGTACTTAGGACAACCGAGCACATTTCAGAATCAAAAAAGAGTTCCCCAGAACTTTCAGAACCAACAGATTGTCCCAACTAATTCTCCAGCATATAACTATAATTCCCCGATGAGCTCGAATCGCGAATTGGTGCCTCAGCTCCCATTAGCTGCCCCCCAACAGTTGGTCCCCAAACCCGGTATCGAGGACCTTCTAGCTCAACTCATTACTCAATCTATGCAACGCCTAGAGCAACAGCAACAGCAATCTATGCTTCATCTAGAGCAACGCTTAGGCAACTTGGAAGCTGAGAAAGCTAAAGGCATCTTCCCTAGCCAACCCATCGCTAACCCAAAAGGAAATGCCAAAGGGGCAGTATATGAGATCGGTTCCCAATCTCAGAGCCAGAATGAGAATTGTCAAGGGGAGGTGCAAGCTGTAACCACCCTACGGTCAGGAAAAACTGTGGACATGGGAGTCCAACCACAGTCGGTGCCATCTCCAGCACCCATCACTCGCACAGAGGAAACTAGTCCTAATCCTACCTCTGCTTCCTCTACCTCTGCACCAACATCAGATATCCCTGTGCAGAAATCTAAGGCTAAAGATAAATCCATTTGTCGAGTAAAGCCTCCCTTCCCGGACAGACTTGTCCAAGATAAGCGGGATCAGCAATTCTCAGAGATCTTAGATGTCTTTAAAGACGTCCAGATAAAGATCCCATTCTTTTCTGCTATCAAGCAAATCCCCTCCTATGCCAAATTTCTCAAGGACTTGTGCACAGTCAAGAGGCATACACATGTACCCAAAGCTGCCTTCTTGGCAAAAAAAGCTACCGCGTTCATTCAACGCAACAGTGTAATCAAACACAAGGATCCGGGTAGCCCAACTGTCCAATGCAAAATTAGAGACACTTTTAGCTGCACTGCCTTGCTAGATTTAGGGGCTAGCGTCAACCTCATACCGTTCTCGGTATATCAGCAGTTAGGATTGAAAGATATGAAGCCTACCAATGTCACCCTAAAATTAGCTAATCAGTCCATCAAGATTCCAGGAGGAATCATTGAAGATGTCCTAGTAAAAGTCGCTGACTTTTATTATCCTGTGGACTTTATCATTCTCGACACCGAGCCGTGTCAGGATAATCGCATTCCGATCATCTTAGGCTGTCCATTCCTTGCCACCGCGAATGCACACATCGGGTGCCGGGACGAAAACATATCCATTGCTTTCGGAAATCTCAAAGCTGAGGTCAATATCTTTCGTTTAATGCAACAGGATGCCGATCGCGAAGTGACCGATGAAATGCATGCCATTGAGAGTCTAATCCCGGACTCCACCGAAGATATTCTTAAGCAGTGTCTAGAACACTTTAGAGCTGACTTTGCCACAGAGTCAGCCATTTCTAATCTCAATGATCTTTTGGAGACTGCTCCACTGATAGAGATCCCCGCTCCACTCATCGAGTTCGAACCTCTGATAACCATGGCCAGAGAACCCATCCTTCCTTTACCTATTGAAGTCAAACCTCTTCAATCTGTGTCTTCTGTGACACCTACTTCAACTCCATTTGCTCCGACATTTGAGCTTAAGCCTCTTCCCACAGATCTTTCCTATGTCTATCTTGGTCCTAAGAAACCTACCCTGTCATTATTGCTTCCGCTTTGTCTGCGAGTGAACGTAAGAAACTTCTCGAGTTGCTCAACGAGCATAAATCTGTGATAGGTTGGACTATAGATGATATTCGAGGCATAGACCCCTCAGTGTGCCAACATCACATCTATCTCGAGGATGAATCCAAAACCTCTCGAGAACACCAGAGGAGGTTGAACCCCGTCTTGAAGGAAGTAGTCCGGGATGAGGTCTTCAAACTGTTAGATGCGAGTATCATCTACCCCATCTCCGACAGCAAATGGGTGAGTCCTATTCATGTCGTCCCTAAAAAGGCAGGATTCACAGTTGTGGAAAATGAGAACAAGGAAATGGTCACCCAGCGCCTGAAGAAAGGGTGGAGAGTCTGCATCGATTACAGACGACTCAACGCCAACACTAGGAAGGACCATTTTCCATTACCGTTCATAGACCAGATGTTGGAGAGACTAGCAGGTCACTCTTATTACTGCTTCCTTGATAGTTACTCTGGGTATAATCAAATACCCATCGCCCTAAGGATCACGAGAAGACGACTTTCACCTGTCCCTTTGGCACTTTTGCCTACAAGCGCATGCCCTTTGGCCTCTGCAATGCACCCGCGACCTTTCAACGGTGTATGATGAGCATATTCTCTGACATGGTGGAAAGATTCCTCGAAGTCTTTATGGATGACTTCTCAGTTTTTGGGTCATCCTTTGATGACTGTCTGAACCATCTAGGGCTTGTACTTTAACGCTGTCAGGACAAGCGACTTGTCCTCAATTCGGAGAAATGTCACTTCATGGTGAAGAAAGGCATAGTTCTGGGACATGTCATTTCCCATCAGGGCATTGAGGTCGACAAAGCTAAAATCGATATCATCTCGACCTTGCCCATTCCTAAGTCCGTGCGTGACATCCGATCCTTTTTGGGACACGGAGGATTCTATAGGCAATTCATCAAGGACTTCTCTCAAATCGCTCGACCTCTGTCCCATCTTTTAGCTAAAGATAGCCTTTTCGACTTTAATGCTGACTATGTCAAGGCATTTGAGCGTCTCAAATCTGAGCTCACTACTGCTCCCATTATCCGTCCCCCAGACTGGACTCTACCTTTCAAGGTAATGTGCATTGCTTCTGACTATGCGTTAGGCGCTGTACTAGGGCAGAGAGTTGACAAAAGGTCACACGTGATCTACTACGCGAGCAAAACTCTTAACTTTGCCCAAATGAATTACTCCACCACTGAGAAAGAACTCCTGGCGGTAGTCTTCGCCCTTGATAAATTTTGTCAGTACCTCTTAGCCACTAAGGTGGTCGTGTACACTGATCATGCAGCCCTTCGTTATCTCATGTCGAAAAAGGAAACCAGGCCTCGATTAATTCAATGGATTCTACCTTGTCACCGAAGAAATGCCTTCACACTGGTCAAAACAGGACAAAAGCCAATTCCTAGCAAGAATTAAATACTACTCTTGGGATGACCCTTATTTGTATAAATACTATCCTGACCAGATCATTCGTCTCTGTGTCCCTGAGTCGGACCAACTCAATATCTTGTCCTCGTGTCATGACCAACCTTGTGGTGGTCATTTCAGCACTAAGAAGACTGCAGAAAAAGTGCTGCAATGCGGATTCTACTGGCCCACATTATTTAAAGATGCCCACATCTACAGCAAAACCTGTCCTAATTGCCAGCATCTAGGCCGCATCTCCCAGAGGAACATGATGCCCCTAACTCCCATCCAGGTCGATGAAATATTTGACATCTGGGGCATCGACTTCATGGGTCCCTTTTCAGTTTTCTATGGTTTTGAGTACATTCTCCTTACGGTAGACTATGTCTCCAAATGGATAGAAGCCATTCCCACCAAGACCAATGACCACAAAGTGGTGGTCAAATTCCTAAAAGAGTTCATCTTCGCCCGCTTCGGTGCCCCTAAGGCCATCATTAGTGATGGGGGCACCCATTTCTGCAATAGGATATTCGAGAAATTAATGAAAAAGTATGGGGTAACCCACAAGGTTGCCCTAGCTTATCATCCGCAGACTAGTGGTCAAGTAGAGGTTTCTAATCATCAGATCAAGCAGATCTTGGAGAAGACAGTCAATACCACACGTAAAGACTGGTCTACTCGTCTCACTGATGCTTTATGGGTATACAGAACCGCCTACAAGACACCACTCAATATGTCTCCCTATCGTCTGGTCTTTGGGAAACCCTGTCATCTTCCAGTAGAGATTGAATATCGTGCCTTGTGGGCCATTAAGAAGCTTAACTTCGACCTAGAAACCGCAGGGGAGGAGAGGAAACTTGAAATAAATGAGTTAGAAGAACTCAGAAATGATGCCTACAACTTGTCGAAGAATTACAAAGCAAAGATGAAGTGGATACATGACAAAAGCATCCTCAGGAAAGAGTTCCATCCAGGACAGAAGGTCCTTCTTTATAATTCTCATCTTCATCTCTTCCCTGGAAAACTAAAATCTAGGTGGACCGGTCCTTATACGGTCACAGAAGTCACACCCTTTGGGGCAATCACTATTGAGGATCCCAAGGATCACTCCTCATTCCAAGTAAATGGCTAGCGTCTAAAGCAGTTCCATGAACTTGATGTGTCGTTCATACAGAATTCTAAAATTGATCTCATCGATCCTGTCTATGTCGACTGATAATCCACTCAGTCTCCTGTGCTCCAACTTGGTTGGGGGTGCCTGTCACTCCCGTCATGTCTGGCTGAAAATGTAAAACTTAACGCTTTCGGAAAGGCAATTCCGATATTCCTAGAGTACATGAGTCTCATGCATTTGTTATTACTGTTATATCTCTGGAAATGCAGGTACATTCATTCTTCCGATCATCAGGTACTGAAAGTAGGATTTTTCCGCGTCGTTGGTTACGGAAACCCTAACTTCAACACATTTTTAATTAATCCGAGACTTTTAACCTGCAGAATGAGTAATTTTGCACAGTGGCTTGTGTCGGATGTCGATCCACACTCGGGATTAGTAGGATTAGCGCGAATAAGAACACAAAAAGATAATGAAAAATTTGCATGTACCACATCATTCTCAAATCAACTTCATTTAATCAAAATTGTCTTTTACAGCAAAAATCTGACAAAATAACTAAACTAGAAAGCATTTTAATAAGAGAGGGATGTAGAGAGAGAACTAGAGAGAGAAAGTTCACGAATGAGCTATGTAGAGAGAGAAAATGAGTTTAGAGAGAAATTACCATTGAATATACCAGAGGGAGATGATTGGTGAAATCAAGCGGTGAAGAAGGAGAACCAGCAAGGTTGATGGTTTGTACGCCCATTAGATGGTGTGGGAGAAGTGATGAGGATGTCTGATCGGGGGCAGGTGTGTGCAAGATCGTGCATAGACTGAGGTGAGCAGAGAGTTGCTGATCATGGAACTTAGACGGGGGCAGTAGGTGCATAGGAGATGTGGCAAGTGTTCTCACGGTTTGGGAGAAGGAAACAACCTCCTCCTTTTTCCTTTTCTTCTCTTTTTCTTTTCTTTCTTTTTTTTTTTCTGGTTTCTTTATTGCTTGAGAGAGGATGAAGACGGCGACAGGAGAGAGAGGAGAGAGAGGCTGACTGGACTGGTTGGGGGGCGCTGCCGGCCGGAGTTGTAGGCTGCAACTCCGGTAGAAAACGGGAGTAAGAAGATGAAGAAAACAAAAAAAGAAAATAAAAAAGATGTGAAGAAGAAGAAGAAGAAGAAGAAGAAGAAGAAGAAGAAGAAAGAAGAGAAGAAGATGACCAGAGAAGGATGAATGCAGTGGCGGCAGGCGGGAGACGGTGCTGCAGCAGGTTCAGGCGGTGGAGGTGGACTGGTTAATGTGAACCAGTCCGCCGGAGGAAGGAGGCACGGTTTGGCGGCGGTACCGTGGTGCAGCAGCGTTGTGGGGGTGTTGGTGGGCGAAGCAACAGGAGGAGGAGGAAGAAGGGTATGAAGAAGAAGAAGACAGCTGGAGTTGCAGGCCTGCAACTCCGGCGAAGGATGAAGAAGAAGAAGAAGAAGAAGGAAAAAGGAGAAGAACAAGAGGAGAAAAATGAGGGGGAAGAAGGAGGAATGATGTGGGGGGAAGGAGAGGAGAAAAGGGTTTTGAAAATTAGGGTTCGTCCCCCTCCTTCCCCCTTTATATAAGCTCCTAATTTCCATTAATGGAAATTAGGAATTTTAGGAAATAAATTTTTTTTTTTTAAGTAAAACACTACTTTTCTTTGGGGAATTTCCCCATTTAGTGGACCCTCCCTTTTTTTAAAATTTAATTTAAATTATTTTGAAATTCATGGGGTCCACTAAATGGTCGGACAGCGGGTCGATGATGATGGGCCCGACTATTGGCCCACATGATGATGTCCATCGTCTCACAAGATGATGTGACAGACAATCTAATGGCGATCGGATGGATGGTGACTTGATTGGGACCCAGATTGGTAGATTGACGGATCAAGAGAAATCCAACGGTCCGGTGGAAGATCCAACGGTCCGATTGAAGATCCAACGGTCAGAAAGCTAAAGGAGATGAGACAGAGCCAATGGGCAGGAGTTTTGGGGTTAGGTCAGTAGATTTGAGGACCGAGAGATGAAAAGAGAGAGAATAAGGAGAGATGAGAGAGAAAATATCAGAAAATGGAGATAAAAGTATTGGCAGAGGGTCTGGAACCCTGGTCTTCACTGTGACCATCCTCACGCTTCTCCAGTAGAGTAGACTATCATTCCTTGCTGACTCATGTGGCTTTAAACGCTTTGGTCCGTCTCTTGGTCATTGGCTCTCCTGCTCTCTTCATTCTTTGGGCCGACTTTTTGGTCCTCTTATTCAGCCCATATTTGGCCCATATCTTCTAGTCATAGCATGTGGGCTCTTTAAGCTTTGATAATGGGCTTTTCTGATCAATGTGGGATCGCAAGTCTCGAGAATTGTCCCATCGGGGTTTCCTACGACAGAAGAAGCGCGTAATGAGACTCTATCAGAATGACTTCATGTCTAGACTTCCAAAAATGTGTTTAATGCATGCAAATATACCATTTCGTCCAGAAAAGTGTGTTCTACGCAACAAAAGAGACTCTTACGTAGAAAAGTAGATAAATAGAGCATTTTAACGTAGGAGAGTGTGAAAACGCTTAGAAGATAACAGTGGGAAATACGCACTTTTAAGCAAATATCAAGTACCACACACTGTCGAGTTTCTGCCTACTTAGTAACATCCTTCCTGAACCTTTGCATCATCATCACTGATTTTTTATCATTTTATGTCCCGGTCATGAGCACCAAGGACGGTGCTGTATTTTGGTTGGGGGTGGGTATTTACCGAAACTCATGTCTTCATTTTGATAAAAAAAAAAAAAATTCTTGTTTTTGGGATGATTTCCGATGTTCTCCAAAAGTTTTCTAGAATTTCAAAAATGTGTCAAATACCCTGACTTTGATTAGCTAAAAACCTCCGTTAAGTCAGTATTGAGGATGTCAATTTTTGTTTAAAGTTAGCGTTGAGTCAAGTCAAGCGTGACTACAGCAGGGTTGAAAACTCAAAAAAACTCATATTCGGCACAATTGTACACTATCAATATCAGAGTCATCCTAAGTTTAGAAATTCTAGAGATCCTAAAAAAAAATTGTGGAGACCTAACCCAGTGAGCTTTTGAGGCTTTAATCAATTCAGAGGGTTATACAACAATTCTGAGTCACAAGATGACTCACTATTCTTCTTGCCTGCAATATTCGTTGAGAGATCTCATTACCCTTTTATTTGATCATGGAACTCGGAACGACATCAAAATTGGATTACTACAACAGAACCTTCTCTGTATCCAGTCAAGACAGTATACATGATAGTGCAAACCCTAGAAAATAATTTAGGCCATTTTTCTGAACCATTCAGCCTTTTTACTCACTTGAATTATACTTCACTAGAAACCCCTTGAGCCATTCTATAAAAGCCTTTTCTTTGTAAACCCATCAACCTAAAGCCCAGTCCAGCTACGAAGCATGACTGGCTATCCTTATTTTGAGATGGACAAAAGAATAACTGATGTGTGTATACCGTGAAAAGAAAAGTAAAGAAGAAAAATCAAAAGTGGTTCAAGCTGAAAACAAAATATGGAAAGAAAGTATGAAAAAGAGCTGAAAAGAAATTGAGCAGTCTCAGAAATATAGAGAAAAAGAGAAGAATACAAAAAAAAAAAAAAAGCAAAGAGAACCAGATAATGGTGCTACATCGCAGGAAAAATACAAGAAAATAGAGATATCCTCTCAAGATCTTTGAAATCCTGTATCCATTTATTTTTCTACACCGGACCTAAGCCTCATTATAACCCAGGAAAGTCCTATTTGATTCTAGGATAGCACGATCATAAAATGTGGAGATTGGAGAAGGAGAAGCTATAGAGTTTGATTTGACGTTCCCGAGTGAAGTGGTATTCCAATCATGAGATATTTTTCTGTTAAAGATGTCCTTCCTTTAAATAATACATATGTGAGATCTTTGCTTTCATATATCAACACATCTCCTCACATATAAATTGAAAGAAAAGAAGAAAACCCTTCTTGTGTGATTCTATTCTGAGTTCTAAACATGTGAGATTTGAAGTCGAGGCATAAGAACTTAGAGGTGATCTAGAAGTCTTAACTCTTGGAAGACGAAAATATTGAGCACACACACACGCAGAGTCTGACTATTCTGGGTCATGATTATCAGTCTGTAGTCTTGCCAAAACTTTCAAACTCTTCGCTAGCATGTAACAGTTTTTGCATTCATTCAATGATTTGACGAATGGCGTTTTCCCTGAGCTAATATAAAAAAGTGTGCAACATGTGCAGAGCCATTTTAAGCTCATTTATTTCGCACTAATTGCCAAGGATTGGCAAAATGCTGGTTGGGGGTTGTGATATTTGCTCAAAAGTGCTATTTAAAGCAACTATTCTTCTAGCGTTATCGCACTCTCCTACGTAAAATTGCTCTATTTATCCACTTTTCTACGTAAGAGTCTCTTCTATTGTGTAGAACACACTTTTCTGGACGAAATGGTATATTTGCATGCATTAAACACATTTTCAGAAGTCTAGATATAAAGCCGTTCTGATTAAGTCTCATTACGTGCTTCTTTTGTCAAGTGAAACCCGATTGGAGAATTTTATGGAATGTGGGCCCACAATCAATCTCTAGAATCTATGATCAAAGCTCAAGAGCATGCTGATTGAGGATAAGAAGATGTAGGCCAAGAACAGGGAAGGCCAGAGAATCGGAAGAGCCTGAGAGAAGACCAAGAGAGAGAGAGGAAGAATCGAGCCCCAAGAGAAGAATAAAGGCATTAAAGCTTGACCAACTAACAAAAGTTAAAGAATTGCTCAGTTGGTGAAGCATGCAGAAGACCAAGTCAGAGATCAGGGTTCATGACCCTCTGCTAGCATTTTCTCTTTATTTTGTAATATTTTCTCTCTCCTCTCTCTACTCTCTCTCCGTCATAGTCTACTATCTGATCGCCAGTAGATCATCAATCTGATCATCCACCCAATCATCCTTTCAATGAACCATCCGATCTCCATTCCCCTAAGTCTCGATCTTGTGGATCTCCTCCTTTCCAACTCCCTGGCCCAGTAGATCACTTATCATCAGGCCCATTGGCTCACGATTCTACTAGCCCACTATCAGGCTAATGGCCTATGCACCCTGGGCCCACGATTTTTGGCATCATTCCGCGATCCCCTAGCCAACCCATCCAATGACCTATGGCCCTCAAAGCTCACAGCCTTTGTCCGATTCTTTGCATGGACCACATGGGATAATGATTTTTGATGTATAAAAGGTGGTTTGTTAAAAGTAAAAATTATTTCACAAAATAAACAAATCATTTTTTTTTCCAAAAGATGAGGTTTGATTTCATCGAGGACATGACCATACAAGGAATAATAGTGCTAAACTTTCCTAGAAATGTTAGCAAACATGGATTTGGCTGATTTAGAAGGAAGAGATCGATGGCAAGGATTTCATCAAGTAAAATAGAGGATTCTTTTTAATTGAAAAAAAAAAGAAAGAAAAAAAAAGATTTGAAAAAGAAAAGCTTTAAAAATAGAAGTTTTGAAAGAAAAGGAAATAGGAAATGAAGAGGGCGTGATTGAGGATCTTATAATAGAATGGGAGGAGAAACAGTCCAAAAGGGGAGCTGTTGGATTCCATGGAATTGAAGGAATGTGTTGAAAATAGAAAGGGACCTAGTTTTCTAAATTTTGAGAAAGAAGAGAAAGACCGAAAACCACGTTCTTAGAAGGGAGGAGGAAAAACCCATCACCTATTCCATATATAAAATCCAAACCCTAAGCCATGAGGGTCTCCCCCTTCTCACCTCCCTTTGTTCTCAAAAAGAAATCTCTGCACGTTTCTCTCTCCCGGGCTTCCAACTCTTGTTGTTTTCAAAAACCCAGCCATTACCGCCCCACATTCTAGAATTCATCCTAACTCCCATCAGTTGCTCTCTCTTCCACGTCCTGGACTGCTCTCACTCCACGTTGTCCTCCAAAGCCTCAACACCCAACCGTCCTCAAACTTCTTCAAAAACAAAAATAGAAAAAAAAAAAAAAAAAAAAAAAGAAGGAGAAGGGAGGAGGAAACCATTAGGTTCCTCTCCCTTGGACGCTGGCTTCTGCTTGGAGGAACAAAGGGGCTAACCAGCACCTGCAATGTGCATAGTCGGCTGCCCCCCACCTGCTGCTCCACCATCTCTTGATCTTCTTCAAAGCACCACCGTTGCCCCCGCTGCTATAACGTTCTCCCCCAAGCCGTGAACCTCTTCTCATGTGCTCCACCACACTCCCAATTCTCTCCATTTTCTTTCTCATATAAAAAAAAAAAACCAAAAAAAAAAAAGAAGAAGAGAAGAAGAAGAAGAGAAGAGAAGAGGAGAGGAGGTTGTACCTCCCTTTTGCCCCAGCCTCCATTGGCTGCTGCTGCTGCTGCCTCCTTCTCACCTTACCGCCCCCATCTCCATATCTCTATCCCACCAGAAAACCCAACCGCCTGTCTCATCTACTCTAAAAATCGTGATCTCTTTCTTCAAAAATAGAAAAAAAAAAAGAAGAAAAGAGAGAGGAGAAGAAGAAGAGGAGAAGAGCCTACCTGCTATTCCTCTCCATCTCGATCAGCATCGGCAGGCCATTCTTCTCCACTCCAACCAACAGCCACCTTGCTGGCTGGACTGCAACACCAGCCACCACCGCCACTTGCAGCAACCCTCAAGCTCTTGATCGCCTCTTCACAAATCTCCTCTCGCCAGCCACTCACTCCTCATCTCCACTTGCTGGTCAAGCGCCGAGCACGGACTGCACTTCACCCCACTTGCATACCGGCTCTCTCTCTCTCACAAGGGCATCTGGATCTCTTGCTGCCCTCTTTCCCCACCTGTTGGAAGCTTGCACCATTCCATTGCTGCTCATACATCCCAGTAGCTACACCTTATCCTCACTTTACCATGGCCACTCTTGGCCGAACCATCTCCTTGGGCCGCACCATGCATCTCCGACCACCACATGGCCAGAACTCCGACCAATCTTCTCGGGCAGATCTCGATCACTCTCAAAGCAGAATAATAGGTGGAAAATGGTGAGTTCCTTATTTCCTCTCTCCCCCTTTAGTTTCTCTCTCTAGGTTCTCCACTTTCTCTCTCTACACCAATAGTTTCTCTCTCTAGAGTTTTTTCTATTTTACTCTCTCTCTCTAACTCTCCATTTTTTCTCTCTCCATCTCCACCTTTCTTTTGTCTAAATTTTTATTGCTTCCTAGTTTTTTTTTTTTGTTATTTGAATTTAGTTTGATTTTTGTAAGAAATCATTGATAATTAATAAAGTTGTTATTTAAATGCAAGTTCTTGTCTTATATTATTTCTTTTGTTTTTTTTTTGGTAATTCATGTTAGCTCTCTCTCCAAAATATGTGTTTTAAAATCACCCTTCTCACCTTACCATGATTTCCTGGCAATTTTTCATCATTTTATGCTCTTTATTGCACTGACCCTAACTCCGAGTGCGGATTCAACATCCGACATTGTCCACTGTACAAGCTTGAATATTTTGCAGAAATAAATAGTGAACTAGAAGGATCAAATTAAACATGTGTTGAAATCGGGGTTTCCGTAACCAACGACGCGGAAAAATCCTACTTTCAAGGTCCAATGCCTTGAAGTGGTGGATGCAACGTGCTAGTGGAAGGAGGAACAATTGTGCACGCTGTTGGCTTAGAAGAGAAGATGGAGAGGAGTGCACACCGGCCAAAACAGTTTGACAATGTGGCTGGTTGTTGAGGACCCCAACTGGATGTGAGGTAACACAGAGGTGCACCAGTGACTGAAGACCAAGACTGAGGTGCTTGTATAGGAAGGTGAATAGAAGTGGTGAGAAGAAGTTAACGGGAGTAGCAGATGTGATCTCCGATTATAACCTTTGGGAGCAAACGGTGATTGATGGAGGAAGCAAGGTTGTGTGGAGGGCTTGCCGGTGGGCTGTGTAGCCTTGAAGGATTCACTTTGCTGGTTCATCCATAAAGTGGTTCAGTCCGTAATGGGCAGACGTTTGGAGATCTAGACCTCCATAGTGAAGTTGCAATGATGTTTCCCGGTGAATTTGCAAGTCCAACAATGGTTGCAGGTTGGAGCAGCTTTGCTGGTGATGGTACAGGGTGGATGAGGTGTGTTCCGACGAGAATAAAGGAAGAATGAGGTGAATACGCTGGCCGGAGTTGATGAAGGGGAGCCCCGTAGATTCTTGCAAACCGTGTTTGGCCAGGAGAGGAGATTGACTGGATAGTTTGAGGATGGATTTATAGATCCCGCTGGTAGAAGAAGGTGCACACAATTACAGATTCACGCTGGTTCCACCTGTGAACTAGTGGCGGAAGAGGAACACAAGGTCGTGTTATGTTCTGGTGGTCGTGAGGTAATTGCAGCACCGTAGGTACTGTAGTGCACTTAGCACAGGGATGGAGGCAGGGAGGTGATGACGGTGATGGTAGCTGCTAGTGTGGGAGTGAACAAGAGGAGGCTGTTGCAGGTAGGAGCAGTGGAGGGAGGCAATCAGCAACTCGTGTGGTGGTTGATGAAGGTGCACCACAGGCAGGAGGTCCTGTTGCAAACGTGGGAGAGGTTGAGGACGTGAAACCCGTTTGCAGTAGTGACTGAAGCACCTGCAAGTGGTTGTAAGCGTGGACAAGATGGAGAAGAGAACCGACTGGTGGAGGAAACGGTGGAGGTTGTTGTGCAGGTTTCCGGCGAGCTTCTCATCGTAGAAGATGACCGGAGTTGCACCTGCAACTCCGATAAAATTAAAGAAGAAGAAGAAGAAGGAGAAGAAGATGGGAGCCTGTAGAAGATGATCTTGCTGGTTTTTCTTCAATGGTGGAGAGCGAAACTTGGAGAAAGGTAGGGCAACGCCAGTCCACAAGACTAGTTCTTTTGATTCCATTCCGTCCAAATGAGAGAAGTGGGGGTAAAGGATTGATAGAGAACGGCTTGAAAGGGTGAGAGATGGAGAGAGGAAAGGGGGGGAGGAACCAGATGGCCGGAGTTGCTGCCTACAACTCCGACGAAGATGAAAGAAGAAGAAGAAGAGAATAAGAGGAGGAGGAGACAGCACTCCACCAGCTCACCGGCGTTACTCGCCGGAGAAGAAGTAAATGAGGAGGAAGAAGAAATAGAGGGGGGAGGGAACCAAACCATTCCTCCTCCTTGCTTCGTCTTATATTCTTGGAGTCGTGGGCTATCTCATGATAATAGGAAGGAGAAGGAGAAGGAGAATGTGGGGGATACGGTTACTTTTGGAAACCGTGGAACAACCAATGTCAATCTTCAAAGGATAATGGTAAAATCTTGGGAGTGCGGTCCACTTGCAAGCAATGGTTGTGGGCTTCAGGCTTCTCAAGTGTGTTCTTTGGCCATGAGAGTCCATTAAGGGATGGAACTAGGACCAATGGATGTGATGAGGTGGCGGGTTGAATTGGTCCAAGAGATGGTGCCAGGCCATGGCATGGGTCGTGGGTCATGGGTATGGATCATGGATCACGGGTCCTGGGTCATGGGCTTGGGTCATGGGCTTAGGTCATGGGCCAAAATAGATAGAGTGAGAAATAGGAGAGAGGTGAGAGAAAAAGTACAAAAATAAAAGCCTTTGAGGGTTTTAAACCTTGGTCTTCTTTATTCTCTCTCGTCCGGTCCACCAATAAGTCAAACTTATCCTTTGATGTCAATTGGTGTGGCCTTTAACACCTAAGTCCTTCTCTTGGTCTCCAGCTATTCTTTTCTCCATTAGTTTTTGTTCCGGCTCTACGATCCTCTAGCTTTGCCAGTACATGTCTTCTATCTTTTTATCCTAGCCTGCTGGCTCTTTAAGCTTTGATAGAAGTCTTCTGTGGTTGATAGTGGGCCTGTCAGTCCTCGAGAATCACCCGATAGGGTCTCCTGCAAGTGAAAAAGCACGTAATGAGATTCCACTAAAACGGCTTGATACTGGACTATCCGAAATGCATTTATTTCATGCAAATAGTCGATTTTCATCTAAAGGATGCATTCTACACAATAGAAGAAACTCTTACCTAGAAAAGTCGACGAAAAGATATGTTTTACGTAGGAGAATATGACATCGCTATAAGGATAATGGCTTAAAATAAACACTTTTGAGCGAATATCACAACCCCCAACTAACATATTGCCAATCCTTGGCAATTATTGCGAAATAAGTGAGCGAAAGAGGGCTACGCATAACATGCTAGAAAACTTATTTGCATTACCCAGAAAAAACTCCATTTTGTCAGATTATTTTAAGGATGCAAGAAATCATTCACAAATTAGAACTAATCGGCAAAATGCAACACTTCTACAAATGGACCTTCAAACAAAAGATTACTCAGACTCAGTGTGTGTGTGTGTTCAACATCATCCTTATCTGGCAGTAGAGATATCTAGATCTCCTTAGAGACTCTATGCCTCGACCTCAATCCTCACTTGTATACCACTCAGAAGTGAATCACTCAGAAATGCTTTATACTTTTCTCTCAAACTATATGTGAGGAGATGAATATAAAAACTGGCAGACGTCTCACATATATAGTTCTTGAATGGAGGATATAAGAAGAATTAAGAAGAACTCATGATTGGAATGTCAGATCACTTAAGAACGTCGGATCAAACTTTATAGTTTCTCTTTTCTCCATTCTCCACACTTGATGATGGTACAAATCTAGAATCAAATAGGACTTGCATAGGTTGTACTGAGGCTTAGGATAGGTTCAGAAAAGAAGGATATTCTAGAATTCAAAAATTCTGAGAGGGTATCTCACTATTCTTTGCAACTTTTTTCTTGACTTTTCTTCTTTTCTTTTTCTAATTTTTATCTCTTTTGATATTCTTCAACCTTTTTTATATCTTTTTTCCTTTCCTTCTTTCTTTTTGATCATGTTTCTTTTCAGCTTAAATCATTTGTTTTGTTTTGTTTTCTTTTCTTTTCCTTTCTTGGTTTCTATCTTTTCATGGTGTAATCATACCAAATATTCTTTGATCCCTCTCAGAAGTAGGTTATCGTATTGTACTCTTTTTGGGATTGGGTTTTTGGTTGATGGGTTAACAAGAAAAGGTTTTCATCAACAGGCTCAAAAAATGGTTTCTAACGGTCTAGATGTTAGGGAAGCTAAAAAGTCTGATTGGCTAGAAAGATGGCCTATATCATTTTCTAGGGTTTGTACTTTCATCTTCGATGTCTCAAATGGATATAGAGATGGTTCTTTATGTAATAATCCGAATTTGATGTCGTTCTAAGTTCCATGACCAAAGCAAAGGTTAATAAGACCACTCAATGGAAATATTTGGGGACTAGAAGAATTGTGAGTCATCTTGTGACTCAGAATAATTTTATAACCCTCAGAAATAATGAAAAGCTCAAAAGCTCACTGGGTTAGGTCTCCACACTTGTTCTTCTTGGATCTCTGGATAATCTAAACTTCGGATAATTCTGACGTTGATATGTGAACATTTTTGCTGAATCTGAGTTTTCAAAGATTTTTCAATCCACTGCAGTGATGTTTGCTTTCAAACTGAATGACGAGCTAATAAGTGATTTTTCAAAACAGACATCATTTTCAATAAATAGACTTTACAAAAACTTTTTACTCATCAAGTCAAGGCATTTTCAAAAATCACATGAAATCACACCCAAAAACACAAGGTTTCTCTCTCTTTCTATAATTTTTTTTTTCAAAAGCAAAACATGAGTTTTGGTAAACACCCACCCCCAACTTAAACACGGCACCGTCCTCGGTGCTCATGACCGGGACATAAAAAGATGAAAACTCGATAATTCGTGATGCAAGAGTTTAGGAAGTGTTTTACCAAATTGGCATAAAATGGACCTTGTGTGGTACCCGATTGATCTGCAAAATGAATGTACCTGCATGTCCAAATAGATTTGACAATAATATATTCATGCGACTCACGTAACTCTAGGAATACCGGAATTGCCCTTCCGAAAGCGCTAACTTTTATGTCTTTAGCCAGACATGACGGGGGTATAACAAGTACCCCCAACTAGGTTAAAAAATCATGGAGACTGAGTGAATCTGCAGTCTTCCCAACTCCAGAGACTGTTATCCTATCCCTTGTCTAGGTATACCTGTGTAGAACAGGTTTCTCTTAGTGTAGACAGAGAGAAAGACAGTAAGTGCGCTGAGCAGCCCCGCAAAAATATGTAGTTCAGCTGGGAGGGATCGAAACTTCTAAGTAAAGATTGAGATGAGAGTAGTAGTGGGTTCTCTGGCCATGGTTAGCAGAGCTGCAAACTCATTGAGTTTAGCGGGAATGTATCTGAATGGAGCAGACTCCTGTAGATCAGTAATACCAAAATTGTCTGACCCCGAGATGAAGTCAGGCTCAAAATGTTCTAGACAGTTAATTTTTCTTCGGGAGAGTCCGAAAATAGACTTCCTACGGTATATGGTGTATCGACAATATCGACGTATGTTGGCTGTTCACAAATGGTAACCTTTGTTTTGTGGTTGTCAAATGCTGTCGACATGTCATCGTCCCTACACCCGATGTGTGTATCAACGATGGTGAGGAACGGTGGTGCCAGGACAACTGGGCCCGCACTATGTAGATAGTGCTCAGTGTCTTGAATGTCTGCTTCAGGTTCAAACAATGAAGCATCAGAGGTAGATGATTCCTCTAAGCTAGGTTCAAAAGTTGGTGCTTTGAATGACACCGAAGATGGAGACTCTGGCTCATCAATTATTGTCCGATCCTTTGTTTGTAGCAACCTCAATTTCCTCTTATAAAGTCTGGTACTAGTTCCAGCTGTGCGACTCCTCATTATGGATTGTGGCCATGGTATTCCCCTCTAGATAAGCCATTGGTTGGCTAGTGAAGTTGACTTCCTCTCTCTCTATTTCTAACTCACCTAAATGGTGTTCCAAGCTCTCTATGGAGTGCTGTTGTTGGATGATGTATTGCGAGAGGATTTCTTCTAGACTAGGTTTAGTAGCAGACTGTGGCGGTTCAGCTAAGGAAAGTTGAGGTGCCAATTCTTGAATGTAGTCCGACTAAGTATGAAAGTTATAGGATGGAAGGGAGTTTGGGACTATCTGCTGACTCTGAAAATCCCGCGGGGTCCACTATTGACCAAAATATTCAGTCTGTGGATCTGGCTAGTACTGCGACTGTGAGTACTGCTCATATTGTCCACAGGGTGGGTGAAACCCAGAATGATACATATCCTGTTGTAGATGCTGCTGGGAAAAAGATTGTTGTTCTCATTCAAAGTTATTGTGACTTCCATTGTCCGGATAATACATATTATTATAGGAGGTCTGCAGTAGAGGTTCAAATGTACTAAAATTACATACCTCTTCTTGGACATGAGGGGAATATCCCACAGATTTGGAGTGATAAACAGGCTTCTGGACCGGAACATCAAGGGCGAAAACTAATTTTCTCAAATCCTTAAGTAGGGATTTTAGCACTGGATCGCCCTTTGCTTCATATCCCATGGAACTCTGTGAAACTGGAGTGTCATGACGACACTCAAGATTGGTATACCAGTGGTCGGAGTTATCATCTAGATCTTCAAGGAAATTGTGGTAGGTCTTGAATAGAGGCCGTTCAGCTGCCATCAGGGAGATATGAGTCTCTCAGAGGAGGGAGATAGTTTAGGTGAAAGAGATCGGTGCGGTAGACTGACTCTCAGATCGAATCAGTCTCGGGTTGGATCAAATCCAAATGGGTAATGCTTGAAAAAGCAAGCCCCTAGAGTCGGCAAGAGGTTATGAAACCGAATGAGCCTATATGATGCACACAGAGCAACAAATAATCTTAACCTAAACAATCAGAATAGTATTATGAATTATCTTGTTAGTGTAGGGATAGTATAGATTATGATAGTGGGCGGACCACTGGTTTATCTTCAATTACCCGCCGGACCAACTTTTCACTCTATAGGTTCTCACTAGGATACACTCTTCAAAGCAAATTCGCTAGTACTAACTCAAGTTGAATGCAAGATAATCTGAAGCCTAGACAGACGTACGGCACATCGGCTGACTTAAGTACGCTCCAGACTAACCAGATTTGTCAAGCGTGAATATGAGTTTTCCCAGAAGAAGAGCTAGGTTGATTCGTGTTCTTAATCCGACACTAAGCTAATCCGACAGACAATCAAGGAGGCTACTGATATTCGCTCAAAAGTGCTTATTTTAAGCAATTATCCTTTTAGCGTTATTGCATTCTCCTACGTTAAAATGCTCTAATTATCCACTTTTCTACGTAAGAGTCTATCTCATTGCGTAGAACACACTTTTCTGGACGAAATGGTATATTTGCATGCATTAAACACATTTTTAGAAGTTTAGATATTAAGCCGTTCTGATTAAGTCTCATTACGCGCTTCTTCTGTCGTAGGAAACTCTGATTGGATGATTCTCGAGACTTGTGGGCCCACATGGATCATGAAAGCCCATTATCAAAGCTTAAAGAGCCCACATGCTATGACTAGAAGATATGGCCAAATATGGGCTGAATAAGATGACCAAAAAGTCGGCCCAAAGAACGAAGAGAGCAGGAGAGCCAATGACCAAGAGACGGACCAAAGCGTTTAAAGCCACATGAGTCAGCAAGGAATGATGGTCTACTCTACTAGAGAAGTGTGAGGATGGTCACAGTGAAGACCAGGGTTCCAGACCCTCTGCCAATACTTTTATCTCCATTTTCTGATACTTTCTCTCTCATCTCTCCTTATTCTCTCTCTCTCTTCATCTCTCGGTCCTCAAATCTACTGACCTAACCCCAGAACTCCTGCCCATCGGCTCTATCTCATCTCCCTTAGCTTTCTGACCGTTAGATCTTCCATCGGACCGTTGGATCTTCAATCGGACCGTTGGATCTCTCTAGATCCGTCGATTTACCAATCTGGGTCCCAATCAAGTCACCATCCATCCGATCGCCATCAGACTGTCTGTCACATCATCTAGTGAGACGATGGACATCATCAATCCATGTGGGCCAGTAGCCGGGCCCATCATCATCGACCCGCTGTCCGACCAGTTAGTGGACCCCGTGAATTTCAAAATAATTTTAATTAAATTTTAAAAAATGGGGGGTCCACTAAATGGGGACATTCCCCAAAGAAAAGTAGCATTTTACCTAAAAAAAAAATATTTTTTTATTTCAAAAATTCATGGAAATTAGGGAGCTTTAAAAGGGGAATGATATTCGCTCAAAAGTGCTTATTTTAAGCAATTATCCTTTTAGCGTTATTGCATTCTCCTACGTAAAATACTCTATTTACCTACTTTTCTACGTAAGAGTCTCTTCTGTTGCGTAGAACACACTTTTCTGGACGAAATGATATATTTGCATGCATTAAACACATTTTCGAAAGTCTAAATATTAAGCCGTTCTGATAAAGTCTCATTACGCGCTTTTTCTGTCGCAGGAAACCCCGATGGGACGATTCTCGAGACTTGTGGGCCCAAATCGATCATGAAAGCCCATTATCAAAGCTTAACAAGCCCACATGCTATGACTAGAAGATATGGGCCAAATATGGGCTGAATAAGAGGACCAAAAAGCCGGCCCAAAGAACGAAGAGAGTAGGAGAGCCAATGACCAAGAGACGGACCAAAGCGTTTAAAGCCACATGAGTCAGCAAAGAATGATGGTCGACTCTACTGGAGAAGCGTGAGGATGGTCACAGTGAAGACCAGGGTTCCAGACCCTCCGCTAGTGCTTTTCTCTCTATTTTTTGATACTTTCTCTCTCATCTCTCCTTATTCTCTCTCTCTCTTCATCTCTCAGTCCTCGAATCTACTGACCTAACCCCAGAACTCCTGCCCATCGGCTCTATCTCATCTCCCTTAGCTTTCTGACCGTTGGATTTTCCATCGGACCGTTGGATCTTCAATCGGACCGTTGGATCTCTCTAGATCCGTCGATCTACCAATCTGAGTCCCAATCAAGTCACCATCCATCCGATCACCATCAGACTGTCTGTCACATCATCTTGTGAGACGATGGACATCATCAATCCATGTGGGCCAATAGCCGGGCCCATTTTCATCGACCCGCTGTCCGACCAGTTAGTGGACCCCACGAATTTCAAAACAATTTTAATTAAATGGGGGGTCCACTAAATGGGGACATTCCCCAAGAAAAAGTAGCATTTTACTTAAAAAAAAAAAATTTAAAAATTTTTTTTTTATTTAAAAAATACCCTATTTCCATTAATGGAAATAGGGAGCTTTATAAGAGGAAGGAGAAGGGTTCGTTCGAACCCTAATCCCCTCCAATCTCCTCCTCTCCTTCCCCAAAACCGTTCCCAAGGTTTTTCCCTTCTTCTTCTTCTTCTTCTTCTTCTTCTTCTTCTTCTTCTTCTCCTTCTTTGCTCGCCGACCTGCAACTCCGGCTGGCAAAACCAGCGACCACACAACTTGCACACCTTGCTGTGCATGATATCCTCTCCAGCCTTCAAGACCGTGCTCTTCCACCATCTTTTCAACGGTGTGCGCCTCCATTTCAAAGATTGCCGGAGTTGCTGGTCTGCAACTCCGACGATCTCCATTAATACCAGCGACTGCATCCAAGTTGCTGCCAGCCTGCAACCATGGCAGGCCGTTCACCCCTTCTCCACCCCTACAACAGCAGCGCCTGCACGAACCAGCAAGAGCCAGTAGCATCTTCTCCAAGCTCTGCAAGACACCACCGTCTCCTGCACTTTGCACCACCGTGTACCCCCCTCAACGGTGCTGCACACCGTGACCTTCAAGCACACCAACGGTTCTCTGCACTGCAACTCCGATCTTCTTCTTTAAAATCGGCATGAGCATCTCCCTAATGGTGCTGGTTGCTCCCATGACTCTCACTCAATCGGGTCTCTCTCCAAAGGAGAAGGGGAGGAAGGAAAGAAAGGAGAGCAGGGGCTCTCTTTGGCCAAAAATTAGAGGACGAGCCCACCTTCAACGCAACCTGCAACGCCCTCCTTGACCATGCCTCTTTCACGGCCTGAACCTACAACTCCGGTGATCACCGGCAACCATTTTCGCCGAACACGCTCCCTTCCTCATTGCTGGTGTGCCTCCTCTATCCCCTCTCTCATCTCTGATGCTCCATCACCAAGTCCAGCCACCGATCTGCACACATGCCGGACTGTAACTCCGTTGAAAATAGCAAGCCACCAAAGATTACAGATGTTGACGGCTAGAACTCTATCTCCTCCGTTGTGCACACGTGCACAACCAGCAACTCAGTTGCATTCTCCTCCAAAGTGATTGTGGACCTCCACTCACAGCCCCTCAACCTTCCTTGGGAGCGCCTGATCGAGCACCACTCCTCCTCTCCATGCACTACTAGGCCAGCCAGCGTCATGCACTCATGTTCGACCAATGTTCAAGCCATAGCCACATCCCTACTCATGTGCACATCATCACATGGTTGATCACCATGGCCTATCTTATGGCCGGATCCGATCATGGTAAGTGCTTGCAAGGTACCTTCCTTTCTCTTACTGATATTCGCTCAAAAGTGCTTATTTTAAGCACTTATCCTGTTAGCGTTATCGCACTCTCCTACGTAAAACTGCTCTAATTATCCACTTTTCTATGTAAGAGTCTCTTCTGTTGCGTAGAACACACATTTCTGGACGAAATGGTATATTTGCATGCATTAAACACATTTTTAGAAGTCTAGATATGAAGACATCTCATTACGCGCTTTTCGTTATTTCAGGAAATTCGATCAGGCGATTCTCGAGACTTACGGGCCCACAATCAACCATAAAAGCCCATTATCAAAGCTTAAAGAGCCAACATGCTATGTTCAGAAGATATGAGCCAAGTACAGGTCGAGCCGGACCAAGAACCAAGAGAGAGAATGAGCCAGTGGACCATGGACCAAATGTCAACCAAGTCAACAACTAGCCAGAGCATGCAGAGGTAGACATTGAGGCAAATATGATCGACGACATTGATAAGTTATCTACATGGCTGGATGTTTGCCCAAACTATCAAAAAGGTGGACCGTTCGATCAAGAAGCCAATGGTCAGATTACAAAGAATGAGGTTTGATCTTGATGGATGGTTGTGATTTGCAAAGAAGGACCACCACAATGTTTGACCAAGATGTAGACTGCGAGGGGTTTGCCATTTTCGACTTAAATAAATCAAGGCAAAGATATGAGGCTTGCATATTCAAATGAACCATTAATTAAAAATGATGGAGCACCAACGCATGGGCCAAGACAGTGGGACAAAAGTCAGATCAAGGGTTAGATCACAACAAGTTGGATCAAGGTGTGGTCAACAAGGTGACATGATAGGTCAGCATGCATGGTGGGCCATGACGCGGCCATGAGGTGGCAACGAAAGATAGGCCATCTATATTTAAAGATTGCTAGATCTAAAAATGGAAGGTGGACCCACGTAGCTTGGAGGCTCATTTGGGATATATGGTATAGTTTTGGGAAAACCAAACACTTGCTAAAAGTGGTTTTGGCATGGGCGGTATTGGTGTTGATTAAGAAAGAAAGTGGAGAACTTGTTTTGGAAAGGCATGAGGTGGCAACTAGATAAGGGAAATTTCCAAGGAAAATCCAAGGATGTGGAAGGCTACAAAAGGGAATTTTTGCAAAGTGTTTAAGGAAGGAATGGAGGATTCGTTTGAAGATAAAGGGGTGAAAGGAATATACAATGGACGGTGGGGATTGATTGGGATAACCTCCCACATCCAGCATATAAGAGGAGAAAACCCTAGCCGTTGGCATCTCTCTCACGCCCCACGTTCCACAGCTTTCTCCTCTCCCCTCTATTTTTAACCCAGCCACGTTTTCTGCAAAAAAATTCTTCTTCATCCTCACTCCCATTCCATCTCTCTCTTGCTGGCCACTTCATAGACAGCAACCCAAGCCGTCCACCCGACTGGCTTGCACCGCTCCTGAATCGCCTCCACCTACTTTCGCCTCCAGCAAGTGGTGGTGAACCACCATCTCTCTCCCCACTCCAAGACCGTCATCCATCTTCTTCCACGAATGAAGAACGCCCCATACTGCTAGCCGCCCTTCTCTTCTTCTCCCACGTCTCAACCCATCTCTCCATCACATTCTCTCATCCCTCTCTCTATTCATTCAGCTAGCCACCCCTCACACCAAACAAAAAAAAAGAAAAAAAAAAAAAAAAAAAGAAGTTTTCAAGATCACCGGAGTTGCAGGTTGCAACTCCGGCAACCTCCATTACTTCCGGCCACCTCTGCTGATCACCTACC
This sequence comes from Euptelea pleiosperma, assembly GCA_035048495.1. Taxonomy (NCBI): domain Eukaryota; kingdom Viridiplantae; phylum Streptophyta; class Magnoliopsida; order Ranunculales; family Eupteleaceae; genus Euptelea; species Euptelea pleiosperma. The sequence continues at coordinate 10,997,944 of CM068544.1, read as the reverse complement.
TCTTCCCCCTCTCGCTAGCGACCACCACGAAGCTGTTCCTCTTGTTTTTTTTTTTTCTACCGATCCCCCCTGCATCTTCATCTTCTCTCACCGTGCTCCTTATCAAAAAAAAAAAAAAAAAACCAGAAAAAAAAAAGAGAGAAAAAGAAAGGAAAGAGAGAAGAGAAGAGAAGAGAGGAGGAGAGGACTCCTACCTGCTGGAGTGCAAGCCCAGCTCGCCCCCCCCTTCATCATCGTTGCTGCTACTGCCAGCACCGCCTGCACCAGCCACCGCCCCCACACCCCGTCTCTCTAACGTGCTGGAGTTGCAACCTGCAACTCCAGTCCGTTGAAGGAGAAGGGGAAGCCGTCAACCCCATATCTTTATCTCTTCCTACCGCCCCACTACTCTCTCATCTCATCTCCCACGATCTCTCCTCTACTCTAATCCTTTGCTTCTCCTCTCATTCTGTCCACAACAACAGGCCGTTGTCTTGTCTTCCACCACCCTTCCACCTGTGCTGCCATTAACGCCTCCTGCAAATACCTGCAACTCCCTAACGCCCAGCCTGCAGAACACCACGCACCACCTCGAGTTGCAGGTCCGCCTGCGACCTCTCCATCACTGCTGGGTCCCCATCACCACCTGCTGTTGCGATTTGAGGGGCCTGCAACACCTCCGCCTTGCTGCCTCCTACAGCCAGCAGTTGTGCACCGCCTAGCCCACCAGTCCGTCTTCTCCACAGCAAGTGGATCAGCTGCCTCCTCTCTCATTTTCTGATCTTTCAACCTCTCAAGCCGTTCTCAAGAGAGAACCAAAAAAAAACAAAAAAAAAAAAAAAAAAAAGAAAAAGAGGAGAAGAAGAAGGAGAAGAGAAGATCGTGGTTGGAGATCAACTCACCTGTGGCTTCCTTCCTCCACATGCTGTTACCGTAAATGCTCATCTCCTTAAACCTTCAAACCCTGGCCCCTTTGGATGGCCTGCAACTTTCGGGCAAGAGCTCTACCACCAGTCGCTGCACTTCCCACCTCCCCATCGGTGCAATCATTCTCCTGGACATCACCTCTCTTCACGAACCCTTTCACTTGGTAAGATCTCTTACCCACTTGTTCACTCTCTCTCTTTAAACTTTAGTTTTCCCTCTCTAATTTCTCTCCCTAGTCTTTTCTCTCTCTCTAGATCTCTCCACTTTCTCTCTCCCCCATATTTTCTCTCTCTAGGATACCCTTCTTCGATATTTCTCTCTCTACATTTTCTCATTTCTCTCTCTAATTTTTATGGCTTTCTAGGTTAATTTTTGAATTTAATTTAATTTTGTAAGACTCATTGAGGATGAATAAAATTATTATTTTTGCATTTGTTAGTTTACTTTTGTGTTTTTGATTGTTTGTGGTAATTTCTCTCTCTAAAAATCACTAAGAATGTTTTAAATCCATCACCATTCTCACCTCTCCATGTTTTCTTGATAAAAATCCGTCATTTCATGTCGTTGAATTACGCAAACTAACCCCGAGTGCGGATCGACATCCGACACGAGCCACTGTACAACCCTGTGATTTTTGCAGGATTTGAGTGAAAAAGAATCGGATAATTACAAATATTGTTGAGATCTAGGATTTCCGTAACCAACGACGCGGAAAAATCCTACTTTCAAATGGCGCCGCTGCCGCTCGGGTGACCGGAAGTGCGAAAAAGGACGTAAAGACGGAATTGGAAAGTTGCTGAAGCGAAAAGCTGCTCAATTTGGACAGCCCGACCTTTTCGGGAAACTTTCTATTTTTTTGTTTTTATTGATTTTTAGCAGTTTTTAAATTACTATTTTTAATGCCTCGGAAGGCCGAGTGCAAATTTGTAATAATTTAGGAATTTTACTGCTTTCCATATAACTGCCAGATCTTGTTCTAGGGTTTTTTAGAAACCCTAGATTAAGTGGAAAATACCAAAAAAATAATAAATTCAAAATTCAAAAAATTAGGGTTTCATATTCTGCAGATTTTAGAAATCACCAATCAAGGATTTGCGATTTTTGGAAAGATTCTAAAATCTTGAAACTTTGCTAAATTAGGGTTTCCCCTCTTAGAAGTTTCCTCTTTAGAAGAATTTCTATCTTTAGAAATCTTCCGAATTTGGAAAAGTCTGCAAAAGGAAACATCCCAAATCTAGCAGCATTTCAAGTTTGGGAAATTTTCCAAAATTATAAGGGATCTCGCAATCAAATCTTTCTTGGAAGATCTCCACAGTTCGGGAAACTTTCCAATCTAGGTATTTTCCAATCTGGGAATTCCTAAATTTTAACCCATCTCGAATTTGGAAATTAATTCAAAAACTTGCCTAAATCCAGTGCTTGTTTAGTGAACCCTAAAAAGGCAAGGATCTTCCAAATAGAATCCCAAATACCTAGACCGTGCGATCTAACTTTTCTGCAGGAACACGATCCAGTGTGGGTAGAGAGCGAAAGCTCAAAGAGGTGGAGTCGGGCCCAAGCCCATTAGGATACCCCTCTCTAACCCACGGAGGAGACCCCGTGGCGTGGCCCACGGGAGGTAAGTCTCTATCCTCGCCTTGAGTGCGATACAGAGCATATTGGGTGCATCATTGCCGCTTGTCTATTTGCTTTCGCCTCCATATTCTTCGACTTGCGTGGCATGGCCGTTAATCAATCAACTCTAAGAGAGCAAACCCAGCTCCAAAATTGAAACTGGTGGGATTTCATCACCCACCTCATCACTCCAGCTGAAATTGATTCCCAGGATCCATCTATAATAAAAAGAATCAAGAAGTAGAGCCAATTAGCCCGGTGTTCGAGGAAAAATCCATACAAAGCGAACCCGCTTAACATCCAATCGAAATAAGACCACGAGCGCGGGTCCCTGTTGTCTAACACACCCATAAGTCCCTGCTACTCAAGTACACTGAGCTCGACATGGCATCTTGGATTATTCGGCGGTTAGTTGCGTGTGGACTAGGAACACGCATCAACCCTAGCTTAACCCGAGGGAACACTCTTCTTATACACTTGACCAATCCGGTTAGTCTGGGACGTACTTAAGTCAGCCATTGTGCCGCACGTCTGTCTAGGCTTCGGATTGCCTTGTTGTTAACTAGAGTTAGTACTAAAGGATTCGCTCTGAAGAGTGTAGCCTGGTGAGAACCTCTGAGTGCAAAACAGTTAGTCCGGCGGTTAAAAGATAAACCAGTGGTCCGCCCACTGTCATAATCTACTCTAGCCCCAAAACTAACAAAGATAATTCCTAAAATATATCCTGATTGCTTAGAATAGGATTATCTGTGCTTGGTGTGCATCATTTAGGATAGTGTTCCTCTCTGGCAACTTTTTGCCAAGTATAGAGCTTGCCTCATTCGCGTATGCCCGTTTGGAATCGTCCGAACAAGCGCTTGATTCGATCTGAGAATCACGTCCCTACAGTGGATCCTCCACTGAATTCTTCCCCATCTCTTTCCCCACCCGCCTCCCCCAGTACTACTACCTTTGTAGTCATGGCAGTCGAACGACCTCTTATTTAGACGTTCGCTCCTATCTCTGCCAATCCGCCCACTTGCATTGTTCTCCCACCTACTACGGCGGTACAGTTCGAGATCAGGCCACAGACGATCCAAATGCTGCCAACCTTTCGTGGTCTCCCAAGAGAAGACCCATATTCCCATATTCGAGAATTCCAACATGTCATCCTACTTTTCAAGAATCAGAACCTCGATGATGACAATGTGCGTCTGCGAGTTTTCCCATTCTCGCTCAAAGACCGAGCCTCAGATTGGCTCTACTCCTTACCCGCTGATTCAATCAGCACTTGGAAAGAATTGGTGGGCAAATTCATGTCTAAATTCTACCCCATGACTCGGACCAACCAAATGAAGCAACTCATTCAGGACTTTAGACAGAAGTCCGATGAGAAATTTTTTGAAGCATGGGATAGATTCCAAGACTACCTGACTAAGTGTCCCCACCATAGCATCGACAAGGGCAATCTTGTCCACGTTTTCTACAAGGGACTTACTGATGAGTCCCGGACCATGGTAGAGTCAATGTGCCAAGGAAAATTCCTGCACCACACTCCGACCGATGCATACAAATTCTTGGGAGAGTTAGGAGAAAACACTCAACATTGGACGACTGACTCAGAGTTTAGTCGAACCACTTCAGTCCAAAGGACAACCAAGGGACATGAGGCTACAGCTGATACTGAGCTTCGATCAGTCATTCAAGAGTTGAGCAAGTCCGTCTCGGCACTGGCTGTGTCTGTACAAAAGCCTACTCAACAATCTACCCCAGTCATGCATGTGGGACACGAGAGCCCTATGGAATCCTGTACCCTTTGTCTGCAACCCTCCCATACTACTGAGCATTGTCCTTTAAATGAAGGATGGTCTAATCCTCTTCAGGAAAAAGTTTGTGCTTTCAGCACATACAAACCACCCACTCAAAACTCGTATAGTCAATCTTATCATCCGGACACGAGAAACCACCCTAACTTCTCTTGGAGGCCTCAGTCTACTCAACCTCAAGCTCAACCTCCGCGTCAACCTCAGGGCATGTATCCTCCTGGGTTCAATCAACCCAATAGGCAATTCAATCAGGGACAATATCAGCAGAATCAGTACCCATCTACTCAGAACCAGCAGTTCCAACAGGGTCAATACTCTGGACAACAGAGCACATTTCAGAATCAGCAAAGAGTTCCCCAGAACTTTTAGAACCAACAGATTGTCCCAACTAATCCACCAGCATATAACTATAATGCCCCGATGAGCTCGAGTCGCGAATTGGTGCCTCAGGTCCCATTAGCTGCCCCCCAACAGTCGGTCCCCAAATCCGGTATTGAAGACCTTCTAGCTCAACTCATTACTCAGCAACAACAATCTATGCAACGCCTAGAGCAACAGCAACAACAATCCATGCTTCGTCTAGAGCAACGCTTAGGCAACTTGGAAGCTGAGAAAGCTAAGGGGATCTTCCCTAGCCAACCCATTGCTAACCCAAAAGGAAATGCCAAAGGAGCAGTATATGAGATCGGATCCCAATCTCAAAGCCAGAATGAGAATTGTCAAGGGGAGGTGCAAGCTGTAACCACCCTACGATCTGGAAAAACTGTGGACATGGGAGTCCAACCACCACCGGTGCCATCTCCAGCACCCATCACTCGCACCGTGGAAACTAGTCCAAATCCTACCTCTGCTTCTTCCACCTCTGCACCAACATCTGATATCCCTGTGCAGAAATCTAAGGCTAAAGACAAATCCATTTGTCGAGTAAAGCCTCCCTTCCCGGACAGACTTGTCCAAGATAAGCGGGATCAGCAATTCTCTGAGATCTTAGATGTCTTTAAAGACGTCCAGATCAATATCCCATTCCTTTCTGCTATCAAGCAAATCCCTTCCTATGCCAAATTCCTCAAGGACTTGTGCACAGTTAAGCGGCGTACGCATGTACCCAAAGCTGCCTTCTTGGCCGAAAAAGCTACAGCGTTCATTCAACGCAATAGTGTGATCAAACACAAGGATCCAGGTAGCCCAACTGTCCAATGTGAAATTGGTGACAACTTTAGCTGCACTGCCTTGCTAGATTTAGGGGCTAGCGTTAACCTCATACCATTCTCGGTATATCAGCAGTTAGGACTGAAAGATATGAAGCCTACCAATGTCACCCTGAAATTGGCTGATCAGTCCATCAAAATTCCAAGAGGAATCATTGAAGATGTCCTAGTAAAAGTCGCTGACTTTTATTATCCTGTGGACTTTATCATTCTAGACACCGAGCCGTGTCAGGATAACCGCATTCCGGTCATCTTAGGCCGTCCATTCCTTGCCACCGCGAACGCACACATCGGTTGTCGGGACGGAAACATGTCCATTGCTTTCGGAAACCTCAAAGCTGAGGTCAATATCTTTCGTTTAATGCAACAAGATGCCGATCGCGAAGTGACCGATGAAATGTGTGCCGTTGAGAGTCTAATCCCGGACTCCACCGAAGATATTCTTAAACAGTGTCTAGCACACTTTGGGGCTGACTTTGCAACAGAGTCAGCTATTTCTGATCTCAATGATCTTTTGGAGACTGCTCCACTGCTAGAGATCCCCGCTCCACTCATCGAGTTCGAGCCTCTGATAACCATGGCCAGAGAACCCATCCTTCCTTTACCTACTGAAGTCAAACCTCTTCAATCCGTGTCTTCTGTGACACCTATTCCTACTCCATCCACTCCAATATTGGAGCTCAAGCCACTCCCAACAGATCTTTCCTATGCCTATCTTGGTCCTAAGGAAACCTACCCTGTCATTATTGCTTCCGCTTTGTCTGAGAGTGAACGTAAAAAACTTCTCGAGCTGCTCAACGAGCACAAATCTGCGATAGGTTGGACTATAAATGATATTCGAGGCATAGACCCCTCGGTGTGCCAACATCACATCTATCCCGAGGATGAATCCAAAACCTCTCGAGAACACCAGAGGAGGTTGAACCCCGTCCTGAAGGATGTAGTCCGGGATGAGGTCCTTAAACTGTTAGATGCGGGTATCATTTATCCCATCTCCGATAGCAAATGGGTGAGTCCTATTCATGTCGTCCCTAAAAAGGCAGGATTCACAGTTGTGGAAAATGAGAACAAAGAAATGGTCACCCAGCGCCTGAAGAAAGGGTGGAGAGTCTGCATCGATTACCGACGACTCAACACCAACACTAGGAAAGACCATTTTCCTTTACCCTTCATAGACCAAATGTTGGAGAGACTAGCAGGTCACTCCTATTACTGCTTCCTCGATGGTTACTCAGGGTATAATCAAATACCCATCGCCCCTGAGGATCATGAGAAGACAACTTTCACCTGTCCCTTTGGCACTTTTGCCTACAAGCGCATGTCCTTTGGCCTCTGCAATGCACCCGCGACCTTTCAGAGGTGTATGATGAGCATATTTTCCGACATGGTGGAAAAATTCCTCGAAGTCTTTATGGACGACTTCTCAGTTTTTGGGTCATCCTTTGATGACTGTCTGACCCATCTAGGGCTGGTACTTCAACGCTGTCAGGACAAGCGACTTGTCCTCAATTGGGAGAAATGCCACTTCATGGTGAAGAAAGGCATAGTTCTGGGACATGTCATTTCCCATCAGGGCATTGAGGTCGACAAAGCTAAAACCGATATCATCTCGACCTTGCCCATTCCTAAGTCCGTACGTGACATCCGTTCCTTTTTGGGACACGGAGGATTCTATAGGCGATTCATCAAGGACTTCTCTTAAATCGCTCGACCTCTGTCCCATCTTCTGGCTAAAGATAGTCCTTTCGACTTTAATGCTGACTGTGTCAAGGCATTTGAGCGTCTCAAATCTGAGCTCACTACTGCGCCCATTATCCGTCCCCCGGACTGGACTCTACCTTTCGAGGTAATGTGCGATGCTTCTGACTACGCATTAGGCGCCGTTCTAGGGCAGAGAGTTGACAAAAGGTCACACGTGATCTACTACGCGAGCAAAACTCTTAACTCTGCCCAAATGAATTACTCTACCACTGAGAAAGAACTCCTGGCGGTAGTCTTCGCCCTTGATAAATTCCGTCAGTACCTCTTAGCCACTAAGGTGGTAGTGTACACTGATCATGCAGCCCTTCGTTATCTCATGTCGAAAAAGGAAACCAAGCCTCGATTAATTCGATGGATTCTCTTACTGCAGGAATTCGACCTCGAGATTAAGGATAAGAAAGGAACTGAGAATGTAGTGGCTGATCACTTGTCGAGACTGACTTTAGAGTCATCCTTCGACACCCAGCGCATCCCTGAAACCTTTCCAGATGAACAACTGTTCGCCATCTCTGTTAATCCTTGGTATGCTGACATTGTCAACTACCTTGTCACTGAAGAAATGCCTTCACACTGGTCAAAACAGGACAAAAGCCAATTCCTAGCAAGAGTTAAGTACTACTCTTGGGATGACCCTTATTTGTATAAATACTGTCCTGACCAAATCATTCGTCTCTGTGTCCCTGAGTCGGACCAACTCAATATCTTGTCCTCGTGTCATGACCAACCTTGTGGTGGTCATTTCAGCACTAAGAAAACTGCAGAAAAAGTTCTGCAATGCGGATTCTACTGGCCTACACTATTTAAAGATGCCCATATCTACTGCAAAACCTGTCCTAATTGCCAGCATCTAGGCCGCATCTCCCAGAGGAACATGATGCCCCTCACTCCCATCCAGGTCGATGAAATATTTGACATTTGGGGTATCGACTTCATGGGCCCCTTTCCCATTTCATATGGTTTTGAGTACATTCTCCTTGCGGTAGACTATGTATCCAAATGGATAGAAGCCATTCCCACCAAGACCAATGACCACAAAGTGGTGGTCAAATTCCTAAAGGAGTTCATCTTCGCCCGATTCGGTGCCCCTAAGGCCATCATTAGTGATGGGGGCACCCATTTCTGCAATAGGATATTCGAGAAATTAATGAAAAAGTATGGGGTAACCCACAAGGTTGCCCTAGCTTATCATCCGCAGACTAGTGGTCAAGTGGAGGTTTCTAATCGTCAGATCAAGCAGATCTTGGAGAAGACAGTCAATACCACACGTAAAGACTGGTCTACTCGTATCACTGATGCTTTATGGGCATACAGAACCGCCTACAAGACCCCACTCAATATGTCTCCCTATCGTCTGGTCTTTGGGAAACCCTGTCATCTTCCGGTAGAGATTGAACATCGTGCCCTGTGGGCCATTAAGAAGCTCAACTTCGACCTAGACTCCGCCGGGGAGGAGCGGAAACTTCAAATGAATGAGTTAGAAGAACTCAGAAATGATGCCTACAACTTGTCCAAAAATTACAAAGCCAAAATGAAGTGGATACATGACAAGAGCATCCTCAGGAAAGAGTTCCATCCAGGACAGAAGGTCCTTCTTTATAATTCCCGTCTTCATCTCTTCCCTGGGAAATTGAAATCTAGGTGGACCGGTCCTTATACGGTCACAGCAGTCACACCCTTTGGGGCAATCACTATTGAGGATCCTAAGGATCACTCCTCATTCCAGGTAAATGGCCAGCGTCTAAAGCAGTTCCATGAACTTGAGGTGTCGCTCATTCAGACTTTTGAGATCGATCTCCTCGATCCTGCCTATGTCGACTGATGATCCACTCAGTCTCCTGAGCTCCAACTTGGTTGGGGGTGCCTGTCACCCCCGTCATGTCTGGCTGAAGACGTAAAACTTAGCGCTTTCGGAAAGGCAATTCCGGTATTCCTAGAGTACATGAGTCTCATGCATTTGTTATTACTGTTATATCTCTGGAAATGCAGGTACATTCATTCTTCCGATCATCAGGTACCACACACTGTCGAGTTTCTGCCGACTTGGTAACATCCTTCCTGAATCTTTGCATCATCATCATTGATTTGTTATCAATTTATGTCCCGGTCATGAGCACCGAGGACGGTGCTGTATTTTGGTTGGGGGTGGGTATTTACCAAAACTCATGTCTTCATTTTGAAAAAAAAAAAAAAAAAAAAAAAAGGTTTTTGGGGTGATTTCCGATGTTCTCCAAAAGTTTTCTAGAATTTCAAAAATGTGTCAAATACCCTGACTTTGATTAGCTAAAAAACCTCCGTTAAGTCAGTATTGAGGATGTCAATTTTTGTTTAAAGTTAGCGTTGAGTCAATTCAAGCATGACTACAGCAGGTTTGAAAACTCAGAAAAACTCAGATTTGGCACAATTGTACACTATCAACATCAGAGTCATCCTAAGTTTTGAAACTCTAGAGATCCTGTGAGAATAATTGTGGAGACCTAACCCAGTGAGCTTTCGAACCTTTAATCATTCCTGAGTCACAAGATGACTCACTATTCTTCATGCCCGCAATATTCGTTGAGAGATCTCATTATCTTTTGCTTCGATCATAAAACTCGGAACGACATCAACATTGGATTACTACGACAGAACCTTCTCTATATCCAGTCAAAACAGTATACATGATAGTGCAAACCCTAGAAAATGATTTAGGCCATTTTTCTGAACCATTCAGCCTTTTTACTCACCTGAATTATACTTCACTAGAAACCCCTTGAACCCTTTTATAAAAGCCTTTTCTTTGTAAACCCATCAACCTAAAATCCAGTATAGCTATGAAACATGACTGGCTACCCTTATTTTGAGATGGACAAAAGAATAACTGATGTGGGTGTACCATGAAAAAGAAAAGTAAAGAAGAAGAATCAAAAGGAAAAGAAAGTGGTTCAAGCCAAAAACAAAATATAGAAAGAAAGTATGAAGAAGAGCTGAAAAGAAATTGAGCAGTCTCAGAAATATCAAGAAAAAGAGAAAAATACGAAAAAAAGGAAAAAGAACCAGATAATGGTGTTATGTCGCAGGAAAAATTCAAGAAAATGGCAATATCCTCTCAAGATCTTTGAAATCCTGTATTCCTTTATCTCTCTACACCTGACCTAAGCCTCATTACAACCCAGGAAAGTCCTACTTGATTCTAGGATAGCACGATCATAAAATGTGGAGATCGGAGAAAGAGAAGCTATAAAGTTTGATCTGACGTTCTCGAGTGAAGTGGTATTCCAATCATGAGATCTTCTTTTGTTAAAGATGTCCTTCCTTCAAATAAAACATATGTGAGATCTTTTGCCTCTTTATATTAAATACATCTCCTCACATATAAATTGAGAGAAAAGAAGAAAACCCTTCTTGTGTGATGCTATTCTGAGTGCTAAACATGTGAGATTTGAGGTCGAGGCAGAAAAACTTAGAGGTGATCTGGAAATCTTTACTGTCGGATGATGAGAATGTTGAGCACACACACACACGCAGAGTCTGACTATTCTGGATCATGATTATCAGTCTGTAGTCTTGCCAAAACTTTCCAACTCTTCGCTAGCATGTAACTGTTTGTGCATCCATTCAATGATTTGATGAACGGTGTCTTCCCGGAGCTAATATGAAAAAGTGTGCAGCATGTGCAGAGCCCTTTTAAGCTCATGTATTTCGCACTAATTGCCAAGGATTGGCAATATGCTGGTTGGGGGTTGTGATATTCGCTCAAAAGTGCTTATTTTAAGCACTTATCCTGTTAGCGTTATCGCACTCTCCTACGTAAAACTGCTCTAATTATCCACTTTTCTACGTAAGAGTCTCTTCTGTTGCGTAGAACACACTTTTCTGGACGAAATGGTATATTTGCATGCATTAAACACATTTTTAGAAGTCTAGATATGAAGACATCTCATTACGCGCTTTTCGTTATTTCAGGAAATTCGATCAGGCGATTCTCGAGACTTACGGGCCCACAATCAACCATAAAAGCCCATTATCAAAGCTTAAAGAGCCAACATGCTATGTTCAGAAGATATGAGCCAAGTACAGGTCGAGCCGGACCAAGAACCAAGAGAGAGAATGAGCCAGTGGACCATGGACCAAATGTCAACCAAGTCAACAACTAGCCAGAGCATGCAGAGGTAGACATTGAGGCAAATATGATCGACGACATTGATAAGTTATCTACATGGCTGGATGTTTGCCCAAACTATCAAAAAGGTGGACCGTTCGATCAAGAAGCCAATGGTCAGATTACAAAGAATGAGGTTTGATCTTGATGGATGGTTGTGATTTGCAAAGAAGGACCACCACAATGTTTGACCAAGATGTAGACTGCGAGGGGTTTGCCATTTTCGACTTAAATAAATCAAGGCAAAGATATGAGGCTTGCATATTCAAATGAACCATTAATTGAAAATGATGGAGCACCAACGCATGGGCCAAGACAGTGGGACAAAAGTCAGATCAAGGGTTAGATCACAACAAGTTGGATCAAGGTGTGGTCAACAAGGTGACATGATAGGTCAGCATGCATGGTGGGCCATGACGCGGCCATGAGGTGGCAACGAAAGATAGGCCATCTATATTTAAAGATTGCTAGATCTAAAAATGGAAGGTGGACCCACGTAGCTTGGAGGCTCATTTGGGATATATGGTATAGTTTTGGGAAAACCAAACACTTGCTAAAAGTGGTTTTGGCATGGGCGGTATTGGTGTTGATCAAGAAAGAAAGTGGAGAACTTGTTTTGGAAAGGCATGAGGTGGCAACTAGATAAGGGAAATTTCCAAGGAAACTCCAAGGATGTGGAAGGCTACAAAAGGGAATTTTTGCAAAGTGTTTAAGGAAGGAATGGAGGATTCGTTTGAAGATAAAGGGGTGAAAGGAATATACAATGGACGGTGGGGATTGATTGGGATAACCTCCCACATCCAGCATATAAGAGGAGAAAACCCTAGCCGTTGGCATCTCTCTCACGCCCCACGTTCCACAGCTTTCTCCTCTCCCCTCTATTTTTAACCCAGCCACGTTTTCTGCAAAAAAATTCTTCTTCATCCTCACTCCCATTCCATCTCTCTCTTGCTGGCCACTTCATAGACAGCAACCCAAGCCGTCCACCCGACTGGCTTGCACCGCTTGATATTCGCTCAAAAGTGCTTATTTTAAGCAATTATCCTTTTAGCGTTATTGCATTCTCCTACGTAAAATACTCTATTTACCTACTTTTCTACGTAAGAGTCTCTTCTGTTGCGTAGAACACACTTTTCTGGACGAAATGGTATATTTGCATGCATTAAACACATTTTCGGAAGTCTAGATATTAAGCCGTTCTGATAAAGTCTCATTACGCGCTTCTTCTGTCGCAGGAAACCCCGATGGGACGATTCTCAAGACTTGTGGGCCCAAATCGATCATGAAAGCCCAGTATCAAAGCTTAAAAAGCCCACATGCTATGACTAGAAGATATGGGCCAAATATGGGCTAAATAAGAGGACCAAAAAGCCGGCCCAAAGAACGAAGAGAGTAGGAGAGCCAATGACCAAGAGACGGACCAAAGCGTTTAAAGCCACATGAGTCAGCAAAGAATGATGGTCGACTCTACTGGAGAAGCGTGAGGATGTCACAGTGAAGACCAGGGTTCCAGACCCTCCGCCAGTGCTTTTTTTTCCATTTTTTTGATACTTTTTCTCTCATCTCTCCTTATTCTCTCTCTATCTTCATCTCTCGATCCTCGAATCTACTGACCTAACCCCAGAACTCTTGCCTATCAGCTCTATCTCATCTCCCTTAGCTTTCTGACCGTTGGATCTTTCATCGGACCGTTGGATCTTCAATCGGACCGTTGGATCTCTCTAGATCCGTCGATCTACCAATCTGGGTCCCAATCAAGTCACCATCCATCCGATCGCCTTCAGAATGCCTGTCACATCATCTTGTGAGACGATGGACATCATCAGTCCATGTGGGCCAGTAGCCGGGCCCATCAGCATCGACCCGCTGTCCGACCAGTTAGTGGACCCCGCGAATTTCAAAAATAATTTTAATTAAATGGGGGGTCTACTAATTGGGGAGATTCCCCATAGAAAAGTAGGTTTTTACTTTAAAAAAAAAAAAAAAAAAAAAAAAAAAAAAAAAAAAAAAAATATATATATTTTTTATTTTCAAAAAAATACCCTATTTCCATTAATGGAAATAGGGAGCTTTATAAGATGAGGGAGAAGGGTTCGTTCGAACCCTAATCCCCCTCCTATCTTTTCCTCTCTTCCCCCCACGTTCTCCCTCCACCGGTGGACGTTTCTTTTCTTTTTTTTTTCCTTTTCTTCTTCTTCTTCCTTCTCCACCTTCGCCGGAGTTGCAGGCAGCAACTCCGGCCATCTGGTTCTCCTTCTCTTCCTCCTCCTTCTTCTTCTTCTTCTTCTTCTTCTTCTTCTTCTTCTTCTTCTTCTTCTTCTTCTTTTTCTTCTTCTTCTTGCTGTTGCTGCATAACAGCAGCACCGCTCCTCCTCTTCTCTCGCCGGAGTTGCAGGTCTGCAACTCCGACCACCGCTGCCCTCTCTGCCTGTGCGTCTCTAATCCCCTTCTCCTCCGCTCCTTCTTCTTCTCCTTCGCTTCTTCCTCGTTTCTCCTTCTCCTTCTTCTTCTTCTTCTTCTTGTTTTTTTTTTTTTTTTTTCTTTTTCATCTTCTTTAAATCTGTCCGCCGGAGTTGCCGCCTGCAACTCCGGCCGACTACTGTACGTTCGTTCTCCTCTTGGCCACCACTGTTAGACCTGCAACTTGCAGGTGCGCCTCCAGCCGTCAATGTCTACACCACGTGGGGATCAAATCCAGCCCCCTTCTACACGTTTTCCTTGAAAGAGAGAGTTCTCTCTTCTTGCTGAAATGCATCGGTCCGTTCCCCTCCTTCCATGCTGGCGCTCGTCGTTTAGCTCCTCCTTACGAGCCCATCCGTCCCTGCTGCACTTCACAGAGCTGCTGTTCTCCACGGGTCAACCTAAACCAGAGGTTTCATCCTCCTCCACACCTGGTTCGACCGCCCTTCCACCGCCATTCATCTCTTATTCCTTCACGGTTTAAGGGCAGCACAACCCATCGTCACAAACCCCAGCCACTCTCCACCGCTCCACCTTAGCTGCTGCAACATCTCCACCTGTCGAACCTCATGTCCAATGCCTTGGCCGTGACCTCCACATGGTAAGTTCCGAAGTTAAAAAAAAATAAATAAATAAATAAATAAATAAAAATATTCTATCTCCATCTTCTCTCTATCTCACCTCATCTATCTCTATCTTTTATGCTTTTTAGGCTAGTTTCAATTTTTGCTTTTGTTTGTCAATGTAAGCAATTTATATAGATTCAATAAAATTAGGATTCTTTTGAGCTCTTGTTCTTGATTTTCTTTCACCATGAATAGTGGTTTTTAATTCAGTATTTGATAACTTCTTTAATTAAGAGTTGATCCTCATAAAAAAAAAAAGAGCATGTTTTAAATCCATTACCTCACCACTCTCACCCCTCCATCATCATTCGCATCAATTTCTATGGAAAAATCCGTCATTTTATGTTCTTATTTGCGCTAATCCGACTAATCCCGAGTGCGGATCGACATCCGACACAAGCCACTGTGCAAAATAGCTCATTTTACAGGTTGAAAGTTTCGGATCAATTAAAAATGTGTTGAAGTTAGGGTTTCCGTAACCAACGACGCGGAAAAATCCTACTTTCAAATGGCGCCGCTGCCGCTCGGGTGTTCGGGAGTGCGAAAAAGGACGTAAAGACGGAATTGGAAAGTTGCTGAAGTGAAAAGCTGCTCAATTTGGCCAGCCCGACCTTTTCGGGAAACTTTCTATTTTTTGTTTTTGTTGATTTTTAGCAGTTTTTAATTACTATTTTTAATGCCTCGGAAGGCCGAGTGCAATTTGTAATAATTTAGGAATTTTATTGCTTTCCATATAACTGCTAGATCTTGTTCTAGGGTTTTTAGAAACCCTAGATTAAGTGGAAATTACCAAAAAAATTAAAAAATCAAAATTCAAAAAAATTAGGGTTTTATATTCTGCAGATTTTTAGAAATCACCAATCAAGGATTTGCGATTTTTGGAAAGATTCCACAATCTTGAAACTCTGCTTAATTAGGGTTTCCCCTCTTAGAAGTTTCCTCTTTAGAAGAATTTCTATCTTTAGAAATCTTCCGAATTTGGAAAAGTCTGCAAAAGGAAACATCCCAAATCTAGCAGAATTTCAAATTTGGGAAATTTCCCAAAATTATAAGGGATCTCGCAATCAAATCTTTCTTGGAAGATCTCCACAGTTCGGGAAACTTTCCAATCTAGGTATTTTCCAATCTGGGAATTCCTAAATTTTAACCCATCTCGAATTTGGAAACTCATTCAAAAACTTGCCTAAATTCAGTGCTTGTTCAGTGAACCCTAAAAAGGCAAGGATCTTCCAAATAGAATCCCACATACCTAGACCGTGCGATCTAACTGTTTCTGCAGGAACACGATCCAGTGTGGGTAGAGAGCGAAAGCTCAAAGAGGTGGAGTCGGGCCCAAGCCCATTAGGATACCCCTCTCTAACCCACGGAGGAGACCCCGTGGCGTGGCCCACGGGAGGTAAGTCTCTATCCTCGCCTTGAGTGCGATACAGAGCATATTGGGTGCATCATTGCCGCTTGTCTATTTGCTTTCGCATCCATATTCTTCGACTTGCGTGGCGTGGCCGTTAATCAATCAACTCTAAGAGAGCAGACCCAGCTCCAAATTGAAACTGGTGGGATTTCATCACCCACCTCATCACTCCAGCTGAAATTGCTCCCCAGGATCCATCTATAATAAAAAGAATCAAGAAGTAGAGCCAATTAGCCCGGTGTTCGAGGAAAAATCCACACAAAGCGAACCCGCTTAACATCCAATCGAAATAAGACCACGAGCGCGGGTCCCTGTTGTCTAACACACCCATAAGTCCCTGCTACTCAAGTACACTGAGCTCGACGTGGCATCTTGGACTATTCGGCGGTTAGTTGCGTGTGGACTAGGAACACGCACCAACCCTAGCTTAACCCGAGGGAAAACTCTTCTTATACACTTGACCAATCCGGTTAGTCTGGGACGTACTTAAGACAGCCATTGTGCCGCACGTCTGTCTAGGCTTCGGATTGCCTTGTTGTTGACTAGAGTTAGTACTAAAGGATTCGCTCTGAAGAGTGTAACCTGGTGAGAACCTCTGAGTGCAAACAGTTAGTCCGGCGGCTAAAAGATAAACCAGTGGTCCGCCCACTGTCATAATCTACTCTAGCCCCAAAACTAACAAGATAATGCCTAAAATATATCCTGATTGTTTAGAATAGGATTATCTGTGCTTGGTGTGCATCATTTAGAATCACTACTCCAGTGTCTCCTTTTGGCAACTTTTTGCCAAATCTTGGGCTTGCTTTTTTAAGTAGAAGCCCGGTTGGACCTGTCCTAACCTTTTACTGACTCGATCTGAGAGTTAGTCCACCGCATCCCTCTATCGCCTCTAATGGCAGATGAACGGCCTCTGTATGAGACCTACTACAGTTTCTGTGAGAATCAAGGTGATCACTCTCAACAATGGTATGACAATTCTGCGTATCATCATGATACTCCAGTCTCGCACACTTCTACAGGGTATGATAATCACCAAGATCCAGAGTACAATTCTGTACTCCAAGAGCTTAAAAATTCAGTCTCTGCCCTTCGTGCCGCAGTCCAACAACCTGTGTACCATTCCCAGTCTGTAGGATATTACCCTCCTATCCAGCAAGATGTCTGTACCTTTCCATCTCCAATGCAGACCTCCTATGACAACTATCAGGATAATAGGAGTCACCATAACTTTGGTTGGGAACAGTCTGCCCTCCCGCAGCAACTGCCGCAGGATAATTATCCTTCCGGGTTCCATCAACCCAATGGAGAGTATGACTGGCAATACTCGCAATCCCAGTACCCGTCATATCCACAGAATGACTATTCTGATCAACAGTGGGCCCCTCAGGATTTTCAGAGTCAGCACCTAGTCCCAGACTCCACTTTGCCTTACAACTTTCATACCCAGTCGGACTACAATCAAGAGTTGCCACCTCAGCTCCCCTTGGCTGAACCACCTCCGTTGGCTACTAAACCCGGCCTAGAGGACCTTCTCTCTCAGTACATTGCCCAGCAACAACAGTATTTCAAAGGACTAGAGCACCAACAACAGCTATCTATGGAGAGCTTGGAGCAACGTCTAGTTCAATTAGAAAATGAGAGAGAGGAAGTCAAATTCACTAGCCCACCACTAGCCTATCTTGAGGAGAATGATATGGCCACTGTCTATAATGACGAGTCGTACAATTGGACCAAGTACCAGAATTGCCAGGATGAAATTGAAATTGTACCCACCCCTAGATCGAGCCAGACTATTGAGGAACCAGTGTATCCTTATACGGTGCCTTTAAAAGCACCACATCCTGAACCTACCTCAGAGCAACCTATTTCTCACTCTCCCACTGCTGCTTCTAACCTGGACCCTGAAGATGATCATCATGAAACTGAGTTTTGTCTCGATCGTAGGATCCCTGCTGTCAAAGATCTACCGTTCCTCCCCACCTCCCTTGGATTGTGCAACAATTGTGATGAACCCGAGTCTCAATCTTTGGTGCCCTTAACAGCACCAACTTCTGGACTGAGCACAGAGGAACTTAGTCCCATCTCTATCTCTGATAATTCTCTCTCTGCTCTGAATGCAGACATTCCTACTGATGAGCCATGTCTAGAAAATGGGCCTCCCGCTGTCCTGGACCTACCGATCCCTATCGAGGAGGAACATATTGAGTACAGGGATTGGAACATCCCTATCACATCAGGAAACATCGAGAAAGAGGTCAACAATTTTCACCCGCTACCCTACGTCGATATTATCGATGACCCATGTGCCGTAGAGAGTCTAATTCAGGACTCTCCTGAAGATAAATTATCCAAGTGTCATGAACACTGTGAGTCTGACTTCATCTCGGAGTCCAACATTTCTGGTATTACTGATCTGCAGGAGTCTGCTCCATTCAGATACATTCCCGCAAAACTCAATGAGTTGGCGGCTCTGCTAACCACGGTCAGAGAACCCACTACTACTCCCCTCTCAATCTTTACTGAGAAGCTTCGATCCCTCCCAGATCAACTCCATACTTTTGTCGGTCTGCTCAATGCCCTTCTCTCAGTCTACACTGAGAAAGACCTGTTCTACACAGGTATACCTAGACAAGGGATAGGATAGTAGTTTCCCTTCCACCTTAGGTGTCAGGAAGACTGCAGATTCACTCAGTCTCCATGAGTTTTAACCTGGTTGGGGGTACTTGATATACCCCCGTCATGTCTGGCTGAAGACGTAAAACTTAGCGCTTTCGGAAAGGCAATTCCGGTATTCCTAGAGTACATGAGTCTCATGCATTTGTTATTACTGTTATATCTCTGAAAATGCAGGTACATTCATTCTCCCGATCATCAGGTACGACACACTGTCGAGTTTCTGCCGACTTGGTAACATCCTCCCTGAACCTTTGCATCATCATCACTGATTTTTCATCATTTTATGTCCCGGTCATGAGCACCGAGGACGGTGCTGTATTTTGGTTGGGGGTGGGTATTTACCAAAACTCATGTCTTCATTTTGATAAAAAAAAAAAAAAAAAAAAAAAAAAATTTCGTTTTTGGGGTGATTTCCGATGTTCTCCAAAAGTTTTCTAGAATTTCAAAAATGTGTCAAATACCTTGACTTTGATTAGCTGAAAACCTCCGTTAAGTCAGTATTGAGGATGTCAATTTTTGTTTAAAGTTAGCGTTGAGTCAATTCAAGCATGACTACAGCAGGTTTGAAAACTCAGAAAAACTCATATTCGGCACAATTGTACACTATCAATATCAGAGTCATCCTAAGTTTAGAAATTCTAGAGATCCTGTGAGAAGAATTGTGGAGACCTAACCCAGTGAGCTTTCGAGCCTTTAATCATTTCAGAGAGTTATACAATAATCCTGAGTCAATGGATGACTCACTATTCTTCATGCCCGCAATATTCGTTGAGAGATCTCATTATCTTTTGCTTCGATCATGGAACTCAGAACGACATCAACATTGGATTACTACGACAGAACCTTCTCTATATCCAATCAAGACAGTATACATGATAGTGCAAACCCTAGAAAATGATTTAGGCCATTTTTTCTGAACCATTCAGCCTTTTTACTCACCTGAATTATACTTCACTAGAAACCCCTTGAACCCTTCTATAAAAGCCTTTTCTTTGTAAGCCCATTAACCAAAAACCCAGTTCAGCTACGAAGTGTTACTAGCTACCCTACTTTTGAGAAGGATAAAAAAATCACTGATGTGGGTGTACCGTGAAAAGAAAAGTAAAGAAGAAAAATCAAAAGGAAAATAAAGTGGTTCAAGCTGAAAACAAAATATGGAAAGAAAGTATGAAAAAGTGCTGAAAAGAAATTGAGCAGTCTCAAAAATATCAAGAACAAGAGAAAAATACGAAAAAAGGAAAAAGAACCAGATAATGGTGTTACGTCGCAGGAAAAATTCAAGAAAATAGAAATATCCTCTCAAGATCTTTGAAATCCTGTATACCTTTATTTTTCTACACCTGACCTAAGCCTCATTACAACCCAGGAAAGTCCTACTTGATTCTAGGATAGTACGATCATAAAATGTGGAGATTGGAGAAGGAGAAGCTATAGAGTTTGATCTGACGTTCTCGAGTGAAGTGGTATTCCAATCATGAGATCTTCTTCTGTTAAAGATGTCTTCCCTTCAAATAAAACATATGTGAGATCTTTTGCCTCTTTATATTAAATACATCTCCTCACATATAAATTGAGAGAAAAGAAGAAAACCCTTCTTGTGTGATTCTATTCGGAGTGCTAAACGTGTGAGATTTGAGGTCGAGGCATAAAAACTTAGAGGTGATTTGGAAATCTTTACTGTCGGATGATGAGAATGTTGAGCACACACACACGCAGAGTCTGAATATTCTGGGTCATGATTATCAGTCTGTAGTCTTGCCAAAACTTTCCAACTCTTCGCTAGCATGTAACTATTTTTGCATCCATTCAATTATTTGACGAACTATGTTTTCCCTGAGCTAATATGAAAAAGTGTGCAGCATGTGCAGAGCCCTTTTAAGCTCATTTATTTCGCACTAATTGCCAAGGATTGGCAATATGCTGGTTGGGGGTTGTGATATTCGCTCAAAAGTGCTTATTTTAAGCAATTATCCTTTTAGCGTTATTGCATTCTCCTACGTAAAATACTCTATTTACCTACTTTTCTACGTAAGAGTCTCTTCTGTTGCGTAGAACACACTTTTCTGGACGAAATGGTATATTTGCATGCATTAAACACATTTTCGGAAGTCTAGATATTAAGCCGTTCTGATAAAGTCTCATTACGCGCTTCTTCTGTCGCAGGAAACCCCGATGGGACGATTCTCAAGACTTGTGGGCCCAAATCGATCATGAAAGCCCAGTATCAAAGCTTAAAAAGCCCACATGCTATGACTAGAAGATATGGGCCAAATATGGGCTAAATAAGAGGACCAAAAAGCCGGCCCAAAGAACGAAGAGAGTAGGAGAGCCAATGACCAAGAGACGGACCAAAGCGTTTAAAGCCACATGAGTCAGCAAAGAATGATGGTCGACTCTACTGGAGAAGCGTGAGGATGTCACAGTGAAGACCAGGGTTCCAGACCCTCCGCCAGTGCTTTTTTTTCCATTTTTTTGATACTTTTTCTCTCATCTCTCCTTATTCTCTCTCTATCTTCATCTCTCGATCCTCGAATCTACTGACCTAACCCCAGAACTCCTGCCTATCAGCTCTATCTCATCTCCCTTAGCTTTCTGACCGTTGGATCTTTCATCGGACCGTTGGATCTTCAATCGGACCGTTGGATCTCTCTAGATCCGTCGATCTACCAATCTGGGTCCCAATCAAGTCACCATCCATCCGATCGCCTTCAGAATGCCTGTCACATCATCTTGTGAGACGATGGACATCATCAGTCCATGTGGGCCAGTAGCCGGGCCCATCAGCATCGACCCGCTGTCCGACCAGTTAGTGGACCCCGCGAATTTCAAAAATAATTTTAATTAAATGGGGGGTCCACTAATTGGGGAGATTCCCCATAGAAAAGTAGGTTTTTACTTTAAAAAAAAAAAAAAAAAAAAAAAAAAAAAAAAAAAAAAAAATATTTTTTATTTTCAAAAAAATACCCTATTTCCATTAATGGAAATAGGGAGCTTTATAAGATGAGGGAGAAGGGTTCGTTCGAACCCTAATCCCCCTCCTATCTTTTCCTCTCTTCCCCCCACGTTCTCCCTCCACCGGTGGACGTTTCTTTTCTTTTTTTTTTCCTTTTCTTCTTCTTCTTCCTCCTCCACCTTCGCCGGAGTTGCAGGCAGCAACTCCGGCCATCTGGTTCTCCTTCTCTTCCTCCTCCTTCTTCTTCTTCTTCTTCTTCTTCTTCTTCTTCTTCTTCTTCTTCTTCTTCTTCTTCTTCTTCTTCTTCTTCTTCTTTTTCTTCTTCTTCTTGCTGTTGCTGCATAACAGCAGCACCGCTCCTCCTCTTCTCTCGCCGGAGTTGCAGGTCTGCAACTCCGACCACCGCTGCCCTCTCTGCCTGTGCGTCTCTAATCCCCTTCTCCTCCGCTCCTTCTTCTTCTCCTTCGCTTCTTCCTCGTTTCTCCTTCTCCTTCTTCTTCTTCTTCTTCTTGTTTTTTTTTTTTTTTTTTCTTTTTCATCTTCTTTAAATCTGTCCGCCGGAGTTGCCGCCTGCAACTCCGGCCGACTACTGTACGTTCGTTCTCCTCTTGGCCACCACTGTTAGACCTGCAACTTGCAGGTGCGCCTCCAGCCGTCAATGTCTACACCACGTGGGGATCAAACCCAGCCCCCTTCTACACGTTTTCCTTGAAAGAGAGAGTTCTCTCTTCTTGCTGAAATGCATCGGTCCGTTCCCCTCCTTCCATGCTGGCGCTCGTCGTTTAGCTCCTCCTTACGAGCCCATCCGTCCCTGCTGCACTTCACAGAGCTGCTGTTCTCCACGGGTCAACCTAAACCAGAGGTTTCATCCTCCTCCACACCTGGTTCGACCGCCCTTCCACCGCCATTCATCTCTTATTCCTTCACGGTTTAAGGGCAGCACAACCCATCGTCACAAACCCCAGCCACTCTCCACCGCTCCACCTTAGCTGCTGCAACATCTCCACCTGTCGAACCTCATGTCCAATGCCTTGGCCGTGACCTCCACATGGTAAGTTCCGAAGTTAAAAAAAAAATAAATAAATAAATAAATAAATAAAAATATTCTATCTCTCCATCTTCTCTCTATCTCACCTCATCTATCTCTATCTTTTATGCTTTTTAGGCTAGTTTCAATTTTTGCTTTTGTTTGTCAATGTAAGCAATTTATATAGATTCAATAAAATTAGGATTCTTTTGAGCTCTTGTTCTTGATTTTCTTTCACCATGAATAGTGGTTTTTAATTCAGTATTTGATAACTTCTTTAATTAAGAGTTGATCCTCATAAAAAAAAAAAGAGCATGTTTTAAATCCATTACCTCACCACTCTCACCCCTCCATCATCATTCGCATCAATTTCTATGGAAAAATCCGTCATTTTATGTTCTTATTTGCGCTAATCCGACTAATCCCGAGTGCGGATCGACATCCGACACAAGCCACTGTGCAAAATAGCTCATTTTACAGGTTGAAAGTTTCGGATCAATTAAAAATGTGTTGAAGTTAGGGTTTCCGTAACCAACGACGCGGAAAAATCCTACTTTCACCGCTCCTGAATCGCCTCCACCTACTTTCGCCTCCAGCAAGTGGTGGTGAACCACCATCTCTCTCCCCACTCCAAGACCGTCATCCATCTTCTTCCACGAATGAAGAACGCCCCATACTGCTAGCCGCCCTTCTCTTCTTCTCCCACGTCTCAACCCATCTCTCCATCACATTCTCTCATCCCTCTCTCTATTCATTCAGCTAGCCACCCCTCACACCAAACAAAAAAAAAGAAAAAAAAAAAAAAAAAAAGAAGTTTTCAAGATCACCGGAGTTGCAGGTTGCAACTCCGGCAACCTCCATTACTTCCGGCCACCTCTGCTGATCACCTACCTCTTCCCCCTCTCGCTAGCGACCACCACGAAGCTGTTCCTCTTGTTTTTTTTTTTTCTACCGATCCCCCCTGCATCTTCATCTTCTCTCACCGTGCTCCTTATCAAAAAAAAAAAAAAAAAACCAGAAAAAAAAAGAGAGAAAAAGAAAGGAAAGAGAGAAGAGAAGAGAAGAGAGGAGGAGAGGACTCCTACCTGCTGGAGTGCAAGCCCAGCTCGCCCCCCCCTTCATCATCGTTGCTGCTACTGCCAGCACCGCCTGCACCAGCCACCGCCCCCACACCCCGTCTCTCTAACGTGCTGGAGTTGCAACCTGCAACTCCAGTCCGTTGAAGGAGAAGGGGAAGCCGTCAACCCCATATCTTTATCTCTTCCTACCGCCCCACTACTCTCTCATCTCATCTCCCACGATCTCTCCTCTACTCTAATCCTTTGCTTCTCCTCTCATTCTGTCCACAACAACAGGCCGTTGTCTTGTCTTCCACCACCCTTCCACCTGTGCTGCCATTAACGCCTCCTGCAAATACCTGCAACTCCCTAACGCCCAGCCTGCAGAACACCACGCACCACCTCGAGTTGCAGGTCCGCCTGCGACCTCTCCATCACTGCTGGGTCCCCATCACCACCTGCTGTTGCGATTTGAGGGGCCTGCAACACCTCCGCCTTGCTGCCTCCTACAGCCAGTAGTTGTGCACCGCCTAGCCCACCAGTCCGTCTTCTCCACAGCAAGTGGATCAGCTGCCTCCTCTCTCATTTTCTGATCTTTCAACCTCTCAAGCCGTTCTCAAGAGAGAACCAAAAAAAAACAAAAAAAAAAAAAAAAAAAAGAAAAAGAGGAGAAGAAGAAGGAGAAGAGAAGATCGTGGTTGGAGATCAACTCACCTGTGGCTTCCTTCCTCCACATGCTGTTACCGTAAATGCTCATCTCCTTAAACCTTCAAACCCTGGCCCCTTTGGATGGCCTGCAACTTTCGGGCAAGAGCTCTACCACCAGTCGCTGCACTACCCACCTCCCCATCGGTGCAATCATTCTCCTGGACATCACCTCTCTTCACGAACCCTTTCACTTGGTAAGATCTCTTACCCACTTGTTCACTCTCTCTCTTTAAACTTTAGTTTTCCCTCTCTAATTTCTCTCCCTAGTCTTTCTCTCTCTCTAGATCTCTCCACTTTCTCTCTCCCCCATATTTTCTCTCTCTAGGATACCCTTCTTCGATATTTCTCTCTCTACATTTTCTCATTTCTCTCTCTAATTTTTATGGCTTTCTAGGTTAATTTTTGAATTTAATTTGATTTTGTAAGACTCATTGAGGATGAATAAAATTATTATTTTTGCATTTGTTAGTTTACTTTTGTGTTTTTGATTGTTTGTGGTAATTTCTCTCTCTAAAAATCACTAAGAATGTTTTAAATCCATCACCATTCTCACCTCTCCATGTTTTCTTGATAAAAATCCGTCATTTCATGTCGTTGAATTACGCAAACTAACCCCGAGTGCGGATCGACATCCGACACGAGCCACTGTACAACCCTGTGATTTTTGCAGGATTTGAGTGAAAAAGAATCGGATAATTACAAATATTGTTGAGATCTAGGATTTCCGTAACCAACGACGCGGAAAAATCCTACTTTCACTTACTATCTCTCTCTCTAGAAACATGTTCTCTTTCTAGGGTTCATTTTCTCTCTCTAGGGTTAGTGAGATTCTCTCTCTAGAATCCCCAGGCTGATCGCCTTTTTGCACCACTGACTCCGTTCGGTGAATGCAAGAGGGTGAGTTTTTCTCTCACCTCTACCTTATCGGCCGGTAAACGACCGAGGTGTGAAAATTCTCTCTCTACCTTCTTCCTCTCTCTCTAAAATCTCTTTTTACATGCTTTCTTACATGCTTTCTAGAATAGATTTACCGCTTTATTTATTTCTGTCATTTATTTCATGTAAGCAACAGTTTGATTAATGCAATTTGATTTCGATAATTTTAGTCTTCTCTGGATCTTATTTGGATGTGTTTTAAATCGACTCGCCCTTCTCATCTCTTCCATCATTCTCCTTTTTCTCTTGTATATTATCTGTCATTTTATGTTCTTATTCGCGCTAATCCGACTAATCCCGAGTGCGGATCGACATCCGACACGAATCCCTATACAAAAGTTCATATTTTACAGGTTAAAAGTCTCGGATAATTACAAATATTGTTGAAGTTAGGGTTTCCGTAACCAACGACGCGGAAAAACCAACTATCAGGGAAGGAGAAGGGTTCTTTGGAACCCTAATCCCCCTCCTTTCTGCTCCTTTTCTCCCCCAAAAAAAGACCACCATGTTTTCGCCTCTTCTTCTCCTTCTTTCTCCTCTTCTTCTTCCATCTTCTTCTTCTTCTTCCTCCTCCATCTTCGCCGGAGTTGCAGGCAGCAACTCTGGCCATCTATTTCTTCTCGTTCTTCTTCTTCTTCTTCTTCTTCTTCTTCTCCTCTTCTTCATTTTCTTTTTTACCGGAGTTGCAGCCTGCAACTCCGGCCGGTAGCAATAACACCACAGCAACGCCCAGCTCCGTTGTGCACTCCACCGCCCCCATCTCCCATCTCTCCCATTCCATTCATCACAAAACCCAAAACTGCCATTCTTTATCTCCTCCTCCTCATTCCACCCAGCCATCATCAACCCCATACACATCCCTTCTCCTTCTTTCCTACTCTCTTCACCGTTTTATCAAAAGAAAAACAAAAAAAAAAAAAAAAAAAAAAGAAAAGAAAAGGAAGAAGAAGAAAGAAGAAGGAGTGAGGGGCAAGCCGTCAGCCACCTCCATCTTCAATACCACCTGCGCCTCTTCTCCCTCTTGCCGCTGCAAGTGTATCACGGCTTCAACTTCAATCTCCACGTGGTCTGCCCCCCTCCACAACCGCCTGCAACTTCCAGCCATATTTGAGTTTCCGCCATCACCAGATCTAAAATGTCACCCCTTGCTGCCTCCACACCTAGGATATCACACTCTAGGAGGCAGCAATCTCCCCTTCTCTCACCTACTGGTTTGGCAAACCTCCTTCCAACAGCTTCTCCCTTTACTGAATCTGATTTTAACACCTCTCCAACTTGCTATCACCAGGCATCTTCCACTTCTTCTCAAAGATTGACCAGCGAGATCTACCATCTCCAGTCGATTACATGGCCTGCAAACGAGCACCGCCATCCATTATAGCTCCAACGGTATACCTGCAACTCAGGCTTCTTCAACCATCAACCATCGCCCTTTAAAAATGTTCCCCACGGTTTGATCTTGCTGCTTTCTCCCTCCTCTTTTCTATTTTTACCTTCTCTAATTCTCTCTCTAGCTTTATCTCTCATCATTCTCTCTCTCCCTCTCTAGTTTGAGAACTTATCCTCCTCTCATCTTGTTTTAGGTAGTTTTCTTTTTACTTGTTTTATTATGCAATTTCTCTTAATGTAAAAACTTGTTTTGAATTAATAAAATAGTTTTTAATTTCTCTCTATACATCTAAAGTTTCTCTCTCTACGACTCTCTTTATTAGCTTTCTAGGTTTACTTTTCTTATTTGCGTGTTTTGATTCTAATTTTGTAGTGATTGTTTTGATTATCAAATGAATGTTGGTTTGGCAGGGTGTACTTTTATCTTCTTATAGGTTGTGGAAATTTTTCTCTAAAAATCATAACTCGTGTTTTAAAATCAATGTCACCATTCTCATCCCTCCATCAATTTTTGAATATTTTCCATCATTTCATGTTCGTTATTGCGCTAATCTGACTAATCCCGAGTGCGGATCAACATCCGACACGAATCCCTATGCTAGAATCTCTGAATTTTGTAGGAAATCTCGGATAAACTACAAATGTGTTGAAGTTAGGGTTTCCGTAATCAACGACGCGGAAAAACCCAATTTTCAGCTACTTACGAGCTCGGTATACTTCAGTAGTAGGGACCTATGGGTGTGTTAGATAACAGGGACCCGTACTCATGGACATAATTGACTTGATCTTTGAAGGGGTCGCTTTATGTGGAGTTTTCCTCAAACACCGAGCTAATTGGGCTCTACTTCTTGATTGATTTTAATTTTTGGCTGTGGTTGCACAAAAGCTGGAATGACGAGGTGAGTGATGAAATCCCACCAGTTTCAAGTTAGAGCTGGGTTTCGTCTTTATGTATTTTATTATGGCCAAACCAAGCAATTCCGATAAGTTTTGCAGAAGCAAATAAAGAATCGGCACAGTGTTTGCACAATGATCACGATCGCACTCAAGGCGAGGTGTAGAAACTTACCTGCCCGTTGGCTACGCACGGGGTCTCCCCCGTGAGATAGGGAGGGGTATCCAAATGGGCTTGGGCTCGACTCCACCTCTTTGAGCTTTCGCTCCCTACTCACTTGGTAATCGCAATCCGCAATCACGTTAGTCCACAATAGTCAATGGTATGGATTTGGAAGGTATACCACATTTGGGGTTTTAAGAAACAGGCAATGATTTATGGCCGGTATTGTGAATTAGTTCCAATTAGGGTTTGAAATTCAACTTTAGCTATTCACGAATTAGGGTTTGGAAATATCTATTTTTGAATTACCCGGAGTTGGAAACCTTCCAAAATGAATCAGATAACCAATGGTGATCTAACTAGAAATAGCAGAATTGAAATCTAACCCTGATATTCTTTTGTATTTTTTTTAATTAATTAGTTATCTAGCAGTTATTCTAAAATGACAGAAAATGAATCCCTAAGTTATTACAACTTTGCACTCGGCCGTCCAAGGCATTAAAATAATAAGTGAAAAATGTGAAAAATAAAATGGAAAGTTTCCGATTTGAATCGGATCTTCACGAATAAGCAGCTTTCCGAATTCCTATTCGTCTTTTGTAATCCCGTCAACCGAGCGGCAATGGCTCCATTTGAAATTAGGATTTTTCTGCGTCGTTGGTTACGAAAACCCTAGATCTCAACAATATTTGTAATTTCTCTGATTTGGTTCACTTTATCTGCAAAAATGCAAATTTGCATAGTGGCCTGTGTCAGGTATCGTCCGCACTCGGGGTTAGGGCAAATAAAGAACAATAATAACGAAAATTGCTTAGAACAATGGAAGGGTGAGAATGGTGATGTGATCGGTTTTAAAACATGATTTTCGAGAGTTCGAGATCCAAAAACTAAATTCTAAGTAAAACCATTAAAATCACTAAAATTAAATTCTATTTAATAAAGAAATTGAATAACATTAATCAAACTTGCATTCATGAATTCTGAATAAAATATTACATCAATTGCATTGCATGAAATAACAACAAATTAAAGAAAGCATTAAGAAGACAAATAGAATTTAGAGAGAGAAAATGATCTAGAGAGAGATAGAGAGAAAAATTAATAAAATTCTAGAGAGAGAAAGAAAGAGTTTAGAGAGAGAAAATGAGATGAAAGATAAGCTTTTAGAGAGAGAAAGGAGAATTTAGAGAGAGTAAGAGAGAAAGTGAGGAGAGATGAAAGAAGAGTGATTGACTTACCATGATACTCTAACCTTGGAAGCGAAAGATAAGCACATCATTCGAGTTGGTGTATGGAGAAGAGCACTATGGTTCTTGAAGATCGCCGCCACAAGTTGCAAGTTCACGGAGAGGAGAACGGGAACAATGAAGTTGCAGGTCCAGTGCCTTGAAGTGGTGGATGCAACGTGCTAGTGGAAGGAGGAACAATTGTGCACGTTGTTGGCTTAGAGGAGAAGATGGAGAGGAGTGCACACCGGCCAAAATAGTTTGACAACGTGGCTGGTTGTTGAGGACCCCAACTGGATGTGAGGTAACACAGAGGTGCACCAGTGACTAGAGGCCAAGACTGAGGTGCTTGTATAGGAAGGTGAATAGAAGTGGTGAGAAGAAGTTAACGGGAGTAGCAGATGTGATCTCTGATTATAACCTTTGGGAGCAAATGGTGATTGATGGAGGAAGCAAGGTTGGGTAGAGGGCTTGCCGGTGGGCTGTGTAGCCTTGAAGGATTCACTTTGCTGGTTCAGCCAGCAAGTGGTTCAGTCCGTAATGGGCAGACATTTAGAGATCTAGATCTCCATAGTGAAGTTGCAATGATGTTTCCCGGTGAATTTGCAGGTCCAACAATGGTTGCAGGTTGGAGCGGCTTTGCTGGTGATGGTACAGGGTGGATGAGGTGTGTTCCGACGAGAATAAAGGAAGAATGAGGTGAATACGCTGGCTAGAGTTGATGAAGGGGCGCCTCGTAGATTCTTGCAAACCGTGTTTGGCCAAGAGAGGAGATTGACTGGATAGTTTGAGGATGGATTTGCAGATTCCGCTGGTAGAAGAAGGTGCACACGGTTACAGATGCACGCTGGTTCCACCTGTGAACCAGTGGCGGAAGAGGAACACAAGGTCGTGTTATGTTCTGGTGGTCGTGAGGTAATTGCAGCACCGTAGGTACTGTAGTGCACTCAGCACAGGGATGGAGGCAGGGAGGTGATGACGGTGATGGTAGCTGCTGGTGTGGGAGTGAACAAGAGAAGGAGGCTGTTGAAGGTGGGAGCAGTGGAGGGAGGCGATCAGCAACTCGTGTGGTGGTTGATGAAGGTGCACCATGGGCAGGAGGTGCTGTTGCAAACGTGGAGGAGGTTGAGGACGTGAGACCCATTTGCAGTAGTGACTGATGCACCTGCAAGTGGTTGTAAGCATGGATAAGAAGGGTAAGAGAACCGACTGGTGGAGGTTGTTGTGCAGGTTTTCGGTGAGCTTCTCGCCATAGAAGATGACCGGAGTTGCACCTGCAACTCCGGTAAAATTAAAGAAGAAGAAGAAGAAGAAGAAGAAGAAGAAGAAGAAGAAGAAGAAGAAGAAGAGGAAGAAGAAGAAGAGGATGGAGAAGAAGATGGGAGCCTGTAGAAGACGATCTTGCTGGTTTTTCTTCAATGGTGGAGAGTGAAACTTGGAGAAAGGTGGGGCAGCGCCAGTCCACAAGACTGGTTCGTTTGATTCTTGTCCGTCCAAATGAGAGAAGTGGGGGTAAAGGATTGATAGAGAATGGCTTGAAAGGGTGAGAGATGGAGAGAGGAAAGAGTCAAAGAGATGATAGTTAGGGTGGAGGAACCAGATGGCTGGAGTTGCTGCCTGCAACTTCGGCGAAGATGAAAGAAGAAGAAGAAGAGAAGAAGAGGAGGAGACAACGCTCCACCAGCTCACCGGCGTTAGTCGCCGGAGAAGAATAAGAGGAGGAAAAAGAAAGAAGAAAGAGAGAGGGGAGGGAACCAAACCACTCCTCCTCCTTGCTTCGTCTTATATTCTTGGAGTCATGGGCTATCTCATGATAATAGGAAG
This sequence comes from Euptelea pleiosperma, assembly GCA_035048495.1. Classification (NCBI taxonomy): domain Eukaryota; kingdom Viridiplantae; phylum Streptophyta; class Magnoliopsida; order Ranunculales; family Eupteleaceae; genus Euptelea; species Euptelea pleiosperma. Next base: position 10,967,161 of record CM068544.1, on the reverse strand, counting down.
GAGAAGGAGAATGTGGGGGATACGGTTACTTTTGGAAACCGTGGAACAACCAATGTCAATCTTCAAAGGATAATGATAAAATCTTGGGAGTGAGGTCCCTTGCAAGCAATGATTGTGGGCTTCGGGCTTCTCAAGTGTGTTCTTTGGCCATGAGAGTCCATTAAGGGATGGAACTAGGACCAATGGATGTGATGAGGTGGCAGGTTGAATTGGTCCAAGAGATGGTGTCGGGCCATGGGCATGGGTCGTGGGTCATGGGTATGGATCATGAGTCATGGGTCATGGGTATGGATCATAGGTCATGGGCTTGGGTCATGGGCTTAGGTCATGGGCCAAAATAGATAGAGTGAGAAATAGGAGAGAGGTGAGAGAAAAAGTACAAAAATAAAAGCCTTTGAGGGTTTTGAACTCTGGTCTTCTTTATTCTCTCTCGTCCGGTCCACCAATAAGTCAAACTTATCCTTTGATGTCAATTGGTATGGCCTTTAACACCTAAGTCCTTCTCTTGGTCTCTAGCTATTCTTTTCTCCATTAGTTTTTGTTCCTACTCTACGATCCTCTAGGTTTGCTCATACATGTCTTCTATCTTTTTATCCTAGCCTGTTGTCTCTTTAAGCTTTGATAAAAGCCTTCTGTGGTTGATAGTGGGCCCGCCAGTTCTCGAGAATCGCCCGATAGGGTCTCCTGCAAGTGAAAAAGCAAGTAATGAAATTCAACTAAAACGACTTGATACTGGACTATCCGAAATGCGTTTATTTCATGCAAATAGTCGAATTTCGTCTAAAGAATGCGTTCTACACAATAGAAGAAACTCTTACGTGGAAAAGTCAACGAAAAGATATGTTTTACGTAAGAGAATATGACATCGCTATAAGGATAATGGCTTAAAATAAACACTTTTGAACGAATATCAATCTCCGATCTCTCCTTCTTGGGTTGGTTCCCTCCCCCTTCTCTTCCTCTCTTTCTTCTTTCTTTCTCTTCTTCTTCACCCTTCTTCTCTGGCGAGCATTTTCGGTGAGCTAACTATTAACGCCTCCACCTCGAGGTGCAAAGCATCAAACGACAACATCTCCTTACTGCCCATTCCATCCGCCATAATCAAAGACTATAATCTTCAATCCTATTGAAGTCGATAGAATCGAAGTTGCACCATCTACCTCTTCAATGGTAAGTTTTTCTCTAATTCATCTCTTTAACCTTCCTACCTTCTTTCTCTCTCTTCTTTCCTTCTCTACCTTTACATGCTTTTTAGAGTAATATATTAATGGCTTCTAGATTATTTTGGTTTAATGTTATTTCCGTTGTAAAGCATTTGAACAAGCATTATACGCATTTGTTTTTAGTTTAATGAACAAGTTTTAAATTCAAGTTTAAGTTGTTTTCATTTATTGTGTTTTTTATTCTCGTTTCTCTTATGCTTTTTTCATTCTAATAGTTTTAACAATAATCTCAAGCATATTTTAAATCAACCTCCACCATTCTCACCCTTCCATTTATTCCGAGCATTTTCTGATTATTCTTGTTTCTTATTGTGCTAACTAATCCTGAGTGTGGACGATATCCGACAGGAGCCACTGTACAAGTCTGCTTATTTGTAGATTAAGTGAACCAATTCGGAGAAATTACAAATATTGTTGAAATCAAGGGTTTCTGATCCAACGACACGGAAAAAACCCTACTTTCAAATGGCGCCGTTGCCGCTCGGTTGACAGGATTGCAAAAAGACGAACAGGAATTCAGAAAACTACTTAATCTTGAAGATCCGATCCAATCGGAAATGTTCCATTTTATTTTTCACATTTTCCACTTATTATTTTAATGCCTCAGATGGCCGAGTGCAAAGTTGTAATAACTTAGGGATTTATTTTCTCTCCTTTTAGAATAACTGCTAGATAATTAATTAATTAAAAAAATACAAAAAAATTAGGGTCAGATTTTAATTTTGCTATTTCTAGTTAGATCACCATTAGTTATTTGATTCAATTTGGAAGGTTTCCAACTCTCGGTTATTCAAAAGTAGATATTTCGGAACCCTAATTCGGGAATAGCTAAAGTTGAATTTCAAACCCTAATTGGAAATAATTCACAATACCTGCCCTAAATCATTGCGTGTTTCTTGAAACCCCAAAGGCGGTATACCTTCCAATTACAAACCATAGACCATTATAGACTAACGTGATTGCGGATTGTGTTTACCAAGTGAGTAGGGAGCGAAAGCTCAAAGAGGAGGAGTCGAGCCCAAGCCCATTTGGATATCCCTCCCTATCTCACGGAGGAGACCCCGTGCGTAGCCAACGGGCAGGTAAGTTTCTACACCTCGCCTTGAGTGCGATCGTGATCATTGTGCAAACACTGTGCTGATTGTTTATTTGCTTCTGCAAAACTTATCGGAATTGCTTGGTTTGGCCGTAATAAATACATAAAGAGCAAACTCAGCTCTAACTTGAAACTGGTGGGATTTCATCACTCACCTCGTCATTCCAGCTTTTGTGCAACCACAGCCAAGAATTAAAATTAATCAAGAAGTAGAGTCCACTTAGATCGGTGTTCAAGGAAAACTCCACATAAAGTGACCCCTTCAAAGATCAAGTCAATTAAGTCCATGAGTGTGGGTCCCTGTTATCTAAGACACTCATAGGTCCCTACTACTCAAGTATACTGAGCTCGTTGATATTCGCTCAAAAGTGCTTATTTTAAGCAATTATCCTTTTAGCGTTATTGCATTCTCCTACGTAAAATACTCTATTTACCTACTTTTCTACGTAAGAGTCTCTTCTGTTGCGTAGAACACACTTTTCTAGACGAAATGGTATATTTGCATGCATTAAACACATTTTCAGAAGTCTAGATATTAAGCCGTTCTGATAAAGTCTCATTACGCGCTTCTTCTGTCGCAGGAAACCCCGATGGGACGATTCTCAAGACTTGTGGGCCCAAATCGATCATGAAAGCCCATTATCAAAGCTTAAAAAGCCCACATGCTATGACTAGAAGATATGGGCCAGATATGGGCTGAATAAGAGGACCAAAAAGCCGGCCCAAAGAACGAAGAGAGTAGGAGAGCCAATGACCAAGAGACGGACCAAAGCGTTTAAAGCCACATGAGTCAGCAAAGAATGATGGTCGACTCTACTGGAGAAGCGTGAGGATGTCACAGTGAAGACCAGGGTTCCAGACCCTCCGCCAGTGCTTTTTTCCATTTTTTTTGATACTTTTTCTCTCATTTCTTCTTATTCTCTCTCTCTCTTCATCTCTCGATCCTCGAATCTACTGACTTAACCCCAGAACTCCTACCCTTCGGCTCTATCTCATCTCCCTTAGCTTTCTGACCGTTGGATCTTCCATCGGACCGTTGGATCTTCAATCGGACCGTTGGATCTCTCTAGATCCGTCGATCTACCAATCTGGGTCCCAATCAAGTCACCATCCATCCGATCGCCTTCAGAATGCCTGTCACATCATCTTGTGAGACGATGGACATCATCAGTCCATGTGGGCCAGTAGTCGGGCCCATCAGCATCGACCCGCTGTCCGACCAGTTAGTGGACCCCGCGAATTTCAAAAATAATTTTAATTAAATGGGGGGTCCACTAATTGGGGAGATTCCCCATAGAAAAGTAGCATTTTACTTAAAAAAAAAAAAAAAAAAAAAAAAAAAAAAAAAAAAATTAAAAATATTTTTTTTTTTATTTAAAAAATACCCTATTTCCATTAATGGAAATAGGGAGCTTTATAAGAGGAAGGAGAAGGGTTCGTTCGAACCCTAATCCCTCTCCCCTCTTCTCCTCTCCTTCCCCTTTACTCTTCCCGTCGTTTTTGGCCCCATCTTCCTCCTCCTTTCTTCTTTCTCGTTTTTCCTTCTCTTCATCTTCTTCACCATTCTTCGCCGGAGTTGCAGGTTTGCAACTCCGGCCGTCCTTCTTCTCTTCTCTTTCTTCTCTTCCTTCTCTTCATCCCTCTTCCTCTCTTCCCTTTCTTCTTTCTTCTTCTCCTTCTCGTCTTCTTCTTCTTCTTCTTCTTTTCTTCTTCTTTTTTTTTTTTTCTTTTCTTCGTCCGGCCGGAGTTGCAGAACTCCGGCCGTCTCCGCCTTCTTCTTCTTCCTTTCTTCTTCTCTTTTTCTTCTTCTCTCCTTGCTGCTGCACGACCGCCAGCCTCCAGCTGCACCTCCACTTGCGCCTGCAACCAGCAGGCGAGTTTTTAAACTCCTCCGGCGGACTGGTTCACGTTAACCAGTCCACCACCACCGCCTGTTCCCCTCTCTCCCACATCCTGGACTTTCTCTCCTCCACGCCCATATCAACTCTCTCCAAGCGGTTTCAACCCAAGCCGCCCCTTGCCGTTGCACATCTCCACCACAGTAATCACCCCAACATCGTCTTCAACGAAGACAACACCCTACCTGCTGCTGCGTCCTTGGGCTCCACCACGTGCGCTCCTTCAAGCCATGCTCCACATCCGCAGCATCCCCCACAGTTGTTGCCTCCAACCATCACCAGCAACTATCCTTCAACAGCGTGCATAGTCGAGTTGCACGTGTGCAACACCGTGAGCACCCAGAATCTTCACTTGCTCTCCCACCAAATTTCTGTCCATAAGGGAGAGTTGCAAACCTGCAACTCTCCTCACTTTGGCTCACCTCTCCATGGCAGATCTCCTCCACTCTCAATCCCAAGACCGTTTGCTCCCTCACTTCTCCTTTTATCAATAGCAAATCAAAAAAAAAAAAAAAAAAAAAAAAGAGAAGATAGAAGGAAGAAAAATAAGAAGAAAAGAGTAGGAAGAGTGAGCTTCTTGGAGTTTGTTCACTCCATCAAGATCGGATCCGCAACTTCGAGTTGCAGGTCTTCTCCTCCACCATCACTGAACCATTCTTCTCGGCTGATCTCGTAGCCGATGCAACTTGGATAAGTCAAGGTACGATCTCTATCCTCTTATTTCTCTCTCTAGAAATCCCTTCCAAATCCTTACTCTCTCTAGTTTTCTCTCTCTTCTCTCCCACTCTCTCTTTAGTTTCTCTCTTTTATATGCTTTCTAGTTAGATTCATTTCTTTTCTAATGATTGTAAGAACTTTTGATTAATGAATAAATTCAGTTGATTATTATGTTTTAACACCGATAAATCCACCATTCTCACCTCACCATATTCTCCATTATTTTGTGACAATTTTCTGATATTGTATGCTCCTTAGTGCACTAACATTAACCCGAGTGCGGATCGACATCCGACACGAGCCACTGTGCAAAATTGCTCATTTTACAGGTTAAATGTCTCGGATAAATTAAAAAATGTGTTGATTCTAGGGTTTCCGTAACCAACGACGCGGAAAATACCTAACTTTCACTCGTAAGTGGCCTCATTGATTGTCTGTCGGCTTAACTTAGTGTCAAATTAGGAACATGAACCAACCCTAGCTTAACCCAAGGGAACACTCTTCTTAAACACTTGACCAATCTGGTTAGTTTGGGACGTATTTAAGTCAGCCGTTGTGCCGCACGTTTGTCTAGGCTTCGGATTGTCTTGTTGTTGACTAGAGTTAGTACTAAAGGATTCCCTCTAAAGAGTGTAGCCTGGTGAGAACCCATGAGTACAAAAAGTTAGTCCAGTGGGTAACAAGATAAACTAGTGGTCTGCCCACTGTCATAATATACCTCAGCCCACAAACTAAGAAGATAATCCCTTAAAATATCCTGATTGGTTTAGAAATAGGGTCATCATGTTTGCTCCTTGTGCATCATATAGTCTACTTCAGGTTAGAGTTCTCCCCTGGCAACTTTTTGCCGAGTTTACAGCTTTCTTTTTCAAGCATATGCTCGTGTGGACTAGATCCAACAGTAATTTGATTCGATCTGAGAGTCAGTCTAACGTTCTAGATTCTTCACCGGTATCTTCACCTACTCTATCTCCTACCCTCCCCTCCTCTCCCAGAGAAACTACATTCGTAGAATTGGCGGCTGAACGACCTCTCATTGAGATGTACGTGCCTATCTCTGCAAACCCACCCACTTGTATTGTACTTCCACCCACGACGGCGGTTCAGTTCGAAATCCAACCGCACATAGTACAATTGCTACCTACCTTTCATGGTCTTCTAAGAGGCGACCCGTACACTCATCTAAGGCAGTTTCTGAACATCTGCACTCTCTTCAAACTTCAACACCTTGATGACTAGTGAAAGTAGGGTTTTTTCGTGTCGTCGGATCGAAAATCCTAATTCCAACAAAATTTGTATCTTTTTCGATTTAATTCCTGCAAAAATGGTAATTCTTGTATAGGGATTCGTGTCGGATGTCGATCCGCACTTGGGGCTAGTTCGCGTAATCCAAGAACATGAAATAATGGCTTTTTCTTAGAAATTTTTGCTAAAGATGAGAGTGGTGATTGAAGTGATCTTTAAAACATTATTTGTTGTGATTTTAGAGAGAGAAACTACCAAAAGGTAGAAATAATCATATGCATTAAATATCCGAAGTTAAACATTAAAATCCTAGAATGAACCTAACTTTATTCCTTGAAACACAGTACTAGCCTTATAAATTTTTCAAGCTAACATTAAGAAAAATGAACTTTAACTAAAAGAAAACAAATAACTAAAGAGAGATAAAATGCCAAAAACTGAAGAGAGAGAATTATGAAAATCTAGAGAGAGGAAGTGAACCTAGAGAGAGAAACTCCTTTTTTTTTAGACAAGCTAAGGAATGACCTATGTAAAGAGAGGGATCAAGAGAGAAGATAGAGAAAATAGGTAGACCAGATTTAGAGAGAAAACAAAAAAAACTAGAGAGAAAAAAATAAAAAAAATAGAAAAAGAGGTAGAATTCCTAGAGGGAGAAACTAAAAAGAGAGGTTTACCTTGATGGGGATAGTCGGCCAAGGTGAGGACCCAAGTTCCCATGGTTTAGGAACCGTTAAGGAGAGGATGTAGGGCAGCAAGGTGGTCGATTGTGATGGGCTGTAATGGCCTTTGAAGTGATAGGCTGTCTTGAAGGGGGGGCAGCGTGGATCGATGGTTGAAGACTGTGGAGCGTTGATGGAGGATCGGCTGGAGTTCTAATGATAGTGGCTGGCAGACCTGCAACTCGTGGTGAAGCATTGGAGTGGACGTGCAGACAGGTTAGGGCGTCCTTCCCTCCTCCTTCTCTTCTCTTCTTTTTTCTCTTTCTTTCTTTCTCTTTTTTTTTTTTGAAAGAAGAAGGGCAGATGAGAGGACGGTGGAGAGTTGCAGGGGGTAGCAGCACACGGTTGAAATGGAGGAGAAAAAGAGACGAGGACAAACCTCCTTTCCTCCTCTTCTTTTTCTATTGTGTGGGGCGGCCTGAGATGGAGAACCAGCTTTACCCAGCCAGTTTCAATGGTGGAGACGGTGGGTGGAGAAGCACTTGCAGATGGCTACCCCTTCTTCTTCTCGTCTCCTTCTTTTTCCCCTTTTTTTTTCTTTTTGGGTTCTCCTTTGAGAACCATTTGATGGGGTTAGGAGTTGAGAACGTGGAGGAGCTTGGGAGGCAATCCAGTCCGTGAAAATGTGGAAAAGAGGATATGGAAGTAGGGGAGAGACGGTGACTGGGTAAAAATGTGGGAGGGGGGCAATGGAAGGAGCGTGGCTCCTTTTTATATCTTAGGGTTCTCCCCTTGTGTGTTGAGGAAAATGTGGAGGGCAGAAAAAAATAGAAAATGGGAAAAAAAATGGTTTTTTTTTTTTTTCTAAAGGAACCATGGGTTTCTAAAAACATGTTGCCCTCCTATTCTTTTTGAAAAAAAACTCCTTTTGCCATTATTCTAATTGCCACCTCTTCTTTAAAACTAATTCATTTTCAAATAAGTTTCCAAAACCCCTTTGTTTTGTTGCCAAAAAGTTTTGAACCAAAATCATATTTCCTTTATTGTACGTGATTCTTAGATCGAATCAAGCATTTGTTCGAACGAGTCCAAACGGGCATACGCTGAATCCTTTCCCAACTGCCTATCTCAGTACTACGACCTTTGTAGTCATGGCAGCCGAAAGACCACTTATCGAGACGTTCGCACCTATCTCTGCTAATCCGCCCACTTGCATTGTTCTACCACCTATGAAAATAGGGTTTTTCCGCGTCGTTGGTTACGGAAACCCTAATTTCAACAAATTTATAATTATCCGAGACTTTTAACCTGTAGAATGAGCAATTTTGTACAGTGGCTTGTGTCGGATGTCGATCCGCACTCGGGATTAGTCGGATTAGCGCAAATCATGAACATAAAATGACAGAAAAACTTGTAGAGAATGTAACACAACTTTATTCAAATCTGACTTCATTCAATCTAACATGTCTCTTATAATGAAAATCTGATAAAAATGATTAAATTAGAAAGCATTAAGAGAAATTATGGTAGGGAGAGAAGATGACAGGTAGAGAGAGAAAGTAAACATTAGAGAGAAAATTAGAGTTTTAGAGATCGAAAGTAGAAGGTCTAGATAGAAAATAGAAGAAACTAGAGAGAGAGGAGATTTGAGAAAGAGAGAACCCTAAAGCTAGAGAGAGAAAATGAGATGAAGAAAGTTCTATAGAGAAAACCTTTGGTCACTTACCCGGAGCATGATCGGCCATCTTGAAATGGCCATGATTGGCCATGGTTACATTCCTTGCAAGTTCGGAGCCCAATGAGGCCGCGAAGAGTTGGATGTGTCCATGGTGGAATAGCAAGTGGAGAAGGAGGTGCTACCCGTGGTGAGTTGGTGCACCCTCAAGGAGATCGGCCATGCATGAGGTTGCCGTGGATAGATTGAAAGGGGGTACCGATGATGGAAGGCAGCAATGATGTTGCACGCATGGTGGAGCTACGATGGAGGAGTCTGGTTCGTGGTGGAGATGAGGAAGGCGATCTCCTCTTCTTCTCCTCTTTTCTCTTTTCCCCTCTTTTTTTTTTTTTTTTTTATTTACTGTTGGTATGAGAGGAGCAAGGGCGGTAATGGCTTGAAGTGGAAAATGGAGGAAAACGGTAGGGGGAGTGGACGGCTTGAGAGGGTTAGAAAAGTGATGAAGGTGGTTGCGGCAATGGAGAAGCCTTGCTGGAGGGGTATCCAGTCAGTATGGAGGCAAGGCACACAGGTGGTGCTGCCCTGTGGTTGTGCTCGCGGTGGGCGGAGCAGCAGGCGCTGCTCGCGATGGAGTAACGTGAAGGAAGAGTTGGGCGGTGCTGCTACGGGTTGCTGAAGGGATGATGCTCGCATGAGCAGACGCAGGAGGGAGCAGAAGAAGAGAAGAAGCAAGAAGGGAAGGAAAAATAGACAAAAAGAGCGTGAAGAAGACCACTGGAGTTGCTGTCTGCAACTCCGGGGAAGATTAAGAAGAAGAGGCGGAAGAAGAAGGAAGAGGAGCAGCCTGAGGTGCAGGCGAACAGTGAAGAAGGAGAAATAAAAGAGGAAGAGGGCGAAAGAGAAGAAGAAGGGAAGAAGAAGGTATGGAAGACGAACCTGCAGGAGTTGCAGGTTCTCGCCGGAAAAGGAGAAAAAGAAGAAGAAGAAGAAAGGAAGAAGAAGAAAGAGAGAAGAAGGGAAGGGGAAGGAGAGGAAAACGTAGGGAACGGTTTTGGGGAAGGAGAGAAAGAGATAGGAGGGGGATTAGGGTTTCAAAGAACCCTCTCTTCTCCCCTTTTAAAGCTCCCTAGTTTCCATTAATGGAAATTAGGGATTTTTTGAAATAATTTTTTTTTTTTTTTTAAGTAAAACCTTACTTTTCTTTGGGGAATTTCCCCATTTAGTGGACCCCCCTTTTTTATTTAAAAATAATTAATTTAAAGCATTTGAAAATCTCGAGGTCTACTAAATGGTCGGGCCACGGGTCGATGATGATGGGCCCGGCTACTGGTCCACAAGGATTGATGATGTCCATCGTCTCACAACATGATGTGACAGACAATTTGATGACGATCGGATGGATGGTGACTTGATTGGGACCCAGATTGGTAGATCGACGGATCTAGAGAGATCCAATGGTCCGATTGAAGATCTAACGGTTCGAAAGCTAAGGGAGATGAGACAGAGCCAACAGGCAAGAGTTTTGAGGTTAGGTCAGTAGATCTGAGGATCAGGTGGTGATGTATAGGGATATGAAGAGAGAGAGAATAAGGAGAGATGAGATAGAAAATTAGGGAGAAGAGAGAGAAAATATTAGAAAATGAAGATCAAAGTATTGGCAGAGGGTCTGGAACCCTGGTCTTTACTGTGACCATCCTCACACTTCTCTAGTAGAGTAGACCATCATTCCTTGCTGACTCATGTGGCTTTAAACGCTTTGGTCCGTCTCTTGGTCATTGGCTCTCCTGCTCTCTTCGTTCTTTGGGCCGGCTTTTTGGTCCTCTTATTCAGCCCATATCTTCTAGTCATAGCTTGTGGCTCTTCAAGCTTTGATATTAGGCTTCTGTGGTTAATCGTGGGCCCGCAAGTCTCAAGAATAGCCCGATCAAGTTTTCTGCAAGAGAAAAGCACGTAATGAGACTTGATCATAACATCTTTATACCTAGACTTCCAGAAATGCGTTTAATGCATGCAAATATACCATATCGTCCAGAAAAGTGTGTTCTGCGTAATGAAATAGACTCTTACGTAGAAAAGTGGATAATTAGAGCAATTTTACGTAGGAGAGTGTGATAACGCTTAGAAGATAACAGTGGAAAATACGCACTTTTAAGCGAATATCAACCTACTATGGCGGTACAGTTTGAGATCAGGCCACAAAAGATCCAAATGCTGCCAACCTTTTGCGGTCTCCAAAGAGAAGACCCATATTCTCATATTAGGGAATTCCAACATGTCATCCTACTTTTCAAGAACCAAAACCTCGTTGATGATAATGTGCGTCTGCGAGTTTTCTCCTTCTCGCTCAAAGACCGAGCCTCAGATTGGCTCTACTCCTTACCCACTGATTCAATCAGCAGTTGGAAAGAGTTAGTGGAAAAATTTATGTCCAAATTCTACCCCATGACTCAGACCAACCAGATGAAGCAACTCATCCAGGACTTCCGACAGAAGTCCGTTGAGAAATTTTTTGAAGCGTGGGACAGATTCCAAGGCTACCTAACTAAGTGTCTCCACCATAGCATTGATAAGGGCAATCTTGTCCACATCTTCTACAAGGGACTTACTCATGAGTCCCGGACCATGGTAGAGTCTATGTGCCAAGGAAAATTTCTGCACCAAAGTCCGATAGATGCATACAAATTCTTAGGAGAGTTAGGAGAAAACTCTCAACATTGGATAACTGACTCAGAGTTCAGTCGAGCCACTTCGGTCCAAAGGACAACCAAGGGACATGATGCTACAGCTGATACTGAGCTTCGATCTGTCATTCAAGAGTTGAGTAGGTCAGTCTCAGCACCGGCTATGTCAATACAAAAGCCTACTCAACAATCTACCCCAGTCATGCACGTAGGACACGATAGCCCTATGGAATCCTACACCCTTTGTCTGCAACCCTCCCATACTACTGACCATTGTCCTTTGAATGAAAGATGGTCCCTTCCTCTTCAGGAAGAAGTTTGTGCTTTCAGCACATACAAACCACCCATTCAGAACTCGTACAGTCAATCTTATCATCCTGACATAAGAAACCACCCTAACTTCTCTTGGAGGCCTCAGTTTACTCAACCTCAGCATCAGCCTCAAGGCATGTATTCTCCTGGGTTCAATCAACCCAATAGGCAATTCAATCAGGGTCAGTACCAACAGAGTCAGTACCCATCTACTCAGAACCAGTAGTTCCAACAAGGACAGTACTCTGGACAACCGAGCACATTTCAGAATCAGCGAAGAGTTCCCCAGGCCTTTCAGAACCAACAGATTGTCCCTACTACTTCTCCAACCTATAACTATAATGCCCCGATGAGCTCGAGTCGAGAATTGGTGCCTCAGCTCCCATTAGCTGCCCCCCAACAGTCGGTCCCCAAATCCGGTATCAAGGACCTTCTAGCTCAACTCATTACTCAGTCTATGCAACGCCTAGAGCAACAGCAACAGCAATCCATGCTTCGTCTGGAGCAACGTCTAGGTAACTTAGAAGCTAAGAAAGCTAAGGGGATCTTTCCTAGCCAACCCATTGCAAACCCTAAAGGAACTGCCAAAGGGGCAGTATATGAGATCAGTTCCCAATCTCAAAGCCAGAATGAGAACTGTCAAGGGGAGGTGCGAGCTGTCACCACCCTACGGTCAGGAAAAACTGTGGACATGGGAGTCCAACCACCGTTGGTGCCATCTCCAGCACCCATCACTCGCACCGAGGAAACTAGTCCCAATCCTACCTCTGCTTCCTCTACCTCTACACCAACATTAGATATCCCTGTGCAGAAATTTAAGGTAAAGACAAATCCATTTGTCAAGTAAAGCCTCCCTTCCTGGACAGACTTGTCCAAGATAAGCAGGATCAGCAATTCTCAGAGATCTTAGACGTCTTTAAAGACGTCCAGATAAATATCCCATTCATTTATGCTATCAAGCAAATCTCCTCCTATGCCAAACTCCTCAAGGACTTGTGCACAGTCAAGCGACGTACGCATGTACCCAAAGCTGCCTTCTTGGCCGAAAAAGCTATCGCGTTCATTCAACGCAACAGTGTGATCAAACACAAGGATCCGGGTAGCCCAACTGTCCAATGCAAAATTGGACACAATTTTAGCTGCACTGCCTCGCTAGATTTAGGGGCTAGCTCAACCGCATACCATTCTGGGTATATCAGTAGTTAGGACTGAAAGATATGACTCCTACCAATGTCACCCTGAAATTGGCTGATCAGTCCATCAAGATTCTAAGAGGAATCATTGAAGATGTCCTAGTAAAAGTCGCTGACTTTTATTATCCTGTGGACTTTATCATTCTCGACACCGAGCCGTGTCAGGATAACCGCATTCCAGTCATCTTAGGCCGCCCTTTCCTTGCCACCGCGAATGCACACATCGGGTGTCAGGACGGAAACATGTCCATTGCTTTTGATAACCTCAAAGCTGAGGTCAATATCTTTTGTTTAATGCAATAGGATGCCGATCGCGATGTAGCCGATGAAATGTGTGCCGTTGAGAGTCTAATCCCGGACTCCACGGAAAGATATTCTTAAGGAGTATCTAAAATACTTTGGAGCTGACTTTGCCACAGAATCAGCCATTTCTGATCTCAATGATCTTTTGGAGACTGCTCCACTGATAGATATCCCCACTCCACTCATTGAGTTCGAGCCTCTGATAACCATGGCAAGAGATCCTATCCTTCCTTTACCTACCAAGGTAAAACCTCTTCTATCTGTGTCTGCTAAGACACATTCTTCCACTCCATCTGCTCCGACATTGGAGCTCAAGCCTCTTCCCACAGATCTTTCCTATGTCTATCTTGGTCATAAGGAAACCTAGTGAACGTAAGAAACTTCTTGAGCTGCTCAATGAGTATAAATCTACGATAGGGTGGACCATAGACGATATTCGAGGCATAGACCCCTCGGTGTGCCAACATCACATCTATCTCGAGGATGAATCCAAGACCTCTCGAGAACACTAGAGGAGGTTGAACCCCGTTTTGAAGGAAGTAGTCCGGGACGAAGTCCTCAAACTGTTAGATATGGGTATCATCTACCCCATCTCCGATAGCAATTGGGTGAGTCATATTCATGTCATCCCTAAAAAGGCAGGATTCACCGTTGTGGAAAATGAGAACAAGGAAATGGTCACCCAGCGCCTGAAGAAAGGGTGGAGAGTCTGCATCGATTACAGATGACTCAACACCAACACGAGGAAGGACCATTTTCCTTTACCCTTCATAGACCAAATGTTGGAGAGCCTAGCAGGTCACTCCTACTACTGCTTCCTTGATGGTTACTCCGGGTGTAATCAAATACCCATCGCCCCTGAGGATCACAAGAAGACAACTTTCACCTATCCCTTTGGCACTTTTGCCTACAAGCGCATGCCCTTTGGCCTCTGCAATGCACTCTCACCCTTTCAACTGTGTATGATGAGCATATTCTTCGACATGGTGGAAAGATTCCTCGAAGTCTTTATGGACGACTTCTCAGTCTTTGGGTCATCCTTTGATGACTGTCTCAACCATCTAGGGCTCGTACTTCAACGTTGTCAAGACAAGTGACTTGTCCTCAATTGGGAGAAATGCCACTTCATGGTGAAGAAGGGCATAGTTCTGGGACATGTCATTTTCCATCAGGGCATTGAAGTCGACAAAGCTAAAATCAATATCATCTCGACCTTGTCCATTCCTAAATCCGTGCGTGACATCCGGCTCTTTTTGGGACACAGAGGATTCTATAGGCGATTCATAAAGGACTTCTCTCAAATCGCTCGACCTCTGTCCCATCTTCTGGCTAAAGATAGTCTTTTAGACTTTAATGCTGACTGTGTCAAGGCATTTGAACGTCTCAAATCTGAGCTCACTTCTGCACCCATTATCCGTCCCCCGGACTGGACTCTACCTTTCAAGGTGATGTGCGATGCTTCCGACTACGCGTTAGGAGCCGTTCTAGGGCAGAGAGTTGACAAAAGGTCACACGTGATCTACTACACGAGCAAAACTCTTAACTCTACCCAAATGAATTACTCCACCACTGAGAAAGAACTCCTGGCGGTAGTCTGCGCCCTTGATAAATTCCGTTCGTATCTCTTAGCCACTAAGGTGGTAGTATACACTGATCATGCAGCCCTTCGTTATCCCATGTCGAAAAAGGAAACCAAGCCTCGCTTATTCCGATGGATTTTATTACTGCAGGAATTCGACCTCGAGATTAAAGACAAGAAAGGAACTAAAAATGTAGTGGCTGATCACTTGTCTAGACTGACTTTAGAGTCATCCTTCGACACCAGCCCATCCATGAGACCTTTCCAGACAAACAACTGTTCGCTATCTCTGTTAATCCTTGGTATGATGACATTGTCAACTACCTTGTTACAGAAGAAATGCCTTCACACTGGTCAAAACAGGACAGAAACCAATTCCTAGCAAGAGTCAAGTACTACTCTTGGGATGACCCTTATTTGTATAAGTATTGTCCTGACCAGATCATTCGTCTCTGTGTCCCTGAGTCGGACCAACTCAACATCTTGTCCTTGTGTCATGACCAACCTTGTGGTGGTTATCTCAGCACTAAGAAGACTGCAGAAAAAGTACTGCAATGCGGATTCTACTGGCCCACACTATTTAAAGATGCCTACATCTTCAGCAAAACCTGTCATAATTGCTAGCATCTCAACTGCATCGCCCAGAGGAACATGATGCCCCTCACTCCCATCCAGGTCGATGAAATATTTGACATCTGGGGCATCGACTTCATGGGCCCCTTTCCAGTTTCCTATGGTTTCGAGTATATTCTCCTTGCGGTAGACTATATATCCAAATGGATAGAAGCCATTCCCACCAAGACCAATGACCACAAGGTAGTGGTCAAATTCCTGAAAGAGTACATCTTCGCCCGGTTTGGTGCCCCTAAAGCCATCATTAGTGATGGGGGCACCCATTTCTACAATAGGATATTCGAGAAATTAATGAAAAAGTATGGGGTAACCCACAAGGTTGTCCTAGTTTATCATCCGCAGACTAGTGGTCAAGTAGAGGTTTCTAATCGTCAGATCAAGCAGACCTTGGAGAAGACAATCAATACCACACGTAAAGACTGGTCTACTCGTCTCACTAATGCTCTATGGGCATACAGGGTTGCCTACAAGACACCACTCAATATGTCTCCCTATCATCTCGTCTTTGGGAAACCCTGTCATCTATCGATAGAGATTGGACATCGTGCCCTGTGGGCCATTAAGAAGTTCAACTTCGACCTAGACTCCGCAAGGGAGGAGCGGAAACTACAAATGAATGAGTTAGAAAAACTCAGAAATGATGCCTACCACTTGTCCAAGAATTACAAAGCAAAAATGAAGTGGATACATGACAAGAGCATCCTGTAATACCCTGAACTTTCATTCTAGGGTATTACGGTAAATTCACCTAATAAATGAAAACCTGAAACTTTTTCGGACTCTTATTATTGTTTTTATGGTTTAATATCATTGTTGAGTATGTATATTTAATTTAGTTTCATTATGACTGATATTCGCTCAAAAATGCTTATTTTAAGCAATTATCCGTTTAGCGTTATCGCACTCTCCTACGTAAATGGCTCTATTTATCTACTTTTCTACGTAAGAGTCTCTTCTATTGCGTAGAACACACTTTTCTGGACGAAACGGTATATTTGCATGCATTAAACACATTTTCGGAAGTCTAGATATTAAGCCGTTCTGATAAAGTCTCATTACGCACTTCTTCTGTCGCAGGAAACCCCGATGGGACAATTCTCGAGACTTGTGGGCCCAAATTGATCATGAGAGCCCATTATCAAAGCTTAAAGAGCCCACATGCTATGACTAGAAGATATGGGCCAAATAGGGGCTGAATCAGAGGACCAAAAAGCCGGCCCAAATAACGAAGAGAGCAGGAGAGCCAATGACCAAGAGACGGACCAAAGCGTTTAAAGCCACATGAGTCAGCAAAGAATGATAGTCGACTCTACTGGAGAAGCGTGAGGATGGTCACAGTGAAGACCAGGGTTCCAGACCCTCCGCCAGTGCTTTTTTCCATTTTTTTGATACTTTTTCTCTCATCTCTCCTTATTCTCTCTCTCTCTTCATCTCTCGGTCCTCGAATCTACTGACCTAACCCCAGAACTCCTGCCCATCAGCTCTATCTCATCTCCCTTAGCTTTCTGACCGTTGGATCTTCCATCGGACCGTTGGATCTTCAATCGGACCGTTGGATCTCTTTAGATCCGTCGATCCACCAATCTGAGTCCCAATCAAGTCACCATCCATCCGATCGCCATCAGAATGTCTATCACATCATCTTGTGAGACGATGGACATCATCAGTCCATGTGGGCCAATAGCCGGGCCCATCATCATCGACCCGCTGTCCGACCAGTTAGTGGACCCCGTGAATTTCAAAATAATTTAAAAAAAAAAAATGGGGGGTCCACTAATTGGGGAGATTCCCCATCATAAAGTAGGTTTTTACTTAAAAAAAAAAAAAAAAAAAAAAAAAATATATTTTTTTTATTCAAAAAATACCCTATTTCCATTAATGGAAATAGGGAGCTTTATAAGAGGAAGGAGAAGGGTTCGTTCGAACCCTAATCCCCCTCAAATCTTCTCCTTTCTCTCCCCCTATCAATCCCGCATTCACCCTTGGCCCCATTCTTCTTCTTTTTCTTCTTTTCTCTTTCTCATTTTCTTCATCTTCTTCTTCTTCTTCGCCGGAGTTGCCTGCAACTCCGGCCGTCAGTGCTCCTCCACGGCATCAGTCTCCTTCTTCTTCTTCTTCTTCTTCTTCTTCTTCTTCTTCTTCTTCTTCTTCTTCTTCTTCTTCTTCTTCTTTTTCTTTTTTTTTCGTTTTCGTTTTCGTTTTTCATTACCGTTTTTTTTTTTTTAACGCCGGAGTTGCAGACCTGCAACTCCGGCCGTCAGTTCTCCCCACCTCCTTGCTACCGCCTGCCGCCCCTCACCTACAGGTTCACAGCCATTATCACTATGCTCCATTCCAAATATAGGTTGCAGGTTTAGCCTGCAACTTTCCCACCTAGCAGGCCGTCTACCTTCTCTTTCACGACATGGTCCCCTGCACTTACCGGTGACCACAACCTCCTCTCCATTGCAACATCAGTCGATCACTGCATGTTGTTGCCTACTTGCTCAGCCTGCAAACGAGAGACCTCTGCATCATCATCTCGACCCTGTTGCGCCTTCAGCAACGCCTTTCCATCTCATCTCAACAACCTGCAACATTGAGTTGCAGGTCTGCCATCACCGTCTTCCTCAAAAGCCGACAACTTGCTGGTGCGTTACCACTTGTTTGCAGCACCTATCAACGCTGCTGCCTTCCCCTGAGTCGACCCTTAGCACAGCCTAGCACCTTATCTCAAAGGGCGCTGGAGTTGCAACCTGCAACTCCGGCTACCACCATTAAAATAGGCACCTACGCACTTCATCTCCTCCACTCCACTGGACGTCCATCTTGTGGCTGAACAGCAACCCAGCAACCTCTCCTAGTTCTTCTCTGCACGCGTCTCCCTATTCATGAGACCGCCACGGTGTGCTTGGCTCTTACCACCACTCAACCCTCCACCGGTGTCCCTTTTGCAGCAATCCAGATCCCCACATTCCACGGGTTGGGTGCACAACCAGCCACCACATCCGTAGTGTGGCCACTAGCCAAGACTTCGCCATCTCAAACACCAACCCCGCATACCTTCATCCATGGCCAATTCATGGGCCAACCCAAAAGTTATCCAAGGTAAAATCCATTTTTCTTGTACTTTTTCCCATTTTCTCTCTCTAGATCTTCTCACCCCTTTCTCTCTTTAGGTTTCTCTCTCTCTTTCTCTTTTTCTCTCTCTAGCTACTCTCTCTCTCTCTAATAATTTTTCACTTTTGACTTTCTCTCTCTAGGCCTTAGAACTTTCTCTCTCTAGATCATTTAATTCTATGCTTTATCTCTTTAGACTATTCTTGATTAATGCTTTCTAGTTAGTATTTTTATCAGATTATTTTATTGTAAGAGACAATTTTGAATAAATGGAATTAATTTAAATATGAGCATGTTGCAGTCTCTGAAAATTTTGTCATTTATGTATTCTTTATTGCGCTGATCCGACTAATCCCGAGTGAGGATCGACATCCGACACGAGCCACTGTACAAGCCTGTGATTTTTGCAGGATTTGAGTAAAAAAAAAAGAATCGGATAATTACAAAAAAATGTGTTGAGATTAGGGTTTCCGTTACCAACGACGCGGAAAAACCTACTTTCAAATGGCGCCGCTGCCGCTCGGGTGACCGGAAGTGCGAAAAAGGACGTAAAGACGGAATTGGAAAGTTGCTGAAGTGAAAAGCTGCTCAATTTGGACAGCCTGACCTTTTCGGGAAACTTTCTATTTTTTGTTTTTGTTGATTTTTAGCAGTTTTTAAATTACTATTTTTAATGCCTCGGAAGGCCGAGTCCAATTTGTAATAATTTAGGAATTTTACTGCTTTCCATATAACTGTTAGATCTTGTTCTAGGGTTTTTTAGAAACCCTAGATTAAGTGAAAAATACCAAAAAAAATAATAAATTCAAAATTCAAAAAAATTAGGGTTTCATATTCTGCAGATTTTTAGAAATCACCAATCAAGGATTTGCAATTTTTGGAAAGATTCTAAAATCTTGAAACTTTGCTAAATTAGGGTTTCCCCTCTTAGAAGTTTCCTCTTTAGAAGAATTTCTATCTTTAGAAATCTTCCGAATTTGGAAAAGTCTACAAAAGGAAACGCCCCAAATCTAGCAGAATTTCAATTTTGGGAAATTTCCCAAAATTATAAGGGATCTCGCAATCAAATCTTTCTTGGAAGATCTCCACAGTTCGGGAAACTTTCCAATCTAGGTATTTTCCAATCTGGGAATTCCTAAATTTTAACCCATCTCGAATTTGGAAATTAATTCAAAAACTTGCCTAAATCCAGTGCTTGTTTAGTGAACCCTAAAAAGGCAAGGATCTTCCAAATAGAATCCCACATACCTAGACCGTGCGATCTAACTGTTTCTGCAGGAACACGATCCAGTGTGGGTAGAGAGCGAAAGCTCAAAGAAGTGGAGTCGGGCCCAAGCCCATTAAGATACCCCTCTCTAACCCACGGAGGCGACCCCGTGGCGTGGCCCACGGGAGGTAAGTCTCTATCCTCGCCTTGAGTGCGATACAGAGCATATTGGGTGCATCATTTCCGCTTGTCTATTTGTTTTTTAGCAACAACTTATTCGACTTGCGTGGCGTGGCCGTTAATAATTGAACATTAATCGAGCAGACCCAGCTCTTTTACAACTGGTGGGATTTCATCACCCACCTCATCATTCCATCTGATTTGATCCCAAGGCTCCATTTAATTAAAAAGAATCAAGAAGTAGCGCCAATTAGCCCGGTGTTCGAGGAAAAATCCACGCAAAGCGAACCCGCTTAACATCCAATCGAAATAAGACCACGAGCGCGGGTCCCTGTTGTCTAACACACCCATAAGTCCCTGCTACTCAAGTACACTGAGCTCGACGTGGCATCTTGGACTATTCGGCGGTTAGTTGCGTGTGGACTAGGAACACGCATCAACCCTAGCTTAACCCGAGGGAACACTCTTCTTATCCACTTGACCAATCTGGTTAGTCTGGGACGTACTTAAGTCAGCCATTGTGCCGCACGTCTGTCTAGGCTTCGGATTGCCTTGTTGTTAACTAGAGCTAGTACTAAAGGATTCGCTCTGAAGAGTGTAGCCTGGTGAGAACCTCTGAGTGCAAAACAGTTAGTCCGGCGGTTAAAAGATAAACCAGTGGTCCGCCCACTGTCATAATCTACTCTAGCCCCAAAACTAACAAAGATAATTCCTAAAATATATCCTGATTGCTTAGAATAGGATTATCTGTGCTTGGTGTGCATCATTTAGGATAGTGTTCCTCTCTGGCAACTTTTTGCCAAGTATAGAGCTTGCCTCATTCGCGTATGCCCGTTTGGAATCGTCCGAACAAACGCTTGGTTCGATCTGAGAATCACGTCCCTACAGTGGATCCTCCACTGAATTCTTCCCCATCTCTTTCCCCACCCGCCTCCCCCAGTACTACTACCTTTGTAGTCATGGCAGTCGAACGACCTCTTATCGAGACGTTCGCTCCTATCTCTGCCAATCCGCCCACTTGCATTGTTCTCCCACCTACTACGGCGGTACAATTTGAGATCAGGCCACAGACGATCCAAATGCTGCCAACCTTTCGTGGTCTCCCAAGAGAAGACCCATATTCCCATATTAGGGAATTCCAACATGTCATCCTACTTTTCAAAAATCAAAACCTCGATGATGACAATGTCCGTCTGCGAGTTTTCCCATTCTCGCTCAAAGACAGAGCCTCAGATTGGCTCTACTCCTTACCCGCTGATTCAATCAGCAGTTGGAAAGAATTGGTGGGCAAATTCATGTCTAAATTCTATCCCATGACTCGGACCAACCAAATGAAGCAACTCATTCAGGACTTTAGACAGAAGTCCGATGAGAAATTTTTTGAAGCATGGGATAGATTCCAAGACTACCTGACTAAGTGTCCCCACCATAGCATAGACAAGGGCAATCTTGTCCACGTCTTCTATAAGGGACTTACTGATGAGTCTCGGACCATGGTAGAGTCAATGTGCCAAGGAAAATTCCTGCCCCAAACTCCGACCGATGCATACAAATTCTTGGGAGAGTTAGGAGAAAACTCTCAACATTGGACGACTGACTCAGAGTTCAGTCGAACCACTTCGGTCCAAAGGACAACCAAGGGACATGATGCTACAGCTGATACGGAGCTTAGATCTGTCATTCAAGAGTTGAGCAAGTCAGTCTCGGCACTGGCTGTGTCAGTACAAAAGCCTACTCAACAATCTACCCCAGTCATGCATGTGGGACACGAGAGCCCTATGGAATCCTGTACCCTCTGTCTGCAACCCTCCCATACTACTGAGCATTGTCCTTTGAATGAAGGATGGTCTAATCCTCTTCAGGAAGAAGTTTGTGCTTTCAGCACATACAAACCACCCACTCAAAACTCGTATAGTCAATCTTATCATCCGGACACGAGAAACCACCCTAACTTTTCTTGGAGGCCTCAGTCTACTCAACCACAAGCTCAACCTCCACGTCAACCTCAGGGCATGTATCCTCCTGGGTTCAATCAACCCAATAGGCAATTCAATCAGGGTCAGTACCAGCAGAATCAGTACCCATCTACTCAGAACCAGCAGTTCCAACAGGGTCAATACTCTGGACAACAGAGCACATTTCAGAATCAGCAAAGAGTCCCACAGACCTTTCAGAACCAACCGATTGTCCCAACTACTTCTCCAGCCTATAACTATAATGCCCCAATGAGCTCGAATCGCGAATTGGTGCCTCAGCTCCCATTAGCTGCCCCCCAACAGTCGGTCCCCAAATCTGGTATCGAAGACCTTCTAGCTCAACTCATTACTCAGCAACAACAATCTATGCAACGCCTAGAGCAACAGCAACAACAATCCATGCTTCGTCTAGAGCAACGCTTAGGCAACTTGGAAGCTGAGAAAGCTAAGGGGATCTTTCCTAGCCAACCCATTGCCAACCCTAAAGGAAATGCCAAAGGGGCAGTATATGAGATCGGATCCCAATCTCAAAGCCAGAATGAGAATTGTCAAGGGGAGGTGCAAGCTGTAACCACCCTATGATCTGGAAAAACTGTGGACATGGGAGTCCAACCACCACCGGTGCCATCTCCAGCACCCATCACTCGTACAGAGGAAACTAGTACCAATCCTACCTCTGCTTCTTCCACCTCTGCACCAACTTCTGATATCCCTGTGCAGAAATCGAAGGCTAAAGACAAATCCATTTGTCGAGTAAAGCCTCCCTTCCCGGACAGACTTGTCCAAGATAAGCGGGATCAGCAATTCTCTGAGATCTTAGATGTCTTTAAAGACGTCCAGATCAATATCCCATTCCTTTCTGCTATCAAGCAAATCCCTTCCTATGCCAAATTCCTCAAGGACTTGTGCACAGTTAAGCGGCGTACGCATGTACCCAAAGCTGCCTTCTTGGCCGAAAAAGCTACCGCGTTCATTCAACGCAACAGTGTGATCAAACACAAGGATCCAGGTAGCCCAACTGTCCAATGTGAAATTGGAGACAACTTTAGCTGCACTGCCTTGCTAGATTTAGGGGCTAGCGTTAACCTCATACCGTTCTCGGTATATCAGCAGTTAGGACTGAAAGATATGAAGCCTACCAATGTCACCCTGAAATTGGCTGATCAGTCCATCAAGATTCCAAGAGGAATCATTGAAGATGTCCTAGTAAAAGTCGCTGACTTTTATTATCCTGTGGACTTTATCATTCTAGACACCGAGCCGTGTCAGGATAACCGCATTCCGGTCATCTTAGGCCGTCCATTCCTTGCCACCGCGAACGCACACATCGGTTGTCGGGACGGAAACATGTCCATTGCTTTCGGAAACCTCAAAGCTGAGGTCAATATCTTTCGTTTAATGCAACAAGATGCCGATCGCGAAGTGACCGATGAAATGTGTGCCGTTGAGAGTCTAATCCCGGACTCCACCGAAGATATTCTTAAACAGTGTCTAGCACACTTTGGGGCTGACTTTGCAACAGAGTCAGCTATTTCTGATCTCAATGATCTTTTGGAGACTGCTCCACTGCTAGAGATCCCCGCTCCACTCATCGAGTTCGAGCCTCTGATAACCATGGCCAGAGAACCCATCATTCCTTTACCTACTGAAGTCAAACCTCTTCAATCCGTGTCTTCTGTGACACCTATTTCTACTCCATCTGCTCCAAAATTGGAGCTTAAGCCTCTTCCAACAGATCTTTCCTATGCCTATCTTGGTTCTAAGGAAACCTACCCTGTCATTATTGCTTCCGCTTTGTCTGAGAGTGAACGTAAGAAACTTCTCGAGCTGCTCAACGAGCACAAATCTGCGATAGGTTGGACTATAGATGATATTCGAGGCATAGACCCCTCGGTGTGCCAACATCACATCTATCTCGAGGATGAATCCAAAACCTCTCGAGAACACCAGAGGAGGTTGAACCCCGTCTTGAAGGATGTAGTCCGGGATGAGGTCCTTAAACTGTTAGATGCGGGTATCATTTATCCCATCTCCGATAGCAAATGGGTGAGTCCTATTCATGTCGTCCCTAAAAAGGCAGGATTCACAGTTGTGGAAAATGAGAACAAGGAAATGGTAACCCAGCGCCTGAAAAAAGGGTGGAGAGTCTGCATCGATTACCGACGACTCAACACCAACACTAGAAAGGACCATTTTCCTTTACCCTTCATAGACCAGATGTTGGAGAGACTAGCAGGTCACTCCTATTACTGCTTCCTCGATGGTTACTCAGGGTATAATCAAATACCCATCGCCCCCGAGGATCATGAGAAGACAACTTTCACCTGTCCCTTTGGCACTTTTGCCTACAAGCGCATGCCCTTTGGCCTCTGTAATGCACCCGCGACCTTTCAGAGGTGTATGATGAGCATATTTTCCGACATGGTGGAAAAATTCCTCGAAGTCTTTATGGACGACTTCTCAGTTTTTGGGTCATCCTTTGATGACTGTCTGAACCATCTAGGGCTTGTACTTCAACGCTGTCAGGACAAGCGACTTGTCCTCAATTGGGAGAAATGCCACTTCATGGTGAAGAAGGGCATTGTTCTGGGACATGTCATTTCCCATCAGGGCATTGAGGTCGACAAAGCTAAAATCGATATCATCTCGACCTTGCCCATTCCTAAGTCCGTACGTGACATCCGTTCCTTTTTGGGACACGGAGGATTCTATAGGCGATTCATCAAGGACTTCTCTCAAATCGCTCGACCTCTGTCCCATCTTCTAGCTAAAGATAGTCCTTTCGACTTTAATGCTGACTGTGTCAAGGCATTTGAGCGTCTCAAATCTGAGCTCACTACTGCGCCCATTATCCGTCCCCCGGATTGGACTCTACCTTTTGAGGTAATGTGCGATGCTTCTGACTACGCGTTAGGCGCCGTTCTAGGGCAGAGAATTGACAAACGATCCCATGTGATCTACTACGCGAGCAAAACTCTTAACTCTGCCCAAATGAATTACTCCACTACTGAGAAAGAACTCCTGGCGGTAGTCTTCGCCCTTGATAAATTTCGTCAGTACCTCTTAGCCACTAAGGTGGTTGTGTACACTGATCATGCAGCCCTTCGTTATCTCATGTCGAAAAAGGAAACCAAACCTCGATTAATTCGATGGATTCTCTTACTGCAGGAATTCGACCTCGAGATTAAGGATAAGAAAGGAACTGAGAATGTAGTGGCTGATCACTTGTCTAGACTGACTTTAGAGTCATCCTTCGACACCCAGCCCATCCCTGAAACCTTTCCAGACGAACAACTGTTCGCCATCTCTGTTAATCCTTGGTATGCTGACATTGTCAACTACCTTGTCACCGAAGAAATGCCTTCACACTGGTCAAAACAGGACAAAAGCCAATTCCTAGCAAGAGTTAAGTACTACTCTTGGGATGACCCTTATTTGTATAAATACTGTCCTGACCAAATCATTCGTCTCTGTGTCCCTGAGTCGGACCAACTCAATATCTTGTCCTCGTGTCATGACCAACCTTGTGGTGGTCATTTCAGCACTAAGAAGACTGCAGAAAAAGTGCTGCAATGCGGATTCTACTGGCCTACACTATTTAAAGATGCCCATATCTACTGCAAAACCTGTCCTAATTGCCAGCATCTAGGCCGCATCTCCCAGAGGAACATGATGCCCCTCACTCCCATCCAGGTCGATGAAATATTTGACATCTGGGGCATCGACTTCATGGGCCCCTTCCCCGTTTCCTATGGTTTTGAGTACATTCTCCTTGCGGTAGACTATGTATCCAAATGGATAGAAGCCATTCCCACCAAGACCAATGACCACAAAGTGGTGGTCAAATTCCTAAAGGAGTTCATCTTCGCCCGATTCGGTGCCCCTAAGGCCATCATTAGTGATGGGGGCACCCATTTCTGCAACAGGATATTCGAGCAATTAATGAAAAAGTATGGGGTAACCCACAAGGTTGCCCTAGCTTATCATCCGCAGACTAGTGGTCAAGTGGAGGTTTCTAATCGTCAGATCAAGCAGATCTTGGAGAAGACAGTCAATACCACACGTAAAGACTGGTCTACTCGTCTCACTGATGCTTTATGGGCATACAGAACCGCCTACAAGACCCCACTCAATATGTCTCCCTATCGTCTCGTCTTTGGGAAACCCTGTCATCTTCCGGTAGAGATTGAACATCGTGCCCTGTGGGCCATTAAGAAGCTCAACTTCGACCTCGACTCTGCAGGGGAGGAGCGTAAACTTTAAATGAATGAGTTAGAAGAACTCAGAAATGATGCCTACAACTTGTCCAAGAATTACAAAGCCAAAATGAAGTGGATACATGACAAGAGCATCCTCAGGAAAGAGTTCCATCCAGGACAGAAGGTCCTCCTTTATAATTCTCGTCTTCATCTCTTCCCTGGGAAAATGAAATCTAGGTGGACCGGTCCTTATACGGTCACAGCAGTCACACCCTTTGGGGCAATCACTATTGAGGATCCCAAGGATCACTCCTCTTTTCAGGTCAATGGGCAGCGTCTAAAACAGTTCCATGAACTTGACGTATTGTTCATTCAGACTTTTGAGATCGATCTCATCGATCCTGTTTATGTCGACTGATGATCCACTCAGTCTCCTGTGCTCCAACTTGGTTGGGGGTGCCTATCACCCCCGTTGTGTCTGGCTGAAGACGTAAAACTTAGCGCTTTCGGAAAGGCAATTCCGGTATTCCTAGAGTACATGAGTCTCATGCATTTGTTATTATTGTTATATCTTTGAAAATGCAGGTACATTCATTCTTCCGATCATCAGGTACCACACACTGTCGAGTTTCTGCCGACTTGGTAACATCCTTCCTGAATCTTTGCATCATCATCTCTGATTTGTTATCATTTTATGTCCCGGTCATGAGCACCGAGGACGGTGCTGTATTTTGGTTGGGGGTGGGGTATTTACCAAAACTCATGTCTTCATTTTGATAAAAAAAAAAAAAAAACTCATCTTTGGGGAGATTTCCGATGTTCTCCAAAAGTTTTCTAGAATTTCAAAAATGTGTCAAATACCCTGACTTTGATTAGCTAAAAACCTTCGTTAAGTCAGTATTGAGGATGTCAATTTTTGTTTAAAGTTAGCGTCGAGTCAAGTCAGGCGTGACTACAGCAGGTTTGAAAACTCAGAAAAACTCAGATTTGGCACAATTGTACACTATCAACATCAGAGTCATCCTAAGTTTTGAAACTCTAGAGATCCTGTGAGAATAATTGTGGAGACCTAACCCAGTGAGCTTTCGAGCCTTTAATCAATTCAGAGTGTTATACAACAATTCTGAGTCACAAGATGACTCACTATTCTTCATGCCCGCAATATTCGTTGAGAGATCTCATTATCTTTTGCTTCGATCATAAAACTCGGAACGACATCAACATTGGATTACTACGACAGAACCTTCTCTGTATCCAGTCAAGACAGTATACATGATAGTGCAAACCCTAGAAAATGATTTAGGCCATTTTTCTGAACCATTCAGCCTTCTTACTCACCTGAATTATACTTCACTAGAAACCCTTTGAACCTTTCTATAAAAGCCTTTTATTTGCAAACCCATCAACCTAAAATCCAGACCAGCTACGAAACATGACTGGCTACCCTTATTTTGAGATGGACAAAAGAATAATTGATGTGGGTGTACCGTGAAAAAGAAAAGTAAAGAAGAAGAATCAAAAGGAAAAGAAAGTGGTTCAAGCCAAAAACAAAATATAGAAAGAAAGTATGAAGAAGAGCTGAAAAGAAATTGAGCAGTCTCAGAAATATCAAGAAAAAGAGAAAAATACAAAAAAAGGAAAAAGAACCAGATAATGGTGTTACGCCGCAGGAAAAATGCAAGAAAATGGCAATTTCCTCTCAAGATCTTTGAAATCCTGTATACCTTTATTTTTCTACACCTGACCGAAGCCTCATTACAACCCAGGAAAGTCCTACTTGATTCTAGGATAGCACGATCATAAAATGTGGAGATTGGAGAAAGAGAAGCTATAGAGTTTGATCTGACGTTCCTGAGTGAAGTGGTATTCCAATCATGAGATCTTCTTCTGTTAAAGATGTCCTTCCTTCAAATAAAACATATGTGAGATCTTTTGCCTCTTTATATTAAATACATCTCCTCACATATAAATTGAGAGAAAAGAAGAAAACCCTTCTTGTGTGATTCTATTCTGAGTGCTAAACATGTGAGATTTGAGGTCGAGGCAGAAAAACTTAGAGGTGATCTGGAAATCTTTACTGTCGGATGATGAGAATGTTGAGCACACACACACGCAGAGTCTGACTATTCTGGGTCATGATTATCAGTCTGTAGTCTTGCCAAAACTTTCAAACTCTTCGCTAGCATGTAACTGTTTTTGCATCCATTCAATAATTTGACGAACGGTGTTTTTCCCGGAGCTA
Source organism: Euptelea pleiosperma (assembly GCA_035048495.1). NCBI lineage: Eukaryota > Viridiplantae > Streptophyta > Magnoliopsida > Ranunculales > Eupteleaceae > Euptelea > Euptelea pleiosperma. Next base: position 10,939,044 of record CM068544.1, on the reverse strand, counting down.
ATATGAAAAAGTGTGCAGCATATGCAGAGCCCTTTTAAGCTCATTTATTTCGCACTAATTGCCAAGGATTGGCAATATGCTGGTTGGGGGTTGTGATATTCGCTCAAAAATGCTTATTTTAAGCAATTATCCGTTTAGCGTTATCGCACTCTCCTACGTAAATGGCTCTATTTATCTACTTTTCTACGTAAGAGTCTCTTCTATTGCGTAGAACACACTTTTCTGGACGAAACGGTATATTTGCATGCATTAAACACATTTTCGGAAGTCTAGATATTAAGCCGTTCTGATAAAGTCTCATTACGCGCTTCTTCTGTCGCAGGAAACCCTGATGGGACAATTCTCGAGACTTGTGGGCCCAAATTGATCATGAGAGCCCATTATCAAAGCTTAAAGAGCCCACATGCTATGACTAGAAGATATGGGCCAAATAGGGGCTGAATCAGAGGACCAAAAAGCCGGCCCAAATAACGAAGAGAGCAGGAGAGCCAATGACCAAGAGACGGACCAAAGCGTTTAAAGCCACATGAGTCAGCAAAGAATGATAGTCGACTCTACTGGAGAAGCGTGAGGATGGTCACAGTGAAGACCAGGGTTCCAGACCCTCCGCCAGTGCTTTTTTCCATTTTTTTGATACTTTTTCTCTCATCTCTCCTTATTCTCTCTCTCTCTTCATCTCTCGGTCCTCGAATCTACTGACCTAACCCCAGAACTCCTGCCCATCAGCTCTATCTCATCTCCCTTAGCTTTCTGACCGTTGGATCTTCCATCGGACCGTTGGATCTTCAATCGGACCGTTGGATCTCTTTAGATCCGTCGATCCACCAATCTGAGTCCCAATCAAGTCACCATCCATCCGATCGCCATCAGAATGTCTATCACATCATCTTGTGAGACGATGGACATCATCAGTCCATGTGGGCCAATAGCCGGGCCCATCATCATCGACCCGCTGTCCGACCAGTTAGTGGACCCCGTGAATTTCAAAATAATTTAAAAAAAAAAAATGGGGGGTCCACTAATTGGGGAGATTCCCCATCATAAAGTAGGTTTTTACTTAAAAAAAAAAAAAAAAAAAAAAAAAATATATTTTTTTTATTCAAAAAATACCCTATTTCCATTAATGGAAATAGGGAGCTTTATAAGAGGAAGGAGAAGGGTTCGTTCGAACCCTAATCCCCCTCAAATCTTCTCCTTTCTCTCCCCCTATCAATCCCGCATTCACCCTTGGCCCCATTCTTCTTCTTTTTCTTCTTTTCTCTTTCTCATTTTCTTCATCTTCTTCTTCTTCTTCGCCGGAGTTGCCTGCAACTCCGGCCGTCAGTGCTCCTCCACGGCATCAGTCTCCTTCTTCTTCTTCTTCTTCTTCTTCTTCTTCTTCTTCTTCTTCTTCTTCTTCTTCTTCTTCTTCTTTTTCTTTTTTTTTCGTTTTCGTTTTCGTTTTTCATTACCGTTTTTTTTTTTTTAACGCCGGAGTTGCAGACCTGCAACTCCGGCCGTCAGTTCTCCCCACCTCCTTGCTACCGCCTGCCGCCCCTCACCTACAGGTTCACAGCCATTATCACTATGCTCCATTCCAAATATAGGTTGCAGGTTTAGCCTGCAACTTTCCCACCTAGCAGGCCGTCTACCTTCTCTTTCACGACATGGTCCCCTGCACTTACCGGTGACCACAACCTCCTCTCCATTGCAACATCAGTCGATCACTGCATGTTGTTGCCTACTTGCTCAGCCTGCAAACGAGAGACCTCTGCATCATCATCTCGACCCTGTTGCGCCTTCAGCAACGCCTTTCCATCTCATCTCAACAACCTGCAACATTGAGTTGCAGGTCTGCCATCACCGTCTTCCTCAAAAGCCGACAACTTGCTGGTGCGTTACCACTTGTTTGCAGCACCTATCAACGCTGCTGCCTTCCCCTGAGTCGACCCTTAGCACAGCCTAGCACCTTATCTCAAAGGGCGCTGGAGTTGCAACCTGCAACTCCGGCTACCACCATTAAAATAGGCACCTACGCACTTCATCTCCTCCACTCCACTGGACGTCCATCTTGTGGCTGAACAGCAACCCAGCAACCTCTCCTAGTTCTTCTCTGCACGCGTCTCCCTATTCATGAGACCGCCACGGTGTGCTTGGCTCTTACCACCACTCAACCCTCCACCGGTGTCCCTTTTGCAGCAATCCAGATCCCCACATTCCACGGGTTGGGTGCACAACCAGCCACCACATCCGTAGTGTGGCCACTAGCCAAGACTTCGCCATCTCAAACACCAACCCCGCATACCTTCATCCATGGCCAATTCATGGGCCAACCCAAAAGTTATCCAAGGTAAAATCCATTTTTCTTGTACTTTTTCCCATTTTCTCTCTCTAGATCTTCTCACCCCTTTCTCTCTTTAGGTTTCTCTCTCTCTTTCTCTTTTTCTCTCTCTCTTTCTCTTTTTCTCTCTCTAGCTACTCTCTCTCTCTCTAATAATTTTTCACTTTTGACTTTCTCTCTCTAGGCCTTAGAACTTTCTCTCTCTAGATCATTTAATTCTATGCTTTATCTCTTTAGACTATTCTTGATTAATGCTTTCTAGTTAGTATTTTTATCAGATTATTTTATTGTAAGAGACAATTTTGAATAAATGGAATTAATTTAAATATGAGCATGTTGCAGTCTCTGAAAATTTTGTCATTTATGTATTCTTTATTGCGCTGATCCGACTAATCCCGAGTGAGGATCGACATCCGACACGAGCCACTGTACAAGCCTGTGATTTTTGCAGGATTTGAGTAAAAAAAAAAGAATCGGATAATTACAAAAAAATGTGTTGAGATTAGGGTTTCCGTTACCAACGACGCGGAAAAACCTACTTCAATGACAACTTTGAAAAACTTGCTATTTTTGAAACTCGCACTTTAGGGCTAAATTCTTGCTAAAAATAATGAATCATAACTTGCAGGAGACTTTTTCTTTCCCCAGTTAACATTACAGAACTTTTATAAAAAAAATTATTTTGTGGGCCCGAGACACAAAAAATATTCCTATTTTATCATTACTAACTTACCTGTGAAATTTGGAACCTTTCCTGATACATGAAAACCCTAGCGGGAGATTTCAGGAGATTTTGACAAAAATAGTATTTTCGTAATTTTTAAACTTTTCTACCATTCTTATATTTTTAAAAATAATATTTAATTATATTTTATTTATTTAATAGGAGCGTGGGACCCGCAAATCACTTTCGGGTCATTCCAATGTCATTTGACACTTTTCTAGGATTTTGAACGTTTTTATGATTTGTGTGTGTGACATGTGTCAATACCTTATTGTATGGACTTTTAAATTATATAATATAGTTTGATTGAATTAATTTATAATTATTTGTGTTATGATTGTTGGGTGGGGCCGTATGGCCGATCTAGAAGTCTTTTGGGCTTAATAATATTCTTAAATGAAGCCAATTGATGTATATGGGCCTTGGGCCCATTCCTAACCCATTAATAGTGTAAAATATAAGTTTTTGAGCGTTGAAAAAGTCATCCCTTTGCTAGTTAGGAATTTCAACAAAATAGAAACCCTAATCCTTCCCTAAACCTATTTATTAAAAACCCTAAAGTTTTAGAAGCTTTCACAAACCCAACTCCATTGAAGAATAGAGAAAGCTCCATTAAACCTTCATCCGGACACCGATCGCACTCGAGCAAGAAGGGAGAATTGACGGGGACTCCGATTTGAAGAACATACTCCGAGGAGAGGACGATCCGACGACTTTCAAATTTGAAAAAACTTTTGATTTTCATTAAAGTTCAAGAAACCTTAAGGTAAGTGTGTTTGATCCATCCTATACTTGTTTTTCTTCAAGATTTTGTTTCTCTTTCATTAGATAATGGTTGATACTCATTATAAATTAATTTCAATAATATTTACTTTATTCTTATTGGGTTGATCTCTATTTTGGGCCACCATGATGGGTTTGACCATTGTTTCTTTTACACCTATAACGGATGACTATGTTCTTTATCATTTTCGTTGTATTTTTTATAATTTAAATATTTTTATAATTATTTTTTTTAAATACCTCTATGAATCTATTTTACAAAACCGTTTAATTTATATTTTTTTGATTTGTATTGATTAAGTTATGATTTTTCTAAGTTGTTTGACTTTACCAAAAAATCCAAAATTTCAGATTTTACACGGTCCAATTCACTTGAGATTTCGATCTATATTTTTAACCTAAATATTTTTCTAATTATTTTTCACAGATACCTTTATTAATCTAGTTTCTAGAACCTTTGAGTTTGTATTTTTCTGATTTGTATTGATTAAGTTATGATTTTTCAAACATGCTGGACTTTTCTGTAAAATCCAGAATTCTAGATTTTACACGGTCCACTTCACTTGGGATTGCGATATATATTTTTAACCTAAATATTTTTCTAATTATTTTTCATGGATACTTCTATCAATCTAGTTTCTATAACCTTTGAGTTATATTTTTCTGATTTGTATTGATTAAGTTATAATTTTTCAAACGTGCTGGACTTTTCTGTAAAATCCAGAATTCCAGATTTAACACGATCTAATTTACTTGAGATTTTAATCTATATTTTTAACCTAAATATTTTTCTAATTATTTTTCCCAAATACCTTTATTAATCTAGTTTCTAGAACCTTTGAGTTTGTATTTTTCTGATTTGTATTGATTAAGTTATGATTTTTCAAACATGCTGGACTTTTCTATAAAACTCAGAATTTCAGATTTTGTACGGTCCATATCACTTGGGATTTCGATCTATATTTTTAACCTAAATATTTTTCTAATTATTTTTCATGTATACCTCTATCAATTTAGTTTCTAGAACCTTTGAGTTTATATTTTTCTGATTTGTATTGATTAAGTTATAATTTTTCAAACATGCTGGACTTTTCTGTAAAACCTAGAATTTTAGATTTTACACGGTCCGATTCACTTGGGATTTCGATCTATATTTTTAACCTGAATATTTTTCTAATTATTTTTCATGGATATCTCTATTAATCTAGTTTTTAGAACATTTGAGTTTATATTTTTCTTGTTTTTATTGATTAAGTTATAATTTTTCAGACGTGCTAGACTTTGCTGTAAAACCCAGAATTCTAGATTTTATACGGTCCACTTCACTTGAGATTTTGATCTATATTTTTAACCTAAATATTTTTCTAATTATTTTTCATACATACTTCTATCAATTTAGTTTCTAGAACCTTTGAGTTTGTATTTTTCCAATTTGTATTGATTAAGTTATGATTTTTTAAATATGCTAGACTTTTCTGTAAAACCCAGAATCCCAGATTCTGTTCGACCCACTTCATTAAGGGTTTCGACCCATATTTTGAATCTAAATATTTTTCTATTTCTTTTTTTTAAATACCTCCTTAAATCTAGTTTCTATAACATTTGAGTTTATATTTTTCTGATTTGTATTGATTAAGTTATGATTTTTCAAATGTGCGGGACTTTTCTATATCCCAGATTCTGTCCAGCACAATTAATTAATAGTTTTGACCTATATTTTGAATCTGAATATTTTTCTATTTATTTTTCCTAAAAACCTCTGTGAATCTAGTTTTTAAATCCATTGAGTTTATATTTTTCTAATTCATATTTATTTAGTTATGATTTTTATAATGCAGTACATTTTTTATAAAAACCTATTAATTGTTCGTGGTTCGGTCATGATTATTAACTATTAAGGTTTTAACCTTGTTGTTTGACTAAACCCTAGATGGTTTGACCTATACTTGTATGCACGGGGATCCCACCCATGTGTCTTGGATCTCTCATAGGGTTCGGCCAAGTGTCTTGGATCCCTCTTTAGGGTTCGACCTTGTGTCATGGATCCCTCATAGAGTTCGGCCATGGCGTGTTGGATTCTCTTGCGATTTTTCACTTATATTATTCATCGATGTTGATTGTGATATTTGGTCATGTCTTATTGACTATTATACCTAGATGGTTCGACATATACTTATATGCATGGGGATCCCACCCATGTGTCTTGGATCCCTCATAGGGTTCGGCCAAGTGTCTTGGATCCCTCTTTAGGGTTCGACCTTGTGTCATGGATCCCTCATAGGGTTCGGCCATGGTGTGTTGGATTGCCTTGTGATTTTCACTTATATTGCTCATCCGTGCTGATCGTGACCTTCGGTGTTTATTTCATGTTATTCATGTTTAACTCTAATTTGTTCCCATATTATTACTCTTAATGATCATTGGTTCATTTTATATTTTTATTTAAATGTTAAATACATGTGTGCTTATGTCATGTAACCCTAGTACATCTTGTTGTCATACCATGATCATCACGTCATTTCATATAAGGGGTGCATAAGGGAACGGGGTTGAAGTATATTATATATGTTTATATTGGTTTTATCAATTAATCAGGGTTCGGTACCCTAGGGTGAAAGGCCCCAGACGTTATTATATCCTGCAGATGGGTCAATGAGACCGCTCCCAGTGCGAGAAGGAGATGGAGACCCTATGTGGTTATGGGTACTAGTTACATTTGCATCCCGTACTCACTTGCATTCATCATCATATTCATGTTCTCCTTATTATACGATTGAGATGCATACCTTGATTAAAAAAACTTGTATAGTATGATATCATAGCATGCACATTGTTGTATTACTGGGCCTCGGCTCACGGTGCTACACCGATACCATTTTCAGATTTTGAGGAGCTGGGCACGTGAGATGATTTTGAGACGAAAGACTCTAGTGCATTCGAGGAGATCGGCGACGATTTGGGAGTCGATCCCACACTTTAGAAAGTTGTATTTGATTATTTTATAACATTATTTATTTATTTTCACGGGCATGTAAGCCTTTGATTGAGAGCATGTTCTCACTTCCATCTCTCCGCATTTAGTTGATTGATTGAATTATTTGAATTATTTATTTCCTACATCTAGACTCTTTTTTTTACTTAGTGGGTTTTCGAATGAACCTTAGTAGTCTAATTGACCTAATTGGACCACTAGGGGACATTCATGGATCACCTCTGGGTTCAGGTACGGGTCGATCCATGGATTTTTGGGTCGTATCTGGGTATCCGGATTCGGGGCGTGACAATCCTCAGGAAAGAGTTCCATCCAGGACAGAAGGTCCTTCTTTATAATTCTCATCTTCATCTCTTCCCTAGGAAACTGAAATCTAGGTGGATCAGTCCTTATACGGTCACAGCAATCACACCCTTTGGGGCAATCACTATTGAGGATCCCAAGGATCACTCCTCTTTTCAGGTCAATGGGCAGCGTCTAAAATAGTTCCATGAACTTGACTTATTGTTCATTCAGACTTCTGAGATCGATCTCATCGATTATGTCTATGTCGACTGATGATCCACTCAGTCTCCTGTGCTCCAACTTGGTTGGGGGTGCCTGTCACCCCATTCTGTCTGGCTGAAGACGTAAAACTTAGCACATTCGAAAATGCAATTTCGGTATTCCAAGAGTCTCATGAGTCACATGCATTGTCTTTATCACTACTATAATTTTCTGCCCATGCAGGTACCATCACTCTCGCACTACTCTGGTACTTTCCACTATTGATATCGGCAGAATTGGTAACACCCTTCCTTCACACTCGCATCATGAACTTATCATTTTTACTATGTATTCCGGTCATGAGCACCGAGGACGGTGCAATATTTTGGTTGGGGGTGCGTACTTTACCAAAAACTCATGTGACTTTCAAAAAAAAAAAACATGAGAAAAATGGGGGAAAAAATTAATTTTGGGATGATTTTCGGACTATTTTCAAGGTGTCTTTTATTGATTTTAGCAGTGTTTTCAAAAACCATTACAATGATGAGTCAAAACTCTTCGCAAAGTCTATTTATTGAAAAGGATGTCTACTTTGAGAAAATCACTTATTAGCTCTTAGTTCGGTTTGAAAGAATACTACAGTGGAGTTAAACTTTTGGAAAACTCAGATTCAGCAAGAATTTTTTACAAATCAACATCAGAACTATCTGTAGTTTGGACGATCTAGAGATCCAAAAGGAACAAATGTGGAGACCTAACCTAGTGAGCGTTTGAGCCTCTTTTCACTTCTGAGGGATATAAATAACTCTGAGTCACAAGATGACTCACCTTTTTTTAATCCCCAACTATTCCCTTGTAAGATCTCATTAATCCTTGCTTTGGTCATAGAACTTGGAGCGACGTCAAAGACGGATCATTACAAAAAGAACCTTCTCTCTATCCATTCGAGACATCACAGATGAAAGTGTAAAACCTAAAAAATGATATAGGCCATCTTTCTACCCCAATCAGACATATTTGGCTTACCTAATATCTACACCATTAGCAACCCTCTTGAGCCTTATGATGAAAATCTTTTCTTGATAACTCATCAACCAAATCCAATCCCCAAAATAAACATAACTCAAACACTTACTTCTGAGAGGGATAAAAGAATTTCCGGTATGATCACACCATAAAGAGAAAGCAAGAAAAGAAAAGAAATACCAAGTGGATCAAGCAAAAAGAAAATATGAAAAGAAAAGAAAATAAAAGAGAAATAGAAAAAGAAAGTTAGTAGAACAAAAGTCAAGAAGATGAACAAGTGAAAAAGGTAGAAGAAAGAGAAATCAAGGAATTGGTTTCACTACCCTCGGAAAATGTTGCAAAGAACAATAAGATGCCCTCTTAGAACTTTCGAATCCCTGAAGGCCCTCTGATATTCGCTTAAAAGTGCGTATTTTCCACTGTTATCTTCTAAGCGTTTTCACTCTCCTACGTTAAAATGCTCTATTTATCTACTTTTCTACGTAAGAGTCTCTTTTGTTGCGTAGAACACACTTTTCTGGACGAAATGGTATATTTGCATGTATTAAACACATTTTCGGAAGTCTAAACATGAAGTCATTCTGATAGAGTCTCATTACGCGCTTCTTCTGTCGCAGGAAACCCCGATGGGATAATTCTCGAGACTTGCGAGCCCACATCGATCAGGAAAGCCCATTATCAAAGTTTAAAGAGCCCACATGCTATGACTAGAAGATATGGGCCAAATATGGGCTGAATAAGAGGACCAAAAAGCCAGCCCAAAGAACGAAGAGAGTAGGAGAGCCAATGACCAAGAGACGGACCAAAGCGTTTAAAGCCACATGAGTTAGCAAGGAATGATAGTCTACTCTACTGGAGAAGCGTGAGGATGGTCACAGTGAAGACCAGGGTTCCAGACCCTCTGCTAATACTTTTATCTCCATTTTCTAATATTTTCTCTCTCGTCTCTCCTTATTCTCTCTCTCTTCATCTCTCGGTCCTCGAATCTACTGACCTAACCCCAGAACTCCTGCCCATTGGCTCTGTCTCATCTCCCTTAGCTTTCTGACCGTTGGATCTTCAATCGGACCGTTGGATCTTCCACCGGACCGTTGGATCTCTCTAGATCCGTCGATCTACCAATCTGGGTCCCAATCAAGTCACCATCCATCCGATCGCCATCAGATTGTCTGTCACATCATCTTGTGAGATGATGGACATCATCATTCCATGTGGGCCAGTAGCCGGGCCCATCATCATTGACCCGCTGTCCGACCATTTAGTGGACCCCGTGAATTTCAAAATAATTTCAATTAAATTTTAAAAAAATGGGGGGTCTACTAAATGGGGAAATTCCCCAAAGAAAAGTAGGGTTTTACTTAAAAAATAAAAATAAAAAAAAATAAAAAAAATAAAAAAAATAAAAAAATTTTATTTTTATTTTTTTATTTTCAAAAAATCCCTATTTCCATTAAAGAAAATAAGGAGCTTTAAAAGGGGAAGGAGAAGGGTTCGTTTGAACCCTAATCCCCCTCTAATCTCTTCCATTCTCTCCCCAAGACCTCTTGCCCCTTTTCCCCCTCTCTTTAGGCCGTTTTCCTCCACTTCTCCTCCACCTTCTTCATCTTCTTCACCAAGTTATTGCCGGAGTTGTAGGCTGCAACTCCGGCCGATCAAGAGCTCCACCACCACCGCTTCTTGCTGTTTTGAGCGGCTTCTCCACCATCTCCTTGCTGCCATCTCTCCTTGCTGCCATCCCTCCTTGCTGTCGCCCCTCTCTACATGCTCTACCGCCTCCACCACGACTTGTAACTCTTCCGCCTGCAACCTCCACTAGCACCGCCCAGCCTCCTCCTCTTCTCTTTGTGTTGCTGGTTCCCATGTACCTTGCTTCCTCCAAACGAGCATGCAGATCAGATCTGCAACTCCCCTTCACAGTCTCCATCAACGTTCTCTAACGGGGCAGCAACGATCAACACCGTTTGGTCTCCCTTTACTTGGCCGGATCTGCAACTCCGGTAGGCCCAACCATTACCACCGTCCCTCTAAATCTCTTCTACCATTGCTGGATCAACCACAAGCCGTTATCCCCTTCTCCTCCTATCCTCTTCATTAGCAGCCTAGCTCCCTCCACGTTTTTCCTCCAAAACTCCTCCCTCTCCAGCCGTTCTATCCAAAGCAAAAAAGGGAAAAAAAATACAGAAAAGAAAAACAAAGAGAAAAGAAAATAAAGAAAATAAAAAGGAAGATAGAAGAAGAAGAAGGAAGAGGATAGGATCGCCCCTACCTGATCACCGCCCAGCCTCCCTCCACGACCTGCAACTTTGAGTTGCAGGTCTGAAATTGTCCCTGCCATTGACGCCCCTGAAAATAGGGTTTTTCCGCGTCGTTGGTTACGGAAACCCTAAAATCAACAAATTTGTAATTTGATCCAATTTTAATCCTGCAAAAATGTGACTTTTGTATAGGGATTCGTGTCGGATGTCGATCCGCACTCGGGGTTAGTTTGTGCAAGCAGAGAACATGAAATGATGAATTTGTATCAGAAAAATATGGAGAGGTGAGAATGGTGGTGGATTAAAACATGATTGATTGATTTTAGAGAGAGAAAATTACTACAAATATCAAGAGCATGAAGAACCCAGATAAAGTAAAACATGAAATGTAAACTATTGCAATTAAATAATAAAAAAAAAAAACTAAAATTTATTCAAAGTGATTAAATCCTTACAACCATAGATAGAATTAAACTAAGTTTAGAAAGCAACAACTAGAGAGAAAAACAAAAAAAAAAATTTAGAGAGAGAAAACTAGGGAGAGAGAAAGGGTGAGAATCTAGACAGAGAAAGAGAATAAAGAAGAGTTAGCGAGGAAAAGAACTAGGAAGTTACCTAGGACTTATCGGAGAATTGACCATGATGGAGTGTGCACAGGATTGAAATTGAAGCAAGCTAGCAAGTGGCTTTGTGCATTGAAGGATGTGTTGTGGTACTTAATACGCCCGCGAGTTGCATGTAGAAGGAATAACGGGGAGGAGCATGAGAGGGCTGGCAGAATGAGTGGATGGTGAGGCGTTCCAGGAGAACTGGCCAGCAAGTGGCGATTCCCAACAGGTGAGGACGTCCCCCTCTTCTCTTCCCTTCTTCTTTTCTCTTTTTCTCTCTTTTTTTTTTTTTTTTTTTTCAGTTAGAGAAAAAGAGTAGAAAGGGGGTAAGGAAGGTTAGGATTGGAAGGAGAGCAAGAGGTTGGAGACGGTGGAGAGAAAGGACTTGGAAGAAGAGTTGTGGTCGTTGGAATGGAGCTGCAGGTGGCTGGAAAAAGGTGAGGTGGTGCTGGTTCTTGAGGAGGTGCAGACGTTCCAAAAGAACAGCAAGGAGGACGGTCTTCTGGTCGTGGTGCAGCAGCAGTAAAGAAGAAGAGAATAAGCAAAAGAAGAAGGAGAAAGGACAGCCGGATTTTTCTGGTTCGCCGAATTTAATGGAGATTGCCGGAGTTCTGCAACTCCGGCGAGCTCTCCCTTTTTTTTTTTTTTTTTGTTGAGAAAGAGAGAGGGAGAAAACGGTTTGAGAGGAGGAAGAATAGAGGGAGAGAACGTGGGATTGCAGGTTGTAGGCCGAAAACGTCCAGCAACGTGGAGAAGAAGACGAACTGGTCGTGCACACCAGCAGCAAGGAGGTGCTGTCTTAGGGTGGGCAGCAACACAGTAGGAGCAGCAGGTTGGAGGAGATGTCCACCGAGGTAGCTACCCAAGGATCAAGGTAAGAGAAGCCTCCCTCTTCATCTTCTCCCCTCTCTTTTCTTTTTTGTTTTTTTTTTTCTTTCTTGAGAGCCGAGAAAATGGAAGACGGCCGGGATTTTGAGGCCTTTTGTTTGAGATTGGAAAAGGGGTAGAGAATGGAAGAGGCGGTGTTGGTTAGTGTGGAGGTGGCTGATGCTGGCCTGGTGCAAGCTTTTAGGTCGGCTGAGAGAGTGGGAGACGTGAAGGGCAGCATGCCCGTCCTCTCATGGTGGTGGTGGCTGTGGAGAGGAGAACTTGGAGATGATCTGCTGCTCGTTACAGTAGCAAAGGGAGATCTCGTTGGGGGCGGTGATGGTGAGAAGGTTTTGTGGGAGATGGGGAGAAGAGGAGAGAAGAGAGGAGATCGTTTTGGAGCCCACGTCCAGCCCTTGTAACCGTGGGTTTCTAAATTAGAAACCCACGGTTTTTTAGAAACTCCATTTTTTTTTTTTTTTTTTTTTTTGTTTTGGAATCTACTGTCAGCCTTCCCTTTAAAAATGTGGATGAAAGTAGGATTTTTCCGCGTCGTTGGTTACGGAAACCCTAACTTCAACAATATTTGTAATTATCCGAGACTTTTAACCTGTAAAATATGAACTTTTGTATAGGGATTCGTGTCGGATGTCGATCCGCACTCGGGATTAGTCGGATTAGCGCGAATAAGAACATAAAATGACAGATAATATACAAGAGAAAAAGGAGAATGATGGAAGAGATGAGAAGGGCGAGTCGATTTAAAACACATCCAAATAAGATCCAGAGAAGACTAAAATCATCAAACTCAAATTGCATTAATTAAACTGTTGCTTACATGAAATAAATGACAGAAATAAATAAAGCGATAAATCTATTCTAGAAAGCATGTAAGAAAGCATGTAAAAAGAGATTTTAGAGAGAGAGGAAGAAGGTAGAGAGAGAATTTTCACACCTCGGTCGTTTACCGGCCGACAAGGTAGAGGTGAGAGAAAAACTCACCCTCTTGCATTCACCGAACGGAGTCAGTGGTGCAAAAAGGCGATCAGCCTGGGGATGGTTCGATAGAGAGAATCTAGAATGTATTTTCAAACCCTAGAGAGAGAAAGTAAACCCTAGAAAGAGAAAATACCTTGTGCGCACTTACCATGATTTGAGACCGGGATCGACCCGGTGAGTGGTTCGGCCCGGGTTTTCGGCCAATGATGTGTGGGATAGTTGTAGAGCCTGACTCAAGTGGTGGTATATGAAGGTGATGTGCATGCAATGGTAAGAGGCATGGTGGGCTCACGACCAAGCCATGGAAGATGATGATTTGGCCAAGCGTGGGCAAGGTCGTGGGGCGCATGGCTTTGCTTCCCGGAGATGTGGTGCTTGTGCCTGGACTGAAATGGGAGTTGTGCAGAACGGACAGCATGTGGATGGTTGCCCATAAGGATGATGTCGATGATGCAGATTTGCAACTTGGTGAAGCTGTGGAGACTGAAGGCGCTGGATTTCTGGTTGTTACTCAAAAGTTTCAGCAGCAAGGAGGCGGTGCAAGAAGGCTGCCAAGAGGAAACTGCTCCGGTGATGAAGTGGGCCAAGATGTGGTTCAGACTTCCGTGGTTCTGCCATGGTGTAGCAGACGGTAGTGGAGGAGAGAAGATGCACGACAGCAAGGTTGTTGGCTGCTCAAGAGGAGGAGGTGAGAAGCAGCTGAGAGAGAGAGATCACTTTGAGAGGGTGAGAGATTGTGGTGGAGCTTGCTTGTTTTGCAGGCAGGATCTCCAACGATCGCCCCTCCCCTGTTCTTCTTCTTCTTCTCCTTCTTTCTTTCTCTTTTTTTTTTTTATTCCTTCTCTTTCAGCAAGAGAAAGAGAGAGGACCATTTTTTTATTCAGAGAAGAAGAGGTTTAGAGTATATAGAGAGTGAAAAAGAGGGAAAACGTGAAGAGAAGTTGACGGCTGGGAAGTAGAATGAGAGAATCCAGAAGAAAGGTGAGGACGGCTAGGGTTAAGGTCGTGGGAGAAGTAAAATGAAGAGAGTGGAAGGGGGAGGTAATGGCTTGAGAGGGAGGCGGAGCGGCAGGCGGTGCAGCGGTGGAGACGGTGGCTGGGTAAAAACGTGGGACGAGGCAGCAACAGCAGCAGGGGTGGAGGCGCTTGGGAACGGTGGCTGGTGGTGTTACGGGGCTACCCTGTTGGAGATGGCAGAGGAGCAGGCGGAGGGGGGCGCTGACGGCCGGAGTTGGCCGGAGTTGCAGACCTGCAACTCCGGTCAGAGATGGAGAAAACGAAGAAGACGATGGTGGGTTCATGCGGTGTGGTGGTGCTCCGGCCATGGAAGAGGGAGAAGGAAAGGGGGGAGGAGAGGAGGAGAGGGGTGAAGGAAAATTAGGGTTTGTCCCCCTCCTTCCCCCTTTATAAAGCTTCCCTATTTCCTTTAATGGAAATAGGGAATTTTTGAAAATAAAATAAAAAAAATTATTATTATTATTTTTTATTTTTTTATTTTTAAGTAAAATGCTACTTTTCTATGAGGAATCTCCCCATTTAGTGGACCCCCCATTTTTTAAAATTATTTTGAAATTCGCGGGGTCCACTAACTGGTCGGACAGCGGGTCGATGAAGATGGGCCCGGCTATTGGCCCTCATGGATTGATGATGTCCATCGTCTCACAAGATGATGTGACAGACAGTCTGATGGCGATCGGATGGATGGTGACTTGATTGGGACTCAGATTGGTAGATCGACGGATCTAGAGAGATCCAACGGTCCGATTGAAGATCCAACGGTCCGATGGAAGATCCAACGGTCAAAAAGCTAAGGGAGATGAGATAGAGCCGAAGGGTAGGAGTTCTGGGGTTAGGTCAGTAGATTCGAGGATCGAGAGATGAAGAGAGAGAGAGAATAAGAAGAGATGAGAGAAAAAGTATCAAAAAAATGGAAAAAAGCACTGGCGGAGGGTCTGGAACCCTGGTCTTCACTGTGACCATCCTCACGCTTCTCCAGTAGAGTAGGCTATCATTCTTTGCTGACTCATGTGGCTTTAAACGCTTTGGTCCGTCTCTTGGTCATTGGCTCTCCTGCTCTCTTCGTTCTTTGGGCCGGCTTTTTGGTCCTCTTATTCAGCCCATATTTGGCCCATATCTTCTAGTCATAGCATGTGGGCTTGTTAAGCTTTGATAATGGGCTTTCATGATCGATTTGGGCCCATAAGTCTCGAGAATCGTCCCATCGGGGTTTCCTGCGACAGAAGAAGCGCGTAATGAGACTTTATCAGAACGGCTTAATATTTAGACTTCCGAAAATGTGTTTAATGCATGCAAATATACCATTTCGTCCAGAAAAGTGTGTTCTACGCAACAGAAGAGACTCTTACGTAGAAAAGTAGGTAAATAGAGTATTTTACGTAGGAGAATGCAATAACGCTAAAAGGATAATTGCTTAAAATAAGCACTTTTGAGCGAATATCAGTGGACCATTAGGGTTTGGTCCAGCCCTCAATCACGTCCCCCCTTTTCTACCAAATCTTTCAAAAAAACTTTCTTCAAAAGCCATTTCTAAAAACAAAAACCTTCCTCTTTTAAAACATTTTAAAAACTCTTCTTTTCAAATAGTATTTCTTTTTTTTTTTTTTTTTTAAACATGAATGGGTTCTCTTGATGCAATCCTCACCGTCGATCTCCCCCTTCTATAAGAATTATCTTCCAACGCATAGGACATGAACTTGAGGGCCGTAGGCCATCGGATGGGTTGGCTAGGATGTCGAGGAATGATGCCTAAAATTGTGGGCCCAGAGTGAGTTGGCCACTGGCTAGATCGTAAACCAGTAAAATAATGGGCTAGAAGAATGGTGATTTTCCTTGCCATCGGATCGAATCATCTTACCTGAGGATCGTTTGATTTTAAGATCGGACGATGTGATGGCGATCGGACAGTGTCCACTAAATGGTCAGACAGCGGGTCGATGATGAGGCGCCCGGCTACTGGTCCACATTGAATGATGATGTCCATCGTCTCACAAGATGATGTGACAGACAATCTGATGGCGATCGGATGGATAGTGACTTGATTGGGACCCAGATTGGTAGATCAACGGATCTAGAGAGATCCAGCAGTCCGGTGGAAGATCCAACGGTCAGAAAGCTACGGGAGATGAGACAGAGCCAATGGGCAGGAGTTCTGGGGTTAAGTCAGTAGATTCGAGGACCGAGAGATGAAGAGAGAGAATAAGGAGAGATGAGAGAGAAAATATCAAAAAATTGAGATAAAAGTATTGGCAGAGGGTCTGGAACCCTGGTCTTCACTGCGACCATCCTCATGCTTCTCTAGTAGAGTAGACTATCATTCCTTGCTGACTCATGTGGCTTTAAACGCTTTGGTCTGTCTCTTGGTCATTGGCTCTCCTGCTCTCTTCGTTCTTTGGGCCGGCTTTTTGGTCCTCTTATTCAGCCCATATTTGGCCCATATCTTCTAGTCATAGCATGTGGGCTCTTTAAGCTTTGATCGATGTGGGCTCGCAAGTCTCGAGAATTGTCCCATCGGGGTTTCCTGCGACAGAAGAAGCGCGTAATGAGACTCTATCAGAATGACTTCATGTCTAGACTTTCGAAAATGTGTTTAATTCATGCAAATATACCATTTCGTCCAGAAAAGTGTGTTCTACGCAACAAAAGAGACTCTTACGTAGAAAAGTAGATAAATAGAGCATTTTAACGCAGGAGAGTGTGAAAACGCTTAGAAGATAACAGTGGAAAATACGCACTTTTAAGCGAATATCACAACCCCCAACCAGCATATTGCCAATCCTTGGCAATTAGTGCGAAATAAATGAGCTTAAAAGGGCTCTGCACATGCTGCACACTTTTTCATATTAGCTCCGGGAAAACACCGATCGTCAAATCATTGAATGGATGCAAAAAACAGTTACATGCTATCGAAGAGTTTGAAAGTTTTGGCAAGACTACAGACTGATAATCATGACCCAAAATAGTCAGACACTGCGCGTGTGTGTGCTCAACATTCTCATCATCCGACAGTAAAGATTTCCAGATCACCTCTAAGTTTTTATGCCTCGACCTCAAATCTCACATGTTTAGCACTCAGAATAGAATCACACAAGAAGGGTTTTCTTCTTTTCTCTCAATTTATATGTGAGGAGATGTGTTGATGAAAGTAAAGATCTCACATATGTATTATTTGAAGGAAGGACATCTTTAACAGAAGAAGATCTCATGATTGGAATACCACTTCACTCGGGAACGTCAGATCAAACTCTATAGCTTCTCTTTCTCCAATCTCCATATTTTATGATCGTACTATCCTAGAATCAAGTAGGACTTTCCTGGGTTGTAATGAGGCTTAGGTCAGGTGTAGAGAGATAAAGGAATATAGGATTTCAAAGATCTTGAGAGGATATTGCCATTTTCTTGAATTTTTCCTGCGGCGTAACACCATTATCTGGTTCTTTTTCCTTTTTTCGTATTTTTCTCTTTTTCTTGATATTTCTGAGACTGCTCAATTTCTTTTTAGCTCTTCTTCATACTTTCTTTCCATATTTTGTTTTTAGCTTGAACCACTTTCTTTTCCTTTTGATTCTTCTTCTTTACTTTTCTTTTTCACGGTACACCCACATCAGTTATTCTTTTGTCTATCTCAAAATAAGGGTAGCCAGTCATGTTTTGTAGCTGGACTGGATTTTAGGTTGATGGGTTTGCAAAGAAAAGGCTTTTATAGAAAGGTTCAAAGGGTTTCTAGTGAAGTATAATTCAGGTGAGTAAAAAGGCTGAATGGTTCAGAAAAAATGGCTTAAATCATTTTCTAGGGTTTGCACTATCATGTATACTGTCTTGACTGGATATAGAGAAGGTTCTGTCATAGTAATCCAATGTTGATGTCGTTCCGAGTTTTATGATCGAAGCAAAAGATAATGAGATCTCTCAACGAATATTGCGCGCATGAAGAATAGTGAGTCATCTTGTGACTTAGAATTGTTGTATAACACTCTGAATTGATTAAAGGCTCGAAAGCTCACTGGGTTAGGTCTCCACAATTATTCTCACAGGATCTCTAGAGTTTCAAAACTTAGGATGACTCTGATGTTGATAGTGTACAATTGTGCCAAATCTGAGTTTTTCTGAGTTTTCAAACCTGCTGTAGTCACGCTTGACTTGACTCAACGCTAACAAAAATTGACATCCTCAATACTGACTTAACGGAGGTTTTCAGCTAATCAAAGTCAGGGTATTTGACACATTTTTGAAATTCTAGAAAACTTTTGGAGAACATCGGAAATCACCCCAAAAACAAGAAGTTTTTTTTTTTTTTTATTTTTATTTTTATATTTTTTTTTATTTTTTTATTTTTTATTTTTTTATCAAAATGAAGACATGAGTTTTGGTAAATACCCCACCCCCAACCAAAAATATAGCACCGTCCTCGGTGCTCATGACCGGGATATAAAATGATGAAAAAATCGGTGATGATGATGCAAAGGTTCAGGGAGGATGTTACCAAGTAGGCAGAAACTCGACAGTGTGTGGTACCTGATGATCGGAAGAATGACTGTACCTGCATTTCCAGAGATATAACAGTAATAACAAATGTATGAGACTCGTGTACTCTAGGAATACCGGAATTGCCTTTCCGAAAGCGCTAAGTTTTATGTCTTCAGCCAGACACAACGGGGGTGGTAGGCACCCCCAACCAAGTTGGAGCACAGGAGACTGAGTGGATTGAAAGTAGGATTTTTTCGCGTCGTTGATTACGAAAACCCTAACTTCAACAAGATTTGTAATTTCGATCTGATTTCCTGCTACATTTTAGATATTTGTATAGGGATTCGTGTCGGATGTCGATCCGCACTCGGAGTTAGTTCGCATGACTCAAGGACATAAAATGATGGATTTTTTTTGCCAAAAATTGATGGAGGGGTGAGAATGATGGGGAAGTCGGGCTTTAAAACATTATTGGAGATTAAGATCATGACATTTATGGAAGAAATTCTAAAACAAAGCAACTGGACTAAAACAAATCAAACAAAACTATTGGTAAAAATGAACTAGATTTTATTGAATTATAAAGTCTATTACAAGGCATTGAATTAAACTTGCATAAAAGTTTAAACAAAATAAATTAAACTAATAAATTAAGCTAGAAAACTATTGAAAGAGGATTGTAGAGAGAGAAATAAGAGAGAGAAAGGGTGATAGACTTACCATTGCACCTACCCATTCTGATTGGCCTTAGAGGAGGCCGTGATAATGAAGTGGGTGGACTGGATTTGCTAATAGCGGCATCTTGAAGAGCGGCCAGTAGGTAATTGTGGTTGCTGCATGTGCACTTGTAAGATGCAAAGGCCTTGAGTTGGTGCACAGTACGTGAAGATGGAAGGAGTCAGCCACGTGGGAAAGGAGAAGATGGACGGTTGCTGGTTGTGGTAGTTCGTATGGCAAGCAGTGGAAATCGACTCTTCCCGAGTTGCAGTCCGGCCAGAATGCCGATGAAGATGGTGGAGATTGATTTTCGGCCACCTGTGGTGGCAGCAAGTCGTGGAGGCGCTGGCTGCAAAGGGTGAGGACGGTGGAGGAGATTAGAGGGGCAGCAGCGTGGTGGAGATCTTGGTGGAGGCTGACGGCTTGTGGAGGAGAAGTGGATGAAGATGGCTGAGGCGGAAACGGCTGGTGCTAGGGGTGGAGGTTGCAGGCGGAGCTGCAACTCAAACGTGGTGGAGGCGGTACCATTGTGCTGTCCGTTGGGCAGCAACAGCAAGGGAGAGAGGCGGACTGGATTGGTCGGGGGGGGCGGTACGAGATGGAGAAGGAAGAGGGAATGACCGTGGGATGATGGCAGATCGCCGGAGTGCTGCAACTCCGGCGAAATAAAATAAAAAAAAATGAAGAAGATGAAAGAGAAGATGAACAAGAAGAGGAGAATGGGGCTAAGGGTGAAGGGATCCGTGCGGGATTGATAGGGGGAGAGAATGGAAGAGATTGGAGGGGGATTAGGGTTCGAACGAACCCTTCTCCCTCCTCTTATAAAGCTCCCTATTTCCTTTAATGGAAATAGGGTATTTTTGAAAAATAAAAAATAAAAAAATATATATAAAGTAAAAATCTACTTTTCTATGGGGAATCTTCTCAATTAGTGGACCCCCCGTTTTTTTGAAATTTAATTAAAATTCTTTGGAAATTCACGGGGTCCACTAACTGGTCGGACAGCGGGTTGATGATGATGGGCCCGGCTACTGGCCCACATGGATTTATGATGTCCATTGTCTCACAAGATGATGTGACAGACGGTCTGATGGTGATCGGATGGATGGTGACTTGATTGGGACCCAGATTGGTAGATCGACGGATCTAAAGAGATCCAACGGTCCGATTGAAGATCCAATGGTCCGATGGAAGATCCAACAGTCAGAAAGCTAAGGGAGATGAGATAGAGCCAAAGGGTAGGAGTTCTGGGGTTAGGTCAGTAGATTCGTTGATCGAGAGATGAAGAGAGAGAGAGAATAAGAAGAGATGAGAGAGAAAGTATCAAAAAAATGGAGAAAAGTATTGGCAGAGGGTCTGGAACCCTGGTCTTCACTGTGACCATCCTCACGCTTCTCCAGTAGAGTAGACTATCATTCCTTGCTGACTCATGTGGCTTTAAACGCTTTGGTCCGTCTCTTGGTCATTGGCTCTCTTGTTCTTTTCGTTCTTTGGGCCGACTTTTTGGTCCTCCTATTCAGCCCATAGTTGGCCCATATCTTTTAGTCATAGCATGTGGGCTCTTTAAGCTTTGATAATGGGCTTTCCTGATCGATGTGGGCTCGCAAGTCTCGAG
Organism: Euptelea pleiosperma; assembly: GCA_035048495.1. Classification (NCBI taxonomy): domain Eukaryota; kingdom Viridiplantae; phylum Streptophyta; class Magnoliopsida; order Ranunculales; family Eupteleaceae; genus Euptelea; species Euptelea pleiosperma. The sequence goes on along the minus strand of CM068544.1, from coordinate 10,918,168 downwards.
AATTGTCCCATCGGAGTTTCCTGCGACAGAAGAAGCGCGTAATGAGACTTTATCAGAATGACTACATGTCTAGACTTCCGAAAATGTGTTTAATGCATGCAAATATACCATTTCGTCCAGGAAAGTGTGTTCTACGCAACACAAGAGACTCTTACGTAGAAAAGTAGATAAATAGAGTATTTTAACGTAGGAGAATGCAATAATGCTAAAAGGATAATTGCATAAAATAAGCACTTTTGAGCGAATATCATGGATCATCAGTCGACATAGACAGGATCGATGAGATCGATCTCAAAAGTCTGAATGAACAATACATCAAGTTCATGGAACTGTTTTAGACGCTGCCCATTGACCTGAAAAGAGGAGTGATCCTTGGGATCCTCAATAGTGATTGCCCCAAAGGGTGTGACTGCTGTGACCGTATAAGGACCCGTCCACCTAGATTTCAATTTCCCAGGGAAGAGATGAAGACGGGAATTATAAAGAAGAACCTTCTGTCCTGGATGGAACTCTTTCCTAAGGATGCTCTTGTCATGTATCCACTTCATTTTTGCTTTATAATTCTTGGACAAGTTGTAGGCATCATTTCTGAGTTCTTCTAACTCATTCATTTGAAGTTTTCGCTCCTCCCCTGCAGAGTCGAGGTCGAAGTTGAGCTTCTTAATGGCCCACAGGGCACGATGTTCAATCTCTACCGGTAGATGACAAGGTTTCCCAAAGACGAGACGATAGGGAGACATATTGAGTGGGGTCTTGTAGGCGGTTCTGTATGCCCATAAAGCATCAGTGAGACGAGTAGACCAGTCTTTACGTGTGGTATTGACTGTTTTCTCCAAGATCTGCTTGATCTGACGATTAGAAACCTCTACTTGACCACTAGTCTGCGGATGATAAGCTAGGGCAACCTTGTGGGTTACCCCATACTTTTTCATTAATTTCTCGAATATCCTATTGCAGAAATGGGTGCCCCCATCACTAACGATGGCCTTAGGGGCACCGAATCGGGCGAAGATGAACTCCTTTAGGAATTTGACCACCACTTTGTGGTCATTGGTCTTGGTGGGAATGGCTTCTATCCATTTGGATACATAGTCTACCGCCAGGAGAATGTACTCAAAACCATAGGAAATGGGAAAGGGGCCCATGAAGTCGATGCCCCAGATGTCAAATATTTCATCAATCTGGATGGGAGTGAGGGGCATCATGTTCCTCTGGGAGATGCGGCCTAGATGCTGGCAATTAGGACAGGTTTTGTTGTAGATGTGGGCATCTTTAAATAATGTGGGCCGGTAGAATCCGCATTGCAGAACTTTTTCTGCAGTCTTCTTAGTGCTGAAATGACCACCACAAGGTTGGTCATGACACGAGGACAAGATATTGAGTTGGTCCGACTCAGGGACACAGAGACGAATGATCTGGTCAGGACAGTATTTATATAAATAAGGGTCATCCCAAGAGTAGTACTTAACTCTTGCTAGGAATTGGCTTTTGTCCTGTTTTGACCAGTGTGAAGGCATTTCTTCGGTGACAAGGTAGTTGACAATGTCAGAATACCAAGGATTAACAGAGATGGCGAACAGTTGTTCATCTGGAAAGGTCTCATGGATGGGCTGGTTATCGAAGGATGACTCTAAAGTCAGTCTAGACAAGTGATCAGCCACTACATTCTCAGTTCCTTTTTTATCCTTGATCTCGAGGTCGAATTCCTGCAGTAAGAGAATCCAGCGAATTAATCGAGGCTTGGTTTCCTTTTTCGATATGAGATAACGAAGGGCTGTATGATCAGTGTAGACGACCACCTTAGTGGCTAAGAGGTACTGACGAAATTTATCAAGGGCGAAGACTACCGCCAAGAGTTCTTTTTCAGTGGTGGAGTAGTTCATTTGGGCAGAGTTAAGAGTTTTGCTCGCGTAGTAGATCACGTGTGACCTTTTGTCAATTCTCTGCCCTAGAACGGCGCCTAACTCGTAGTCAGAAGCATCGCACATTACCTCAAAAGGTAGAGTCCAGTCAGGGGGACGGATAATGGGCGCAGTAGTGAGCTCAGATTTGAGACGCTCGAATGCCTTGACACAGTCAGCATTAAAGTCGAAAGGACTATCTTTAGCCAGAAGATGGGACAGTGGTCTAGCGATTTGAGAGAAGTCCTTGATGAATCGCCTATAGAATCCTCCGTGTCCCAAAAAGGACCGGATGTCACGCACAGAGTTAGGAATGGGCAAGGTCGAGATGATATCGATTTTAGCTTTGTCGACCTCAATGCCCTGGTGGGAAATGACATGTCCCAGAACTATGCCTTTCTTCACCATGAAGTGGCATTTTTCCCAATTGAGGACAAGTCGCTTGTCCTGACAACGTTGAAGTACAAGCCCTAGATGCTTTAGACAGTCATCAAAGGATGACCCAAAGACTGAGAAGTCGTCCATAAAGACTTCGAGGAATTTTTCCACCATGTCAGAGAATATGCTCATCATACACCTTTGAAAGGTCGCGGGTGCATTGCAGAGGCCAAAGGGCATGCGCTTGTAGGCAAAAGTGCCAAAGGGACAGGTGAAAGTTGTCTTCTCGTGATCCTCAGGGGCGATGGGTATTTGATTATATCCTGAGTAACCATCAAGGAAGCAGTAATAAGAGTGACCTGCTAGTCTCTCCAACATCTGGTCTATGAAGGGTAAAGGAAAATGGTCCTTCCTAGTGTTGGTGTTGAGTCGTCGGTAATCGATGCAGACTCTCCACCCTTTCTTCAGGCGCTGGGTTACCATTTCCTTGTTCTCATTTTCCACAACTGTGAATCCTGCCTTTTTAGGGACGACATGAATAGGACTCACCCATTTGCTATCGGAGATGGGATAAATGATACCCGCATCTAACAGTTTAAGGACCTCATCCCGGACTACATCCTTCAAGACGGGGTTCAACCTCCTCTGGTGTTCTCGAGAGGTTTTGGATTCATCCTCGAGATAGATGTGATGTTGGCACACCGAGGGGTCTATGCCATGAATATCATCTATAGTCCAACCTATCGCAGATTTGTGCTCGTTGAGCAGCTCGAGAAGTTTTTTACATTCACTCTCAGACAAAGCGGAAGCAATAATGACAGGGTAGGTTTCCTTAGGACCAAGATAGGCATAGGAAAGATCTGTTGGAAGTGGCTTGAGCTCCAATGTTGGAGTAGATGGAGTTGAAGTAGATGTCACAGAAGACACGGATTGAAGAGGTATGACTTCAGTAGGTAAAGGAAGGATGGGTTCTCTGGCCATGGTTATCAGAGGCTCGAACTCAATGAGTGGAGCGGGGATCTCTAGCAGTGGAGCAGTCTCCAAAAGATCATTGAGATCAGAAATAGCTGACTCTGTTGCAAAGTCACCCCCAAAGTGTGCTAGACACTGTTTAAGAATATCTTCGGTGGAGTCCGGGATTAGACTCTCAACGGCACACATTTCATCGGCTACATCGCGATTGGCATCCTGTTGCATTAGACGAAAGATATTGACCTCAACTTTGAGGTTTCCGAAAGCAATGGACATGTTTCCGTCCCGGCACCCGATGTGTGCGTTCGCGGTGGCAAGGAATGGACGGCCTAAGATGACCGGAATGCGGTTATCCAGACACGGCTCGGTGTCGAGAATGATAAAGTCCACAGGATAATAAAAGTCAGCGACTTTTACTAGGACATCTTCAATGATTCCTCTTGGAATCTTGATGGACTGATCAGCTAATTTGAGGGTGACATTGGTAGGCCTCATATCTTTCAGTCCTAACTGCTGATATACCGAGAATGGTATGAGATTAACGCTAGCCCCTAAATCTAGCAAGGCAGTGCAGCTAAAGTTGTCTCCAATTTCACATTGGACAGTTGGGCTACCTGGATCCTTGTGTTTGATCACACTATTGCGTTGAATGAACGCGGTAGCTTTTTTGGCCAAGAAGGCAGCTTTGGGTACATGCGTACGCCGCTTAACTGTGCACAAGTCCTTGAGGAATTTGGCATAGGAGGGGATTTGCTTGATAGCAGAAAGGAATGGGATATTGATCTGGACGTCTTTAAAGATGTCTAAGATCTCTGAGAATTGTTGATCCCGCTTATTTTGGACAAGTCTGTCCGGGAATGGAGGCTTTACTCGACAAATGGATTTGTCTTTAGCCTTCGATTTCTGCACAGGAATATCTGATGTTGGTGCAGAGGTAGAAGAAGCAGAAGTAGGATTGGTACTAGTTTCCTCTGTACAAGTGATGGGTGCTGGAGATGGCACTGGCGGTGGTTGGACTCCCATGTCCACAGTTTTTCCAGATCGTAGGGTGGTTACAGCTTGTACCTCCCCTTGACGGTTCTCATTCTGGCTTTGAGATTGGGATCCGATCTCATAGACTGCCCCTTTGGCATTTCCTTTAGGGTTGGCAATGGGTTGGCTAGGAAAGATCCCCTTAGCTTTCTCAGCTTCTAAGTTACCTAGACGTTGCTCTAGACGAAGCATGGATTGCTGTTGCTGTTGCTCTAGGCGTTGCATAGATTGAGTAATGAGTTGAGCTAGAAGGTCCTCAATACTAGGTTTGGAGACTGATTGTTGGGGGGCAGCTAATGGGAGCTGAGGCACCAATTCGCGACTCAAGCATCGGGGCATTATAGTTATAGGCGGGAGAATTAGTTGGGACAATCTGTTGGTTCTGAAAGTTCTGGGGAACTCTTTGCGGATTCTGAAATGTGCTCGGTTGTCCAGAGTATTGACCCTGTTGGAACTGCTGGTTCTGAGTAGATGGGTACTGACTCTGCTGGTACTGACCCGGATTGAATTGCCTAGTGGGTTGATTGAACCCAGGGGGATACATGTCCTGAGGCTGACGTGGAGGTTGAGCTTGTGGTTGAGTAGACTGAGGCCTCCAAGAGAAGTTAGGGTGGTTTCTCGTGTCCGGATGATAAGATTGACTATACGAGTTCTGAGTGGGTGGTTTGTATGTGCTGAAAGCACAAACTTCTTCCTGAAGAGGATTAGACCATCCTTCATTCAAAGGACAATGCTCAGTAGTATGGGAGGGTTGCAGACAGAGGGTGCAGGATTCCATAGGGCTCTTGTGTCCCACATGCATGACTGGGGTAGATTGTTGAGTAGGCTTTTGTACAGACACAGCTAGTGCCGAGACTGACTTGCTCAACTCTTGAATGACAGATCGAAGCTCAGTATCAGCTGTAGCATCATGTCCCTTGGTTGTCCTTTGGACCGAAGTGGTTCGACTAAACTCTGAGTCAGTCGTCCAATGTTGAGAGTTTTTTCCTAACTCTCCCAAGAATTTGTATGCATCGGTCAGAGTTTGGTGCAGGAATTTTCCTTGGCACATTGACTCTACCATGGTCCGGGACTCATCAGTAAGTCCCTTGTTGATATTCGCTCAAAAGTGCTTATTTTAAGCAATTATCCTTTTAGCGTTATTGCATTCTCCTACGTAAAATACTCTATTTACCTACTTTTCTACGTAAGAGTCTCTTGTGTTGCGTAGAACACACTTTTCTGGACGAAATGGTATATTTGCATGCATTAAACACATTTTCGGAAGTCTAGACATGTAGTCATTCTGATAGAGTCTCATTACACGCTTCTTCTATCGCAGGAAACCCCGATGGGACGATTCTCAAGACTTGTGGGCCCAAATCGATCATGAAAGCCCATTATCAAAGCTTAAAGAGCCCACATGCTATGACTAGAAGATATGGGCCAAATATGGGCTGAATAAGATGACCAAAAAGTCGGCCCAAAGAACGAAGAGAGCAGGAGAGCCAATGACCAAGAGACGGACCAAAGCGTTTAAAGCCACATGAGTCAGCAAGGAATGATAGTCTACTCTACTGGAGAAGTGTGAGGATGGTCACAGTGAAGACCAGGGTTCCAGACCCTCTGCCAATACTTTTCTCCATTTTTTTGATACTTTCTCTCTCATCTCTTCTTATTCTCTCTCTCTCTTCATCTCTCGATCCTCGAATCTACTGACCTAACCCCAGAACTCCTACCCTTCGGCTCTATCTCATCTCCCTTAGCTTTCTGACCGTTGGATCTTCCATCGGACCATTGGATCTTCAATCGGACCGTTGGATCTCTCTAGATCCGTCGATCTACCAATCTGAGTCCCAATCAAGTCACCATCCATCCGATCGCCATCAGACTGTCTGTCACATCATCTTGTGAGACGATGGACATCATCTGATATTCGCTCAAAAGTGCTTATTTTAAGCAATTATCCTTTTAGCGTTATTGCATTCTCCTACGTAAAATACTCTATTTACCTACTTTTCTACGTAAGAGTCTTTTGTGTTGCGTAGAACACACTTTTCTGGACGAAATGGTATATTTGCATGCATTAAACACATTTTCGGAAGTCTAGACATGTAGTCATTCTGATAGAGTCTCATTACGCGCTTCTTCTGTCACAGGAAACCCCGATGGGACAATTCTCGAGACTTGCGAGCCCACATCGATCAGGAAAGCCCATTATCAAAGCTTAAAGAGCCCACATGCTATGACTAAAAGATATGGGCCAACTATGAGGACCAAAAAGCCGGCCCAAAGAACGAAGAGAGCAGGAGAGCCAATGACCAAGAGACGGACCAAAGCGTTTAAAGCCACATGAGTCAGCAAAGAATGATAGTCGACTCTACTGGAGAAGCGTGAGGATGGTCACAGTGAAGACCAGGGTTCCAGACCCTCCGCCAGTGCTTTTTTCCATTTTTTTGATACTTTTTCTCTCATCTCTTCTTATTCTCTCTCTCTCTTCATCTCTCGGTCCTCGAATCTACTGACCTAACCCCAGAACTCCTGCCCATCAGCTCTATCTCATCTCCCTTAGTTTTCTGACCGTTGGATCTTCCATCGGACCGTTGGATCTTCAATCGGACCGTTGGATCTCTCTAAATCCATCGATCTACTAATCTGGGTCCCAAGCAAGTCACCATCCATCCGATCGCCATCAGACTGTCTGTCACATCATCTTGTGAGACGATAGACATCATCAATCCATGCGGGCCAGTAGCCGGGCCCATCTTCATCGACCCGCTGTCCGACCAGTTAGTGGACCCCGCGAATTTCAAAATAATTTTAATTAAATGGGGGGGTCCACTAATTGGGGAAATTCCCCATAAAAAAGTAGTGTTTTACTTAAAAAAAAATATTTTTTCTTATTTTTTTATTTTCAAAAACCCCCTATTTCCATTAAAGGAAATAGGGAAGCTTTAAAAAGGGGGAAGGAGGGGGACGAACCCTAATTTTCCAAACCCTAATCCCCCTCCTATCTTTTCCTCTCTTCCCCCTTTCAATCCCCCCCACGTTCTCCCTCCACCGGTGGCCGTTTCTTTTTCTTTTCTTCTACTTCTTCTTCATCTTAAAGTTTGCCGGACTGGTTCATCTTCTCCGGCGAGCTCCTCTTGGACCACCTCCATCTTCTCTGTCTCCCTCCTTTCTTCTTCATCTATTCCTCTCTCTGATTCGTGAGGTAGCAGCGTAGCACCTCCTGCAACTCTCCACTCATCTTTGACCGGAGTTGCAGCCTGCAACTCCGGCGTCTTCTTCCAAAAACCAGCGGTGTCCCCTCCATCAACGATTCCGTCCACCACTGTTTCGAGCAGACCTGCAACTCCGGCAGGTCTGCAACTTCACATCACCGTGAAAACCTGCACAACCACCAACAGTCCAGCAAGCAACCACCGTCCTTGCTGGACTGGTTCTCCTTCTCCGGCCATCTAGCTCTCCGACAGTCTATCCTCATCCCACGCTCCACCGAATCACCTACAACCTCTCATCCCTATCTCTCAATTCTCCCAAAGGAGCAGTAGGTGCCAGCGCCTCCATTCTCTACAAGAAAAGCCAGCACCACGTCCAGCCATTTTCCGCCCAGATTTGCAACATCGCCATCCCCACGGTGATGATCCTCCAAGTGCTACTTCTGTAGCTTTCAATGACGTCGGGGCACCATTATTTCGGGCAGACCTGCAACTCCGGCAGGTCTGCAAGGAGAAGAACCACCGGATCTCCTTCACGGTGAGTCAACCTCATCCCCTCCGCAAACACGTCTTCGCCAAGATGCCTGACCACTGCCTGCTCCTCTCCTTGACGCCTGCAACTATGAGGCCAGTCCCTCACCCTGTAACGTACCAGCACTCATCTCACCATGCTTCTCATCGATCGGTCATCACCACTTCATATTGCCCACGATACCTCCTCCAACGGACTCCAAACGGCCCAAGCCTCTAATCGTTGCAAGTTCCATTGGAGGAATTTAATCGGCGCCTCATACCTGAGCCAATCCACTCCCATAAAGGGCCGGTCTCTGATCATCATTTCGTAGGTATTTGAGGTAATTCTCTCACTTTCACTCTCCTCCTTTAGTTTCTCTCTCTAGGATAGACTTCTTTGATCTTTCTCTCTCCACATTATTTTCTCTCTCTAGTCTTTAGCATATTCTCTTTCTCTCTCTCTCTCTCTATCTCTACAATCTCCTCTCTACTTTCTTTCTCTAGATTTCTCTACTTTCTCTCTCTAGTTCTCTCCTTCTCCCTCTAGTTTATTCTTTTCTTTATGCTTTATAATTTAGTTGTTTTTACTTGATTGTAAGAGACATGTTCGATTGAATGAAGTTGATTTGAATAATATTATGTTCCATTCTCTGCAAATTTCCCATCATTTTATGTCATTATTGCGCTAACCCGACTAATCCCGAGTGCGGATCGACATCCGACACGAATCCCTATACAGAATCTTTGAATTTTACAGGATTATCGGATAATATTACAAATTGTGTTGAAGTTAGGCTTTCCGTAACCAACGACGCGGAAAAATCCTACTTTCATCATCAATCCATGTGGGCCAATAGCCGGGCCCATCTTCATCGACCCGCTGTCCGACCAGTTAGTGGACCCCGCGAATTTCAAAATAATTTTAATTAAATGGGGGGTCCACTAATTGGGGAGATTCCCCATAAAAAAAAAATTATTTTTCATATTTTTTATTTTCAAAAAATACCCTATTTCCATTAATGGAAATAGGGAGCTTTAAAAGGAGAAGGAGAGGGGTTCGTTCGAACCCTAATCCCCCTCCTTTCTTCTCCTTTCTCGCCCCAAAACCTTCCCCCACGTTCTACCCTTCCTCCTCTCCTCTTTCCTCCTTCTTCTCTTTTTTTTTTTTTTTTTTTTGTCTTCTTCTCCACGAATCCGGCGGGTTCCTCCGGCGAGCTGGTGGAGTGCTGCCACCATCTTCTTCTTCTTCTTCTTCTTCTTAATCTTCTCCTTGCAGGTCCCCTCTCCTTCAGCAAGCCGTTAGAAACACTGAGCTCCGCCTTAGCACCTTCCCACCATCAAAAGCGGCGAACTCCGGCGCTGCACTTTGCACCGCCACCTCCGTTCCGGCGTCTGCCCACAGGTGCGCCTCTTTCTCTTCTTCTTCCTTTTCTTTCCCTCCTCTTCTTCTTCTTCTTCTTCTTCTTCTTCTTCTTCTTCTTCTTCTTCTTCTTCTTAATCTTCTCCTTGTAGGTCCCCTCTCCTTCAGCAAGCCGTTAGCAGCACTGAGCTCCGCCTCAGCACCTTCCCACCATCAAAAGCAGCGAACTCCGGCGCTGCACTTTGCACCGCTACCTCCGTTCCGGCGTCTGCCCACAGGTGCGCCTCTTTCTCTTCTTCTTCCTTTTCTTTCCCTCCTCTTCTTCTTCTTCTTCTTCTTCTTCTTCTTCACTTTATCTCCTTCTTCGTCTCTTTCTTTCGCCGGAGTTGCAGACCTGCAACTCCGGCCAGCAGGTGTAAAGGGAGCCGTTCTTACTTCCCTTGACTTCTCTCTTTCCACCGCCTGTTTGCTGTTGTGAGCACCACGAACACCCCTCTCTCATCATCTCCCCTCACCGTTGAAGAAACCGTCCTCACGGACTGGTCAATTTCCCCATGGATTAATCTCATCTCGCCCATCGCACTGTTGCCACCTAATCTCAGGCCATTCAACAGTGCACTGCCCATCCTTCTTGCATCTTCTCCAAGCCATGCTCAGACCTGCAACTGTCCTTGCCCATTCAAGGTTAAAGTGTCCTCTTCTTCAAATGGCGATCAAAACGCTGCCCCCACTTTCCAGCTAGAAACCAGTAGAACCACCGTTTCCCCTTCCCACGGTCTTCATCTCGTTGCTGCCTCTCCCTTGGGCAGCAACGCAGATCCTTCCAAGAACGGCCTGCAACTCTGGCCAAATATAAAAAAAAAAAAAATAAATAAAAGAAGAAGAAGAAAAGGAAGCCGTTAAACGGTCAACAACCACTCACTTGTTGGTGCGCCTTCAATGACCGCCCACATGCTTCTCCTCTAGAGCACATCACAATGCTCTCTTCCAGATTTCCACCATGGGTTGTCCCCTCCGCAAATCGTTACCAGTAGCTTCTCTTCTTCTCCATCAGTTTTCATTATGGTTGTAGGTCTGCAACTTTCTAGAACCAACATCAAAGATCATCTCCCATTGGACGAACTGCAACCACGAACCCTTCAACGGCCAGCACCTCTTCTCCACGTCCACAGCGTACATTTCTTTCCCGCAAGCACCTTGCAAGCCGTGCCACCTATCCACTATCCGGTCATCTTCATCTCCCATGGTGAGAGTTTCTCTCTCTAGTTTTCTCTCCTCCCCCTATAGTTTTCTCTCTCTAGATAGTTTAATCTTACTTGCTTTCTTTTTGTTATGTTTGTATTAAAGCTCGCTTAATAGTTTTGTAATTTGATTTGTTAGTTTCAATGAAGAAGTTTTAGCTTGGTAATTTGTTCTAAATTTTGTCATTAATCTAAAGAATGGTTCTCTTAACTTCTCTCTAAAAAGATGAATGTTTTAAAATCACTTCCATCATTCTCACCCCTCCATCATTTCTTTTTAGCAATTTATATGGAAAATTTTGTCATTTCATGCTCTGAATTGCGCTAATCCGACTAACCCCAAGTGCGGACGATATCCGACACGAGCCACTGTGCAAAATTGCCCATTTTACAGGTTAAATGTCTCGGATCAATTAAAAATGTGTTGAAATTAGGGTTTCCGTAACCAACGACGCGGAAAAATCCTACTTTCACTTGTAGAAGACGTGGACAAGATTGCCCTTGTCGATGCTATGGTGGGGACACTTAGTCAAGTAGTCTTGGAATCTATCCCACGCTTCAAAAAATTTCTCATCGGACTTCTGTCAAAAGTCCTGGATGAGTTGCTTCATTTGGTTGGTCCGAGTCATGGGGTAGAATTTAGACATGAATTTGCCCACCAACTCTTTCCAACTGCTGATTGAATCAGCGGGTAAGGAGTAGAGCCAATCTGAGGCTCGGTCTTTGAGCGAGAATGGGAAAACTCGAAAATGCACATTGTCATCATCGAGGTTCTGATTCTTGAAAAGTAGGATGACATGTTGGAATTCCCTAATATGGGAATATGGGTCTTCTCTTGGGAGACCATGAAAGGTTGACAGCATTTGGATAGTCTGCGGCCGAATCTCAAACTGTACCGCCGTAGTAGGTAGGAGAATAATGCAAGTGGGAGGATTAGCAGAGATAGGGGCGAACGTCTCGATAAGAGGTCGTTCGACTGCCATGACTACAAAGGTAGTAGTACTGGGGGAGGCGGGTGGGGAAAGAGATGGGGAAGAATTCAGTGGAGGATCCACCGTAGGTACGTGATTCTCAGATCGAATCAAGCGCTTGTTCGGTCGAGTCCAAATGGGCATACGCTGATGAGGCAAGCTCTATACTTGGCAAAAAGTTGCCAGAGAGGAACACTATCCTAAATGATGCACACCAAGCACAGATAATCCTATTCTAAGCAATCAGGATATATTTTAGGAATTATCTTTGTTAGTTTTGGGGCTATAGTAGATTATGACAGTGGGCGGACCACTGGTTTATCTTTTAACCGCCGAACTAACTGTTTTGCACTCAGAGGTTCTCATCAGGCTACACTCTTCAGAGCGAATCCTTTAGTACTAACTCTAGTTAACAACAAGGCAATCCGAAGCATAGACAGACGTGCGGCACAATGGTTGACTTAAGTACGTCCCAGACTAACCGGATTGGTCAAGTGGATAAGAAGAGTGTTCCCTCGGGTTAAGCTAGGGTTAATGCGTGTTCCTAGTCCACACGCAACTAACCGCCGAATAGTCCAAGATGCCACGTCAAGCTCAGTGTACTTGAGTAGCAGGGACTTATGGGTGTGTTAGACAACAGGGACCCGCGCTCGTGGTCTTATTTCGATTGGATGTTAAGCGGGTTCGTTTTGAGTAGATTTTTCCTCGAACACCGGGCTAATTGGCTCTAATTCTTGATTATTTTTAATTAAATGGAGCCTTGGGATCAAATCAGTTGGAATGATGAGGTGGGAGATGAAATCCCACCAGTTTCAATTTGGAGCTGGGTCTGCTCTCTTAGAGTTGATTGATTAACGGCCACGCCACGCAAGTCGAATAAGTTGTTGCTAGAAAACAAATAGACATGCGGCAATGATGCACCCAATATGCTCTGTATCACACTCAAGGCGAGGATAGAGACTTACCTCCCGTGGGCCACGCCACGGGGTCTCCTCCGTGGGTTAGGGAGGGGTATCCTAATGGGCTTGGGCCCGACTCCACCTCTTTGAGCTTTCGCTCCCTACCCACACTGGATCGTTTTCCTGCAGAAAAGTTAGATCGCACGGTCTAGGTATACGGGATTCTATTTGGAAGATCCTTGCCTTTTTAGGGTTCACCGAACAAGCACTGGATTTAAGCAAGTTTTTTAATTAATTTCGAAATTCGAGATGGGTTAAAATTTAGGAATTCCCAGATTGGAAAATACCTAGATTGGAAAGTTTCCCGAACTGTGGATTTCTTCCAAGAAAGATTTGATTGCGAGATCCCTTATAATTTTGGAAAATTTCCCAAAATTGAAATTCTGCTAGATTTGGGGTGTTTCCTTTTTGCAGACTTTTCCAAATTTGGAGGAGTTCTAAAGATAGAAATTCTTCTAAAGAGGAAACTTCTAAGAGGGGAAACCCTAATTAAGCAGAGTTTCAAGATTTTGGAATCTTTCCAAAAATCGCAAATCCTTGATTGGTGATTTCTAAAAATCTGCAGAATATAAAACCCTAATTTTTTTGAATTTTGAATTTTTATTTTTTTGGTAATTTTCACTTAATCTAGGGTTTCTAAAAAACCCTAGAACAAGATCTAGCAGTTATTTGGAAAGCAGTAAAATTCCTAAATTATTACAACTTTGCACTCGGCCTTCCGAGGCATTAAAAATAGTAATTTAAAAACTGCTAAAAATCACTAAAAACTAAAAATAGAAAGTTTCTTGAAAAGGTCAGGCTGTCCAAATTGAGCAGCTTTTCGCTTCAGCAACTTTCCAATTCCGTCTTTACGTCCTTTTTCGCACTCCCGAACACCCGAGCGGCAGCGGCGCCATTTGAAAATAGGGTTTTTCCACGTCGTTGGTTACGGAAACCCTAAAATCAACAAATTTGTAATTTGATCCAATTTTAATCCTGCAAAAATGTGACTTTTGTATAGGGATTCGTGTCGGATGTCGATCCGCACTCGGGGTTACTTTGTGCAAGCAGAGAACATGAAATGACGAATTTGTATCAGAAAAATATGGAGAGGTGAGAATGGTGGTGGATTAAAACATGATTGATTGATTTTAGAGAGAGAAAATTACTACAAATATCAAGAGCATGAAGAACCCAGATAAAGTTGATATTCGCTCAAAAGTGCTTATTTTAAGCAATTATCCTTTTAGCGTTATTGCATTCTCCTACGTAAAATACTCTATTTACCTACTTTTCTACGTAAGAGTCTCTTCTGTTGCGTAGAACACACTTTTCTGGACGAAATGGTATATTTGCATGCATTAAACACATTTTCGGAAGTCTAGATATTAAGCCGTTCTGATAAAGTCTCATTACGCGCTTCTTCTGTCGCAGGAAACCCCGATGGGACGATTCTCGAGACTTGTGGGCCCAAATCGATCATGAGAGCCCATTATCAAAGCTTAAAGATCCCACATGCTATGACTAGAAGATATGGGCCAAATATGGGCTGAATCAGAGGACCAAAAAGCCGGCCCAAATAACGAAGAGAGCAGGAGAGCCAATGACCAAGAGACGGACCAAAGCGTTTAAAGCCACATGAGTCAGCAAAGAATGATAGTCGACTCTACTGGAGAAGCGTGAGGATGGTCACAGTGAAGACCAGGGTTCCAGACCCTCCGCCAGTGCTTTTTTCCATTTTTTTGATACTTTTTCTCTCATCTCTCCTTATTCTCTCTCTCTCTTCATCTCTCGGTCCTTGAATCTACTGACCTAACCCCAGAACTCCTGCCCATCAGCTCTATCTCATCTCCCTTAGCTTTCTGACCGTTGGATCTTCAATCGGACCGTTGGATCTCTCTAGATCCGTCGATCCACCAATCTGAGTCCCAATCAAGTCACCATCCATCCGATCGCCATCAGAATGTCTATCACATCATCTTGTGAGACGATGGACATCATCAGTCCATGTGGGCCAATAGCCGGGCCCATCTTCATCGACCCGCTGTCCGACCAGTTAGTGGACCCCGCGAATTTCAAAATAATTTTAATTAAATGGGGGGTCCACTAATTGGGGAGATTCCCCATAGAAAAGTAGCATTTTACTTAAAAAAAAAAAAAAAAAAAAAAACAAAAAAAAAAAAAAAAAAATTAAAAATATTTTTTTTATTTAAAAAATACCCTATTTCCATTAATGGAAATAGGGAGCTTTATAAGAGGAAGGAGAAGGGTTCGTTCGAACCCTAATCCCTCTCCCCTCTTCTCCTCTCCTTCCCCTTTTACTCTTCCCGTCGTTTTTGGCCCCATCTTCCTCCTCCTTTCTTCTTTCTCGTTTTTCCTTCTCTTCATCTTCTTCACCATTCTTCGCCGGAGTTGCAGGTTTGCAACTCCGGCCGTCCTTCTTCTCTTCTCTTTCTTCTCTTCATCCCTCTTCCTCTCTTCCCTTTCTTCTTTCTTCTTCTCCTTCTCGTCTTCTTCTTCTTCTTCTTCTTTTCTTCTTCTTTTTTTTTTTCTTTTCTTCGTCCGGCCGGAGTTGCAGAACTCCGGCCGTCTCCGCCTTCTTCTTCTTCCTTTCTTCTTCTCTTTTTCTTCTTCTCTCCTTGCTGCTGCACGACCGCCAGCCTCCAGCTGCACCTCCACTTGCGCCTGCAACCAGCAGGCGAGTTTTTAAACTCCTCCGGCGGACTGGTTCACGTTAACCAGTCCACCACCACCGCCTGTTCCCCTCTCACCCAGCCCACCGGACTGGTTCGCCTCCGTCTCCTCTTCTCTCCGGCAACGCCCCCTCCTTCTCCACCTGCTACGCCTGCCCCCACTTCTTCCTCCCTGATCCTCCTCTTCCACCAGTCCGTCTTCTCCACTCGAACAACCAGCTGCCCACCGCCTGCAACTTCTTGGGTTCGCCTGCTGCTGCACGTCACCTCCGCCTCATTGCTCCGCCTCCTTCCTAGCGTCCCAGCAGCCACGCACCAGCAGCTGCTGCCCTTCCTCAAGCAGATCATCCTCTCCACAACTTCCACCGTTGCTGCCACCTTCCAGAACGTGCAACCTTGCACGTATTCCACCTGTGAGCACCGCCTCTTCCACCTTCAATTTGCAGGTATTTGTGAGATATAAAAAAAAATGAACCAAAAGAAAAGGGGAAGAAAAGAGAATTGGTGATTCATCCTTCATGCAAGCCACGCCTCCACCATTTGATCTTCTTCGCTGCCATGCACCACAACTCCATTGACCGGAGTTGCAAACCTGCAACTCCGGCAATCTTCATGACCACATCTCTTGCGGTGCTACCCACCAAGATCCTCCTTGTTTCTCTTGCTGCCCCATGTCTTGGCTGTGCACCCGATCATTGGTAAGTCTAAGGTATTGTTTCTTTCTCTCTATTCTTTTTTTTTATTTTTACTTTTCATTTTCTCTCTCTAGATTTCTTCTTTCTCTCTCTATATGTCCTCTCTCTCTAGATCTCTCTAGTTCTCTCTTTCTCTCTCTAGTTTATTTTTTTTAACGCTTTATAATTTAGTTATTTTTACTTGATTGTAAGAGACATGTTCGAATGAATGAAGTTGATTTGAATAAAATTGTGTTCTATTTTCAGGAAATTTTCTGTCATTTTATGTTCCTATTCGCGCTAATCAGACTAATCCCGAGTGCGGATCGACATCCGACACGAATCCCTATACAAATCTGTCAATTTTGCAGGATAATCAGGATAAAATCGGATAAAATTACAAATCTTGTTGAGGTTAGGGTTTCCGTAACCAACGACGCGGAAAATACCTACTTTCAAATGGCGCCGCTGCCGCTCGGGTGTACGGGAGTGCGAAAAAGGACGTAAAGACGGAATTGGAAAGTTGCTGAAGCGGAAAGCTGCTCAATTTGGACAGCCCGACCTTTTCGGAAAACTTTCTATTTTTTTTGTTTTTAGTGATTTTTAGCAGTATTTTAAATTACTATTTTTAATGCCTCGGAAGGCCGAGTGCAAAGTTGTAATAATTTAGGAATTTTAACTGCTTTCCAAATAACTGCTAGATCTTGTTCTAGGGTTTTTTAGAAACCCTAGATTAAGTGGAAATTACCAAAAAAAATAATAAATTCAAAATTCAAAAAAATTAGGGTTTTATATTCTGCAGATTTTTTAGAAATCACCAATCAAGGATTTGCGATTTTTGGAAAGATTCTAAAATCTTGAAACTTTGCTAAATTAGGGTTTCCCCTCTTAGAAGTTTCCTCTTTAGAAGAATTTCTATCTTTAGAAATCTTCCGAATTTGGAAAAGTCTGTAAAAGGAAACACCCCAAATCTAGCAGAATTTCAATTTTGGGAAATTTTCCAAAATTGTAAGGGATCTCGCAATCAAATCTTTCTTGGAAGATCTTCATAGTTCGGGAAACTTTCCAATCTAGGTATTTTCCATCTGGAAATTCCTAAATTTTAACCCATCTCGAACTTGGAAATTAATTCAAAAACTTGCCTAAATCCAGTGCTTGTTCTGTGAACCCTAAAAGGGCAAAGATCTTCCAAATAGAATCCCGACTACCTAGACCGTGCGATCTAACTTTTCTGCAGGAACACGATCCAGTGTGGGTAGAGAGCAAAAGCTCAAAGAGGTGGAGTCGGGCCCAAGCCCATTAGGATACCCCTCTCTAACCCACGGAGGCGACCCCGTGGCGTGGCCCACGGGAGGTAAGTCTCTATCCTCGCCTTGAGTGCGATACAGAGCAATTTGGGTGAATCATTGCCGCTTGTCTATTTGCTTCCGCATACATACTATTCGACTTGCGTGGCGTGGCCGTTAATAATTGAACATTAATCGAGCAGACCCAGCTCTTTTACAACTGGTGGGATTTCATCACCCACCTCATCATTCCATCTGATTTGATCCCCAAGATCCATCTATAATAAAAAGAATCAAGAAGTAGAGCCAATTAGCCCGGTGTTCGAGGAAAAATCCACACAAAGCGAACCCGCTTAACATCCAATCGAAATAAGACCACGAGCGCGGGTCCCTGTTGTCTAACACACCCATAAGTCCCTGCTACTCAAGTACACTGAGCTCGACGTGGCATCTTGGACTATTCGGCGGTTAGTTGCGTGTGGAATAGGAACACGCACCAACCCTAGCTTAACCCGAGGGAACACTCTTCTTCTACACTTGACCAATCCGGTTAGTCTGGGACGTACTTAAGACAGCCATTGTGCCGCACGTCTGTCTAGGCTTCGGATTGCCTTGTTGTTGACTAGAGTTAGTACTAAAGGATTCGCTCTGAAGAGTGTAGCCTGGTGAGAACCTCTGAGTGCATACAGTTAGTCCGGCGGCTAAGAGATAAACCAGTGGTCCGCCCACTGTCATAATCTACTCCAGCCCCAAAACTAATAAGATAATGCCTAACATATATCCTGATTGTTTAGAATAGGATTATCTGTGCTTGGTGTGCATCATTTAGAATCACTACTCCAGTGTCTCCTTTTGGCAACTTTTTGCCACATCTTGGGCTTGCTTTTTCAAGTAGAAGCCCGGTTGGACCTGCCCTAACCTTTTACTGACTCGATCTGAGAGTTAGTCCACCGCACCCCTCTATCGCCTCTAATGGCAGATGAACGGCCTCTGTATGAGACCTACTACAGTTTCTGTGAGAATCGAGGGGATCACTCTCAACAATGGTATGACAATTCTGCGTATCATCATGATACTCCAGTCTCGCACACTTCTACAGGGTATGATAATCACCGAGATCCGGAGTACAATTCTGTACTCCAAGAGCTTAAAAATTCAGTCTCTGCCCTTCGTGCCGCAGTCCAGCAACCTGTGTACCATTCCCAGTCTGTAGGATATTACCCTCCTATCCAGCAAGATGTCTGTACCTTTCCATCTCCAATGCAGACATCCTATGACAACACTTATTATCAGGATAATAGGAGTCACCATAACTTTGGTTGGGAACAGTCTGCCCTCCCGCAGCAACTGCCGCAGGATAATTATCCTTCCGGGTTCCATCAACCCAATGGAGAGTATGACTGGCAATACTCGCAATCCCAGTACCCGTCATATCCACAGAATGACTATTCTGATCAACAGTGGGCCCCTCAGGATTTTCAGAGTCAGCAACTAGTCCCAGACTCCACTTTGCCTTACAACTTTCATACCCAGTCGGACTACAACCAAGAGGTGGCACCTCAGCTCCCCTTAGTTGAACTACCTCCGTTGGTTACTAACCCTGGTCTAGAGGACCTTCTCTCTAAGTACATTGCCCAGCTAGAGCACCAACAACAGCAATCTATGGAGCGCTTCGAGCAACGTCTAGTTCAATTCGAAAATGAGAGAGAGGAAGTCAACTTCACTAGTCCACCAATAGCCTATCCTGAGGAGAATGATATGGCCACTGTCTATAATGAGGAGCCGCACAATTGGACCCAGTACCACCATTGTGAGGAAGAAATAGAAGTTGTACCCACCCTTAGATCGAGCCAGACTATTGAGGAGCCAGTGTTTCCTTCTTCGGTGCCTTTAACAGCACCAAATCTTGAACCTACCTCAGAGCAACCTAATTCTCACTCTACCTCTGCTGCCCCTGATGTCGATCTTCATGACACTAAGCTGTGTCTCGATCGTAGGATCCCAACTGTCATTGATCTACCGTTCCTCCCCACCTCCCTTGGATTGTGCAACAACAGTGATAAACCCGATTCTCAATCTTTGGTGCCCTTAACAGCACCAACTTCTAGACCGAGCACAGAGGAACTCAGTTCCATCTCTATCTCTGTTAATTCTCTCTCTGCTCTGAATGCAGACATTCCTACTGATGAGCCATGTCTAGAAAATGGGCCTCCCGCTGTCCTGGACCTACCGATCCCCACCGAGGAGGGACATATTGAGTGTAGGGATTGGAACATCCCTATCACATTAGGAAACATCGAGAAAGAAGTCAATAATTTTCACCTGTCACCCTACGTCGATATTATCGATGACCCATGTGTCGTAGAGAGTCTAATTCAAGACTCTCCTGAAGATAATTTATCCAAGTGTCATGAACACTGTGAGTATGACTTCATCTCGGAGTCCAATATTTTTGGTATTACTGATCTGCAGGAGTCTGCTCCATTCAGATCCATTCCCGCAAAACTCAATGAGTTTGCGGCTCTGCTAACCACGGTCAGAGAACCCACTACTACTCCCCTCTCAGTCTTTACTAAGAAGCTTCTATCCCTCCCCGCTGAATTAAATGTTTTTGCGGGTCTGCTCAGAGAAACCGCTCCTACTCTCCTCTCAATCTTTACTGAGAAGCTTCGATCCCTCCCAGATCAACTCCGTACTTTTGTCGGTCTACTCAATGCCCTTCTCTCAGTCTACACTGAGAAAGACCTGTTCTACACAGGTATACCTAGACAAGGGATAGGATAGTAGTTTCCCTTTCACCTTAGGTGTCAGGAAGACTGTAGATCCACTCAGTCTCCATGAGTTTTAACCTGGTTGGGGGTACTTGATATACCCCCATCATGTCTGGCTGAAGACGTAAAACTTAGCGCTTTCGGAAAGGCAATTCCGGTATTCCTAGAGTACATGAGTCTCATGCATTTGTGATTATTGTTATATCTCTGAAAATGCAGGTACATTCATTCTCCCAATCATCAGGTATCACACACTGTCGAGTTTTTGCCGACTTGGTAACATCCTTCCTGAATCTTTGCATCATCATCACTGATTTGTTATCATTTTATGTCCCGGTCATGAGCACCGAGGACGGTGCTATATTTTGGTTGGGGGTGGGTATTTACCAAAACTCATGTATTCCTTTTGATAAATATATAAAAAAAAAAAAAAAAAGGTTGTTTTTGGGGTGATTTCCGATGTTCTCCAAAAGTTTTCTAGAATTTCAAAAATGTGTCAAATACCCTGACTTTGATTAGCTGAAAACCTCCGTTAAGTCAGTATTGAGGATGTCAATTTTTGTTTAAGGTTGGCGTTGAGTCAAGTCAAGTGTGACTACAGCAGGTTTGAAAACTTAGAAAAACTCAGATTCGGCACAATTGTACACTATCAACATCAGAGTCATCCTAAGTTTGGAAATTCTAGAGATCCTGTGAGAAGAATTGTGGAGACCTAACCCAGTGAGCTTTCGAGCCTTTAATCATTTCAGAGAGTTATACAATAATCCTGAGTCAATGGATGACTCACTATTCTTCATGCCCACAATATTCGTTGAGAGATCTCATTATCTTTTGCTTCGATCATGGAACTCAGAACGACATCAACATTGGATTACTACGACAGAACCTTCTTTGTATCCAGTCAAGACAGTATACATGATAGTGCAAACCCTAGAAAATGATTTAGGCCATTTTTTCTGAACCATTCAGCCTTTTTACTCACCTGAATTATACTTCACTAGAAACCCCTTGAACCCTTCTATAAAAGCCTTTTCTTTGTAAGCCCATTAACCAAAAACCCAGTTCAGCTACGAAGTGTTACTAGCTACCCTACTTTTGAGAAGGATAAAAAAATCACTGATGTGGGTGTACCGTGAAAAGAAAAGTAAAGAAGAAAAATCAAAAGGAAAAGAAAGTGGTTCAAGCTGAAAACAAAATATGGAAAGAAAGTATGAAAAAGTGCTGAAAAGAAATTGAGCAGTCTCAAAAATATCAAGAACAAGAGAAAAATATGAAAAAAAAGGAAAAAGAACCAGATAATGGTGTTACGTCGCAGGAAAAATGCAAGAAAATGACAATATCCTCTCAAGATCTTTGAAATCCTGTATCCCTTTATCTCTCTACACCTGACCTAAGCCTCATTACAACCCAGGAAAGTCCTACTTGATTCTAGGATAGTACGATCATAAAATGTGGAGATTGGAGAAAGAGAAGCTATAGAGTTTGATCTGACGTTCCCGAGTGAAGTGGTATTCCAATCATGAGATCTTCTTCTGTTAAAGATGTCCTTCCTTCAAATAAAACATATGTGAGATCTTTTGCCTCTTTATATTAAATACATCTCCTCACATATAAATTGAGAGAAAAGAAGAAAACCCTTCTTGTGTGATTCTATTCTGAGTGCTAAACGTGTGAGATTTGAGGTCGAGGCATAAAAACTTAGAGGTGATTTAGAAATCTTTACTGTCGGATGATGAGAATGTTGAGCACACACACACGCAGAGTCTGAATATTCTGGGTCATGATTATCAGTCTGTAGTCTTGCCAAAACTCTCCAACTCTTCGCTAGCATGTAACTATTTTTGCATCAATTCAATGATTTGACGAACGGTGTTTTCCCGGAGCTATATGAAAAGTGTGCAGCATGTGCAGAGCCCTTTTAAGCTCATTTATTTCGCACTAATTGCCAAGGATTGGCAATATGCTGGTTGGGGGTTGTGATATTCGCTCAAAAGTGCTTATTTTAAGCAATTATCCTTTTAGCGTTATTGCATTCTCCTACGTAAAATACTCTATTTACCTACTTTTCTACGTAAGAGTCTCTTCTGTTGCGTAGAACACACTTTTCTGGACGAAATGGTATATTTGCATGCATTAAACACATTTTCGGAAGTCTAGATATTAAGCCGTTCTGATAAAGTCTCATTACGCGCTTCTTCTGTCGCAGGAAACCCCGATGGGACGATTCTCGAGACTTGTGGGCCCAAATCGATCATGAGAGCCTATTATCAAAGCTTAAAGAGCCCACATGCTATGACTAGAAGATATGGGCCAAATATGGGCTGAATCAGAGGACCAAAAAGCCGGCCCAAATAACGAAGAGAGCAGGAGAGCCAATGACCAAGAGACGGACCAAAGCGTTTAAAGCCACATGAGTCAGCAAAGAATGATAGTCGACTCTACTGGAGAAGCGTGAGGATGGTCACAGTGAAGACCAGGGTTCCAGACCCTCCGCCAATGCTTTTTTCCATTTTTTTGATACTTTTTCTCTCATCTCTCCTTATTCTCTCTCTCTCTTCATCTCTCGGTCCTTGAATCTACTGACCTAACCCCAGAACTCCTGCCCATCAGCTCTATCTCATCTCCCTTAGCTTTCTGACCGTTGGATCTTCAATCGGACCGTTGGATCTCTCTAGATCCGTCGATCCACCAATCTGAGTCCCAATCAAGTCACCATCCATCCGATCGCCATCAGAATGTCTATCACATCATCTTGTGAGACGATGGACATCATCAGTCCATGTGGGCCAATAGCCGGGCCCATCTTCATCGACCCGCTGTCCGACCAGTTAGTGGACCCCGCGAATTTCAAAATAATTTTAATTAAATGGGGGGTCCACTAATTGGGGAGATTCCCCATAGAAAAGTAGCATTTTACTTAAAAAAAAAAAAAAAAAAAAAAACAAAAAAAAAAAAAAAAAAATTAAAAATATTTTTTTTATTTAAAAAATACCCTATTTCCATTAATGGAAATAGGGAGCTTTATAAGAGGAAGGAGAAGGGTTCGTTCGAACCCTAATCCCTCTCCCCTCTTCTCCTCTCCTTCCCCTTTTACTCTTCCCGTCGTTTTTGGCCCCATCTTCCTCCTCCTTTCTTCTTTCTCGTTTTTCCTTCTCTTCATCTTCTTCACCATTCTTCGCCGGAGTTGCAGGTTTGCAACTCCGGCCGTCCTTCTTCTCTTCTCTTTCTTCTCTTCATCCCTCTTCCTCTCTTCCCTTTCTTCTTTCTTCTTCTCCTTCTCGTCTTCTTCTTCTTCTTCTTCTTTTCTTCTTCTTTTTTTTTTTCTTTTCTTCGTCCGGCCGGAGTTGCAGAACTCCGGCCGTCTCCGCCTTCTTCTTCTTCCTTTCTTCTTCTCTTTTTCTTCTTCTCTCCTTGCTGCTGCACGACCGCCAGCCTCCAGCTGCACCTCCACTTGCGCCTGCAACCAGCAGGCGAGTTTTTAAACTCCTCCGGCGGACTGGTTCACGTTAACCAGTCCACCACCACCGCCTGTTCCCCTCTCACCCAGCCCACCGGACTGGTTCGCCTCCGTCTCCTCTTCTCTCCGGCAACGCCCCCTCCTTCTCCACCTGCTACGCCTGCCCCCACTTCTTCCTCCCTGATCCTCCTCTTCCACCAGTCCGTCTTCTCCACTCGAACAACCAGCTGCCCACCGCCTGCAACTTCTTGGGTTCGCCTGCTGCTGCACGTCACCTCCGCCTCATTGCTCCGCCTCCTTCCTAGCGTCCCAGCAGCCACGCACCAGCAGCTGCTGCCCTTCCTCAAGCAGATCATCCTCTCCACAACTTCCACCGTTGCTGCCACCTTCCAGAACGTGCAACCTTGCACGTATTCCACCTGTGAGCACCGCCTCTTCCACCTTCAATTTGCAGGTATTTGTGAGATATAAAAAAAAATGAACCAAAAGAAAAGGGGAAGAAAAGAGAATTGGTGATTCATCCTTCATGCAAGCCACGCCTCCACCATTTGATCTTCTTCGCTGCCATGCACCACAACTCCATTGACCGGAGTTGCAAACCTGCAACTCCGGCAATCTTCATGACCACATCTCTTGCGGTGCTACCCACCAAGATCCTCCTTGTTTCTCTTGCTGCCCCATGTCTTGGCTGTGCACCCGATCATTGGTAAGTCTAAGGTATTGTTTCTTTCTCTCTATTCTTTTTTTTTATTTTTACTTTTCATTTTCTCTCTCTAGATTTCTTCTTTCTCTCTCTATATGTCCTCTCTCTCTAGATCTCTCTAGTTCTCTCTTTCTCTCTCTAGTTTATTTTTTTTAACGCTTTATAATTTAGTTATTTTTACTTGATTGTAAGAGACATGTTCGAATGAATGAAGTTGATTTGAATAAAATTGTGTTCTATTTTCAGGAAATTTTCTGTCATTTTATGTTCCTATTCGCGCTAATCAGACTAATCCCGAGTGCGGATCGACATCCGACACGAATCCCTATACAAATCTGTCAATTTTGCAGGATAATCAGGATAAAATCGGATAAAATTACAAATCTTGTTGAGGTTAGGGTTTCCGTAACCAACGACGCGGAAAATACCTACTTTCAAATGGCGCCGCTGCCGCTCGGGTGTACGGGAGTGCGAAAAAGGACGTAAAGACGGAATTGGAAAGTTGCTGAAGCGGAAAGCTGCTCAATTTGGACAGCCCGACCTTTTCGGAAAACTTTCTATTTTTTTTGTTTTTAGTGATTTTTAGCAGTATTTTAAATTACTATTTTTAATGCCTCGGAAGGCCGAGTGCAAAGTTGTAATAATTTAGGAATTTTAACTGCTTTCCAAATAACTGCTAGATCTTGTTCTAGGGTTTTTTAGAAACCCTAGATTAAGTGGAAATTACCAAAAAAAATAATAAATTCAAAATTCAAAAAAATTAGGGTTTTATATTCTGCAGATTTTTTAGAAATCACCAATCAAGGATTTGCGATTTTTGGAAAGATTCTAAAATCTTGAAACTTTGCTAAATTAGGGTTTCCCCTCTTAGAAGTTTCCTCTTTAGAAGAATTTCTATCTTTAGAAATCTTCCGAATTTGGAAAAGTCTGTAAAAGGAAACACCCCAAATCTAGCAGAATTTCAATTTTGGGAAATTTTCCAAAATTGTAAGGGATCTCGCAATCAAATCTTTCTTGGAAGATCTTCATAGTTCGGGAAACTTTCCAATCTAGGTATTTTCCATCTGGAAATTCCTAAATTTTAACCCATCTCGAACTTGGAAATTAATTCAAAAACTTGCCTAAATCCAGTGCTTGTTCTGTGAACCCTAAAAGGGCAAAGATCTTCCAAATAGAATCCCGACTACCTAGACCGTGCGATCTAACTTTTCTGCAGGAACACGATCCAGTGTGGGTAGAGAGCAAAAGCTCAAAGAGGTGGAGTCGGGCCCAAGCCCATTAGGATACCCCTCTCTAACCCACGGAGGCGACCCCGTGGCGTGGCCCACGGGAGGTAAGTCTCTATCCTCGCCTTGAGTGCGATACAGAGCAATTTGGGTGAATCATTGCCGCTTGTCTATTTGCTTCCGCATACATACTATTCGACTTGCGTGGCGTGGCCGTTAATAATTGAACATTAATCGAGCAGACCCAGCTCTTTTACAACTGGTGGGATTTCATCACCCACCTCATCATTCCATCTGATTTGATCCCCAAGATCCATCTATAATAAAAAGAATCAAGAAGTAGAGCCAATTAGCCCGGTGTTCGAGGAAAAATCCACACAAAGCGAACCCGCTTAACATCCAATCGAAATAAGACCACGAGCGCGGGTCCCTGTTGTCTAACACACCCATAAGTCCCTGCTACTCAAGTACACTGAGCTCGACGTGGCATCTTGGACTATTCGGCGGTTAGTTGCGTGTGGAATAGGAACACGCACCAACCCTAGCTTAACCCGAGGGAACACTCTTCTTCTACACTTGACCAATCCGGTTAGTCTGGGACGTACTTAAGACAGCCATTGTGCCGCACGTCTGTCTAGGCTTCGGATTGCCTTGTTGTTGACTAGAGTTAGTACTAAAGGATTCGCTCTGAAGAGTGTAGCCTGGTGAGAACCTCTGAGTGCATACAGTTAGTCCGGCGGCTAAGAGATAAACCAGTGGTCCGCCCACTGTCATAATCTACTCCAGCCCCAAAACTAATAAGATAATGCCTAACATATATCCTGATTGTTTAGAATAGGATTATCTGTGCTTGGTGTGCATCATTTAGAATCACTACTCCAGTGTCTCCTTTTGGCAACTTTTTGCCACATCTTGGGCTTGCTTTTTCAAGTAGAAGCCCGGTTGGACCTGCCCTAACCTTTTACTGACTCGATCTGAGAGTTAGTCCACCGCACCCCTCTATCGCCTCTAATGGCAGATGAACGGCCTCTGTATGAGACCTACTACAGTTTCTGTGAGAATCGAGGGGATCACTCTCAACAATGGTATGACAATTCTGCGTATCATCATGATACTCCAGTCTCGCACACTTCTACAGGGTATGATAATCACCGAGATCCGGAGTACAATTCTGTACTCCAAGAGCTTAAAAATTCAGTCTCTGCCCTTCGTGCCGCAGTCCAGCAACCTGTGTACCATTCCCAGTCTGTAGGATATTACCCTCCTATCCAGCAAGATGTCTGTACCTTTCCATCTCCAATGCAGACATCCTATGACAACACTTATTATCAGGATAATAGGAGTCACCATAACTTTGGTTGGGAACAGTCTGCCCTCCCGCAGCAACTGCCGCAGGATAATTATCCTTCCGGGTTCCATCAACCCAATGGAGAGTATGACTGGCAATACTCGCAATCCCAGTACCCGTCATATCCACAGAATGACTATTCTGATCAACAGTGGGCCCCTCAGGATTTTCAGAGTCAGCAACTAGTCCCAGACTCCACTTTGCCTTACAACTTTCATACCCAGTCGGACTACAACCAAGAGGTGGCACCTCAGCTCCCCTTAGTTGAACTACCTCCGTTGGTTACTAACCCTGGTCTAGAGGACCTTCTCTCTAAGTACATTGCCCAGCTAGAGCACCAACAACAGCAATCTATGGAGCGCTTCGAGCAACGTCTAGTTCAATTCGAAAATGAGAGAGAGGAAGTCAACTTCACTAGTCCACCAATAGCCTATCCTGAGGAGAATGATATGGCCACTATCTATAATGAGGAGCCGCACAATTGGACCCAGTACCACCATTGTGAGGAAGAAATAGAAGTTGTACCCACCCTTAGATCGAGCCAGACTATTGAGGAGCCAGTGTTTCCTTCTTCGGTGCCTTTAACAGCACCAAATCTTGAACCTACCTCAGAGCAACCTAATTCTCACTCTACCTCTGCTGCCCCTGATGTCGATCTTCATGACACTAAGCTGTGTCTCGATCGTAGGATCCCAACTGTCATTGATCTACCGTTCCTCCCCACCTCCCTTGGATTGTGCAACAACAGTGATAAACCCGATTCTCAATCTTTGGTGCCCTTAACAGCACCAACTTCTAGACCGAGCACAGAGGAACTCAGTTCCATCTCTATCTCTGTTAATTCTCTCTCTGCTCTGAATGCAGACATTCCTACTGATGAGCCATGTCTAGAAAATGGGCCTCCCGCTGTCCTGGACCTACCGATCCCCACCGAGGAGGGACATATTGAGTGTAGGGATTGGAACATCCCTATCACATTAGGAAACATCGAGAAAGAAGTCAATAATTTTCACCTGTCACCCTACGTCGATATTATCGATGACCCATGTGTCGTAGAGAGTCTAATTCAAGACTCTCCTGAAGATAATTTATCCAAGTGTCATGAACACTGTGAGTATGACTTCATCTCGGAGTCCAATATTTCTGGTATTACTGATCTGCAGGAGTCTGCTCCATTCAGATCCATTCCCGCAAAACTCAATGAGTTTGCGGCTCTGCTAACCACGGTCAGAGAACCCACTACTACTCCCCTCTCAGTCTTTACTAAGAAGCTTCTATCCCTCCCCGCTGAATTAAATGTTTTTGCGGGTCTGCTCAGAGAAACCGCTCCTACTCTCCTCTCAATCTTTACTGAGAAGCTTCGATCCCTCCCAGATCAACTCCGTACTTTTGTCGGTCTACTCAATGCCCTTCTCTCAGTCTACACTGAGAAAGACCTGTTCTACACAGGTATACCTAGACAAGGGATAGGATAGTAGTTTCCCTTTCACCTTAGGTGTCAGGAAGACTGTAGATCCACTCAGTCTCCATGAGTTTTAACCTGGTTGGGGGTACTTGATATACCCCCATCATGTCTGGCTGAAGACGTAAAACTTAACGCTTTCGGAAAGGCAATTCCGGTATTCCTAGAGTACATGAGTCTCATGCATTTGTGATTATTGTTATATCTCTGAAAATGCAGGTACATTCATTCTCCCAATCATCAGGTATCACACACTGTCGAGTTTTTGCCGACTTGGTAACATCCTTCCTGAATCTTTGCATCATCATCACTGATTTGTTATCATTTTATGTCCCGGTCATGAGCACCGAGGACGGTGCTATATTTTGGTTGGGGGTGGGTATTTACCAAAACTCATGTATTCCTTTTGATAAATATATAAAAAAAAAAAAAAAAAAAAAAAAAGGTTGTTTTTGGGGTGATTTCCGATGTTCTCCAAAAGTTTTCTAGAATTTCAAAAATGTGTCAAATACCCTGACTTTGATTAGCTGAAAACCTCCGTTAAGTCAGTATTGAGGATGTCAATTTTTGTTTAAGGTTGGCGTTGAGTCAAGTCAAGTGTGACTACAGCAGGTTTGAAAACTTAGAAAAACTCAGATTCGGCACAATTGTACACTATCAACATCAGAGTCATCCTAAGTTTGGAAATTCTAGAGATCCTGTGAGAAGAATTGTGGAGACCTAACCCAGTGAGCTTTCGAGCCTTTAATCATTTCAGAGAGTTATACAATAATCCTGAGTCAATGGATGACTCACTATTCTTCATGCCCACAATATTCGTTGAGAGATCTCATTATCTTTTGCTTCGATCATGGAACTCAGAACGACATCAACATTGGATTACTACGACAGAACCTTCTTTGTATCCAGTCAAGACAGTATACATGATAGTGCAAACCCTAGAAAATGATTTAGGCCATTTTTTCTGAACCATTCAGCCTTTTTACTCACCTGAATTATACTTCACTAGAAACCCCTTGAACCCTTCTATAAAAGCCTTTTCTTTGTAAGCCCATTAACCAAAAACCCAGTTCAGCTACGAAGTGTTACTAGCTACCCTACTTTTGAGAAGGATAAAAAAATCACTGATGTGGGTGTACCGTGAAAAGAAAAGTAAAGAAGAAAAATCAAAAGGAAAAGAAAGTGGTTCAAGCTGAAAACAAAATATGGAAAGAAAGTATGAAAAAGTGCTGAAAAGAAATTGAGCAGTCTCAAAAATATCAAGAACAAGAGAAAAATATGAAAAAAAAGGAAAAAGAACCAGATAATGGTGTTACGTCGCAGGAAAAATGCAAGAAAATGACAATATCCTCTCAAGATCTTTGAAATCCTGTATCCCTTTATCTCTCTACACCTGACCTAAGCCTCATTACAACCCAGGAAAGTCCTACTTGATTCTAGGATAGTACGATCATAAAATGTGGAGATTGGAGAAAGAGAAGCTATAGAGTTTGATCTGACGTTCCCGAGTGAAGTGGTATTCCAATCATGAGATCTTCTTCTGTTAAAGATGTCCTTCCTTCAAATAAAACATATGTGAGATCTTTTGCCTCTTTATATTAAATACATCTCCTCACATATAAATTGAGAGAAAAGAAGAAAACCCTTCTTGTGTGATTCTATTCTGAGTGCTAAACGTGTGAGATTTGAGGTCGAGGCATAAAAACTTAGAGGTGATTTAGAAATCTTTACTGTCGGATGATGAGAATGTTGAGCACACACACACGCAGAGTCTGAATATTCTGGGTCATGATTATCAGTCTGTAGTCTTGCCAAAACTCTCCAACTCTTCGCTAGCATGTAACTATTTTTGCATCAATTCAATGATTTGACGAACGGTGTTTTCCCGGAGCTATATGAAAAGTGTGCAGCATGTGCAGAGCCCTTTTAAGCTCATTTATTTCGCACTAATTGCCAAGGATTGGCAATATGCTGGTTGGGGGTTGTGATATTCGCTCAAAAGTGCTTATTTTAAGCAATTATCCTTTTAGCGTTATTGCATTCTCCTACGTAAAATACTCTATTTACCTACTTTTCTACGTAAGAGTCTCTTCTGTTGCGTAGAACACACTTTTCTGGACGAAATGGTATATTTGCATGCATTAAACACATTTTCGGAAGTCTAGATATTAAGCCGTTCTGATAAAGTCTCATTACGCGCTTCTTCTGTCGCAGGAAACCCCGATGGGACGATTCTCGAGACTTGTGGGCCCAAATCGATCATGAGAGCCTATTATCAAAGCTTAAAGAGCCCACATGCTATGACTAGAAGATATGGGCCAAATATGGGCTGAATCAGAGGACCAAAAAGCCGGCCCAAATAACGAAGAGAGCAGGAGAGCCAATGACCAAGAGACGGACCAAAGCGTTTAAAGCCACATGAGTCAGCAAAGAATGATAGTCGACTCTACTGGAGAAGCGTGAGGATGGTCACAGTGAAGACCAGGGTTCCAGACCCTCCGCCAATGCTTTTTTCCATTTTTTTGATACTTTTTCTCTCATCTCTCCTTATTCTCTCTCTCTCTTCATCTCTCGGTCCTTGAATCTACTGACCTAACCCCAGAACTCCTGCCCATCAGCTCTATCTCATCTCCCTTAGCTTTCTGACCGTTGGATCTTCAATCGGACCGTTGGATCTCTCTAGATCCGTCGATCCACCAATCTGAGTCCCAATCAAGTCACCATCCATCCGATCGCCATCAGAATGTCTATCACATCATCTTGTGAGACGATGGACATCATCAGTCCATGTGGGCCAATAGCCGGGCCCATCTTCATCGACCCGCTGTCCGACCAGTTAGTGGACCCCGCGAATTTCAAAATAATTTTAATTAAATGGGGGGTCCACTAATTGGGGAGATTCCCCATAGAAAAGTAGCATTTTACTTAAAAAAAAAAAAAAAAAAAAAAAACAAAAAAAAAAAAAAAAAAATTAAAAATATTTTTTTTATTTAAAAAATACCCTATTTCCATTAATGGAAATAGGGAGCTTTATAAGAGGAAGGAGAAGGGTTCGTTCGAACCCTAATCCCTCTCCCCTCTTCTCCTCTCCTTCCCCTTTTACTCTTCCCGTCGTTTTTGGCCCCATCTTCCTCCTCCTTTCTTCTTTCTCGTTTTTCCTTCTCTTCATCTTCTTCACCATTCTTCGCCGGAGTTGCAGGTTTGCAACTCCGGCCGTCCTTCTTCTCTTCTCTTTCTTCTCTTCATCCCTCTTCCTCTCTTCCCTTTCTTCTTTCTTCTTCTCCTTCTCGTCTTCTTCTTCTTCTTCTTCTTTTCTTCTTCTTTTTTTTTTTCTTTTCTTCGTCCGGCCGGAGTTGCAGAACTCCGGCCGTCTCCGCCTTCTTCTTCTTCCTTTCTTCTTCTCTTTTTCTTCTTCTCTCCTTGCTGCTGCACGACCGCCAGCCTCCAGCTGCACCTCCACTTGCGCCTGCAACCAGCAGGCGAGTTTTTAAACTCCTCCGGCGGACTGGTTCACGTTAACCAGTCCACCACCACCGCCTGTTCCCCTCTCACCCAGCCCACCGGACTGGTTCGCCTCCGTCTCCTCTTCTCTCCGGCAACGCCCCCTCCTTCTCCACCTGCTACGCCTGCCCCCACTTCTTCCTCCCTGATCCTCCTCTTCCACCAGTCCGTCTTCTCCACTCGAACAACCAGCTGCCCACCGCCTGCAACTTCTTGGGTTCGCCTGCTGCTGCACGTCACCTCCGCCTCATTGCTCCGCCTCCTTCCTAGCGTCCCAGCAGCCACGCACCAGCAGCTGCTGCCCTTCCTCAAGCAGATCATCCTCTCCACAACTTCCACCGTTGCTGCCACCTTCCAGAACGTGCAACCTTGCACGTATTCCACCTGTGAGCACCGCCTCTTCCACCTTCAATTTGCAGGTATTTGTGAGATATAAAAAAAAATGAACCAAAAGAAAAGGGGAAGAAAAGAGAATTGGTGATTCATCCTTCATGCAAGCCACGCCTCCACCATTTGATCTTCTTCGCTGCCATGCACCACAACTCCATTGACCGGAGTTGCAAACCTGCAACTCCGGCAATCTTCATGACCACATCTCTTGCGGTGCTACCCACCAAGATCCTCCTTGTTTCTCTTGCTGCCCCATGTCTTGGCTGTGCACCCGATCATTGGTAAGTCTAAGGTATTGTTTCTTTCTCTCTATTCTTTTTTTTTATTTTTACTTTTCATTTTCTCTCTCTAGATTTCTTCTTTCTCTCTCTATATGTCCTCTCTCTCTAGATCTCTCTAGTTCTCTCTTTCTCTCTCTAGTTTATTTTTTTTAACGCTTTATAATTTAGTTATTTTTACTTGATTGTAAGAGACATGTTCGAATGAATGAAGTTGATTTGAATAAAATTGTGTTCTATTTTCAGGAAATTTTCTGTCATTTTATGTTCCTATTCGCGCTAATCAGACTAATCCCGAGTGCGGATCGACATCCGACACGAATCCCTATACAAATCTGTCAATTTTGCAGGATAATCAGGATAAAATCGGATAAAATTACAAATCTTGTTGAGGTTAGGGTTTCCGTAACCAACGACGCGGAAAATACCTACTTTCAAAAGTAAAACATGAAATGTAAACTATTGCAAGTAAATAATAAAAAAAAAACTAAAATTTATTCAAAGTGATTAAATCCTTACAACCATAGATAGAATTAAACTAAGTTTAGAAAGCAACAACTAGAGAGAAAAACAAAAAAAAAAAATTTAGAGAGAGAAAATCCTAAAAATCTAGAGAGAGAAAACTAGGGAGAGAGAAAGGGTGAGAATCTAGATAGAGAAAGAGAATAAAGAAGAGTTAGCGAGGAAAAGAACTAGGAAGTTACCTAGGACTTATCAGAGAATTGACCGTGATGGAGTGTGCACAGGATTGAAATTGAAGCAAGCTAGCAAGTGGCTTTGTGCATTGAAGGATGTGTTGTGGTACTTAATACGCCCGCGAGTTGCATGTAGGAGGAATAACGGGGAGGAGCATGAGAGGGCTGGCAGAATGAGTGGATGGTGAGGCGTTCTAGGAGAACTGGCCAGCAAGTGGCGATTCCCAACAGGTGAGGACGTCCCCCTCTTCTCTTCCCTTCTTCTTTTCTCTTTTTCTCTCTTTTTTTTTTTTTTTTTCAATTAGAGAAAAAGAGTAGAAAGGGGGTAAGGAAGGTTGGGATTGGAAGGAGAGCAAGAGGTTGGAGACGGTGGAGAGAAAGGACTTGGAAGAAGAGTTGTGGTCGTTGGAATGGAGCTGCAGGTGGCTGGAAAAAGGTGAGGCGGTGCTGGTTCTTGAGGAGGTGCAGACATTCCAAAAGAACAGCAAGGAGGACGGTCTTCTGGTCGTGGTGCAGCAGCAGTAAAGAAGAAGAGAATAAGCAAAAGAAGAAGGAGAAAGGACAGCCGGATTTTTCTGGTTCGCTGGATTTAATGGAGATTGCCGGAGTTCTGCAACTCCGGCGAGCTCTCTCTTTTTTTTTTTTTTTTGTTGAGAAGGAGAGAGGGAGAAAACGGTTTGAGAGGAGGAAGAATAGAGGGAGAGAACGTGGGATTGCAGGTTGCAGGCTGAAAACGTCCAGCAATGTGGAGAAGAAGACGAACTGGTCGTGCACACCAGCAGCAAGGAGGTGCTGTCTTGGGGTGGGCAGCAACACAGTAGGAGCAGCAGGTTGGAGGAGATGTCCACCGGGGTAGCTACCCAAGGATCAAGGTAAGAGAAGCCTCCCTCTTCATCTTCTCCCCTCTCTTTTCTTTTTTGTTTTTTTTTTTTTCTTTCTTGAGAGCCGAGAAAATGGAAGACGGCCGGGATTTTGAGGCCTTTTGTTTGAGATTGGAAAAGGGGTAGAGAATGGAGGAGGCGGTGTTGGTTAGTATGGAGGTGGCTGATGCTGGCCTGGTGCAAGCTTTTAGGTCGGCTGAGAGAGTGGGAGACGTGAAGGGCAGCATGCCCGTCCTCTCATGGTGGTGGTGGCTGTGGAGAGGAGAACTTGGAGATGATCTGCTGCTCGTTGCAGCAGCAAAGGGAGATCTCGTTGGGGGCGGTGATGGTGAGAAGGTTTTGTGGGAGATGGGGAGAAGAGGAGAGAAGAGAGGAGATCGTTTTGGAGCCCACGTCCAGCCCTTGTAACCGTACCCACGATTTTTTAGAAACTCCATTTTTTTTTTTTTTGTTTTGGAATCTACTGTCAGCCTTCCCTTTAAAAATGTGGACCATTAGGGTTTGGTCCAGCCCTCAATCACGTCCCCCCTTTTCTACCAAATCTTTCAAAAAAACTTTCTTCAAAAGCCATTTCTAAAAACAAAAACCTTCATCTTTTAAAACATTTTAAAAACTCTTCTTTTCAAATAGTATTTCTTTTTTTTTTTTTTTTTTTTTTTTAAAACATGAATGGGTTCTCTTGATGCAATCCTCACCGTCGATCTCCCCCTTCTATAAGAATTATCTTCCAACGCATAGGACATGAACTTGAGGGCCGTAGGCCATCGGATGGGTTGGCTAGGATGTCGAGGAATGATGCCTAAAATTGTGGGCCTAGAGTGAGTTGGCCACTGGCTAGATCGTAAACCAGTAAAATAATGGGCTAGAAGAATGGTGATTTTCCTTGCCATCGGATCGAATCATCTTACCTGAGGATCGTTTGATTTTAAGATCGGACGATGTGATGGCGATCGGACAGTGTCCACTAAATGGTCAGACAGCGGGTCGATGATGAGGGGCCCGGCTACTGGCCCACATTGAATGATGATGTCCATCGTCTCACAAGATGATGTGACAGACAATCTGATGGCGATCGGATGGATGGTGACTTGATTGGGACCCAGATTGGTAGATCAACGGATCTAGAGAGATCCAACAGTCCGGTGGAAGATCCAACGGTCAGAAAGCTACGGGAGATGAGACAGAGCCAATGGGTAGGAGTTCTAGGGTTAAGTCAGTAGATTCGAGGACCGAGAGATGAAGAGAGAGAATAAAGAGAGATGAGAGAGAAAATATCAGAAAATTGAGATAAAAGTATTGGTAGAGGGTCTGGAACCCTGGTCTTCACTGCGACCATCCTCACGCTTCTCCAGTAGAGTAGACTATCATTCCTTACTGACTCATGTGGCTTTAAACGCTTTGGTCTGTCTCTTGGTCATTGGCTCTCCTGCTCTCTTCGTTCTTTGGGCCGGCTTTTTGGTCCTCTTATTCAGCCCATATTTGGCCCATATCTTCTAGTCATAGCATGTGGGCTCTTTAAGCTTTGATCGATGTGGGCTCGCAAGTCTCGAGAATTGTCCCATCGGGGTTTCCTGCGACAGAAGAAGCGTGTAATGAGACTCTATCAGAATGACTTCATGTCTAGACTTTCGAAAATGTGTTTAATGCATGCAAATATACCATTTCGTCCAGAAAAGTGTGTTCTACGCAACAAAAGAGACTCTTACGTAGAAAAGTAGATAAATAGAGCATTTTAACGTAGGAGAGTGTGAAAACACTTAGAAGATAACAGTGGAAAATACGCACTTTTAAGCGAATATCAGCCCCCTTCAAGCTTCGATCCCCTCTCCATCACCCAGCCGTCTTCTCCTCCAAGCAAAAAAAAAAAAAAAAGAAACAGAGGAGGCACGAAGTTAAGAGGAGGTCATTGGTTGTCTCCTGAAAATAGGTATTTTCCGCGTCGTTGGTTACGGAAACCCTAGAATCAACACATTTTTTAATTTATCCGAGACATTTAACCTGTAAAATGAGCAATTTTGCACAGTGGCTCGTGTCGGATGTCGATCCGCACTCGGGATTAATCAGATTAGAGCAATAAGGAACATAAAATAACAGAATTTTGTCAAACTCGAATCAAAATAAACTTTATTTCTTGAATTCAACTGTAACTTACAATTAAAACATGAGATAATTAATCTATAAAACAATAAACCTAAATTAAGTAGAGAGAGAAGATAGATGGCCTAGAGAGAGAAATAGAAATTAGAGAGAAAATAAGGAAGAAAAAGATAAAGAGGAGAAGAGAGAGAAAGTAGAGAGAGAAAAATGGAAGAAACTAGGGAGAGAGAGCTAGAGAAAGAAACTAGAGAGGATGGAAGAAAAGAGAAAGTGAAGAAACTTACCACTTACCGGATAGATCGCATCGGCCTAGATCGCACGGTCTAGGTGAAGGTGGTTTAGGACATGATGGAGCTGAAGATACCCCTTTTTTTTTTTTTCGGAGTGGTTGGGTCGTCGGCCAAGGAGAGAGTCCAAGGAGCATCTATGGTGGAGGACCTTGGTGCATGGAAGTCGGGGTGGTCTTCTTGAACGGTGCACACGTAGGAAGCGATACACCCCACTAGTTGAGGCACCACGTGGTGGCTGGCCAAGAGGAGATCTACCTCTTGAGTTAGAAGGACAGTCCGTGAGTGGGAAGAGAAGGCAGTGACGGTGCATCAGAGGAGGAGGAGGAGATCAGGCAGTGGAGAGGAGAGGAATCAGCAGGCGGTGCATATGCTGCAAGGTGGTGATGCGTGAGGAGCTCGCGGTTGAGGAGGTGAGAGATCGCCGGAAGTTGAAGCAACCGAACTTGCTGGTTCATTTTCAGGCGAAGGAGCAGCCATTCTTCAATGGAGGATGAAGCATGAAGATGGCAATGGTGGAGGCGCTGTTGCAGGTGGGCTGAGGAGGGCGGTTCGTGACGTGGTGGCCGGAGTTGCAGGCTGCAACTTCGGTAAGAAAACGCAACAAGAAGATGTGTGGCCCGTGGCAGCAAGCTCTGCTGCGCACAGGCGGAAGGGGGGGAAGTTTTAGATGAAGGAGAAGAAGAAGGAGACAGCAGCAAGAGGCGGAAGCAGACACGGTCGGAGTTCTGCAACTCCGGCCGGTAGATGAAGGTGAAGAAGACGGTGATGGGGTTTTAGGAGCTGCAGGCCGTTGCAGGCCGTTGTAGGCCAGACCAGTAGCGTGGGTTGCCACTAAAGTGGCTGAACTGAGTAGGATGTGAGTGGTCTCGAGTTGGACACCTGCTGGCCGGAGTTGCAGACCTGCAACTCCGGCGAAAGAAGATAGGGAAGAAGAAGAAAGAAGAAAAAAGAAAAGAAGAAGAAGAGGAGGAAAGAAGGAGAGAATGAAGGGGAGAACGTGGGGAAGGAGAGGAGGAGAGGGGAGAGGGATTAGGGTTCAAACGAACCCCTCTCCTTCTCCTTTTAAAGCTCCCTATTTCCATTAATGGAAATAGGGTATTTTTCTATGGGGAATCTCCCCAATTAGTGGACCCCCCATTTAATTAAAATTATTTTTGAAATTCGCGGGGTCCACTAACTGGTCGGACAGCGGGTCGATGCTAATGGGCCCGGCTACTGGCCCACATGGACTGATGATGTCCATCGTCTCACAAGATGATGTGACAGGCATTCTGAAGGCGATCGGATGGATGGTGACTTGATTGGGACCCAGATTGGTAGATCGACGGATCTAGAGAGATCCAACGGTCCGATGGAAGATCCAACCGAGATCCAGAAAGCTAAGGGAGATGAGATAGAGCTGATAGGCAGGAGTTCTGGGGTTAGGTCAGTAGATTCGAGGATCGAGAGATGAAGAGAGAGAGAGAATAAGGAGAGATGAGAGAAAAAGTATAAAAAAAAATGGAAAAAAGCATTGGCGGAGGGTCTGGAACCCTGGTCTTCACTGTGACATACTCACGCTTCTCTAGTAGAGTCGACCATCATTCTTTGCTGACTCATGTGGCTTTAAACGCTTTGGTCCGTCTCTTGGTCATTGGCTCTCCTACTCTCTTCGTTCTTTGGGCCGGCTTTTTGGTCCTCTTATTCAGCCCATATTTGGCCCATATCTTCTAGTCATAGCATGTGGGCTTTTTAAGCTTTGATAATGGGCTTTCATGATCGATTTGGGCCCACAAGTCTTGAGAATCGTCCCATCGGGGTTTCCTGCGACAGAAGAAGCGCGTAATGAGACTTTATCAGAACGGCTTAATATCTAGACTTCCGAAAATGTGTTTAATGCATGCAAATATACCATTTCGTCCAGAAAAGTGTGTTCTACGCAACAGAAGAGACTCTTACGTAGAAAAGTAGGTAAATAGAGTATTTTACGTAGGAGAATGCAATAACGCTAAAAGGATAATTGCTTAAAATAAGCACTTTTGAGCGAATATCATCTCCACCGCCCCGTGCCTTCACCTCCTCTCCACCTTCATCGCCTTGTTCCAGCCACCATCAACTGTTGTGCATCCAACGGGGCCATCCTCTAGCCGCTCCACCAGCACCCTTCCAAGCTGTGATCACGCCCATCTCACAAGGAGCGAGCTCTCCTCCACCCCTTTCACACGCTTCGTCCGCAACTTCCCACAGCCTGGTTTGGGCATGCACCATCACCTTGTTGAATGGCCAGCAACATTATCTTCATCTCTTGGTGAGTTTTATGGTAGGATCCTTCATTTTCTCTCTCCTCTTCTTTAGACTCTCTCTATAGTTTCTCTCTCTACCCTTATATATTTTCTAGGTTAATACTTACTGCTTTTTAGTTTTCGGATAGCTAAATTTCGTTCAAGATTTCATGTAATGGTTGTCATATTTTGATTATTAATAAAGTGAGTTCGATGAATGAGTTTTATGAATATTAAAGGTTTACTGTGAAGTGTTCTCCATTTTTAATTATTAGTGTCCATGTCTCTCAAAAATTCCCAAAGAATGTTTTAAAAATCCTCATCACCATTCTCACCCTTCCATCCTTTTATTTTTAGAATTTTTTGTTATAAAAATCGTCATTTTATGTTCTCTGAGTGTGTTAACTAACCCCGAGTGTGGATTCGACATCCTACACTTCCCACTGTGCAAGAAGTTCTCATTTTGCAGGAAAAATTGGATAAAAATTACAAATGTGTTGAGATTAGGGTTTCCGTAACCAACGACGCGGAAAAATCCTATTGTCACCATCATCTTTTTGACCTTTTCCTAAGCCTCTATACAACCCAGGGCAAGCCTTATTTGATTCTAGGTTAGCACCATCACAGAATGTGGAGAATGGAAAAGAGAGAAACTATAGAGTTTGATTCGACACTCCTGAGTAATATGACATTCCAATCATGAGATCTTTTGAATCTTCTGATTCCTCAGTTCTAAATGATATATGTGAGATATTGCCAGTTTCAGACATCTATCTCCTCACATATAACTTGCGAAAAAAGAATAAAACCATTTCTGTGTGATTCACTTCTGAGTGGTATACAAGTGAGAATTGAGGTCGAGGCATATAATCTTGTAGGTGATTAGAGAATCTGACTGCCAGATAGGGATGATGTTGAGCACACACACACGCTGAGTCTGAGTAATCTTTGGTTCAAATGTCCACTAGTAGATGTGCTACATTTTACTGACTAAGTTCTAATTTCTGAATGATCACTTGCACCCTTGAAATGAACTGAGAAAATGGAGTTTTTTTGAGTAATGAGAACAAGTTTTCAGCATATACGAGGCCCTTCTGAGCTCATGTATTTCGCACTAATTGCCAAGCATTAGCAATATGCTGGTTGGGGGTTGTGATATTCGCTCAAAAGTGCTTATTTTAAATAATTATCCTTTTAGCGTTATCACACTCTCTTACATAAAATTACCATAATTATCAACTTTTCTACGTAAGAGTTTCTTCTATTGCCTAGAACATACTTTTCTGGTCAAAATGGTATATTCGCATGCATTCATGTGCATTTATTTTACCCACATGCGAAGTCATTCTCATTACGGGATTTTTCT
Organism: Euptelea pleiosperma; assembly: GCA_035048495.1. Taxonomy (NCBI): domain Eukaryota; kingdom Viridiplantae; phylum Streptophyta; class Magnoliopsida; order Ranunculales; family Eupteleaceae; genus Euptelea; species Euptelea pleiosperma. Next base: position 10,878,283 of record CM068544.1, on the reverse strand, counting down.
ATCGCAGGAGCACTAATCGAATAATCCTAATGGAGTGCGGGCCCACAATCAACATCCAGAGCCTTTCATCAGAGCATAGAGAGCTAGTAGACTTAGACAAGAAGATGTAGGCCAAAGACGGAAAGAGCAGGCGGATCGAAAGAGTCGATAGACAACTAGAAGAAAATGAGAGACCACCTCTCAAAGAAGAGACCAAGGATATTAAAGCTTATCAACTAACACAAGATGAGGACTTGCTCAGTGGGTAAAGCACACAGAATACCAATTCAAAGACCAGGGTTCAAGACCCTCTGCTAGCATTTTCTCTTTAATTTTTGTAATAATTTCTCTCTCCTCTCTCTAAATCCTCATTCTCTCTCTAATCTCAATATCAACCACCTGATCCTATCTCCTTCCGAAAGCACTTGATCCTACAGCCTACCTTGGCCGATCTCCACTATCCTACAGCCTCTCTTGGCCGATCATCACCGTTTGATCATCAGTCCAATCATCCATCTCACCATCTCCGAATTCAATGGTTATCATCATTCCCTGTCCTATCCTATGGGCCATGGCCGAGCCAAAATTTAGGATCGTTATCAGTGGCCCACGGCCTCGCTAAAATCGCCACTTGGCATGATACGGATGAAGGGTATTCTCGAAAATAAATGAAAGATGATTTTGGTTCAAAACTTTTTGGCAACAAAACAAAGGAGTTTTGGAAACTTATTTGAAAAGGAATTAGTTTTAAAGAAGAGGTGGCAATTAGAATAATGGCAAAAGGAGTTTTTTTTCAAAAAGAATAGGAAGGCAACATGTTTTTAGAAACCCATGGTTCCTTTAGAAAAAAAAAAACCATTTTTTTTCCCACTTTCTATTTTTTTCTACCCTCCACATTTTTCTCAACACACAAGGGGAGAACCCTAAGATATAAAAATGAGCCACGCTCTTTCCATTGCCCCCCTCTCACATTTTTACCCAGCCACCGTCTCTCCCCCACTTCCATATCCTCTCTCCCACGTTTTCACGAACTGGATTGCCTCCCAAGCTCCTCCTCGTTCTCAACTCCTAACCCCATCAAACGGTTCTCAAAGGAGAATCCAAAAAGAAAAAAAAAGGGGAAAAAGAAGGAGAGGAGAAGAAGAAGGGGCAGCCGTCTGCAAGTGCTTCTCCACCCACTGTCTCCACCATTTGAAACTAGGATTTTTCCGCGTCGTTGGTTATGGAAACCCTAGAATCAACAAGATTTGTAATTTAATCCAATTTTATCCTGCAAAATTTAGAGTTCTTGTATAGGGGTTTGTGTCGGATGTCGATCCGCACTCGGGGGTTAGAGAACGCGCAATAAGGTATATGAAATGACGAACTTTCTTCATAGAAATTGATGAAAGTGATGAGAATGATGGATCGAGGTGATTTTAAACCATGTTTGATGATTTTTAGAGAGAGAAAACTATGAAAAACTCTTACATTAAAGAAAGGACAAAACATACAACTATTTCTCAATAATAATTGATATTCACTCAAAAGTGCTTATTTTAAGCAATTATCCTTTTAGCGTTATCGCACTCTCCTACGTAAAATGCTCTATTTATCTACTTTTCTACGTAAGAGTCTCTTCTATTCCGTAGAACACATTTTTCTAGACGAAATGGTATATTTGCATGCATTAAACACATTTTCGGAAGTCTAGGTACGAAGTCGTTATGATCAAGTCTCATTACGTGCTCTTCTCTTACAGGAAACTCCATTGGGCTATTCTCGAGACTTACGAGCCAAAATCGATCATGAAAGCCCATTATCAAAGCTTAAAGAGCCAACAGGCTATGACTAGAAGATATGGGCCAAATATGGACTGAATAAGAGGACCAAAAAGTGGCCCAAAGAACGAAGAGAGTAGGAGAGCCAATGACCAAGAGACGGACCAAAGCGTTTAAAGCCGCATGAGTCAGCAAGGAATGATGGTCTACTCTACTGGAGAAGTGTGAGGATAATCACAGTGAAGACCAGGGTTCCAAACCCTCTGCCAATACTTTTATTTCCATTTTCTGATATTTTCTCTCTCCTCCCCCTAATTTTCTATCTCATTTCTCCTTATTCTCTCTCTCTTCATCTCTCGGTCCTCGGATCTACTGACCTAACCCCAGAACTCCTGTCCATTGGCTCTGTCTCATCTCCCTTAGCTTTCTGACCGTTGGATCTTTAATCGGACCGTTGGATCTTCCACCGGACCTTGAAAAAATTTCATAGAGAAATATGATGCCCTTGAATCTTATTCAAGTCGATGAGATATTCGATATGTGGGGTATTGATTTCATGGGGCCCTTTCCTACATCCAATGGTTTCCAATTCATCCTCCTAGCTATGGACTATGTCTCTAAGTGGATTGAGGCAATTCCTACAAGAACCAATGACCATCAAGTTGTGGTGAGATTTTTGAGGGAGTACATCTTCACACGATTCGGAGCTCCCAAAGCCATTATAAGTGATGGGGGTAGCCATTTCTGCAATAGAGTTTTTGAAAAGTTAATGAAAAAGTACGGTGTAACTCATAAGGTTGCCCTTGCTTACCATCCGCAGACCAGCGGTCAGGTCGAGGTCTCCAATCGGCAAATCAAGCAGATACTGGAGAAGACAGTCAATACAACTCGTAAAGACTGGTCTACACGCCTCTCAGATGCTCTATGGGCTTACCGAACAGCTTATAAAACTCCTTTGAATATGTCTCCATACCGGTTGGTTTATGGTAAACCTTGTCATCTCCCTGTTGAGATTGAGCATCGCGCCCTATGGGCGATCAAAAAACTCAATTTCGACTTAGACGCAGCAGGAGAGGAAAGGAATTTACAACTCAATGAATTGGATGAACTGAGAAATGATTCATATGCCTTGTCAAAAAAGTATAAAGATAAAATGAAATGGATACATGACAAGAGCATTCTTAGGAAGGATTTCTACCCGGGACAGAAAGTCTTACTTTACAATTCTAGACTTCACATCTTCCCTGGAAAATTAAAATCCCGATGGTCAGGCCCATTTGTTGTTACTGAAGTCAAGCCCTATGGGGCTATAACTGTTGAGGATCCGAAGGATAATTCAACCTTCCAGGTCAATGGACAGCGTCTCAAACCTTTTCAAGAATTAGACGTGTCATCTATTCAAACCTTCGAGATAGATCTTATTGATCCAATATATGAAGACTGATGTTTCTGTCAGTCTCTCTGAGCTCCAACTTAGTTGGGGGTGAATTTCACCCCCGTTGTGTCTGGCTGAAGACATAAAACTTAACGCTTTCGGAAAGGCAATTTCGGTATTCCTAGAAGTCATTGAGTCTCATGCATAATTATTATATTTCATATATTATTATGGCTATGCAGGTACAATTCCTCTCACTACTATCAGGTATCACCAAATCTCAGCCATACTGGTATAACTCTTCCTCTAACATGCATCACATTCAGAGTTTTCAGACATTTTTGTCCCGGTCTGAGCACCGAGGACAGTGCTGTATTTCAGTTGGGGGTGGGGATTTATCAAAACTCATGTCTTCATAAAAAATAAAAAAAATAAAAAAAATAAGAAATAACAAAAATAAAAAAAAATAAAAATAAAAAAAATAAAAAAATATTTTGAGAAAAATGAGAAAAAGATGTATTTTTGGGGTGATAACCTGTGTTTTACAAAGTTTTCTGAGTACTTTCAAAATGCTTTTCAAATCCTTTACAATGATGAGTACAAAATTTTTGGAAAGTCTATTTATTGAAAAGGATGTCTGTTTTGAAAAATCACTTATTAGCTCTTCATTCAGTTTGAAAGCAAACATTACTACAGTGGATTGAAAAATCTTTGAAAACTCAGATTCAGCAAAAATGTTCACATATCAACGTCAGAATTATCCAAAATTTAGATTATCCAGAGATCCAAGAAGAACAATTGTGGAGACCTAACCCAGTGAGCTTTTGAGCTTTTCATTATTTCTGAGGGTTATAAAATTATTCTGAGTCACAAGATGACTCACAATTCTTCTACTTCCCAAATATTTCCATTGAGTGATCTCATTAACCCTTGCTTTGGTCATGGAACTCAGAACAACATCAAATTCGGATTATTACAGAAAGAATCTTCTCTATATCCATTCGAGACATCGAAGATGAAAGTACAAACTCTAGAAAATGATATAGGCCGTCTTTCTAACCAATTAGACTTTTTAGCTTCCCTAACATCTATACCATTAGAAACTATTTTTGAGCCTTTTGATGAAAACCTTTTCTTGTTAAACCCATCAACCAAAAACCCAATCCCAAAAAGAGTTCAATACGATAACCTACTTCTGAGAGGGATCAAAGAGTATTTGGTATGATTACACCAAGAAAAGAAGAGAAAACTAATGGTTTGTGCTGAAAAGAAACATGATCAAAAAGAAAGAATGAAAGAAAAAAGAATTTGAAAAAGGTTGAAGAATATCCAAAAAGACAAAAATTGAAAAAAGGAAAGAAGAAAAATCAAGAAAATATTACCCCTGAAAAAAAAATCGCAAAGAAAAGTGAGATACCCTGTCAGAATTTTTGAATACCAGAATATCATTCTTTTCTGAACCTATCCTAAACCTTAATACAACCTATACAAGTCCTATTTGATTCTAGATTTGTACCATCATCAAGTGTGGAGAATGGAGAAAAGAGAAATTATAGAGTTTGAACCGACGTTCTTAAGTGATATGACATTCCAATCATGAGATCTTAAATCTTCTTATACCCTCCATTCAAGAACTATATATGTGAGACGTTTGCCAGTTTTTATATTCATCTCCTCACATATAGTTTGAGAGAAAAGTATAAAACCATTTCTGAGTGATTCACTTCTGAGTGGTATACAAGTGAGGATTGAGGTCGAGGCATAGAGTCTCTAAGGAGATCCAAATATCTCTACTACCAGATAAGGATGATGTTGAACACACACACACACTGAGTCTGAGTAATCTTTTGTTTGAAGATCCATTTGTAGAAGTGTTGTATTTTGCTGATTAGTTCTAATTTGTGAATGATTTCTTGCATCCTTGAAATAATCGGACAAAACGGAATTTTTCTGAGTAATGCAAATAAGTTTTCTAGCATGTTCTGCCAAGCCCTTTTTAGCTCATTTATTTCGCAATAATTGCCAAGGATTGTCAATATGCTAGTTGGGGGTTGTGATATTCGCTCAAAAGTGCTTATTTTAAGCCATTATCGTTATAATGATGTCGCATTCTCCTACGTAAAACTTATCTTTTCATCGACTTTTTCACGTAAGAGTTTCTTCCAATGCGTAGAGCGCATTCCTTAGACGAAAATCAACTATTTGCATGAAATATACGCATTTCGGATAGTCTAGATATGAAGCCGTTTTGATTAAGTCTCATTACGCGCTTTTCTCTCGCAGGAAACCCGATCGGGCGATTTTAGAGACTTGCGAGCCCACGATCAACCATAGAAGCCTAATATTAAAGCTTAAGGAGTCAACAAGCTATGACAAGAAGATACCGGCCAAGTATGAGTCATGTCAGAGGATCATAGAGCCAGATAAAGAACCAAGAGAGAGGCAAAGCTGAAGACCAAGAGACTGGCCAAAGTGATTCAAAGTCGCACCAACTAACATAAAATGACGGCTTACATAATTGGTGAAGCCGACGGAAGATTACATTGAAGATCAGGGTTCATGACCCTCCGCCAGCTCTTTTGCCTTTATTTTGTATTATTTTCTCTCTCCTCTCTCCTAATTCTCTCTCCATCTCTTTAGACTCTGATATCTAACCCGTAGATCATCTCATCCTACCATTAGATCCCCAGATCTACCATCCGATCCCCCTCTCCATGATCGAATTGCATATATTTCACCATCCGATCCTCAGATCGATCATCATAACCCTCTGATCTCCATCATCTAACCTCAGATCTTCTCTCCTTTAGCTTTATTCCATCTCTCATAGTTCTTCTACCGTTAGATCTTCAATTCGACCATTAGATCATTCATCTGACCGTTGGATCTCTCCAGATCCTACGGTCCGCCAGTTATGGACCAAGTCAAATCGCCACTTCATCTCATCAAATTATCATAGTTCCATCATCTTATGGCCCCCATGGCCTTAGTGGTCCACAAAGCCCGTGGCCAAGTGGCCCTTAATCAAATTGTAAGGCCCATAGCCTATTCTCCATAACCCACTGGCCCATAGCTATGTCCCAAGAATGGACCCACTCCGTTGCCACCTCATATCTCCATGTGTCAATTAAAACCCATCAAGATCGGCCCACATTCCAACCTCTCTACTTCCTTGGGCTCCAAATAAGCCCACGGGTTGTTCAATACCCACGGGCTATTGACATAAGTGGCCTATGCACACTCATGTGGACACCTCATTTCCTCTAATGCATGGACGGTTTCCTCTTTGGAAACCGTCTAACATCTTCCCCCTTTTAAGGTGGATCTCAACCACATCTCACCATAAAAGGAGATCCAAGATCTCTTAGAAGGTGGTTCCCTCCCCCTTCACTTCTCCTTCACTTCTTCTTTCAACCCCATCTTAGCCCCCAAAAGAGATCCAACGATCTCCTCTTCTCTAAAAGCTACTCTTCTCTTTCTCATTCACGGTGCTATCTAGAAGCAACGTAGAAGAGGCTGCTATGTGACAGCCAGCCACGCCTCTTCTCTCCTCTATCCACATCCTCTATTGACCGGAGTTGCCACCTGCAACTTCCGGCCACCAACACCACCGCATGCCACCATCTCCTTAGCCCCTGTTGCTGGTCACCTGCAGCACCGTTTTTCACCCCTAAAAGAACCAGATCTAGTTCGAGGTCTTCACCTGTTGCTGGCCAACCCAGCAACATCCACATCAGCGTCTTCCCCACGGGTAGAGCCACCTGGAAAACCAGCAACCCCTTGCTGGTCCGCCATTCTCTTTCTCCTTCTCCTTCTCATTCTTCTTCTTCTTCTTCTTCTTCTTCTTCTTCTTCTTCTTCTTCTTCTTCTTTTTCTTTTCTTTTTAATTTCACCAGAGTTGCAGGTGCAACTCCGGTCATCTTCTACGGCGAGAAGCTCGCCGGAAACATGCACACACTTGCGTGATAGGCGAGAATACTCACTCCATCCACCTGCTACCTCTATCAACACCCTTGCTGGATGTTCTTACAACCACCTGAGCACCGCCTTGCCCCTCAACTCATTACCGTCCACCATACAACTCACAGCACACCAGCGTCAATTGCTGGATTTTTCATCATCTCCACCAAGGTGCTGCTATTCTCCAACAAGTTGCAGCTCCATTACAGCCACCATTCTCCATTACAGCCACCATTCCACAACCGAAACCAGCAAGCTTTTTACCAAACAGGGTTGCAACCTGCAACTCTCCACCGGCTTCATCCTCCAAGACGTTGTAGTGCGCCTCCAACCTCCAACAGGTGCAACGATCCGCGATCACCACAATCACCTCCCCATTTCTCCATCTTTCTTCTCCACGGCCAGCATAGATCTGGAACGTCTCCTCCATCTTTTGAACCAGGCAGCTGCCACAACTCATGACCTTCTCTTCACTCCATCTCTCAACCTCCATCTCGCTATTAAAATCGACGAGAGCCTTCCACCTCTTCCAACCCTCATCTCCTCCGGGCAGTTCTTCTTTCCTTTGACGTTCACGTCATCTTTGACGACCTCAAAGTTCAGGTATAGCTCTTGCACTTGCTGCCACCCGAACGACCAGGTTGCATGGTGTTGATTTCTACCTCGCAACAGCAACAACCACCACATGGCCATCTGTCATACGGACTACAATCACAGGGAGGCTCTCCTTAGTGCTATTAGTCCTCCCATGATCCAAACTCGCCTGCTAGTGCACCACCTCTGCATCAAGAACCAGCACTACATCATCTTTTGGGAGATGCACGCTTGCAACTCCTTGAACGATCACCACCGGACAGGCATCTCACATCTCATACCCTATAGTCCATCTTCATGGTAGATCTCTCACCCTTGGCCGAGAGCCACCACGTGTCTAGCGTGCACCCACGTATGCACAACACCACGCTACCCATCCACGGCCGAATCCAAGCATTCCGGTAAGTCGAGGTAGTTCTCTCTCTCTATTTCTCTTTCTCTCTCTACCTTATTCTCTTTCTCTCTCTATCATTTTCACTCTCTAAAAATCACTTCTCTCTCTAGATTTTAAAAATCTCTTGTTTCCCTCTAGTTTCTCTCGCTAAAGCTTCTTTCTCATTTTCTCTCACTTTCTACCTAGTTTCTCTCTCTAGTTTTGTTTACATGCTTTTGAGTTTGATTAATTTCTAGTTAATTGTTAGTGAATTTTGAATTGATTTTTGTAAGCACATTTGATCATTCAATAAATTGAGTTGAATTTTATTATTTTGGTATTTTCTATTTTCTTTTATTCCTGCTCAAATCTATTTTCTTTTCTCCAAAAGAGTGTTTTAAAAATCAATCATATCACCATTCTCACCCTTCCATAAATTCTCAGCAGTTTCTATTATTATTGTTCTTAATTTTCCCTAACCCCGAGTGCGGACGATATCCGACACGAGCCACTGTGCAAATCTGCATTTTTGCAGATTAAGTGAACCAAATCGGAGAAATTACAAATATTGTTGATCTTTAGGGTTTCCGTAACCAACGACGCGGAAAAATCCTAATTTCACTATTCTCGAGACTTACGAGCCAAAATCAATCATGAAAGCCCATTATCAAAGCTTAAAGAGTCAACAGGCTATGACTAGAGATATGCGCCAAATATGGGCTGAATAAGAGGACCAAAACGTGGCCCAAAGAACGAAGAGAGTAGGAGAGCCAATGACCAAGAGACGGACCAAAGCGTTTAAAGCCGCATGAGTCAGCAAGGAATGATGGTCTACTCTACTGGAGAAGTGTGAGGATAATCACAGTGAAGACCAGGGTTCCAAACCCTCTGCCAATACTTTTATCTCCATTTTCTGATATTTTCTCTCTCCTCCCCCTAATTTTCTATTTCATCTCTCCTTATTCTCTCTCTCTTCATCTCTCAGTCCTCGGATCTACTGACCTAACCCCAGAACTCCTGTCCATTGGCTCTGTCTCATCTCCCTTAGCTTTCTGACCGTTGGATCTTTAATCGGACTGTTGGATCTTCCACCGGACCGTTGGATCTCTCTAGATCCGTCGATCTAGACGATGGACATCATCAATCCATGTGGGCCAGTATCCAGGCCTATCATCATCAACCCGTAGCCCGACCATTTAGTGGACCTCGTGATTTTCAAATGCTTTAAATTAATTGTTTTTAAATAAAAAAGGGGGGTCCACTAAATGGGGAAATTCCCCAAAGAAAAGTAAGGTTTTCCTTAAAAAAAAAAAAATTTAATTTTTTTATTTTTAAAAACCCCATTTTCCATTAAAGGAAAGTGGGAGGTTTAAAGGGGAAGGAGAAGAACCCTAATCCCTCTCCCATCTTCTGATTTCCTTCCCCCAAAACCTCTTGCCCCTTCTTCCCTTCTCTTTTGGTAGTTTTCCTCTTCTTCTCCACCTTCTTCTTCATCTTCTTCACCACGTTATTACTGAAGTTGCAGGCTGCAACTCCGACTGATCAAGAACTCTTGATATTCGCTCAAAAGTGCTTATTTTAAGCAATTATCCTTTTAGCGCTATTGCATTCTCTTACGTAAAATGCTCTATTTATCTACTTTTCTATGTAATAGTCTCTTCTGTTGCGTAGAACACACTTTTCTGGACGAAATAGTATATTTGCATGCATTAAACACATTTCTGGAAGTCTAGACATTAAGTCGTTCTGATAAAGTCTCATTATGCGGTTCTTCTGTCGCAAGAAACCCCGATGGGACAATTCTCGAGACTTGCGGGCCAAAATCGATCATGAAAGCCCATTATCAAAGCTTAAAGAGCCCACAGGCTATGACTAGAAGATATGGGCCAAATATAGGCTGAATAAGAGGACCAAAAAGCTGGCCCAAATAACGAAGAGAGCAAGAGAGCCAATGACCAAGAAATGGACCAAAGCGTTTAAAGCCACATGAGTCAGCAAGGAATGATGGTCTACACTACTGGAGAAGTGTGAGGATGGTCACAGTGAAGACCAGGGTTCCAGACCCTCTGCCAATACTTTTATCTCCATTTTCTGATATTTTCTCTCTCATCTCTCCTTATTCTCTCTCTCTTCATCTCTCGGTCCTCGGATCTACTAACCTAACCCCAGAACTCCTACCCATTGGCTCTGTCTCATCTCCCTTAGCTTTTTGACCGTTGAATCTTCAATCGGACCGTTGGATCTTCTATCGGACCGTTGGATCTCTCTAGATCCGTCGATCTACCAATCTGGGTCCCAATCAAGTCACCATCCATCCGATCGCCATCAGATTGTCTGTCACAGCATCTTGTGAGACGATGGACATCATCATTCCATGTGGGCCAGTAGCCAGGCCCATCATCATCGACCCGCTGTCCGACCATTTAGTGGACCCCGTGAATTTCAAAATAATTTTAATTAAATTTTAAAAAATGGGGGGTCCACTAAATGGGGAAATTCCCCAAAGAAAAAAATTATTTTTCTTATTTTTTATTTTCACCTATTTCCATTAAAGGAAATAGGGAGCTTTAAAGGGGAAGGAGAAGGGTTCGTTTGAACCCTAATCCCCCTCCCCTCTCCTCCTCTCCTTCCCCAAAACAATCCCCCACGTTCTCCCTTCTCCTCCTCCCCCCTTCTTCTTCTTCTTCTTTTCTTTTTCTTCTTCTTTTCTTCTTCTTCTTCCTCTTCTTCTTCTTCTTTCTTCTCTTCTTTCTCTTGATCTTGGTTGCCACCTGACCTGCACTCCTCCTTGAGTGCAGCACCGTCTTCCTCCATCACATCCACACCTTACCTGCAACCATCTCGTCGACCTCACACCATTAACGCCGGCAAGCTGGTTCACCTTCTTCCCCTCTTCTCTCCTCTTCTGCTTTTCTTCCTTCTTCTTCTTCCTTCTCTTCTGCTTCTCTTGTTGCTGCTCCTCCTCTTTCCTCCACCTGTGCGCGCACATCTTTGTTGTTGCAAACAGCAACACCGCCCCTACCATAGCGCTCCGCCCGTGCACCACCGCTTGCTGTGTGCTCCATCTGCTAGACTGCCAGCAGCCTCTATTCCTCTCTCTCACGGCTCCTCTCTGTCTCACGACCACGAGATATCCCTGCCCCTTCAAGAAACCGAACTTGCAACCCCAGCAGGTCCGTTTTCTTCGTTGTTCTTTCGGTGAACCCCATTAAAACCGGCGAACCATTCTCCATCACCCCAGCCGGCTTGCTACTGCATCACAAAATGCCGTCTCCCTCTCTTCCTGCTAGTTAACGGCCTGCTACCATTGCAGGCCGTTATCTTCTGCAATATCCCTTGCGAGGTGGCTGTGCTCCACACTATCTTCACCGCCAATACCATCTTGCTCATCCCTTGTGATCTGCGACTGCTGCTCCTTCATCATCCTCTCCACGTCTCACACTCTTCTCTACATCAGCGGCAACCTACTTGCAAGTGCCACCACGAACTCCAGCAAGGAGCCCCTCCAAACACTGCACTTCACCCCCAAGCCACTCCATGAAGGCACTCCACCATGCTGCATCACTCCATCAATCTAATGCGTTGCCTCTCCCGCATCAATCACAATTGCACCATGGCCTGTAAGCCGTGATCATCATCATGCCTAGTCTTTTCCCCTCTCGCAAACCCCACTACATCTCTTTGTGGTCGATCCCAATCACTCTCATGGCCAAAGCCGGGTAAGTTGGCGGTAACCTCTCTAAATTCTCCATTTCTCTCTCTTTCCCTCTCTATCTCTATCTCTCTCTTTAGTTATTTATTTTTTTATATTAGTTTAATGTAGTTCAAAAATAATGTTCATTTTATAAGCATTGTAAACATCAATTAATTAGTTTAATGAATTTTTTATTCAAGTTCGAATTAGGTTTAGTTTGTTGTTCTCTTTATTTTATGTTATTTCAATGGTTCTTAATGAAATCTCAAATCACGTTTTTTTAAATTATCACCATCCTTCTCACCCCTACATTGATTTCAGAGCAATTTCTATAAAGAAAGCTGTCATTTCATGTTCTTGTTTGCGCTAACTTATCCCGAGTGCGGATCGACATCCGACACTAATCCCTATACGAATCTCTAAAATTTTGCAGGATAATCGGAAAAAAATTATAAATGTGTTGAGATTAGGATTTCCGTTACCAACGACGCTGAAAAATCCTACTTTCAACTCTCCCACGCCCCCATCAAACCCTAAGCCGTCCACCTCTCCTTCACTCCATTCTCTCTTGGAGCCGCCCCCATCCAGCCGTTCTGTCCATATCTCTTCCACGCTTCTCCCTCTCCATCCATCACCGCCCACCACCACTTCGCCCGCGTTCATCTCTTCTCCTTCGTCTGCTCGTCCAAAGCCCAAAAGAAAGGAAAAAGAAAAAAAAACTAGAAAAATAGGGAGAATGAAGAAGAAGGAGGATAGGAGACCGCCCCTACCAGCACCACCTTCAACAGTGGTGCACCTCTTTGCACCGCCGTGGGTCGCCTTCCCCTCCACCAAAGACCGCCGGTCTACAACTCTCCAACGCCTTTCTCCTCGAGCAAGCGCTACCAATCCAGGAACCTCATCCCTGGTTCGGTGGATCCATCAAGCCGTCATCACAACCTTTAACCCCTTGCTGTCCAAACAGCACTGCCCAGCCCACCAGTTCGCCTTCCTCTTCACGTTGCTGGCCGTTTTTGGCCTGCAACCTGAAACCTGCTGGTTCTCCACTCTCCACGCAGCCCAAGCTCTATCTTTCTTCAACTTCTCTACTCTCCAAGAAAAAAAAATCAGAAAACAAAAAAATAAGAAAGAAAAAAGAAATTAAAAGAAGAACTAGGGAAGGAGAAGAGAAGAAGGCCCCCTAATCTCCAGCCGCCGCCACCATCACCTTCTCCACATACTCTCATCGTTGGCCAAATGCAACTCTCAGTTAGTCCAAGGTACTTCTTCAACTCTCTATCTCTCTCTCTTTAGATTCAATTTCTATCTCTAGACCCTTTTAGGATCACCTTCTCTCTCTAGAATTCCCTACTTTCTCTCTCTACTTAGCTTTCATTTCTCTTATCTTTCTCTCTCTAATTCAGTTTTACTGCTTTCTAGATTAATTGTTTCATGTTTGAGTTGTAAGTTACATTTGAATTCATGAAATAAAGTTTATTTTGATTCAAGATCGATAAATTCCTATTATTTTATGTTCTTTATTGCGCTGATCCGACTAATCCCGAGTGCAGATATGACTCCAACTTTCCACTATGTAAGAATTGCTAATTTTACAGGTCAAAAGTCTCGGATAATTACAAATGTGTTGATTCTAGGGTTTCCGTAACCAACGACGCGGAAAAACCCTACTTTCAATAATTTTTTTCTTTTTTTTTTATTTATGAATCAAGACATACATTCTGCAATTAAACTCATAAAATGAAGAAATAAAAAATTAGAGAAGTTTCAAGAAACTAAATAAAACTAGAGAGAGAAATTACTTCTAGAGAGATGAAGGAGGAGAGAGAATTAGAACCTAGATAAAGAAAAGTAGAGAGAGAAAGTAAGGAGAGAAAAAGGTTTTAGAAATAGAATCCTACCATTAGAAGGGTATATGAAGCCAAGGAGAGTGGCTTGAAGAGATAATCGCCCAATGATGGAGGTGCACATGGTGTGCAAGTTCGTGGAGTGACCGGAGAAGATGGCAGACCTGCAACATGGTGTTGCAGGTCGTGAAGATGGTGGAGGGTGCTTGATATTCGCTCAAAAGTGCTTATTTTAAGCAATTATCCTTTTAGCGTTATTGCATTCTCCTACGTAAAATGCTCTATTTATCTACTTTTCTACGTAATAGTCTCTTCTGTTGCGTAGAACACACTTTTCTGGACGAAATGGTATATTTGCATGCATTAAACACATTTTCAGAAATCTAGATATTAAGCCGTTCTGATAAAGTCTCATTACGCGCTTCTTCTGTCGCAGGAAACCCCGATGGGACGATTCTCGAGACTTGTGGGCCCAAATCGATCATTAAAGCCCATTATCAAAGCTTAAAGAGCCCACATGCTATGACTAGAAGATATGGGCCAAATATGGGCTGAATAAGAGAACCAAAAAGCCAGCCCAAAGAACGAAGAGAGCAGGAGAGCCAATGACCAAGAGACGGACCAAAGCGTTTAAAGCCACATGAGCCAGCAAAGAATGATAGTCGACTCTACTAGAGAAGCGTGAGGATGGTCACAGTGAAGACCAGGGTTCCAGACCCTCCGTCAGTGCTTTTCTCTCTATTTTTTGATACTTTCTCTCTCATCTCTCCTTATTCTCTCTCTCTCTCTCTTCATCTCTCGGTCCTCGAATCTACTGACCTAACCCAGAACTCCTGCCCATCGGCTCTGTCTCATCTCCCTTAGCTTTCTGACCGTTGGATCTCTCTAGATCCGTCGATCTACCAATCTGGGTCCCAATCAAGTCACCATCCATCCGATCGCCATCAGACTGTCTGTCACATCATCTTGTGAGATGATGGACATCATCAATCCATGTGGGCCAGTAGCCGGGCCCATCATCATCGACCCGCTGTCCGACCAGTTAGTGGACCCCGTGAATTTCAAAATAATTTTAATTAAATTTTAAAAAATGGGGGGTCCACTAAATGGGGAGATTCCCCATAGAAAAGTAATGTTTTACTTAAAAAAAAAAAAAAAAAAAAATAATTTTCATTTTTTATTTTCAAAAAATACCCTATTTCCATTAAAGGAAATAGGGAGCTTTAAAAGGAGAAGGAGAGGGGTTCGTTCGAACCCTAATCCCTCACCCCTTTTCTCCTCTCCTTCCCCCCATATCATTCGGGCTCCTTCCCTTTCATCCTCGGCCCCTTCTTCTTCTTCTTCTTTTCTTTTTCTTCTTCTCTTCTTCTTTCTTCTTTGTCCAACTCGCTACCACTCACATCCTGCTTAGTTCAGCCACTTTAGTGGCCACCCACGCTACTGGTCTGGCCTACAACGGCCTGCAACGGCCTGCAGCTCCTAAAACCCCACCACTGTCTTCTTCACCTTCATCTACCGGCCGGAGTTGCAGAACTCTGACCGTGTCTGCTTCCGCCTCTTGCTGCTGTCTCCTTCTTCTTCTCCTTCATCTAAAACTTCCCCCCCTCCGCCTGTGCGCAGCAGAGCTTGCTGCCACGGGCCACACATCTTCTTGTTGCGTTTTCTTACCGGAGTTGCAGCCTGCAACTCCGGCCACCACGTCACGAACCGCCCTCCTCAGCCCACCTGCAACAGCGCCTCCACCATTGCCATCTTCATGCTTCATCCTCCATTGAAGAATGGCTGCTCCTTCGCCTGAAAATGAACCAGCAAGTTCGGTTGCTTCAACTTCCGGCGATCTCTCACCTCCTCAACCGCGAGCTCCTCACGCATCACCACCTTGCAGCATATGCACTGCCTGCTGATTCCTCTCCTCTCCACCGCCTGATCTCCTCCTCCTCCTCTGATGCACCGTCACTGCCTTCTCTTCCCACTCACGGACTGTCCTTCCAACTCAAGAGGTAGATCTCCTCTTGGCCAGCCACCACGTGGTGCCTCAACTAGTGGGGTGTATCGCTTCTTACGTGTGCACCGTTCAAGAAGACCACCCCGACTTCCATGCACCAAGGTTCTCCACCATAGATGCTCCTTGGACTCTCTCCTTGGCCGACGACCCAACCACTCCGAAAAAAAGGGGTATCTTCAGCTCCATCATGTCCTAAACCACCTTCACCTAGACCGTGCGATCTAGGCCGATGCGATCTCTCCGGTAAGTGGTAAGTTTCTTCACTTTCTCTTTTCTTCCATCCTCTCTAGTTTCTTTCTCTAGCTCTCTCTCCCTAGTTTCTTCCATTTTTCTCTCTCTACTTTCTCTCTCTTCTCCTCTTTATCTTTTTCTTCCTTATTTTCTCTCTAATTTCTATTTCTCTCTCTAGGCCATCTATCTTCTCTCTCTACTTAATTTAGGTTTATTGTTTTATAGATTAATTATCTCATGTTTTAATTGTAAGTTACAGTTGAATTCAAGAAATAAAGTTTATTTTGATTCGAGTTTGACAAAATTCTGTTATTTTATGTTCCTTATTGCTCTAATCTGATTAATCCCGAGTGCGGATCGACATCCGACACGAGCCACTGTGCAAAATTGCTCATTTTACAGGTTAAATGTCTCGGATAAATTAAAAATGTGTTGAGATTAGGGTTTCCGTTACCAACGACGAGGAAAAATACCTACTTTCAGTGCTGCAACGTAGCAGCAAGGCGAGGGCTGTGATGAAGGTGGTGCACGCTGGTGAAGAAGATGAAGGCGTGGCTGGGGATTCTCACCGGAGATGATGCTGATGCCGATCTTTTTTTGTGAATGGCCGTTGGTGACTGTAGCACAGGGAGAGGGCGGCGGTGTGCAGCAGTGTTTGATGAAGGCAAACTACCCGCAGGCCGTGATTTTGCAGGTTCACTAGCCGGCTTAAGGGAGCAAAGGATTGCTGCCCTTTGATGTCAGTTTGCGGGTTGGAGGCGCACAAGTCCGGCAGGTGAGAGAGAAGAGAGACATGTTGCAGGTGTGGAAATAGTAGAGTCGCGTGTGGAGCATGGATACTTGCTGGAGATGAAACACAACCTCCCAAGCCATTATGTTGATCAGCACTCACAGGTGTGGTGTGAATGGAGAGCTGGCCGGAGTTAATGGAGAACCAGGGTTATGAAGAAGATAAAGAAGAAGAAGGCGGTAGGTCAAAAAACGTTGGTTGGTTATGGGAAGACCGTCTGCAACTGAAGGAGGCAGAGGTAGATGGTGTTGCAGGTGGTGCCGATGGTGGAAGGAGGTGCAGGCGCACCGCAGCAGCAGCAGCCTTGCTAGGAAGCGGAGAAGATGAAGAAGGAGGCAGTGGAAGATGGCAGCGTGGTTGAGGGGGCAGTAAGGTTTGAATCGGAAGAGCCAAGGTGGGAGGAGACGTAGAGGAGAAGAAGATGGGAAGAGAAAAGAGAGAACTGTGGATGGAAGAGGTCCTCCTCTCTTCTTTTTCTCTTTCTAATATACTAAGGCCCTAGGGCTTTGAATTATTGGGTGAATAGGGACAGTTAGATCATCTTGTCAATTCTCTTTCACGTTGTTTTCAATTATGGGGAAATATCCCATGTATTTGATGATGTATCACTCATTATGCAGCATCCTCCAGCAAATTTTTCTCCTTTCTTCCTTGTCTTTTGGTAACCAATTCATTACCCAAAACGATCCAACCCCTTGCATTCTTTCCTCTCTCTTTCATAGTAGCAGCCATCCACCTTATTTGATTGCTAAAGTCCTCCCTTTGGTAAAAATAGCAACTACCTTTTCACTTTTCCTTTTTAGAAAATATTCTTCAATGGTTCATATGCTCCAATCCACCTTGCACTTCAAAGCTAAAGCTAATCCAGCAACTCCTTGATTTTTAGACCGAGCACATGGGACCCACATGCTGTGGTCTACTGTATGTGCACTCACAATTTTTGCCACTTGATGATTCATTGATCCATATATAGGCTTTTTGGTGATCCATCGATCAAGGTTTTTGATGAGAAATACATGGGTCCCACATTGTTTGAATTTATCATTTCTAAGGTTTATGGAAACCCAATCGTTTATAACAACATCACCCTCAATAGACAGCTAGCAACTTGAATCAACACTCGGTCCATAATCTCAGCCCACCAAGTTGGTTCACACAAGGGTCCAACACCCTGGTCCATTGATTTGGTCCACGGTGTGGGTTATCTTCATAAGTTTCCACGTATGCCACATTATCACTGATCCCACTGTCCATTTGTCTTGTTTCCATTATGTTTTAAACCCATTAACTTGATAGAGCTTTCCTTTTTGTGGGCCCATCAACATGCTCTACTTGCCCATTATCTTGATGTCCAAGAACTTGAGTTGTGTGTTTCCAATTTCATCGGTCCATCTTGTCTGTTATCCAACGTTATCTGAGCATAGTTCCCTGGTCTACGTGATCATCTTTGATTTGGACAAGTTTGGTAGTGAGCTTCTGTGGTTGATCGCGGGCTTGCAGTTCTCGAAAATCATCTGCTCAGGTTTCCTGAATAATGAAAGGCACGTAATGAGGCTTTAGTCATAACGACTTTATATCTAGATATCCAAAAGTGTGTTTAATGCATGCAAATATAGAATTTCGTCCAGAAAAGTGTGTTTTACCCAACAGAAGAGACTCTTACGTAGAAAAGTGGATAAATAGAGCAATTTTACGTAGGAGAGTGTGATAACACTTAGAGGATAATAGTGAAAAATATGCACTTTTGAGCGAATATCACAACCCCCAACCAGCATATTGCCAATCCTTGGCAATTAGTGTGAAATAAATGAGTTTAAAAGGACCCGCGCATGTTACACACTTTTGCATATTAGCTTAGGGAAAACACCGTTCGTCAAACTATCTAATGGATGCAAAAACAGTTATAGGCTAGCAAAGAGTTGGGAAGTTTTGCCAAGACTAAAGACAGATAATCAAGACCCAGAATAGTCAAACTCTGCATGTGTGTGTGCTCGACATTCTCATCGTCTGACAGTAAAGATTTCCAGATCACCTCTAAGTTTTTATGCCTCGACCTCAAATCTCACTTGTAAATCACTCAGAATGGAATCATTCAGGAATGTTTTTTCTTTTCTTTCTATCAAGTTATATGTGAGGAGATATATTTAATGTAAAGAGGAAAAAGATCTAACAAATATTTTATTTGAAGGAAGGACATCTTTAACAGAAGAAGATCTCATGATTGGAATATCACTTCACTCGGGAACGTCAAATCAAACTCTATAGCTTCTCTTTCTCCAATCTCCACATTTTATGATCGTGCTATCTAGAATCAAGTAGGACTTTCCTAGGTTGTAATGAGGCTTAGGTTAGGTGTAGAAAAAATAAGGGATACAAGATTTCAAAGATCTTGAGAGGATATCTCCATTTTCTTACATTTTTCCTGCGGTGTAGCACCATTATCTGGTTTTTTTTTTGATATTTCTAAGGTTGCTCAATTTCTTTTCAGCTCTTTTTCATACTTTCTTTCCATATTTTATTTTCAGCTTGAACCACTTTCTTTTCCTTTTGATTTTTTTTCTTTACTTTTCTTTTCACGGTACACCCACATCAATTATTCTTTTGTCTATCTCAAAATAAGGGTAGCCAGTCATGCTTCGTAGCTGAACTGGGTTTTAGGTTGATGGGTTTACAAAGAAAAGGCTTTTACAGAAAGGTTCAAAGGGTTTCTAGTGAAGTATAATTTAGGTGAGTAAAAAGGCTAAACGGTTCAGAAAGATGGCCTAAATCATTTTCTAGGGTTTGCACTATCATGTATACTGTCTTGATTGGATATAGAGAAGGTTCTGTCGTAGTAATCCAATGTTAATGTCGTTCTGAGTTTTATGATCGAAGCAAAAGATAATGAGATCTCTCAACGAATATTGCGAGCATGAAGAATAGTGAGTCATCTTGTGACTCATAATTGTTGTATAACCCTCAAAAAGGATTAAAGGCTCGAAAGCTCACTGGGTTAGGTCTCCACAATTATTTTCACAGGATCTCTAGAGTTTCTAAACTTAGGATGACTCTGATATTGATAGTGTACAATTGTGCCGAGTCTGAGTTTTTCTAAGTTTTCAAACCTGCTGTAGTCACGCTTGACTTGACTCAAAGCTAACCTTAAACAAAAATTGGTATCCTCAATACTGACTTAACAGAAGTTTTCAGCTAATCAAAGTCAGGGTATTTGACACATTTTTAAAATTCTAGAAAACTTTAGAAAACATCGGAAACCACCCAAAATCACAAGTTTTTTTTTATATTTATCAAAATGAAGACATGAGTTTTGGTAAATACCCACCCCCAACCAAAATACAACACCGTCCTCGGTGCTCATGACGGGGACATAAAATGATGAAAAATCAGTGATGATGATGCAAATGTTCAGGGAGGATGTTACCAAGTCGACAGAAACTCAACAGTGTGTGGTACCTGATGATCGGAAGAATGAATGTACCTGCATTTCCAGAGATATAACAATAATAACAAATGCATGAGACTCATGTACTTTAGGAATACTGGAATTGCCTTTTCGAAAGCGCTAAGTTTTACGTCTTCAGCCAGACATGACGGGGGTATATCAAGTACCCCTAACCAGGTTGAAACTCATGGAGACTGAGTGAATCTACAGTCTTCCTGACACCTAAAGTGGAATGGAGACAGTTATCCTATCCCTTGTCTAGGTATACCTGTGTAGAACAGGTCTTTCTCAGTCTACACTGAGAAAAGGACAATAAGTTCTCTAAGCAAAAACATTTAGTTCAGCGGGGAGGGATTGAAGCTTCTTAGTAAAGACTGAGAGGAGAGTAGTAGTGGGTTCTCTGACCGTGGTTAGCAGAGCCGTAAACTCATTGAGTTTAGCAGGAATATATCTGAATGGAGTAGACTCATGCAGATCAGTAATACTAGAATTGTCTAACTCTGAGATGAAGTCAGACTCAAAGTGTTCTTGACACTCAGATAATTTATCTTCGGGAGAGTCCTGAATTAGACTCTCTACGGCACACGGGTCATCGAAAATATCGAAGTAGGGTGGCGGGTGAAAACCGTGGACCTCTTCCTCGAGGCTTCCTAATGCGATAGGGATGTTCCAATCCCTGCACTCAATATGTTCATCGTCGGTGGGGAACGGTAGGTCTAGGACAGCTGGAATCTCATATTCTAGACACGGTTCTACGGTAGGAATGTCTGCATCAGAGGTAGAATCATCAGAGATAGAGATGGACATGGGTATCTCTGTGCTCGGTCCAGAAGTTGGTGCTGTTAAGGGCACCAAAGATTGAGACTCGGGTTTATCACTAATGTTGCACAATCCAAGGGAGGTGTGGAGGAACGGTAGATCTAGGACAGTTAGGATCCTACGATCGAGACACAGCTCAGTGTCATGAAGATCGACATCAGGGTCAACAGAGGTAGAGTGAGAATTAGGTTGCTGATATTCGCTCAAAAGTGCTTATTTTAAGCAATTATCCTTTTAGCGTTATTGCATTCTCCCACGTTAAAATACTCTATTTATCTACTTTTCTACGTAAGAGTCTCTTTTGTTGCGTAGAACACACTTTTCTGGACGAAATGGTATATTTGTATGCATTAAACACATTTTCGAAAGTCTAGACATGAAGTCATTCTGATAGAGGCTCATTACGCGCTTCTTCTGTCGCAGGAAACCCCGATGGGACAATTCTCGAGACTTGCAAGCCCACATCGATCAGGAAAGCCCATTATCAAAGCTTAAAGAGCCCACATGCTATGACTGGAAGATATGGGCTGAATAAGAGGACCAAAAAGCCGGTCCTCCGCCAGTGCTTTTCTCTCTATTTTTTGATACTTTCTCTCTCATCTCTCCTTATTCTCTCTCTCTCTTCATCTCTCGGTCCTCGAATCTACTGACCTAACCCCAGAACTCCTGCCCATCGGCTCTATCTCATCTCCCTTAGCTTTCTGACCGTTGGATCTTCAATCGGACCGTTAGATCTCTCTAGATCCGTCGATCCACCAATCTGAGTCCCAATCAAGTCACCATCCATCCGATCGCCATCAGACCATCTGTCACATCATCTTGTGAGACAATGGACATCACAAATCCATGTGGGCCAGTAGCCGGGCCCATCATCATCGACCCGCTTTCCGACCAGTTAGTGGACCCCGTGAATTTCCAAAGAATTTTAATTAAATTTCAAAAAAATGGGGGGTCCACTAATTGGGGAGATTCCCCATAGAAAAGTAGATTTTTACTTAAAAAAAAAAAAAAAAAAATTTATTTTTTTTATTTCAAAAATACCCTATTTCCATTAATGGAAATAGGGAGCTTTAAAAAGAGAAGGAGAGGGGTTCGTTCGAACCCTAATCCCTCTCCCATCTCTTCCTCTCCTTCCCCCAAAGCTCTCCCTTCTTTCCCTTCGCTCGTTCTCCTCCTTTCCTTCTTCCTCCTCCTCTTCTCTTCTTCTTCTTCTTCTTATTTTCCAACACCGATCCGCCCTCCTCCTTCTTCTTCTTCGACTCCATTTTCTTCACGATCTGCTGCATCTTCACGACCTGCAACACTAAGTTGCAGGTCTGCTACCTCAGCCCTCCATTCACGGCCTGCTCTACAAGCCCAAGCACCTGCAACAACTCCGGTAAAACGAAAAAAAAAAAAAAAAAATTTTTTTTAAGGTCACCGGAGTTGCAGGTTGCAACTCCGGCAACCTCCATTACCGCCTGCACCATCATCTTCTTCTCCCCACGCTCCTCTTCTCTCCTCTCTTCCCACTCTAAACCACCATCATTCCCCCACTTCCATATGCTCTCTCCCACGTTTTCACGGACTGGATCGCCTCCCAAGCTCCTCAACGTTCTGATCTTTCCTCTCCAAAAATCCCAGCCGTGATCTTCACTTGCTGCCCTCCACCGTTTTAACCACAACAAAAAAAAAAGAAAGAAAAGAGAGAGAAGGAAAGAAAGAACAAGAAGATAGAGAAAGGGGTGCAAACCTGGTCCGCATCTCTCCTTGCTGCCACTCTCCTATTTGCCGCCTCCAAGATCCACCACGAGTTGCAGGTCAGCCAGCACACTTGCAAACCATTTCCAAGGTTGCAATCTGCAACTCCAGCCAAGCTGTTCCCCTCCAAGTTCTGGGCATTCTAACGAAACTTGCAAACCTTCACCAGCCGGGCTCCAAACAGCAACCCCACCATCTTCTCAACCTGCTTCTCCACCGTGAAGCTCATACCTGCTGCAACCACCTCACGTCTTCCTCATCTTGGGTTGGCTGTTCAGCAACCCATCGTCATCTCTCACTATCAAGCAGCCCAAGCCTCCAATGCCTGCAAATCCAAAAGAAAAACAACAAAAAAAAAAAAAAAAAAAAAGGGAGAAGAGAGAGGAGGTACGGTCTTTCTCTCTTGAGCTGGTGTTGCAACTTGCAAACATCAGCAAGTGCTGCCACCAGACACTTCAGCCACCCCCGGTAGGATCTCAACTTTCTCTCTCTAAATCAGTCTCCCTCTCTCTAGAATTTTTAATTTTCTCTCTCTAGATTTTTTTAATGCTTAGGAGTCATCTTTAATGCTTTGTAACTAGTTCATCTTTCTTGAAATTGTAAGTTACTTTCAAGTTATTCCAATAAATAAAATTGTTTATTTCATGCAAAGTACTGTCTTTTATTCTGTGGTTGTTTCTTGAGTAGCTCAGGTCAATTTCTCTCTCTAAAAATCGCCAACAATTATTTTAAATCGATCATCATTCTCACCACTCCATCATTCTTAGTAAAAATTTCTGAGAAACATTCGTCATTTCATGTTCACTGCTTGCACAAACTAACCCCGAGTGCGGATCGACATCCGACACGAATCCCTATACAAATCTATCAATTTTGCAGGATAATCGGATCAATTTACAAATATGTTGAAGTTAGGGTTTCTGTAACCAACGACGCGGAAAAAAACCTACTTTCAAATGGCGCCGCTGCCGCTCGGGTGTTCGGGAGTGCGAAAAAGGACGTAAAGACGGAATTAGAAAGTTGCTGAAGCGAAAAGCTGCTCAATTTGGCCAGCCTGACCTTATCGGGAAACTTTCTATTTTTTGTTTTTGTTGATTTTTAGCAGTTTTAAATTACTATTTTTAATGCCTCGGAAGGCCGAGTGCAATTTGTAATAATTTAGGAATTTTACTGCTTTCCATATAACTGCTAGATCTTGTTCTAGGGTTTTTTAGAAACCCTAGATTAAGTGAAAAATACCAAAAAAAATAATAAATTCAAAATTCAAAAAAATTAGGGTTTCATATTCTGCAGATTTTTAGAAATTACCAATCAAGGATTTGCAATTTTTGGAAAGATTCTAAAATCTTGAAATTTTGCTAAATTAGGGTTTCCCCTCTTAGAAGTTTCCTCTTTAGAAGGATTTCTATCTTTAGAAATCTTCCGAATTTGGAAAAGTCTGCAAAAGGAAACGCCCCAAATCTAGCAAGAATTTCAATTTTGGGAAATTTCTCAAAATTATAAGGGATCTCGCAATCAAATCTTTCTTGGAAGATCTCCACAGTTCGGGAAACTTTCCAATCTAGGTATTTTCCAATCTGGGAATTCCTAAATTTTAACCCATATCGAACTTGGAAATTAATTCAAAAACTTGCCTAAATCTAGTGCTTGTTCTGTGAACCCTAAAAAGGCAAAGATCTTCCAAATAGAATCCCGACTACCTAGACCGTGCGATCTAACTTTTCTGCAGAAACACGATCCAGTGTGGGTAGAGAGCAAAAGCTCAAAGAGGTGGAGTCAGGCCCAAGCCCATTAGGATACCCCTCTCTAACCCACGGAGGCGACCCCGTGGCGTGGCCCACGGGAGGTAAGTCTCTATCCTCGCCTTGAGTGCGATACAGAGCATATTGGGTGCATCATTGCCGCTTGTCTATTTGTTTTCTAGCAACAACTTATTCGACTTGCATGGCGTGGCCGTTAATCAATCAA
Organism: Euptelea pleiosperma; assembly: GCA_035048495.1. Lineage (NCBI taxonomy): Eukaryota > Viridiplantae > Streptophyta > Magnoliopsida > Ranunculales > Eupteleaceae > Euptelea > Euptelea pleiosperma. The sequence continues at coordinate 10,853,709 of CM068544.1, read as the reverse complement.
CTCTAAGAGAGCAAACCCAGCTCCAAAATTGAAACTGGTGGGATTTCATCACCCACCTCATCACTCCAGCTGATATTGATCCCCAGGATCCATCTATAATAAAAAGAATCAAGAAGTAGAGCCAATTAGCCCGGTGTTCGAGGAAAAATCCACGCAAAGTGAACCCGCTTAACATCCAATCGAAATAAGACCACGAGCGCGGGTCCCTGTTGTCTAACACACCCATAAGTCCCTGCTACTCAAGTACACTGAGCTCGACGTGGCATCTTGGACTATTCGGCGGTTAGTTATGTGTGGACTAGGAACACGCACCAACCCTAGCTTAACCCGAGGGAACACTCTTCTTATCCACTTGACCAATCCGATTAGTCTGGGACGTACTTAAGTCAGCCATTGTGCCGCACATCTGTCTAGGCTTCGGATTGCCTTGTTGTTAACTAGAGTTAGTACTAAAGGATTCGCTCTGAAGAGTGTAGCCTGGTGAGAACCTCTGAGTGCAAAACAGTTAGTCCGGCGGTTAAAAGATAAACCAGTGGTCCGCCCACTGTCATAATCTACTCTAGCCCCAAAACTAACAAAGATAATTCCTAAAATATATCCTCATTGCTTAGAATAGGATTATCTGTGCTTGGTGTGCATCATTTAGGATAGTGTTCCTCTCTGGCAACTTTTTGCCAAGTATAGAGCTTGCCTCATTCGCGTATGCCCGTTTGGAATCGTCCGAACAAGCGCTTGGTTCGATCTGAGAATCACGTCCCTACAGTGGATCCTCCACTGAATTCTTCCCCATCTCTTTCACCACCCGCCTCCCCTAGTTCTACTACCTTTGTAGTCATGGCAGTCGAACGACCTCTTATCGAGACGTTCGCCCCTATCTCTGCTAATCCGCCCACTTGCATTATTCTCCCACCTACTACGGCGGTACAATTTGAGATCAGGCCGCAGACGATCCAAATGCTGCCAACCTTTCGTGGTCTCCCAAGAGAAGACCCATATTCCCATATTAGGGAATTCCAACATGTCATCCTACTTTTCAAGAATCAGAACCTCGATGATGACAATGTCTGTCTGCGAGTTTTCCCATTCTCGCTCAAAGATCGAGCCTCAGATTGGCTCTACTCCTTACCCGCTGATTCAATCAGCAGTTGGAAAGAATTGGTGGGCAAATTCATGTCTAAATTCTACCCCATGAGTCGGACCAACCAAATGAAGCAACTCATCCAAGACTTTCGACAGAAGTCCGATGAGAAATTTTTTGAAGCATGGGATAGATTCCAAGACTACCTGACTAAGTGTCCCCACCATAGCATCGACAAGGGCAATCTTGTCCACGTCTTCTATAAGGGACTTACTGATGAGTCCCGGACCATGGTAGAGTCAATGTGCCAAGGAAAATTCCTGCACCAAACTCCGACCGATGCATACAAATTCTTGGGAGAGTTAGGAGAAAACTCTCAACATTGGACGACTGACTCAGAGTTCAGTCGAACCACTTCGGTCCAAAGGACAACCAAGGGACATGATGCTACAGCTGATACTGAGCTTCGATCTGTCATTCAAGAGTTGAGCAAGTCAGTCTCGGCACTGGCTGTGTCTGTACAAAAGCCTACTCAACAATCTACCCCAGTCATGCATGTGGGACACGAGAGCCCTATGGAATCCTGCACCCTCTGTCTGCAACCTTCCCATACTACTGAGCATTGTCCTTTGAATGAAGGATGGTCTAATCGTCTTCAGGAAGAAGTTTGTGCTTTCAGCACATACAAACCACCCACTCAGAACTCGTATAGTCAATCTTATCATCCGGACACGAGAAACCACCCTAACTTCTCCTGGCGGCCTCAGTCTACTCAACCACAAGCTCAACCTCCACGTCAACCTCAGGGCATGTATCCTCCTGGGTTCAATCAACCCAATAGGCAATTCAATCAGGGACAATATCAGCAGAATCAGTACCCATCTACTCAGAACCAGCAGTTCCAACAGGGTCAATACTCTGGACAACAGAGCACATTTCAGAATCAGCAAAGAGTTCCCCAGAACTTTCAGAACCAACAGATTGTCCCAACTAATTCTTCCGCCTATAACTATAATGTCCCGATGAGCTCGAGTCACGAATTGGGGCCTCAGCTCCCATGAGCTGCTCCCCAACAGTCGGTCCCCAAACCCGGTATTGAGGACCTTCTAGCTCAACTCATTACTCAATCTATGCAACGCCTAGAGCAACAGCAACAGCAATCCATGCTTCGTCTAGAGCAACGCTTAGGTAACCTGGAAGCTGAGAAAGCTAAAGGCATCTTCCCTAGCCAACCCATCGCTAACCCAAAAGGAAATGCCAAAGGAGCAGTATATGAGATCAGTTCCCAATCTCAAAGCCAGAATGAGAATTGTCAAGGGGAGGTGCAAGCTGTAACCACCCTACGATCTGGAAAAACTGTGGACATGGGAGTCCAACCACCACCGGTGCCATCTCCAGCACCCATCACTCGCACCGTGGAAACTAGTCCAAATCCTACCTCTGCTTCTTCTACCTCTGCACCAACATCAGATATCCCTGTGCAGAAATCTAAGGCTAAAGACAAATCCATTTGTCGAGTAAAGCCTCCCTTCCCGAACAGACTTGTCCAAGATAAGCGGGATCAGCAATTCTCAGAGATCTTAGACGTCTTTAAAGACGTCCAGATCAATATCCCATTCCTTTCTGCTATCAAGCAAATCCCCTCCTATGCCAAATTCCTCAAGGACTTGTGCACAGTTAAGCGGCGTACGCATGTACCCAAAGCTGCCTTCTTGGCCGAAAAAGCTACCGCGTTCATTCAACGCAATAGTGTGATCAAACACAAGGATCCAGGTAGCCCAACTGTCCAATGTGAAATTGGTGACAACTTTAGCTGCACTGCCTTGCTAGATTTAGGGGCTAGCGTCAACCTCATACCATTCTCGGTATATCAGCAGTTAGGACTGAAAGATATGAAGCCTACCAATGTCACCTTGAAATTGGCTGATCAGTCCATCAAGATTCCAAGAGGAATCATTGAAGATGTCCTAGTAAAAGTCGCTGACTTTTATTATCCTGTGGACTTTATCATTCTCGACACCGAGCCGTGTCAGGATAACGGCATTCCGGTCATCTTAGGCCGTCCATTCCTTGCCACCGCGAACGCACACATCGGTTGCCGGGACGGAAACATGTCCATTGCTTTCGGAAACCTCAAAGCTGAGGTCAATATCTTTCGTCTAATGCAACAAGATGCCGATCGCGATGTGGCCGATGAAATGTGTGCCGTTGAGAGTCTAATCCCGGACTCCACCGAAGATATTCTTAAGCAGTGTCTAGAACACTTTGGAGCTGACTTTGCAACAGAGTCAGCTATTTCTGATCTCAATGATCTTTTGGAGACTGCTCCACTGATAGAGATCCCCGCTCCTCTCATCGAGTTCGAGCCTCTGATAACCATGGCCAGAGAACCCATCATTCCTTTACCTACTGAAGTCAAACCTCTTCAATCCGTGTCTTCTGTGACACCTATTTCTACTTCATCTGCTCCAATATTAGAGCTTAAGCCTCTTCCCACAGATCTTTCCTATGCCTATCTTGGTCCTAAGAAAACCTACCCTGTCATTATTGCTTCCGCTTTGTCTGAGAGTGAACGTAAGAAACTTCTCGAGCTGCTCAACGAGCACAAATCTGCGATAGGTTGGACTATAGATGATATTCGAGGCATAGACCCCTCGGTGTGCCAACATCACATCTATCTCGAGGATGAATCCAAAACCTCTCGAGAACACCAGAGGAGGTTGAACCCCGTCTTGAAGGATGTAGTCCGGGATGAGGTCCTTAAACTGTTAGATGCGGGTATCATTTATCCCATCTCCGATAGCAAATGGGTGAGTCCTATTCATGTCGTCCTTAAAAAGGCAGGATTCACAGTTGTGGAAAATGAGAACAAGGAAATGGTCACCCAGCGCCTGAAGAAAGGGTGGAGAGTCTGCATCGATTACCGACGACTCAACACCAACACTAGGAAGGACCATTTTCCTTTACCCTTCATAGACCAAATGTTGGAGAGACTAGCTGGTCACTCCTATTACTGCTTCCTCGATGGTTACTCAGGGTATAATCAAATACCCATCGCCCTTGAGGATCACGAGAAGACAACTTTCACCTGTCCCTTTGGCACTTTTGCCTACAAGCGCATGCCCTTTGGCCTCTACAATGCACCCGCGACCTTTCAAAGGTGTATGATGAGCATATTATCTGACATGGTGGAAAAATTCCTCGAAGTCTTTATGGACGACTTCTCAGTCTTCGGGTCATCCTTTGATGACTGTCTGAACCATCTAGGGCTTGTACTTCAACGCTGTCAGGACAAGCAACTTGTCCTCAATTGGGAGAAATGCCACTTCATGGTGACGAAGGGCATTGTTCTGGGACATGTCATTTCCCATCAGGGCATTGAGGTCGACAAAGCTAAAATCGATATCATCTCGACCTTGCCTACTCCTAAGTCTGTGCGTGACATCCGGTCCTTTTTGGGACACGGAGGATTCTATAGGCGATTCATCAAGGACTTCTCTCAAATCGCTCGACCTCTGTCCCATCTTCTAGCTAAAGATAGTCCTTTCGACTTTAATGCTGACTGTGTCAAGGCATTTGAGCGTCTCAAATCTGAGCTCACTACTGCGCCCATTATCCGTCCCCCGGATTGGACTCTACCTTTTGAGGTAATGTGCGATGCTTCTGACTACGCGTTAGGCGCTGTTCTAGGGCAGAGAATTGACAAACGATCCCATGTGATCTACTACGCGAGCAAAACTCTTAACTCTGCCCAAATGAATTACTCCACCACTGAGAAAGAACTCCTGGCGGTAGTCTTCGCCCTTGATAAATTCCGTCAGTACCTCTTAGCCACTAAGGTGGTAGTGTACACTGATCATGCAGCCCTTCATTATCTCATGTCGAAAAAGGAAACCAAGCCTCGATTAATTCGATGGATTCTCTTACTGCAGGAATTCGACCTCGAGATTAAGGATAAGAAAGGAACTGAGAATGTAGTGGCTGATCACTTGTCTAGACTGACTTTAGAGTCATCTTTCGACACCCAGCCCATCCCTGAAACCTTTCCAGATGAACAACTGTTCGCCATCTCCGTTCATCCATGGTATGCTGACATTGTCCACTACCTTGTCACCGAAGAAATGCCTTCACACTGGTCAAAACAGGACAAAAGCCAATTCCTAGCAAGAGTTAAGTACTACTCTTGGGATGACCCTTATTTATATAAATACTGTCCTGACCAGATCATTCGTCTCTGTGTACCTGAGTCGGACCAACTCAATATCTTGTCCTCATGTCATGACCAACCTTGTGGTGGTCATTTCAGCACTAAGAAGACTGCAGAAAAAGTGCTGCAATGCGGATTCTACTGGCATACACTATTTAAAGATGCCCATATCTACTGCAAAACCTGTCCTAATTGCCAGCATCTAGGCCGCATCTCCCAGAGGAACATGATGCCCCTCACTCCCATCCAGGTCGATGAAATATTTGACATCTGGGGCATCGACTTCATGGGCCCCTTTCCCATTTCCTATGGTTTTGAGTACATTCTCCTTGCGGTAGGCTATGTATCCAAATGGATAGAAGCCATTCCCACCAAGACCAATGACCACAAAGTGGTGGTCAAATTCCTAAAGGAGTTCATCTTCGCCAGATTCGGTGCCCCTAAGGCCATCATTAGTGATGGGGGCACCCATTTCTGCAATTGGATATTTGAAAAATTAATGAAAAAGTATGGGGTAACCCACAAGGTTGCCCTAGCTTATCATCCATAGACTAGTGGTCAAGTAGAGGTTTCTAATCGTCAGATCAAGCAGATCTTGGAGAAGACAGTCAATACCACACGTAAAGACTGGTCTACTCGTCTCACTGATGCTTTATGGGCATACAGAACCACCTACAAGACCCCACTCAATATGTCTCCCTATCGTCTCGTCTTTGGGAAACCTTGTCATCTACCGGTAGAGATTGAACATCGTGCCCTATGGGCCATTAAGAAACTCAACTTCGACCTCGAATCTACAGGGGAGGAGCAGAAACTTCAAATGAATGAGTTAGAAGAACTCAGAAATGATGCCTACAACTTGTCCAAGAATTACAAAGCAAAAATGAAGTGGATACATGACAAGAGCATCCTCAAAAAAGAGTTCCATCTAGGACAGAAGGTCCTTCTTTATAATTCTCGTCTCCATCTCTTCCCTGGGAAACTGAAATCTAGGTGGACCGGTCCTTATACGGTCACAGCAGTCACACCCTTCGGGGCAATCACTATTGAGAATCCCAAGGATCACTCCTCATTCCAGGTCAATGGTCAGCGTCTTAAGCAATTCCATGAACTTGATGTGTCGTTCATTCAGACTTTTGAAATTGATCTCATCGATCCTGCCTATGTCGACTGATGATCCACTCAGTCTCCTGAGCTCCAACTTGGTTGGGGGTGCCTGTCACCCCCGTCATGTCTGGCTGAAGACGTAAAACTTAGCGCTTTCGGAAAGGCAATTCCGGTATTCCTAGAGTACATGAGTCTCATGCATTTGTTATTATTGTTATATCTTTGGAAATGCAGGTACATTCATTCTTCCGATCATCAGGTACCACACACTGTCGAGTTTCTGCCGACTTGGTAACATCCTTCCTGAATCTTTGCATCATCATCACTGATTTTTCATCATTTTATGTCCCGGTCATGAGCACCGAGGACGGTGCTGTATTTTGGTTGGGGATGGATATTTACCAAAACTCATGTTTTCATTTTGAAAAAAAAAAAAAAAAAAGTTGTTTTTGGGGTGATTTCCGATGTTCTCCAAAAGTTTTCTAGAATTTCAAAAATGTGTCAAATACCTTGACTTTGATTAGCTAAAAACCTCCGTTAAGTCAGTATTGAGGATGTCAATTTTTGTTAGCATTGAGTCAAGTCAAGTGTGGCTACAGCAGTTTTGAAAACTTAGAAAAACTCAGATTCGGCACAATTGTACACTATCAACATCAGAGTCATCCTAAGTTTGGAAATTCTAGAGATCCTGTGAGAAGAATTGTGGAGACCTAACCCAGTAAGCTTTCGAGCCTTTAATCATTTCAGAGAGTTATACATTAATCCTGAGTCAATGGATGACTCACTATTCTTCATGCCCGCAATATTCGTTGAGAGATCTCATTATCTTTTGCTTCGATCATAAAACTTGGAACGACATCAACATTGGATTACTATGACAGAACCTTCTCTGTATCAAGTTAAGACAGTATACATGATAGTGCAAACCCTAGAAAATGATTTAGGCCATTTTTTCTGAACCATTCAGCCTTTTTACTCACCTGAATTATACTTCACTAGAAACCCCTTGAACCCTTCTATAAAAGCCTTTTCTTTGTAAACCCATCAACCTAAAATCCAGTATAGCTACGAAGCATGACTGGCTACCCTTATTTTGAGATGGACAAAAGAATAACTGATATGGGTGTACCGTGAAAAGAAAAGTAAAGAAGAAGAATCAAAAGGAAAAGAAAGTGGTTCAAGCTGAAAACAAATATATGGAAAGAAAGTATGAAAAGAGCTGAAAAGAAATTGAGCAGTCTCAGAAATATCAAGAAAAAGAGAAAAATACGAAAAAAAGGAAAAAGAACCAGATAATGGTGTTACGCCGCAGGAAAAATGCAAGAAAATGGTAATATCCTCTCAAAATCTTTGAAATCCTGTATCCCTTTATCTCTCTAACCTGACCTAAGCCTCATTACAACCCAGGAAAGTCCTACTTGATTCTAGGATAGCACGATCATAAAATGTGGAGATTGGAGAAAGGGAAGCTATAGAGTTTGATCTGACGTTCCCGAGTGAAGTGGTATTCCAATCATGAGATCTTCTTCTGTTAAAGATGTCCTTCCTTCAAATAAAACATATGTGAGATCTTTTGCCTCTTTATATTAAATACATCTCCTCACATATAAATTGAGAGAAAAGAAGAAAACCCTTCTTGTGTGATTCCATTCTGAGTAGTTTACAAGTGAGAATTGAGGTCGAGGCATAAAAACTTAGAGGTGATCTGGAAATCTTTACTGTCGGATGATGAGAATGTTGAGCACACACACACGCAGAGTCTGACTATTCTGGGTCATGATTATCAGTCTGTAGTCTTGCCAAAACTCTCGAACTTGCAAACATCAGCAAGTGCTGCCACCAGACACTTCAGCCACCCCCGGTAGGATCTCAACTTTCTCTCTCTAAATCAGTCTCCCTCTCTCTAGAATTTTTAATTTTCTCTCTCTAGATTTTTTTAATGCTTAGGAGTCATCTTTAATGCTTTGTAACTAGTTCATCTTTCTTGAAATTGTAAGTTACTTTCAAGTTATTCTAATAAATAAAATTATTTATTTCATGCAAAGTACTGTCTTTTATTCTGTGGTTGTTTCTTGAGTAGCTCAGGTCAATTTCTCTCTCTAAAAATCGCCAACAATTATTTTAAATCGATCATCATTCTCACCACTCCATCATTCTTAATAAAAATTTCTGAGAAACATTCGTCATTTCATGTTCACTGCTTGCACAAACTAACCCCGAGTGCAGATCGACATCCGACACGAATCCCTATACAAATCTGTCAATTTTGCAGGATAATCGGATCAATTTACAAATATGTTGAAGTTAGGGTTTCCGTAACCAACGACACGGAAAAACCCTACTTTCAGTTGCTCTGAGCTAGGTTCAGGATTTGGTGCTGGTAAGGGCACCGACGATGGAGACAATTGCTCGTCAATATACTGGCCCGAACTAGTGGTGGTAACAACTACGGTTTCTTCCTCGCAAGTCTGGTACTGGGTCCAATTGGGTGGCTCCTCATCATAGACAGTGGCCATGTTAGTCTCTTCAGGATAGGCTATCGGTTGGCGAGGAAAGTGGATTTCCTTGTTCTCAGATTCTAACTGACCTAGACAGTGTTCAAAGCTCTCCATGGATTACTGTTGTTGTCGCTCTAGCTGGGTTATGTATTGAGAGAGAAGATCCTCTAGACTAGGTTTAGTAGCCAACTGAGGCAGTTCAGCCAAGGGAAGCTGAGGTGCCAACTCTTAATTGTAGTCCAACTGAGTATGAAAGTTGTAAGGTAGAGTAGAGTCTGGGACTAGCTGCTGACTTTGGAAATCCTGAGGGGCCCACTGTTGATCAGAATAGTCATTTTGTGGATATGACAGATACTGCGACTATGAGTATTGCCAATCATACTCTCCATTGGGTTGATGAAACTTGGAAGGATAATTACCCTGTGGCAGTTGCTGCGGGAGAGCAGACGGTTCCCAACCAAAGTTAGGGTGACTCCTAGTATCCGGATAATAAGTGTTATCATAGGAGGTCTGCATCGGAGATTGAAATGAACAAAAAGTACAGACCTCTTCCTGGACAGGAGGGTAATATCCTACAGACTGGGAATTGTGCACAGGTTGCTACACCGCGGCACTAAGGGCAGAAACTGAACTTTTAAGCTCTTGGAGTACAGAATTGTATTCCGGATATCGGTGATTATCATACCTTGTAGAAGTGTGCGAGATTGGAGTATCATGATGATACGCAGAATTGTCATACCATTGTTGAGAGTCATCACCTAGATTCTCACAGAAACTGTAGTAGGTCTCATACAGAGGCCGTTCATCTACCATCAGAAGTAATAGAGGGGTGCGGTAGACAGACTCTCAGATCAAATCAGTCAAAGTATAGACAAGTCCAACGGGGCTGGTGCTTGAAAAAGCAAGCCCTAGACTCAACAAAAAGTTGCCAGAGGAGAACACTATCCTAGTGATATATGATGCACACCAAGCACAGATAATCCTATTCTAAACAATCAAGATATATTTTAGGAATTATCTTGTTAGTTTTGGGGCTAAGGTAGATTATGACAGTAGGCGGACCACTGGTTTATTTTTTAACCACCGAACTAACTGTTTGCACTCAGAGGTTCTCACCAAGCTACACTCTTCAGAGTAAATCTTTTAGTACTAACTCTAGTCAACAATAAGGCAGGCACAATGGTTGTCTTAAGTACGTCCCAGACTAACCGGATTGGTCAAGTGTTTAAGAAGAGTGTTCCCTCGGGTTAAGCTAGGGATGGTGCGTGTACCTAGTCCACACGTAACTAACCGCCGAATAGTCCAAGATGCCACGTCGAGCTCAGTGTACTTGAGTAGCAGGGACCTATGGGTGTGTTAGACAACAGGGACCCGCGCTCGTGGTCTTACTTCGATTGGATGTTAAGCGGATTTGCTTTGTATGGATTGTCCTTGAACACCGAGCTAATTGGCTCTACTTCTTGATTATTTTTAATTAAATGGAGCCTTGGGATCAAATCAGTTGGAATGATGAGGTGGGTGATGAAATCCCACCAGTTTCAATTTTGGAGTTGGGTCTACTCTCTTAGAGTTGATTGATTAATGGCCACGCCACACAAGTCAAATAATATGTATGCGAAAGCAAATAGACACACGGCAATGAGTCACCCAATAACATCGTAGTGCACGCAAGGCGAGGATAGGGACTTACCTCCCATGGGCCACACCACGGGGTCGCCTCCATGGAATAGGGAGGGGTATCCTAATGGGCTTGGGCCCGACTCCACCTCTTTGAGCTTTGCTCCCTACCCACACTGGATCATGTTCCTGCAGAAAAGTTAAGTCGCACGGTCTAGGTATTTGGGATTCTATTTGGAAGATCCTTGCCTTTTTAGGGTTCACTAAACAAGCACTGGATTTAGGCAAGTTTTTGAATTATTTTCCAAATTCGAGATGGGTTAAAATTTAGGAATTCTCAGATTGAAAAATACCTAGATTGAAAGTTTCCCGAACTATGGAGATCTTCCAAGAAAGATTTGATTGTGAGATCCCTTACAATTTTGGAAAGTTTCCCAAAATTGAAATTCTGCTAGATTTTGGGTATTTCTTTTTGCAGATTTTTCCAAATTCGAAGGATTTCTTAAGATAGAACTTCTTCTAAAATGGAAATTTTTAAGAGGGGACCCTAATTTAGCAAAGTTCCAAGATTTTGGAATCTTTCCAAAAATCGTAAATCCTTGATTGGTGATTTCTAAAAATCTGTAGAATATAAAACCCTAATTTTTTTTTTCGAATTTTGATTTTTTTTTTTTTTATTTTTTACTTAATCTAGGGTTTCTAAAAAACCCTAGAACAAGATCTAGCAGTTATTTGGAAAGCAGTAAAATTTTTAAATTATTACAACTTTGCACTCGGCCTTCCGAAGCATTAAAAATAATAATTTAAAAGTAGCTAAAAATAACTAAAAACCAAAAATAGAAAGCTTTTCGAAAAGGTCGGGCTATCCAAATTGAGCAGCTTTCCGCTTAAGCAATTTTCCAATTTCGTCTTTACGTCTTTTTTCGCACTCCCATACACCCGAGCGGCAACAACGCCATTTGAAACTAGGGTTTTTCCGCGTCGTTGGTTACGAAAACCCTAGAATCAACAAGATTTGTAATTTGATCCAATTTTATCCTGCAAAATTTAGAGTTCTTGTATAGGGATTTGTGTCGGATGTTGATCCGCACTCGGGGGTTAGAGAACGCGCAGTAAGGTACATAAAATGACGGACTTTCTTTCTTAGAAATTGATGGAAGTGATGAGAATGATGGATTGAGGTGATTTTAAACCATGTTTGATGATTTTTAGAGAGAGAAAACTATGGAAAACTCTTACATTAAAGAAAAGACAAAACATACAAGTATTTCTCAATAATATATTTTTTTTATTTATGAATCAAGACATACATTCTACAATTAAACTCATAAAATGAAGAAATAAAAATTTAGAGAAGTTTCAAGAAACTAAATAAAACTAGAGAGAGAAATTACTTCTAGAGAGATGAAGGAGGAGAGAGAATTAGAACCTAGATAAAGAAAAGTAGAGAGAGAAAGTAAGGAGAGAAAAAGGTTTTAGAAACAGAATCTTACCATTAGAAGGGTATATGAAGCCAAGGAGAGTGGCTTGAAGAGATGATCGCCCAATGATGGAGGTGCACATGGTGTGCAAGTTCGTGGAGTGGCCAGAGAAGATGGCAGACCTTCGTGAAGATGGTGGAGGCGCTGCAACGTAGCAGCAAGGCGAGGGCTGTGATGAAGGTGGTGCACGCTGGTGAAGAAGATGAAGGCGTGGCTGGGGATTCTCACCGGAGATGATGCTGATGCCAATTTTTTTTTGTGAATGGCCATTGGTGACTGCAGCACAGGGAGAAGGCGGCGGTGTGCAGCAGTGTTTGATGGAAGCAAACTACCTGCAGGCTGTGATTTTGCAGGTTCACTAGCCGGCTTAAGAGAGCAAAAGATTGCTGCCCTTTGATGACAGATTTCGGGTTGGAGGCGCACAAGTCCAGCAGGTGAGAGAGAAGAGAGACACGTTGTAGGTGTGGAAACAGTAGAGTCACGTGTGGAGCATGGATACTTGCTGGAGATGAAACACGACCTCCCAAGCTGTTATGTTGATCAGCATTCACAGGTGTGGTGTGAATGGAGAGCTAGCCGAAGTTAATGGAGAACCAGGGTGTGGCAGGTTGGTGGTGCAGGGGTTATGAAGAAGATAAAGAAGAAGAGGGCGGCGGTGCAAAAAATGTTGGTTGGTGATGGGAAGACCATCTGCAACTAAAAGAGGCAGAGGTAGATGGTGTTGCAGGTGGTGTCGGTGGTGGAAGGAGGTGCAGGCACACCGCAGCAGCAACAGCCTTGCTAGGAAGCGGAGAAGATGAAGAAGGAGGTGGTGGAAGATGGCAGCATGGTTGAGGGGGCAGTAAGGTTTGAATCGGAAGAGCCAAGGTGGGAGGAGACGTAGAGGAGAAGAAGATGGGAAGAGAAAAGAGAGAACTGTGGATGGAAGAGGTCCTCCTCTCTTCTTTTTCTCTTTCTAATATACTAAGGCCCTAGGGCTTTGAATTATTGGGTGAATAGGGACAGTTAGATCATCTTGTCAATTCTCTTTCACGTTGTTTTCAATTATGGGGAAATATCCCATGTATTTGATGATGTATCACTCATTATGCAGCATCCTCCAGCAAATTTTTCTCCTTTCTTCCTTGTCTTTTGGTAACCAATTCATTACCCAAAATGATCCAACCCCTTGCATTCTTTCCTCTCTCTTTCATAGTAGCAACCATCCACCTTATTTGATTGCTAAAGTCCTCCCTTTGGTAAAAATAGCAACTACCTTTTCACTTCTCCTTTTTAGAAAATATTTCTTCAATGGTTCATATGCTCCAATCCACCTTGCACTTCAAAGCTAAAGCTAATCCAGCAACTCTTTGATTTTTAGACCAAGCACATGGGACCCACATGTTGTGGTCTACTGTATGTGCACTCACAATTTTTGCCACTTGATGATTCATTGATCCATATATAGGCTTTTTGGTGATCCATCGATCAAGGTTTTTGATGAGAAATACATGGGTCCCACATTGTTTGAATTTATCATTTCTAAGCTTTATGGAAACCCGATCGTTTATAACAACATCACCCTCAATAGACAGCTAGCAACTTGAATCAACACTCGGTCCATAATTTCAGCCCACCAACTTGGTTCACACAAGGGTCCAACACCCTGGTCCATTGATTTGGTCCACGGTGTGGGTTATCTTCATGAGTTTCCACGTATGCCACATTATCACTGATCCCACTGTCCATTTGTCTTGTTTCCATCATGTTTTAAACTCATTAACTTGATAGATCTTTCCTTTTTGTAGGCCCATCAACATGCTCTACTTGCCCATTATCTTGATGTCCAAGACCTTGAGTTGTGTTGTTCCAATTTCATCGCTCCATCTTGTCTATTATCCAACGTTATCTGAGCATAGTTCCCTGGTCTACGTGATCATCTTTGATTTGGACAAGTTTGGTAGTGAGCTTCTGTGGTTGATCGCGGGCTTGCAGTTCTCGAGAATCGTCCGCTCATGTTTCCTACAATAACGAAAGGCACGTAATGAGGCTTTAGTCATAACGACTTTATATCTAGATATCCGATAGTGTGTTTAATGCATGCAAATATACCATTTCATCCAAAAAAGTGTGTTCTACCCAACAAAGAGACTCTTATGTAGAAAATTGGATAAATAGAACAGTTTTACGTAGGAGAATGTGATAACACTTAGAGGATAATAGTGAAAATACGCACTTTTGAGCGAATATCAACGAGAATGTGAAATTGAGACTTTTTCCCTTTTCTATGAAAGATAGAGCCGCTAATTGGTTTTATTCTTTGCCCGAAAATTCCATTACCACATGGGAAGAACTAGCTCGGAAGTTTATATTCAAATTTTATCCCATGTCAAGGATGAACGAGATGAAGTAGATCATCCACGACTTTCGACAAAGGTCAAATGAGAGATTCCATGAAGCATGGGACAGATTCCAGAACACTCTCACTAAATGTCCCCATCATAATTTTGACAAAGGGAGTCTAGTCCTCATGTTCTATAACGGACTCACTAATGAGTCCAGAACTCTGCTAGAGTTGATGTGCCAAGGCAAATTCATGCACAAGACTCCACAGAAGCCTACATTTTCTTAGGAGAACTAAGTGGGAACTCCCAGCACTGGAATACCAATTCTGTGTATGAAACTAGGATTTTTTCGTGTCGTTCGTTACGGAAACCCTAACTTCAACATATTTTTAATTAATTCGAGACTTTTAACCTGTAGAATGAGCAATTTTGCACAGTGGCTTGTGTCGGATGTCGATCCGCACTCGGGATTAATCGGATTAGCGCGAATAAGAACAAAAACTGACGGACCATCACAAGAAATAATAGATAAAAACAAACTTCATCATTCAGTGATCAAAATGTTTATTACAATGCTTGAATCGAAAATAACATACAATAAGATAAACTAAAAAGTAATTTTAAGGAAGAAAATTCTAGAGAGAGTTAGAGAGAGAAAATGAAGTGGAGAGAGAAAGTTAGAGAGAGATCTCTAGAGAGAGAAAAAGAGATCTAGAGAGAAATATGTAGAGAGAGAAAGTAGGTAGAGGGAGAAAACTAAAGAGGAAAGAAAATAAGAGAGAGAGAAAGGTAGAGGATGAGACTTTTAGAGAGAGAAAGAGAGAAGTCTAGAGAGAGAAAGGGTTTCTAACCTAGAAAGAGAAAGGATGAGAGAGAAAGTAAGAAAGAGGAGATATAGAAGATTACCTTAAAGAGAGAAACATCTCGAGGTGATGAAGAGATCCTCAACCTACCCACCTTGAAGAATAATGGAGCACTCATTGTGTTGGACGGCTGTAAGATGGAGATTGTCCTTGGAAGATGATGGTGATCACTTCCACGGTTTGGATAGGAGAACCCGATCTGTGGAATAAGGGCAAGTTCTTGCGTGGGGAGTAACTCGAGGTGATGGTAGGCGCTGGCACGCAGGTGAGTAGAGCAGCAAAAGGTGGATGACCTGTGGAGATAATGAAGTGCAGTAGAGGAGACTGTTGATGGAGGAGCTACCAATGGCTTAGAAAATCGGTGGTGAGGGAATGACCAAATGGAGATCTCCCCATCCCGTGTTGCAGTCCAGCTAGAACACTGGTAGAGAATGGAGTTGCAGGTCTGCAACGTTGCAAACCTATTGGTCCGTTGCCTGTGGGAGAAGGGTTGATGGAGAGCCCGTGGAGAAAACTTGTAGAAGATGAAGAGATCGCCAGTTGGAATGGTGTTTGGGAGGACAGCTAGCAAAGGAGGAGAAGACGGCCTGGTATTGCTGATTCCAGTAGTCGCAAACCTGCTGTAGTTGCAGGACCGCCCAAAGTGATGGTGCACCGGCTTGAGCCAATGGGAGGGAGGTCGAGAGCGTGGAAGACAGCGTTGATGGTGGCGCTGGTTGCTGCAGTAGACGTGGCAGCAGACGGACAACAAGGATAGGAAGAAACGGAAGAAAAGAAAGAGGAAGAAGGAGATAAAGATGATGAAAAAAGAAGAGGAAGCTGAGGAAGATGGCCGGAGTTGCAGACCTGCAACTCCGGCGAGAATGTTAAGAAGAAGAAGATGACAGGAGGAGGAGGAGGAGGAGGAGGAAGACGATGAGGAAGAAGAGATGGGAAGAAGGAAAGGGGGAGGAAACGATGGAGGTGCGCGGTGTGTGTAGCAGCAGCTACGGCGGAGAAGCTGTGGGCGACCAGAGTTGCAGGTGTGCAACTCCGGCGTGAAGAAGGGAGGAGGAAGATGACCGGAGTTCTGCAACTCCGGTGGACTAACAAGGAAAAGGGACAGAAGAAGAAGATAGAGAAGAAGAAGAAGAAGAAGAAGAAGAAGAAGAAGAAGAAGAAGAAGAAGAAGAAGAAGAAGGAGAAGAGGGGGGCGCTCCACCAGCTCGCCGGCCGGATTTGCCGGAAAAGAAAGGAGAAGTGGAAGGAAGCCGATAAGGAGGAGAAGAGGAGGAAAAGGAAGAGAAAGAGGGGGGGAGAGGACCGACTTTAGGTTTCGGCCTTTCTTCCTTAAATATGCGAGGCTCCTCTTGCCTCAACCATTGGATGAAGAGATCCAAATGGTTTCCTCATGGTTTGACACTAAGGCCCCGTTTGGATACCCAACTGAGAAATTACATTTTTTTTTAGGAAAACACAACTGTCCACTGCTAGATAGCCAGTATAAATTTGTATAATTATTCCCACCAAGCCACTTAAATCTAGATAATCTTTCTTACTAAACCCGAAATTCATTTCCCATCCAAATTGGTGAGAATTGATTTTCACCTAATACACCTTTATTTTCTCGCACGATTGAAATATGTGTTCTTAGCTGCTATCAATCAGCCCTATAAGGTATATCACAGATGCATTTTCGCGGGAAAACATTTCGTGTAATTAAACACAGCCTAAATATCTCCGAGTGGGGTCCACGCAATTGGGATGATCATAGGCCGTGGTGATCAAGGGTTGAGATGATAGTGATCGACCTATCGGATGATGAGCGGATGAGATCGAGGGGATCCAATGGCTAGATTTTGAGAGTGGAGAGATCAGATGATTGATTGATCGATTTGATGGCCAATAGATTGATCGGATGGTTGGTGACTTGATTGGAACCCAGATTGGTAGATCGACGGATCTAGAGAGATCCAACGGTCCGGTGGAAGATCCAACGGTCCGATTGAAGATCAGACGATCAGAAAGCTAAGGGATATGAGACAGAGCCAATGGGCAGGAGTTCTGGGGTTAGGTCAGTAGATTCGAGGACCGAGAGATGAAGAGAGAGAATAAGGAGAGATGAGAGAGAACATATCAGAAAATGGAGATAAAAGTATTGGCAGAGGGTCTGGAACCCTGGTCTTCACTGTGACCATCCTCACGCTTCTCCAATAGAGTAGACTATCATTCCTAGCTGATTCAAGTGGCTTTAAACGCTTTGGTCCGTCTCTTGGTCATTGGCTCTCCTACTCTCTTCGTTCTTTAGGCCAGCTTTTTGGTCCTCTTATTCAGCCCAGATTTGGCCCATATCTTCTAGTCATAGCATGTGGGCTCTTTAAGCTTTGATAATGGGCTTTCCTGATCAATGTGGGCTCGTAAGTCTCGAGAATTGTCCCATCGGGGTTTCCTGCGACAGAAGAAGCACGTAATGAGACTTTATCAGAACGACTCAATGTCTAGACTTCCGAAATTGTATTTAATGCATGCAAATATACCATTTCGTCCAGAAAAGTGTGTTCTACGCAACAAAAGAGACTCTTACGTAGAAAAGTAGATAAATAGAGCATTTTAACGTAGGAGAGTGTGAAAACGCTTAGAAGATAACAGTGGAAAATACACACTTTTAAGTGAATATCACAACCCCGAACAAGCATATTGCCAATCCTTGGCAATTAGTGCGAAATAAATGAGCTTAAAAGGGCTCTGCACTTGCTGCACACTTTTTCATATTAGCTCCGGCAAAACACCGTTCGTCAAATCATTGAATGGATGCAAAAATAGTTACATGCTAGCGAAGAGTTGGAAAGTTTTGGCAAGACTACAGACTGATAATCATGACCCAGAATAGTCAGACTCTGCATGTGTGTGTGCTCAACATTCTCATCATCCGACAGTAAAGATTTCCAGATCACCTCTAAGTTTTTATGCCTCGACCTCAATTCTCACTTGTAAACTACTCAGAATGGAATCACACAAGAAGGGTTTTCTTCTTTTCTCTCAATTTATATGTGAAGAGATGTATTTAATATAAAGAGGCAAAAGATCTCACATATGTTTTATTTGAAGGAAGGACATCTTTAACAGAAGAAGATCTCATGATTGGAATACCACTTTACTCGGGAACGTCAGATCAAACTCTATAGCTTCTCCTTCTCTAATCTCCACATTTTATGATCGTGCTATTCTAGAATCAAGTAGGACTTTCCTGGGTTGTAATGAGGCTTAGGTCAGGTGTAGAGAGATAAAGGGATACAGGATTTTAAAGATCTTGAGAGGATATTGCCATTTTCTTGCATTTTTCCTGCGGTGTAACACCATTATCGGGTTCTTTTTCCTTTTTTCGTATTTTTCTCTTTTTCTTGATATTTCTGAGACTGCTCAATTTCTTTTCAGCTCTTTTTCATACTTTTTTTCCATATTTTGTTTTCAGCTTGAACCACTTTCTTTTCTTTTTGATTCTTCTTCTTTACTTTTCTTTTCACGGTATACCCATATCAGTTATTCTTTTGTCCATCTCAAAATAAGGGTAGCCAGTCATGCTTCGTAGCTATACTGGATTTTAGGTTGATGGGTTTACAAAGAAAAGGCTTTTATAGAAGGGTTCAAGGGGTTTCTAGTGAAGTATAATTCAGGTGAGTAAAAAGGCTGAATGGTTCAAAAAAATGGCCTAAATCATTTTCTAGGGTTTGCACTATCATGTATACTGTCTTGACTGGATACAGAGAAGGTTCTGTCGTAGTAATCCAATGTTGATGTCGTTCCGAGTTCCCTGATCGAAGCAAAAGATAATGAGATCTCTCAACGAATATTGCGGGCATGAAGAATAGTGAGTCATCCATTGACTCAGGATTATTGTATAACTCTCTGAAATGATTAAAGGTTCGAAAGCTCACTGGGTTAGGTCTCCACAATTATTCTCACAGGATCTCTAGAGTTTCAAAACTTAGGATGACTCTGATGTTGATAGTGTACAATTGTGCCGAATCTGAGTATTTCTAAGGTTTTCAAAACTTCTGTAGCCACGCTTGACTTGACTCAAAGCTAACCTTAAACAAAAATTGACATCCTCAATACTGACTTAACGGAGGTTTTCAGCTAATCAAAGTTAGGGTATTTGACACATTTTTGAAATTCCAGAAAACTTTTTGGAGAACATCGGAAATCACCCCAAAAACAATTTTTTTTTTATCAAAAGGAATACATGAGTTTTGGTAAATACCCACCCCCAACCAAAATATAGCACCGTCCTCGGTGCTCATGACCGGGACATAAAATGATAACAAATCAGTGATGATGATGCAAAGATTCAGGAAGGATGTTACCAAGTCGGTAGAAACTCGACAGTGTGTGATACCTGATGATCGGAAGAATGAATGTACCTGCATTGCCAAAGATATAACAATAATCATAAATGCATGAGACTCATGTACTCTAGGAATACCGAAATTGCCTTTCCGAAAGCGCTAAGTTTTACGTCTTCAGCCAGACATGACGGGGGTATATCAAGTACCCCCAACCAGGATAAAACTCATGGAGACTGAGTGAATCTGTAGTCTTCCTGACACCTAAGGTGGAACGGAGACAACTATCCTATCCATTGTCTAGGTATACCTGTGTAGAATAGGTCTTTCTTAGTGTAAACTGAGAGAAGGGCATTGAGCTCTCTGAGCAGCCCGGCAAAAGCATGGAGTTGATCTAGGAGGGATCGAAGCTTCTCAGTAAAGATTGAGAGGAGAGTAGGAGTGGGTTCTCTGAGTAGACCCACAAAAATATTTAGTTCAGCGGGGAGGGATAGAAGCTTCTCAGTAAAGACTGAGAGGAGAGTAGTAGTGGGTTCTCTGACCGTGCTTAGCAGAGCCGCAAACTCATTGAGTTTTACGGGAATGTATCTGAATGGAGCAGACTCCTGTAGATCAGTAATACCAGAATTGTCGAACTCCGAGATGAAGTCAGACTCAAAGTGTTCATGACACTTGGATACTGTATCTTCGGGAGAGTCCTGAATTAGACTCCCTACGGCACACGGGTCATCGCTAATATCGACGTAGGGTGGCGGGTGAAAACTGTTGACCTCGCCCTCGAGGTTTCCTAATTTGATAGGGATGTTCAAATCTCTACACTCAATCTGTTCATCCTTGGTGGGGAGCGGTAGGTCCAGGACAACAGGAATCCCATGTTCTAGACATGGCTCATCAGTAGGAATGTCTGCATTCAGGGCAGAGAGAGAATTATCAGAGATAGAGATGGAACTGAGTTCCTCTGTGCTCAGTCCAGAAGTTGGTGCTGTTAAGGGCACCAAAGATTGAGACTCGGGTGCATCACTATTGTTGCACAATCCAAAGGAGGTGGGGAGGAACGGTAGATCTAGGACAGTTGGGATCCTACGATCGAGACACAGCTCAGTGTCATGGAGATCGACATCAGGGTCAGCAGAGGGAGAGTGAGAAATAGGTTGCTCTGAGGTAGGTTCAAGAGTTGGTGCTGTTAAAGGTACCGCATAAGGATACACTGGTTCCTCAATAATCACGCTTGATCTAGGGGTGGTAACAACTTCTATTTCATCCTGGCAATTCTGATACTTGGTCCAATTGTGCGACTCCTCATTATAGACAGTGGCCATGTCACTCTCCTCATGATAGGCTATAGGTGGGCTAGTGAAGTTGACTTCCTCTCTCTTATTTTCTAATTGAACTAGACGTTGCTCCAAGCTCTCCATAGATAGCTGTTGTTGGTGCTCTAAACCTTGAAAATACTGTTGTTGCTGGGCAATGTACTGAGAGAGAAGGTCCTCTAGACCGGGTTTAGTAGCCAACGTAGGTGGTTCAGCCAAGGGGAGCTGAGGTGCCAACTCTTGATTGTAGTCGGATTGGGTATGAAAGTTGTAAGGCAAAGTGGAGTCTGGGACTAGTTGTTGACTCTGAAAATCCTGAGGGGCCCACTGTTGATCAGAATAGTCATTCTGTGGATATGATGGGTACTGGGATTGCGAGTGTTGCCAATCATACTCTCCATTGGGTTGATGGAACCAGGAAGAATAATTATCCTGCGGTAGTTGCTGCGGGATAGTAGACTGTTCCCAACCAAAGTTATGGTGACTCCTATTATCCGGATAATAAGTGTTGTCATAGGAGGTCTGCATTGGAGATGGAAAGGTACAGACATCTTGTTGGATAGGAGGGTAATATCCTACAGACTGGGAATGGTACACAGGTTGCTGGACCGTGGCACGAAGGGCAGAGACTGAATTTTTAAGCTCTTGGAGTATAGAATTGTACTCCGGATCTCGGTGATTATCATACCCTGTAGAAGTGTGCGAGACTAGAGTATCATGATGATACGCAGAATTGTCATACCATTCTTGAGAGTGATCACCTCGATTCTCACAGAAACTGTAGTAGGTCTCATACAGAGGCCGTTCATCTGCCATTAGAGGCGATAGAGGGGTGCGGTGGACTAACTCTCAGATCGAGTCAGTAAAAGGTTAGGACAGGTCCAATCGGGCTTCTACTTGAAAAAGCAAGCCCAAGATTTGGCAAAAAGTTGCCAAAAGGAGACACTAGAGTAGTGATTCTAAATGATGCACACCAAGCATAGATAATCCTATTCTAAACAATCAGGATATATTTTAGGCATTATCTTGTTAGTTTGGGGCTAGAGTAGATTATGACAGTGGGTGGACCACTGGTTTATCTTTTAGCCGCCGGACTAACTGTTTGCACTCAGAGGTTCTCACCAGGCTACACTCTTCAGAGCGAATCCTTTAGTACTAACTCTAGTCAACAACAAGGCAATCCGAAGCCTAGACAGACGTGCGGCACAATGGCTGTCTTAAGTACGTCCCAGACTAACCGGATTGGTCAAGTGTATAAGAAGAGTGTTCCCTCGGGTTAAGCTAGGGTTGGTGCGTGTTCCTAGTCCACACGCAACTAACCGCCGAATAGGCGAAGATGCCACGTCGAGCTCAGTGTACTTGAGTAGCAGGGACTTATGGGTGTGTTAGACAACAGGGACCCGCGCTCGTGGTCTTATTTCGATTGGCTGTTAAGCGGGTTCGCTTTGTGTGAATTTTTCCTCGAACACCGGGCTAATTGGCTCTACTTCTTGATTCTTTTTAATTAAATGGAGCCTTGGGATCAAATCAGTTGGAATGATGAGGTGGGTGATGAAATCCCACCAGTTTCAATTTTGGAGCTGGGTCTGCTCTCTTAGAGTTGATTGATTAACGGCCACGCCACGCAAGTCGAAGAATATGGATGCGAAAGCAAATAGACAAGCGGCAATGATTCACCCAATAACACCGTATCGCACTCAAGGCGAGGATAGAGACTTACCTCTCGTGGGCCACGCCACGGGGTCGCCTCCGTGGGTTAGAGAGGGGTATCCTAATGGGCTTGTGATATTCGCTTAAAAGTGCGTATTTTCCACTGTTATCTTCTAAGCGTTTTCACACTCTCCTACGCTAAAATGCTCTATTTATCTACTTTTCTATGTAAGAGTCTCTTTTGTTGCATAGAACACACTTTTCTGGAAGAAATGGTATATTTGCATGCATTAAACATATTTTTGGAAGTCTAGACATTGAGTCATTCTGATAGAGTCTCATTACGCGCTTCTTCTGTCGCAGGAAACCCCGATGGGACAATTCTCGAGACTTGCGAGCCCACATCGATCAGGAAAGCCCATTATCAAAGCTTAAAGAGCCCACATGCTGTGACTAGAAGATATGGGCCAAATATGGGCTGAATAAGAGGACCAAAAGGCCGGCCCAAAGAACGAAGAGAGTAGGAGAGCCAATGACCAATAGACGGACTAAAGCGTTTAAAGCCACATGAGTCAGCAAGGAATGATAGTCTACTCTACTGGAGAAGCGTGAGGATGGTCACAGTGAAGACCAGGGTTCAGGACCCTCCGCCAGCACTTTTCTCCCTACAATCTGACATTTTCTCTCTCATCTCTCTTAATTCTCACTCCTAACACTCTCTTTTCTCTATCCTTTCTCTTTCATCTCTCAAAAATCTCACATCCGACCCTTAGATCTTCTCATCCCACCATTAGATCCCCAAATCGACCATCCGATCCCCCTCTCCATGATCTGACAGCCCACAACTCGCCATCCGATTCTAAGATCGATCATCCTAACCCTCAAATCTTCATCATATAACCTCTAATCTAACTCTATCCCATCTCACATGGTTTTTCCACCGTGAGAACTTCCATCAAACCTCTAGATCATCCATCGAACCATGGGATCTCTCAAAATCCTACCGTTCACAAATTCTCAAGCCCCACTCTGACCTAGGCACCCATTGACTCTCTCTCATCATCAATCTTTGGATCTCTCATCCAACGACCTACGATCGCCAAACGATCACACCCATTCGCCAGGCGATCACCACATGCTTTCTCACATCTCAATCTAATGGTTTAGGACAATTTCTCTCTAACCTTCACATTTTCTCTCTCCTCACTCCCCTATCTCCTTGTAGGCCCACATCTCTAGTGATGGAGAAACCCATGACAAGGCCTCTAAGTCCATAGGGTCCACTTGAGAACCCATGGCCAAGTGGCCCACACCTTCACCCACAATGTCCATGGGCCTCATGTCCCGCAGCCCATCAATTAGCCCAAAAAAAAGAAAAAAAAAAAAAAAAAAAAAAAGAAGAAAGAATTAGAAACCGTGGGCACCTCCTTTCACTCCCCACGCATCTCTCTCCAGCCCATCTATCCTACGGTCCTCCCTTCTCTTGGGTTAAAACCCTAAAGCCATCCCTTTAAAAGGGACCCCTTCCTTCCACGTTTTTGGGGCTTCCATTCTCTTCTCTCCTCTCTCCCACATTCCACAATTTCTCTCCCATTTGAAGCCGTTTCCCCATCACCTCCTCTACACCCCCTCACCTCCAATGGCAACACCTTCATTATCCTCTTAGGACTGCCATTTCCTTCTCCATTAGAGCCATCACGAAGCTGCCCAAGGGAGGAGTCGCCGGTCACCACTTAAAGAACGGGTTGCTGGCCTTCACACCAGGTTCTCCATCACCTCCACCATCTTCACGACCGGAGTTGCAGGTTGCAACTCCAGTCTATCCCCACAAACCATCCTCCTTCTTCTTCTCCTTCTTCTTCTTCTTCTTCTTCTTCTTCTTCTTCTTCTTCTTCTTCTTCTCCTTCTTCTCTTACTTCCTCCTCTTTTCCTCCTTCTTGTCAGTCCACCGGAGTTGCAGAATTCCGACGGATTGAACTTCATTTTTTTTGACCTGCAGGTGCTGTACCGCCTCTCCACCTCAGCAACCTATCCACCGTGCTCATCCCCTTGCATCACAGCGCACCATCGTGTTGGTTGCACTGCTGTACCGCCCCCTCTTCTTGTTCATCTTCTTCTTCTTCTTAATCTGTCCACCGGAGTTGCAGACCTGCAACTCCGGCGATCTTCCACCTCCATTACTGGTTAAAAACTTGCTGGCTCTCCTCTTTGCCCTGCTGCACGCTTGAAAGAATCACCACCGAACCTGCTTCACTCTTCCTCCTTCAAGAGAACCAGGGCGTCCTCCATTTCTTCTTGCTGTGAAATTACCGTTGGGTAACACCATACTTCCAGCTGCTGTCCTCAATGTTGCTTCACCCAACGGCTAACACCTACGACTTCCATGCTGCCACTTGTTGGGTTCAATATCCTTGCTGCTGCACAGTCCCTCTGTAGTGCTTACTAGTTGCTGAACTAGTAGCAACGTGTATTGCACACCAGCAACACCGTTTCCCACAATACACCATAGCTCACCACGTGGCTGCTACCATTTTGAGCCACCAGTTGCTACCCCGTGTTGTGTGGACGTCCACCAAATCGCACCTCCTTCCACCACCCACAAGCTTGCTGCCCATACCGACGCATGCACCCACGTGCGCACAAGATCCATGTGGCGGATGCAAAACCTTTGGTAAGTTCATGGTGAGATCTTTCTTTCTCTCTTTCCTTTCCTTATTTCTCTAGAATTCTCAATTTCTATCTCTAGAATAGTTTCCTCTTTCCCTCGCTATATGTTCTCTATCTCTCTTCTCATTTTCTCTCTCCCTTATACTTTCTCTCTCTGTCTCTAGTTACTCCTCATTTCTCTCTCTTGTTTCTCTCTCTATCACTTTATTTATCAGCTTTCTAGTGTAGTTTTCCTTATTACTTATTTTGAGTCAAATATTGTAAGAACTTTTGGATTAATGAATTAATGGAACTTGTCTTTATTCTCATGTTCTTATTGTTAGTATTAAAGTTTTTTTTTTAAAAATCACAAATCATGTTTTTAAAATAAAAAAAAAATCGTACACCACCTTTCTCATCCCGCCTTTATTTCGAACATCATCCCGTCATTTTATGTTCATTATTGCGCTAACCCGACTAATCCCGAGTGCGGATCGACATCCGACACGAATCCCTATACAAATCTGTCAATTTTACAGGATAATCGGATAAAAATTACTAATTGTGTTGAAGTTAGGGTCGTTCTCTCAACGACGGAAAAACCCTAATTTCAGCTTGGGCCCGACTCCACCTCTTTGAGCTTTCGCTCCCTACACACACTGGATCGTGTTCCTGCAAAAACAGTTAGATCACACGGTCTAGGTATTTGGGATTCTATTTGGAAGATCCTTGCCTTTGTAGGGTTCACTGGACAAGCACTGGATTTAGGCAAGTTTTTGAATTAATTTCCAAATTCGAGATGGGTTAAAATTTAGGAATTCCCAGATTGGAAAATACCTAGATTGGAAAGTTTCCCGAACTGTGGAGATCTTCCAAGAGAGATTTGATTACGAGATCCCTTATAATTTTGGGAAATTTCCCAAAATTGAAATTCTGCTAGATTTGGGGTGTTTCCTTTTTGCAGACTTTTCCAAATTCGGAGGATTTCTAAAGATAGAAATTCTTCTAAAGAGGAAACTTCTAAGAGGAGAAACCCTAATTAAGCAGAGTTTCAAGATTTTGGAATCTTTCCAAAAAGCGCAAATCCTTGATTGGTGATTTCTAAAAATCTGCAGAATATAAAGCCGTAATTTTTTTTAATTTTGATTTTTTGATTTTTTTTTTTTTTTGGTATTTTCCACTTAATCTAGGGTTTCTAAAAAACCCTAGAACAAGATCTAGACGTTATATGGAAAGCAGTAAAATTCCTAAATTATTACAAATTGCACTCGGCCTTCCGAGGCATTAAAAATAGTAATTTAAAACTGCTAAAAATCACTAAAAATCAAAAAAAAAAATAGAAAGTTTCCCGACAAGGTCGGGCTGTCCAAATTGAGCAGCTTTTCGCTTCAGAAACTTTCCAATTCCGTCTTTTCGTCCTTTTTCGCACTCCTGTACACCCGAGCGGCAGCGGCGCCATTTGAAACTAGGATTTTTCCGTGTCGTTCGTTACGGAAACCCTAACTTCAACATATTTTTAATTAATCCGAGACTTTTAACCTGTAGAATGAGCAATTTTGCACAGTGGCTTGTGTCGGATGTCGATCCACACTCGGGATTAGTCAGATTAGCGCGAATAAGAACAAAAACTGACGGACCATCACAAGAAATAATAGATAAAAACAAACTTCATCATTCAGTGATCAAAATGTTTATTACAATGCTTGAATCGAAAATAACATACAATAAGATAAACTAAAAAGTAATTTTAAGGAAGAAAATTCTAGAGAGAGTTAGAGAGAGAAAATGAAGTGGAGAGAGAAAGTTAGAGAGAGATCTCTAGAGAGAGAAAAAGAGATCTAGAGAGAAATATGTAGAGAGAGAAAGTAGGTAGAGGGAGAAAACTAAAGAGGGAAAGAAAAGAAGAGAGAGAAAAAGGTAGAGGATGAGACTTTTAGAGAGAGAAAGAGAGAAGTCTAAAGAGAGAAAGGGTTTCTAACCTAGAAAGAGAAAGGATGAGAGAGAAAGTAAGAAAGAGGAGATATAGAAGATTACCTTAGAGAGAGAAACATCTCGAGGTGATGAAGAGATCCTCAACCTACCCACCTTGAAGAATAATGGAGCACTCATTGTGTTGGACGGCTGTAAGATGGAGATTGTCCTTGGAAGATGATGGTGATCACTTCCATGGTTTGGATAGGAGAACCCGATCTGTGGAATAAGGGCAAGTTCTTGCGTGGGGAGTAACTCGAGGTGATGGTAGGCGCTGGCACGCAGGTGAGTAGAGCAGCAAAAGGTGGATGACCTGTGGAGATAATGAAGTGCAGTGGAGGAGACCGTTGATGGAGGAGCTACCAATGGCTTAGAAAATCGGTGGTGAGGGAATGACCAGGTGGAGATCTCCCCATCCCGTGTTGCAGTCCGGCTAGAACACTGGTAGAGAATGGAGTTGCAGGTCTGCAACGTTGCAAACCTATTGGTCCGTTGCCTGTGGGAGAAGGGTTGATGGAGAGCCCGTGGAGAAAACTTGCAGAAGATGAAGAGATCGCCAGTTGGAATGGTACTTGGGAGGACAGCCAGCAAAGGAGGAGAAGACGGCCTGGTATTGCTGATTCTAGTAGTCGCAAACCTGCTGTAGTTGCAGGACCGCCCAAAGTGATGGTGCACCGGCTTGAGCCAATGGGAGGGAAGTCGAGAGCGTGGAAGACAGCGTTGATGGTGGCGCTGGTTGCTGCAGTAGACGTGGCAGCAGACGAACAACAAGGAAAGGAAGAAACGAAAGAAAAGAAAGAGGAAGAAGAAGGAGATAAAGAGGACGAAAAAAGAAGAGGAAGCTGAGGAAGATGGCCGGAGTTGCAGACCTGCAACTCCGGTGAGAATGTTAAGAAGAAGAAGATGACAGGAGGAGGAGGAGGAGGAAGACGATGAGGAAGAAGAGATGGGAAGAAGGAAAGAGGGAGGAAATGATGGAGGTGCGCGGTGTGTGTAGCAGCAGCTACGGCGGAGAAGCTGTGGGCAACCGGAGTTGCAGGTGTGCAACTCCGGCGTGAAGAAGGGAGAAGGAAGATGACCGGAGTTCTGAAACTCCGGTGGACTAACAAGGAAAAGGGACAGAAGAAGAAGATAGAGAAGAAGAAGAAGAAGAAGAAGAAGAAGAAGAAGAAGAAGAAGAAGAAGAAGAAGAAGGAGAAGAGGGGGGCGCTCTACCAGCTCGCCGGCCGGATTTGCCGGAAAAGAAAGGAGAAGTGGAAGGAAGTCGATAAGGAGGAGAAGAGGAGGAAAAGGAAGAGAAAGAGGGGGGGAGAGGACCGACTTTAGGTTTCGGCCTCTCTTCCTTAAATATGCGAGGCTCCTCTTGCCTCAACCGTTGGATGAAGAGATCCAAATGGTTTCCTCATGGTTTGACACTAAGGCCCCGTTTGGATACCCAACTGAAAAATTACATTTTTTTTTAGGAAAACACAACTGTCCATTGTTAGATAGCCAGTATAAATTTGTATAATTATTCCCACCAAGCCACTTAAATCTGGATAATCTTTCCTACCAAACCCGGAATTCATTTCCCATCCAAATTGGTGAGAAATGATTTTCACCTAATACACCTTTATTTTCTCGCACGATTGAAATATGTGTTCTTAGCTGCTATCAATCAGCCCTATAAGGCATATCACAGATGCATTTTCGCGGGAAAACATTTCGTGTAATTAAACACAGCCTAAATGTCTCCGAGTGGGGTCCACGCAATCGGGATGATCATAGGCCGTGGTGATCAAGGGTTGAGATGACAATGATCGACCTATCGGATGATGAGCGGATGAGATCGAGGGGATCCAATGGCTAGATTTTGAGAGTGGAGAGATCAGATGATTGATTGATCGATTTGATGGCCAATAGATTGATCGGATGGTTGGTGACTTGATTGGGACCCAGATTGGTAGATCGACGGATCTAGAGAGATCCAACGGTCCGGTGGAAGATCCAACGGTCCAATTGAAGATCCGACGATCAGAAAGCTAAGGGATATGAGATAGAGTCAATGGGCAGGATTTCTGGGGTTAGGTCAGTAGATTCGAGGACCGAGAGATGAAGAGAGAGAATAAGGAGAGATGAGAGAGAAAATATCAGAAAATGGAGATAAAAGTATTGGCAGAGGGTCTGGAACCCTGGTCTTCACTGTGACCATCCTCACGCTTCTCCAGTAGAGTAGACTATCATTCCTAGCTGATTCAAGTGGCTTTAAACACTTTGGTCCGTCTCTTGGTCATTGGCTCTCCTGCTCTCTTCGTTCTTTAGGCCAGCTTTTTGGTCCTCTTATTCAGCCCAGATTTGGCCCATATCTTCTAGTCATAGCATGTGGGCTCTTTAAGCTTTGATAATGGGCTTTCCTGATCGATGTGGGCTCGTAAGTCTCGAGAATTGTCCCATCGGGGTTTTCTGCGATAGAAGAAGCACGTAATGAGACTTTATCAGAACGACTCAATGTCTAGACTTCTGAAAATATGTTTAATGCATGCAAATATACCATTTCGTCTAGAAAAGTGTGTTCTGCGCAACAAAAGAGACTCTTACGTAGAAAAGTAGATAAATAGAGCATTTTAACGTAGGAGAGTGTGAAAACGCTTAGAAGATAATAGTTGAAAATACACACTTTTAAGCGAATATCAGTGTACAATAGTAACACTCCGGTCAACCAGACTTCTATGGGGTGTGAGGCAAAGGGTGACCCTGAGCTACAATCCCTAATTCAGGAACTTATCAAATCGGTCTCCGCCCTTGCTGTCTCAGTCCAGCAACCTGTGCATACTTTACACTCTATGGGATATTCCCATCATGTCCAAGAAGAGGTCTATAATTTTAGTACATTTGAACCTCTACTGTAGACCTCCTATAATAACATGTATTATCTAGACAATGGAAGTCACAAGAACTTTGAATAGGAACAACAGTCTTTTCCCCAACAGCATCTGCAATAGGATATGTATCATTTCGGGTTTCACCCACCCTGTGGACAATATGATGAGCAGTACTCACAGTCGCAGTACCAGCCAGATCCACAGACTAAATATTTTGGTCAATAGTGGGCCCCGCAGGATTTTCAGAGTCAGCAGATAGTCCCAGAGTCACTTCCATCCTATAACTTTCATACTCAGTTGGACTACATTCAAGAGTTGGCACCTCAGTTCCCTTAGCTAAACCGCCACAGTCTGCTACTAAACCTAGTCTAGAAGAACTCCTCTCGCAATACATCATCCAACAACAGCACTCCATGGAGAGCTTGCAACACCGTTTAGGTGAGTTAGAATCTGAGAGAGAGGAAGTCAACTTCACTAGCCAACCTATGGCTTATCTAGAGGGGAATACCATGGCCACAGTCCATAATGAGGAGTCGCACAACTAGACCCTGTACCAGCCTTTACAAGAGGAAATTGAGGATACTGCAAACAATGAATCGGACAACAATATTGATGAGCCAGAGTCTCCATCTTCGGTGCCCTTAGAAGCACCAAATCTTGAACCTCTCCCAGAGAAGCCAATTTCTCCATCTACCTCTGTTATTTCTATCTGGGACTCTGAAGAAGCTATTCATAACAC
Organism: Euptelea pleiosperma; assembly: GCA_035048495.1. Taxonomy (NCBI): domain Eukaryota; kingdom Viridiplantae; phylum Streptophyta; class Magnoliopsida; order Ranunculales; family Eupteleaceae; genus Euptelea; species Euptelea pleiosperma. The sequence goes on along the minus strand of CM068544.1, from coordinate 10,823,035 downwards.
TGAGATGTGTCTTGACTATAGGATCCCAATCGGACTAGACTTAACCGTCCCCACCACCCTTGGAGTGTGCAACAATCGTGATAAACCCATGTTTCCGTCTATGGTGCCCTTACAGGCAGCTACTTCTGCACCGAGCACAAAGATACTCATATCCATCTCTATCTTTGATGATTCTACATCTGCACTGGATGCAAACATTCCTACCATTGAGAAGTATTTAGAAAATGGGATTCCAGCTGCCCTAGACCTACCGTTCCGCACCGAGGATAAACACATTGAGTGCAGGGATTGGAACATCCCTCTCACATTAGGAAACCTTGAGGAAGAGGTCCACAATTTTGATCTGCCACCATACGTCGATGTTGTCAATAAACCGTGTGCCGTAGAGAGTCTAAATTAGGACTCCCGAGGAAAATTTACCTAAGTGTCTAGAACACTTTGAGCCTGACTTCATCTCGGAGTCAGACAATTTTGGTATTACTGATCTGCAGGAGTCTGCTCCATTCAGATACATTCCCACTAGACTCAATGAGTCTGCAGCTCTGCTAACCATGGTCAGAGGACCTACTACTACTCTCCTCTCAATTTTTACTGAGAAGCTGAAAATAGGGTTTTTCCGCGTCGTTGGTTACAGAAACCTTAGAATCAACACATTTGTAATTTGATCCGCATTTTAATCCTGCAAAATATAAACTTTTGTATAGGGATTCGTGTCGGATGTCGATCCGCACTCGGGGGTTAAGTCGCACAATTCATGAACATGAAATGATGGATTTATCTCAGAAATTGTGGCGGGGTGAGAATGGTGAAGTGATTTAAAACATGCTTAGTGATTTTTAGAGAGAGAAATTGCCACAAGCAACCAAAAACACAAAAGTAAACTAAGAACAAGAATTGAACACAATATTGCAAAATCAAACTAAATTTTATTCGAATCAAATGTTGAGATACAAACTTCTAATAAAAAGATAATAAAATGACAATTCTATAAAGCATAAAGAAAATAGAGATGGAGACCTAGAGAGAGAAAGTAGAGAGAGAAAATGACTAAATAGATCTAGAGATAGAGAGAAAGATTGTAGAGAGATAAACTTATTAGAGGGAAGTTTTTAGAGAGAGGAAGAAATAATAGAGAGGAAAAGAATTTTTCCTAAGTCTTACCATTGAAATGGATCGGCAATGAAGGTTTGTGCAAGGTGGAGAAGAACATGCCCGTGCGTGGTGGAGAAGAAGACCTGTAAGGACAATATCCAATGAGAATAAGTGCACACCAGTGTGGTTGTTGGATAAGGGAAGCTTTCAGGCTGGTAGAGTCGTGAGATGGATCAGATCTTGAAGAGGGGCGAATCCAATGGTGATGGAGGAGAGACCGATGGCAGCGCATGCACCCTTGCTGGTCGAACCAGCAAGGGATTACGTTAATGGCTTTGGGGTGCAGATTCGGTGTTGCTGGGTGCAGCACCGGCTCAAACACTTGCTGCTGGTGGTATTTCTGAAGTGAGCGGAAGGCAGCAAGATGAGGGGGTCTGCAACTCCTCCGGTGATGGAGTTGCAGACGATGGAGGAGATCTCTGATATGGTGAGCAAGAGGGCGGAAGTCCACGCCGGTGGATGTGGCTGCTGGTGCGCTGGAGAAACTCACGACCAAGGTGAGATCGTGGAAGGCAAGGCTGGGAAGAGAATATCACGCCCACGGGATGAGCGTTGCCGATTTAGAGGACCGGAGTTGCAGAGGCGCACGGCCTTTAAGTTTTGGTTTTTTTTTTATGCAGCAACCGTCCCTACTTTGAATGAGAGATTGAGGGAGAGAGTTCAGAGAATCTGCTGGGTTTCAAGGTTAGAGAGGGAGAGAGATGGAGGAGCCGTTTGCTGATTCATTGTTGAAGATGGTGCACATGCCGGCAAAGACGGGAGGATAAAAACAGAACCGTCTGCAACTGAGTTGCAACTTTTTGTTGTTGAGTCACGGTGGAGGAAGCGTGGATGGAGGCCACCGATAGGAGAGGAGAACAGCAGCAGGTTGGACCTGCAAAACAGAAAAGAATGGAGAGGTGTTGGGCGGTGTAGCAGGTGCAGGGGTGAACCAGTCCGGCGAGCACGCTGGTTGCTTGCCGGAGTTGCTAGAAGGGGGGGTAGAGAATGGTGGAGTCGTTGCAGGCGCTGTTACACGCAGCAGAGGCGGAGGAATGAGCAACGGCTGGTGGAGGAAGGGAAGAAGGGAATGAAGAAGAAGAAGACAGCCGGAGTTGCAGGCCTGCAACTCCGGCGAAGGATGAGGACGAAGAAGAAGAAGAAGAAGAGAAGAAGAGAAGAAGGAAGAAAAAAGAAGAAGAAGAGGAGAAAACCTTCGAAAATGTTTTGGGGGAGGAGAGCAAAAGATAGGAGGGGGATTAGGGTTCCAAAGAACCCTTCTCCTTCCCCTTTTAAAGCTCCCTAGTTTCCATTAATGGAAATTAGGGAATTTTTGAAATAAAAAAAATAATAATTTTTTTTTTTTTTAAGTAAAACACTACTTTTCTTTGGGGAATGTCCCCATTTAGTGGACCCCCCCATTTTTTAAAATTTAATTAAAATTATTTGGAAATTCACGGGGTCCACTAACTGGTCGGACATCGGGTCGATGATGATGGGCCCGGTTACTGGCCCACATGGATTGATGATGTCCATCATCTCACAAGATGATGTGACAGACAATCTGATGGCGATCGGATGGATGGTGACTTGATTGGGACCCAGATTGGTAGATCGACGGATCTAGAGAGATCCAACGGTCCGATTGAAGATCCAACGGTCCGATGGAAGATCCAACGGTCAGAAAGCTAAGGGAGATGAGATAGAGCCGATGGGCAGGAGTTCTGGGGTTAGGTCAGTATATTCGAGGACCGAGAGATGAAGTGAGAGAGAGAATAAGGAGAGATGAGAGAGAAAGTATCAAAAAATTGAGATAAAAGTATTGGCAGAGGGTCTGGAACCCTTGTCTTCACTGTGACCATCCTCACGCTTCTCCAGTAGAGTAGACTATCATTCCTTGCTGACTCATGTGGCTTTAAATGCTTTGGTCCGTCTTTTGGTCATTGGCTCTCCTACTCTCTTCGTTCTTTGGGCCGGCTTTTTGGTCCTCTTATTCAGCCCATATTTGGCCCATATCTTCTAGTCATAGCATGTGGGCTCTTTAAGCTTTGATAATGGGCTTTCCTGATCGATGTGGGCTCGCAAGTCTCGAGAATTGTCCCATCGGGGTTTCCTGCGACAGAAGAAACGCGTAATGAGACTTTATCAGAACGACTCAATGTCTAGACTTCCGAAAATGTGTTTAATGCATGCAAATATACCATTTCGTCCAGAAAAGTGTGTTCTACGCAACAAAAGAGACTCTTACGTAAAAAAGTAGATAAATAGAGCATTTTAACGTAGGAGAGTGTGAAAACGCTTAGAAGATAACAGTGGAAAATACGCACTTTTAAGCGAATATCAGAAGCTTCGCTCCATCCCCGCTGAACTACATGTTTTTGTGGGCTGCTCAGAGCACTTATTGTACTTCTCTCAGTTTACACTGAGAAAGACCTGTTCTACACAGATATACCTAGACAAGGGATAGGATAACAGTCTCTGTTCCACCATTGGAATTAGAAGACTGTAGATTCACTCAGTCTCCTTTAGTTTTAACCTGGTTGGGGTACTTAATACACCCCCGTCATGTCTGCCTAAAGACATAAAACTTAGCGCTTTTAAAAAGATAATTCCGATATTCTTAGAGTTACGTGAGTCACATGCATATATTATTGTCAAATCTATTTGGACATGTATGTACATTCATTTTGCAGATCATTGGGTACCACACAAGGTCCATTTTATGCCAATTTGGTAAAACACTTCCTAAACCCTTGCATCATGAATTATCGAGTTTTCATCTTTTTATGTCCCAGTCATGAGCACCGAGGACGGTGCTATATTTTGGTTGGGGGGGAGCTTTTATCAAAACTCATGTTTCCATTTTGATAACAAAAAAATAAGAGAGAGAAGAGAGAAACCTTGTGTTTTTGGGAGTGATTTCATTTGATTTTCGAAAATACCCTGACTTGATGAGTAAAAAGTTTTCGGAAAGTCTATTTATTGAAAAGGATGTCTATTTTAAAAAATCACTTATTAGCTCTTCATTCAGTTTGAAAGCAAACATTACTACGTACAGTGGATTGAAAAATCTTTGAAAACTCAGATTCAGCAAAAATATTCACATATCAACGTCAGAATTATCTGAAGTTTAGACTATCTAGACATCCAAGAAGAACAATTGTAGAGACCTAACCCAGTGAACTTTTGAGCTTTCCATTATTTCTGAGGGGTATAAAATTATTCTGAGTCACAAGATGACTCATAATTCTTCTAGTCCCCAAGAGTTTCAGATCTAACGACACGGAAAAACCCTACTTTCAATCAACCACCCCTTCTAGGTATATTGAGTTAAAGAAAACGGACCGGTGGAATTTCAATTGGTATCAGAGCGGGTATTTCTATTTAAGGTTTAATCACCTGAATTTAGATTCCTGAGAAACCAATCCATTTTCATTAATTTGTCAAAATGCAAAGAAAATGTGGAAATACATCCAGAACTCCATTGTCTGAAGACTATTTGAATATAGCTTATGAAAAACTATATTTAGACAGTCTGAGATTGACTAAAGAAAATAAAGATTTATTTTTACAAATGGAGAAATTGGATTGTAAAAATGTGTCATTGGAACTGGCAAATATTGAACAGAAATCCCACCGGTCCGTTCTCTTTAACTCAATATACCTAAAAGGGGGGGTTGATTAGGTATTTAAAATTAAATATACCTATACAGTTTTACTGGTCTATGGTATGGGAATAAAATCTCATGCCTTGGTTGTTTGTAAAAGGATTATCACAACCGACTCAAATCAAATATACCTCTGTGGTATATTATCTTTTTGTCGTTTGATCTAATCAGGATAGAATGCGGAACACAAACAAATAATCACACAAGACAAGATATTTTTATGTGGAAACTTACCCAAGGAAAAACCACGGGACCACGTCCAGACGAAAAGTATCACTAACTGAAAAGTTAAATGAAACAAAGGTTACCTATGCAACACCGTTGCAAATACAGCATACAACCTTAGCCAAGGCCCACTGCCGATGTGTCCACGTCCTCTGAATCAACGCCACGAATCCTTGTGCGCCCTTCTAGCCAAGAAGCCTTATCCGCTTGTTCAGTTTGGTACACCCCAAACCTATCTTTGACCGGCTCCTCTGATCTTAATTCTCAACACTCCCGCCTTTGCAGAAGGTGAAGGATTCATTACACCCTGAACCCCAAGTTGCTCAAAAGGTGTTTGAGTTACACTGGTACTCTCAGGCTTACTAGGTTGAATATAAAAGTGGAAAACCTGGGCTGAGTAAAGATCAAGCACTCAACTTTGATCAAGAAGAGAACAAGCTCACAAGATGTGAATGAAAACAAGCTTCTTGCTCTTCGAATTGGACACTCTAATAAATATTGCCTTTACTTCTCTCTCTTGAAGATTGAGTCACTCTGTGTCTCTATGCGTATTTAGAGAAAGCATAGAAGGGTTCTATTTATAGAATTCCAAGACCCTGAGTCGTGTGGAACGTGGGATAATGGAACCATAAATTTTGGATCTGAGAAAACCGATTCTGTTCAAGGTCCAATCGATTGTACTCTTGATCCAATCGATTGGGCCATGTCCAATCAATTGGGGACAAGTGTCCAATCGATTGGGCACTTTAAGTTTTCTGTTCCGAAGGCACCAATCGATTGCACAGTGTTCTCCAATCGATTTGACAATTATAACTTCCTGTCTCGAAGGCTCCAATGGATTACCTAGAGTCTCCAATCGATTGTACACATAAAGATTTATGTCCCGAAGGCTCCAATCGATTACACAGTGTCTCCAATCGATTGTACTCAATTATGTTTCTGCCTCGTAGTCTCTAATCGATTACACAGTGTCTCCAATCGATTGTACTCAATTATGTTTTTGTCTCGTAGTCTCCAATCGATTACACAGTGTCTCCAATCGATTGGGCTATGTCCAATCGATTGGAGATGCATGTACAATCGATTGAACTTTCCCACTAGTCAATATAATTGACTTTGACTTGGGTCTGTCTAATGACTCAGTCTGACCATTATATTTTGTTCATTTTAATCAACTCCTATGGCCACTAAGTCACATACCTTCCTAATCGAGCATACACGATTGTTAACTGACAAGTCGATAGTAACTCAGATGACTCCTGTTGTCAACCGTCTGATTTTTGTTGTCTCTGTCTTTTAGTCTTCATGTAGTTGGCGAAGTATGCGTACCACGACATCTTCACACTACACTTGTGCTCGTAGGAACGGTTACACGAATGTTTTTGTATCAAACGGAATCTTTGCCAAATTGAATATGAAAATATTCCTTACAATCTCCCCATTTGACAATTCCGTGACAAAAAAACATTTAATCATAAAGAATGTAAAAAAAATAAAAAATACAATCCCACCCTCTTACATGATTCACTCACTATCTCACACTCTCTTGGAGATAATCGAACAGATATAGTTTAATGGCTTTTGATCTGTTCCCTGCACATTCTACCAACAATACATACTCTGTAATATCATCAGCAATCAATAAATCATATAACATGCAGTGAGTATAATTATGCACATCACAAGTAGAGAAATTTGAAAAATAATAAAATATTTTTCTCCCCCTAAATTTCTCTCCCCCTATCTCATGCATTAACTTATTTTTACCGCTATGATTTTCTCTCCCCCTTTTTGTCACAAATTGACAAAGGTACAAAAATATAAGTAAATAATAAGCATGTAGTTAAGATTATCATGAGAAACAAGTGCAATATATACATCCATAACCAAATACATACTGGTTTATACCCTGTAACACAATATAAAACAAGCAGAGTATAACCATACAAAATCTGAGTTTATCGGTGTACAATAATAATAAAAAATAAAAACACCCGATAACTCTCAAGATAACTCTCTCCAGGAGTCTATGTAGATAGTCTAGCACGATCATACCGATCAGGACCATGAGCTGGAGGATGCTGTCCGAAGCCCATCATGGTGAACTAGTACTCCATGTATCGCTGCATATCGTACATGGAACCCGTCATCCAAGAACATCTTTTCAGAGAAAATTATTTTTAAAACTACTCAAGAAAAGATAAATTGTCAGAAAAATATAGAATTCACTTCATGACTACACTCTTGATAAGCAATAAACATTGATTCTGATTTGAAAGAATTAACTAACACGTTAGTACAATCTTTTACTTCATCAAAAATATTAATTTTTTTAGACATTGGCGCAAGTCACTGAAAGTAGGATTTTTTCGCGTCGTTGGTTACAGAAACCCTAGAATCAACACATTTGTAAATATCCAATTATCCTGCAAAATACAACTTTGTATAGGGATTCATGTCGGATGTCGATCCGCACTCGGGATTAGTCGGATTAGCACGATTCAAGGCATGAAATAACAAATTTTTCCATAGAAATTGCTAAAAAGAAATGATGGAGGGGTGAGAATGATGGGTTCAAGCATTAAAACAATCATTTTTTTTAGAGAATTTATTAACAAATAGAAGCATACAGAAAAATCAACCATAACAAATTGCTCTTAAAAGAAATTATTTTATTAATTGAAATAAACCTTACATTTCTTGAATAAAATAAAATAAAATCTAATTACTAAAAAGCAATAAAAATTAACTAGAGAGAGATTGAAACTAAGAGAGAGAAAGTAAAGAGAAAGTCCTAGAGAGAGAATAGAGAGAGAAAGTAGGCAAAAGCAAGAGATAGAAAGAAGAGAGAGAAAGATTAGTGAAATTCAAAAAAATACTTACCAAGAGTGATTGGGATCGGCCGGAGATGCGTGGTGTGGATCGGCAAGAGAGAAGGTGGAGGCTAGGTGCAAGGTGGAGATGAAGGCAGTCGGTGGAGAGGGTGGCAATGGCCTGGTGGTGAATAATAATGGAGAGGAGCATGTAGGCAGCGAATCCGACCGTTGGGCAAGTGAAGGCTTGAGATCGCAAGGGGGAGATGAACATGGAGGAGCGATGGTGGTGGCCAACAGGTAGGCTTCCCCCCTTTTTCTCCTCTTCTCCTCTTTCTTTTCTTTCTTTTGTTTTTCTACTTCTTTTTTTCTTTTCTCTAGAGGACGGTGAAGACCAGTCCGGGATTGAGGAGGGGTGGTTTGCTATCAAGAAGCAATCAGGTAGACAATGCTATAGGTGGCTGTAATGGTGGCTACCGGCTAGAGCACGCTCGGTGTGAGGAAGAGATGTGGACCGAAGTTGCAACAGCAAGGTCATCGGTTGGATGGAGATCCGATTGGCGTTAAAGGTGAGACACCTGCCGGTTCGGTTGCTGCTTGTTGCTCTTGGCAGCAGGCTTTAGCGCTTCAAAGGTGGCCGTTGCAAGTGAGACTTTGTCAATGGAGATGGAGGTGCGGTGGTTTCCAGATCACAAGGAGGGCGGTGTTGTGCAGATGGGTTGCTGAACAACCAACCCAATAGGGAAATAACAGAAGTGATCTGTGCAGCGGGTGGCAACAACTCCAAATGGTGAAGATCGCTGGTGAGGACGATCCAGTCCGGCAGCTGCAAGTGGAGACGGTGGCTGGGTAAAAATGTGGGGACGTGAGACGAGGCAGCAACGGCAGCAGGGTGGAGGCGCTTGGGAAGAGAGAAAACGGTGGCTGGTGGTGTTACGGGGCTACCCTGTCGGAGATGGCGGAGGAGCAGGCAGAGGGGGGCGCTAACGGCCGGAGTTGCAGGTCTGCAACTCCGGCATTGAGAAGAAGAAGAAGAAGAAGAAGAAGAAGAAGAAGAAGAGAAGGAGAAGAAGAGAAGGGGATAAGATGATGGGGTTGTGCAGGTGATGGCTGGAGTTGCAACCTGCAACTCCGGTGAAAACGTTAGGAAGAAGAAAGGAGGAGGAAGATGGGGCCAAAGAAGAGGGGGAAACGTGGAGAAGGGTTTTGGGGGAGGATTGGAAGAGATTGGAGGGGGATTAGGCCAGTAGATTCGAGGACCGAGAGATGAAGAGAGAGAGAATAAGGAGAGATGAGAGAGAAAATATCAGAAAATGGAGATAAAAGTATTGGCAGAGGGTCTGGAACCCTGGTCTTCACTGTGACCATCTTCACGCTTCTCCAGTAGAGTAGACTATCATTCCTTGCTGACTCATGTGGCTTTAAACGCTTTGGTCCGTCTCTTGGTCATTGGCTCTCTTGCTCTCTTCGTTCTTTGGGCCGACTTTTTGGTCCTCTTATTCAGCCTATATTTGGCCCATATCTTCTAGTCATAGCATGTGGGCTCTTTAAGCTTTGATAATGGGATTTCCTGATCGATGTGGGCTCGCAAGTCTCGAGAATTGTCCCATCGGGGTTTCCTGCGACAGAAGAAGCGCGTAATGAGACTCTATCAGAATGACTTCATGTCTAGACTTCCGAAAATGTGTTTAATGCATGTAAATATACCATTTCGTCCAGAAAAGTGTGTTCTACACAACAAAAGAGACTCTTACGTAGAAAAGTAGATAAATAGAGCATTTTAACATAGGAGAGTGTGAAAACGCTTAGAAGATAACAGTAGAAAATACGTACTTTTAAGCGAATATCACAACCCCCAACCAGCATATTGCCAATCCTTGGCAATTAGTGCGAAATAAATGAGCTTAAAAGGACTCTGCACATGCTGCACACTTTTCCATATTAGCTCAGGGAAAACACCGTTCGTCAAATCATTGAATGGATGCAAAAATAGTTACATGCTAGCGAAGAGTTGGAAAGTTTTGGCAAGACTACAGACTGATAATCATGACCCAGAATAGTCAGACTCTGTGTGTGTGTGTGCTCAACATTCTCATCATCCGACAGTAAAGATTTCCAGATCACCTCTAAGTTTTTATGCCTCGACCTCAAATCTCACATGTTTAGCACTCAGAATAGAATCACACAAGAAGGGTTTTCTTCTTTTCTCTCAATTTATATGTGAGGAGATGTGTTGATATATGAAAGTAAAGATCTCACATATGTATTATTTAAAGAAAGGATATTTTTAATAGAAGAAGATCTCATGATTGGAATACCACTTCACTCGGGAACGTTAGATCAAACTCTATAGCTTCTCCTTCTCCATTCTCCACATTTTATGATCGTACTATCCTAGAATCAAGTAGGACTTTCCTGGGTTTTAATGAGGCTTAGGTCAGGTGTAGAAAGATAAAGGGATACAAGATTTCAAAGATCTTGAGAGGATATTGCCATTTTCTTGCATTTTTCCTGCGGCGTAACACCATTATCTGGTTCTTTTTCCTTTTTTCGTATTTTTCTCTTTTTCTTGATATTTCTGAGACTGCTCAATTTCTTTTCAGCTCTTTTTCATACTTTCTTTCCATATTTTGTTTTCAGCTTGAACCACTTTCTTTTCCTTTTGATTCTTCTTCTTTACTTTTCTTTTCACGGTACAGCCATATCAGTTATTCTTTTGTCCATCTCAAAATAAGGGTAGACAGTCATACTTCATAGCTGGATTGGATTTTAGGTTGATGGGTTTACAAAGAAAAGGCTTTTATAGAATGGCTCAAGGGGTTTCTAGTGAAGTATAATTCAGGTGAGTAAAAAGGCTGAATGGTTCAGAAAAATGGCCTAAATCATTTTCTAGGGTTTGCACTATCATGTATACTGTCTTGACTGGATACAGAAAAGGTTCTGTCGTAGTAATCCAATGTTGATGTCGTTCTAAGTTTTATGATCGAAGCAAAGGATAATGAAATCTCTCAACGAATATTGCGGGCAAGAAGAATAGTGAGTCATCTTGTGACTTAGAATTATTTTATAACCCTCTGAATTGATTAAAGGCTCGAAAGCTCACTGGGTTAGGTCACCACAATTATTCTCACAGGATCTCCAGAATTTCTAAACTTAGGATGACTCTAATATTGATAGTGTACAATTGTGCTGAATATGAGTTTTTCTGAGTTTTCAAACCTGCTGTTGTCACGCCTGACTTGACTCGACGCTAACTTTAAACAAAAATTGACATCCTCAATACTGACTTAACGGAGGTTTTTAGCTAATCAAAGTCAGGGTATTTGACACATTTTTGAAATTGTAGAAAACTTTTGGAGAACATCGGAAATCACCCCAAAAACAAGAATTTTTTTTTTTTTTTTATCAAAATGAAGACATGAGTTTTGGTAAATATCCACCTCCAACCAAAATACAACACCGTCCTCGGTGCTCATGACCGGGACATAAAATGATGAAAAATCGGTGATGATGATGCAAAGGTTCAAGGAGGATGTTACCAAGTCGGCAGAAACTCGACAGTGTGTGATACCTGATGATCGGAAGAATAAATGTACCTGCATTTTCAAAGATATAACAATAATAACAAATGCATGAGACTCATGTACTCTAGGAATACCGGAATTGCCTTTCCGAAAGCGCTAAGTTTTACGACTTCAGCCAGACATGACGGGGGTATATCAAGTACCCCCAACCAGGTTAAAACTCACAGAGACTGAGTAAATCTGCAGTCTTCCTGACACCTAAGGTGGAACAGAGACAACTATCATATCCCTTGTCTAGGTATACCTGTGTAGAACAAGTCTTTCTCAGTGTAGACTGAGAGTAGGACAGTAAGTTCTTTGAGCAGACCCGCAAAAACATTTAGTTCAGCGGGGAGGGATAGAAGCTTCTCAGTAAAGACTGAGAGGAGAGTAGTAGTGGGTTCTTTGACCGTGGTTAGCAGAGCCCCAAACTCATTGAGTTTTGTGGGAAGGTATCTGAATGGAGCAGACTCCTGCAGATCAGTAATACCAGAAATGTTGGACTCTGAGATGAAGTCAGACTCAAAGTGTTCTTGACACTTAGATAATTTAGCTTCGGGAGAGTCCTGAATTAGACTCTCTACGGCACATGGGTATGGGCATGGGTCATGGACATGGGTCATGGGTCATGGGTCATGGGTCATGGGCATGGGTCATGGACATGGGTCATGGGTCATGGGCATGGGTCATGGGTATGGGCATGGGTCATGGGTCATGGGCCTATGTCATGGGCCAAGATAGATAGATAAAGATAGAAATAGGAGAGAGGTGAGAGAAAAATATAAAAATAAAAGCATTGGAGGGTCTTGAACCCTGGTCTTCTTTATTCTCTCTCGTCTACTCCACCAATAAGTCAAACTTATCATTTGATGTCAATTGGTGTGGCCTTTAACACCTTAGTCTTTCTCTTGGTTTCCAGTTATTCTCTCTCTTAGTCCTTGTTCCGGCTCTATGATCCTCTAGCTTTGCCCGTATATGTCTTTTCTCTTTTTGTCCTAGCCTGTTGGCTCTTTAAACTTTGATAGAAGTCTTCTGTGGTTGATCGTGGGCCCGCCAGTCCTCGAGAATCGCCCGATAGGGTCTCCTATAAGTGAAAGAGCGCATAATGAGATTTAACTAAAATGCCTTGATACTGGACTATCCGAAATGCTTCTATTTCATGCAAATAGTCGATTTTCGTCTAAAGAATGCGTTCTACGTAATGGAAGAAACTCTTATATGGAAAAGTCGACAAAAAGACAAGTTTTACGTAGGAGAATGCGACATCACTATAAGGATAATGGCTTAAAATAAGCACTTTTGAGCGAATATCACAACCCCCAACTAGCATATGGCCAATCCTTGGCAATTATTGCGAAATAAGTGAGCGAAAGAGGGCTAGGCATAACATGCTAGAAAACTTATTTGCATTACTTAGAAAAAACTTCGTTTTGTCAGATTATTTTAAGGATGCAAGAAATCATTCACAAATTAGAACTAATTAGCAAAATGCAACACTTCTACAAATGGACCTTCAAACAAAAGATTACTCAGACTCAGTGTGTGTGTGTTCAACATCATCCTTATCTGGCAGTAGATATATCTGGATCTCTTTAGAGACTCTATGCCTCGACCTCAATCCTCACTTGTATACCACTCAAAAGTAAATCACTCAGAAATGATTTTATACTTTTCTCTCAAACTATATGTGAGGAGATGAATATAGAAACTGGCAAACGTCTCACATATATAGTTTTTGAATGGAGGGTATAAGAAGATTTAAGAAGATCTCATGATTGGAATGTCATATCACTTAAGAACGTCAGATCAAACTCTATAATTTCTCTTTTCTCCATTCTCCACACTTGAGGATGGTACATTTCTAGAATCAAATAGGACTTGCATAGGTTGTATTGAGGCTTAGGATAGGTTCAGAAAAGAAGAATATTCTGGTATTCAAAAATTCTGAGAGGGTATCTCACTATTCTTTGCAACTTTTCCTAGGGATAATATTTCTGAAAGTAGGGTTTTTCCGCGTCGTTGGTTACGGAAACCCTAACTTCAACACAGTTTGTAATATTATCTGATTATCCTGTAAAATTCAAAGATTTTGTATAGGGATTCGTGTCGGATGTCGATCCGCACTCGGGATTAGTCGGATTAGCGCGAATAAGAACATAAAATGACAGATTTTTTTTATAGAAATAGATGCGAATGATGGTAGGGTGAGAGTGGTGATTTGAAGTGGATTTTTAAAACATGTTCTTGATAGAGATATCATTACCCACTAATTAAAATACAAAAAATGCAAAACAAATCAAACCTTAAATATCAAAAAAAAAATCTTCATCAATGCATAAACAACCATCCATTACATTGAATCAAAATCAAGTTCACATCATACTAAAAAGCAAACAAAAGCCCTAGTAAAGATTTAGAGAGAGAAAACACTAAAAGATGAGAGAGAAACTAGAAGGAGAAACAAGAAATGAGAGAAAATAAAGAAAAGAGAGATAAGTGTTCCAGAGAGAGAAAGTCTGAAATAGAGAGAGAAAGAGAAGATTGGAGAGAGAAAGTAGAGAGGAAAGGAGATTACCTTATGGTACATACCGGAGAGGGAATTAGCCAATGAATGGGCCATGTTTTGGATGCCATGGGTGAAGAGTGGAACAATCGGAGTTGGTGGCTACAGTGCACCAAGGAGGAGGATGGACCAAGGGCAGTGGGGATGTTGATGTTCTGGCCGGCGCAATAACAGGAGGTGCTACAAGCCTAAGAGGTGGCCATCATGGTTATCCCGGCAAGGAGGGAGAACAGGTGGTGAAGATGACAACTTTAATGGTACTAGCCGGCCAGAGCGTTTCTGCAAGTGTGATCTGAGAAGATGCAAGGGAGATCAGCGAGCATAGAGAGGAGCTCATGGTGGGGGCGTTCCAGACCTGAGATGCTGCCAAGGAGAAAACGCTGGTAGTGGTGGAGATGGATCCCAACCAGAGTCATAGGTTTTCGGCAGGGTGATGATCTATTGGCCGGAGTTGCAGGTTGGGGCTGGACATGAGGAGCACTATTTTTCAGCCAACAAGGAGAGATGTAGAGGTGTTGTCTGGCGCAAGCTGGCGTTAATCGTGTTGAACCATCAGAGGCATTATCATGGAGGGGAGGTAATCTGAACTACAGAGGAAGAGCACTGGCTTGGTGCTTGTTGGTTCGGCCTGAAAAGAAAAGAGTTGGAGGCGCGCTGGTTCCAAGGGCATGCTTGTGGTGGCTAAGAAGGTGGCCAGCAACTTGAAGAGAGGGGCAAAAAGAGCACAAGCAAGAGCTGTACCTGCTGGTGTTCACGGTAGCAAGGTGGTAGAGGTGGTGTTGTCTTTTGGGGAGGAACTAGGCTACCCCGTGAAGGACGCAGCAGAAGATAACGGCCTGCAATGGTAGCAGGCCGTTAACTAGCAGTAAGAGAGAGAGAAGATATTGGAGAGGGTAAGTTGGGGGCGGTGATGACAGAAAGTTGCATGCTTCTCCTTCTTGGAAATCCTGCAACGTGAAGGGGTATTGGCTGAGAGAGAGATGGGTGGCGAGGTGAGGACCTTCGAGAGAGTGAAGAAGAGAAGAAAGAGATATGGACTGGTTGGGGGGGGCGCTGTCGGCCGGAGTTGCAGGCTGCAACTCCGGTACAAAACGTGAAAACGAAAATAAAAATAAAAAAAAATGAGAAGAAGAAAAAGAAGAAGAAGAAGAAGAAGAAGAAGAAGAAGAAGAAGAAGAAGAAGAAGGAGGAGGAAGAGGACCAGATGGCCGGAGTTGCTGCCTGCAACTCCGGCGAAGATGGAGGAGGAAGAAGAAGAAGAAAAGAAAAAGAAACGGCCACCGGTGGAGGGAGAACGTGGGGGGATTGAAAGGGGGGAAGAGAGGAAAAGATAGGAGGGGGATTAGGGTTCGAACGAACCCCTATCCTTCTCCTTTTAAAGCTTCCCTATTTCCTTTAATGGAAATAGGAGATTTTTGAAAATAAAAAAATAAGAAAAATATATATATATATATTTTTTTTTTTAAGTAAAAACCTACTTTTCTATGGGGAATCTCCCCAATTAGTGGACCCCCCATTTAATTAAAATTATTTTGAAATTCGCGGGGTCCACTAACTGGTCGGACAGCGGGTCGATGAAGATGGGCCCGGCTATTGGCCCTCATGGATTGATGATGTCCATCGTCTCACAAGATGATGTGACAGACAGTCTGATGGCGATCGGATGGATGGTGACTTGATTGGGACTCAGATTGGTAGATCGACGGATCTAGAGAGATCCAACGGTCCGATTGAAGATCCAACGGTCCGATGGAAGATCCAATGGTCCGATGGAAGATCCAACGGTCAGAAAGCTAAGGGAGATGAGATAGAGCCGATGGGCAGGAGTTCTGGGGTTAGGTCAGTAGATTCGAGGACCGAGAGATGAAGAGAGAGAGAGAATAAGGAGAGATGAGAGAGAAAGTATCAGAAAATAGAGAGAAAAGCACTGGCGGAGGGTCTGGAACCCTGGTCTTCATTGTGACCATCCTCACGCTTCTCCAGTAGAGTCGACCATCATTCTTTGCTGACTCATGTGGCTTTAAACGCTTTGGTCCATCTCTTGGTCATTGGCTCTCCTACTCTCTTCGTTCTTTGGGCCGGCTTTTTGGTCCTCTTATTCAGCCCATATTTGGCCCATATCTTCTAGTCATAGCATGTGGGCTTGTTAAGCTTTGATAATGGGCTTTCATGATCGATTTGGGCCCACAAGTCTCGAGAATCATCCAATCAGGGTTTCCTGCGATAGAAGAAGCGCGTAATGAGACTAAATCAGAACGGCTTAATATCTAAACTTCTAAAAATGTGTTTAATGCATGCAAATATACCATTTCGTCTAGAAAAGTGTGTTCTATGCAATGAGATAGACTCTTACGTAGAAAAGTGGATAATTAGAGCAGTTTTACGTAGGAGAGTGCGATAATGCTAAAAGGATAATTGCTTAAAATAAGCACTTTTGAGCGAATATCAATTTCCTCGACTTTTCTTCTTTTTTTTTTTCTTCCAAGTTTTGTCTTTTTGGTTATTCTTCAACCTTTCCTTCTTTCTTTTTGATCATGTTTCTTTTCAGCTCGAACCATTTATTTTGTTTTGTTTTCTTTTTCTTTCTTGGTTTCTATCTTTTCATGATCATACCAAATACTCTTTGATCCCTCTCAGAAGTAGGTTATCGTATTGAACTCTTTTTTGGGATTGGGTTTTTTGGTTGATGTGTTAACAAGAAAAGGTTTTCATCAACAGGCTCAAAAATAGTTTCTAACGGTATAGATGTTAAGGAAGCTAAAAAGTCTGATTGGCTAAAAAGATGGCCTATATCATTTTCTAGGGTTTGTACTTTCATCTTCGATGTCTCGAATGGATATAGAGAAGTTTCTTTATGTAATAATCCGAATTTGATGTCGTTCTGAGTTCCATGACCAAAGCAAAGGTTAATGAGACCACTCAATGGAAATATTAGGGGACTAGAAGAATTATGAGTCATCTTGTGACTCAGAATCATTTTATAACCCTCAGAAATAATGAAAAGCTTAAAAGCTCACTGGGTTAGGTCTCCACAATTGTTCTCCTTAGATCTCTAAACAATCTAAACATCGGATAATTCAGACGTTGATATGTGAACATTTTTGCAAAATCTGAGTTTTCAAAGAGTTTTCAATCCATTGTAGTAATGTTTGCTTTCAAACTGAATGAAGAGCTAATAAGTAATTTTTCAAAACAGACATCTTTTTCAATAAATAGACTTTACGGAAACTTTTTACTCATCAAGTCAGGGCATTTTTGAAAATCATATGAAATCACAACCAAAAACACAAGGTTTCTCTTTTTTTTTTTTTTTTTTTATCAAAATGAAAACATGAGTTTTGGTAAAAACCCACCCCCAACCAAAATATAGCACCGTCCTCGGTGCTCATGATCGGGACAAAAGATGATGAAAATTTGGTAATGATGATGCAAATGTTTAAGGAGGATATTACCAAGTCGGCATAAACTCGACAGTGTGTGGTACTTGATGATCTGAAGAATAAATGTACCTGCATGTCCAGAGATATCACAGAAATAACAAATATAGAGACTCATGTACTTTAGGAATACCGAAATTGCCTTTCCGAAAGCGCTAAGTTTTATGTCTTCAGCCAGACATGACGGGGGTATATCAAGTACCCCCAACTAGGTTAAAACTCATGGAGACTGAGTGAATCTGCAGTCTTCTAAGGTAGAACAGAGACTGTTATCCTATCCCTTGTTTAGGTATACCTGTATAAAATAGGTCTTTCTCAGTATAAATTGAGAGAAGGATAGTAAGTGCTCTTTGCAAATCCGCAAAAATATGTAGTTCAGCTGGGAGGGATCGAAGCTTCTCAGTAAAGACTGAGATGAGAGCAGTAGTGGGATCTCTGGCCATGGTTAGTAGAGCCGCAAACTCATTGAGTTTAGCAGGAATGTATCTGAATGGAGCAGACTCCTGCAGACCAGTAATAGCATAATTGTTGTACAATCCAAGGGTGGTGGGGATGGGTAAGTCTAGGCCAATTGGGATCCTATAGTCAAGACACAGCTCAATGTTATGAACAACTTCTTCAGAGTCCCAGATAGAAATAATAGAGGTAGATGATTCCTCTAAGCTAAGTTCAAAAGTCGGTGCTTTGAAGGACACCGAAGATGGAGACTTTGGCTCATCAATATTGTAGTCCGATCCTTTGTTTGTAGCAACCTCAATTTCCTCTTGTAAAGTCTGGTACTGGGTCCAGCTGTTTGACTCCTCATTATGGACTGTGGCCAGGGTATTCCCCTCTAGATAAGCCATAGGTTGGCTAGTGAAGTTGACTTCCTTTCTCTCAGATTCTAACTCACCTAGACGGTATTCCAAGCTCTCCATGGAGTGCTGTTGTTGGATGATGTATTGCGAGATGAGTTCTGATATTCGCTCAAAAGTGCTTATTTTAAGCAATTATCCTGTTAGCGTTATTGCATTCTCCCACGTTAAAATACTCTATTTATCTACTTTTCTACGTAAGAGTCTCTTTTGTTGCGTAGAACACACTTTTCTGGACGAAATGGTATATTTGCATGCATTAAACACATTTTTGGAAGTCTAGACATTGAGTCGTTCTGATAAAGTCTCATTACGCGCTTCTTCTGTCGCAGGAAACCCCAATCGGACGATTCTCGAAACTTGCAAGCCAAGTACCAAAGCCCAGTGAACCTAAGAGAGAAAGCAACACCAAGGGCAGATCTTGACTGTTGGATCTTCATCAAAGTGAACGATGGTGATTATTTCACCACACGATGTGTACTGAATTGAGATAGTACTCGATGAAGGGTTACTTGACAAGTGGGTATGAATGGCATGAAGACACAAAAGAGACAATTAGGTGATCAAAGACGAACCGTGATTGCACCATTCGAGTAGATGAGCCACTGGGCACACTCTACAAAGAAGCAGGCCATGTTGATGGGCTAGTGAACTACAGTTAGTGGGCTAGTACCGTGGACCAAATCAATGGGTCACGATGTTGGACCCTTGTGTGAACCAAATTGATGGACTGAGGTTATGGACCAAGGGTTGCTAACCGTTGATCGATGGAGGGAAACAGTAGGTTTCTTTACAAAGAACATCGAATGATCAAAGCAAGAGGGACCCAGATGCTATGTGCATGATTTTTAAAAAGTGGGTGAACGAAACTAAGAAGCAAAGGTGCACAAAGAAGAACGGTGGGTATGAAGAGCAGGGGTGTATACAAATTAACAGTGGGTGCATTAAGAAGAAGATATTCTCAACACACTTATGACATGACAGAAAGCAAGCGGGCCCCACATCAAGTTAAGAAGGGAAAATGGACGGGCAGATTAAAGGGTTGATGTTTTCAAAGATGGATGGTGGAGTTTAAAACCATGGGTGAGGTGGCATAAAGAAGAATATATAGAAATCTCCAATTTTTGGAAGGAGTGGAGCATGTGGAAGCTTTCTATTCTTGAGCAAAGGAGATCCATGCTGGAGAGGAGAGGCACGTCCTCTCTCTTCCTCTCACTTTAAAAAGAACCCCCAAAAACCCTAATGAACTCTCTCTTCTCACTAATAAGCCGTTACCCCCTTTGGATTCTATCCACGGACTGCACCACCGCCCCTAACTTCAACTCCTCATTCCCTCCATCAAAACCAGCAGCCCCTTTCTTCCTCCTCTTCCTCAGCCGCCCCTTTCCTCCTCCTCCTTCTCAGCCGACCTCACTTTCCACCATTTCTTAAACAGAAAAAAAAAAAAAAAAAAAGAAAATTTTTTTTTCAAGATCACCGGAGTTGCAGGTTGCAACTCCGGCGACCTCCATTAACGACCGCACATCTCTTGTGCTCTTCATCCACGCGCCAGCAGGAGGTCTTCCAGTGCTGCCACTAATCTTCCTCTCCCACCTTGCTGCTCAAAAACAGCAAGGCTGCACCACGTTGCAACCGGCGTGAACTTTCATCACCGGAGTTGCAGACCTGCAACTCCGGTCGGCCTCTCCTCTCCACGCTCTCCATTCTCACTCCCAAGCCGCCATTCTCTTCATCTTTTCGGAAGAGAAAAACAGAAAAAGAAAGAGAAGAAGGAGTAGAAGAAGGAAGGAGGTGGCCGTTGCCACCATAACAGCCACCACTACGACTTGCAAGTCTGCTCCACCCCGCCAAGCGCCTCCATCTCCCCTGCACGTCCTCCATCATTCCACCTTGCCGCTGCTCCTTCCCAGTCCACTTCACCGCCCCACGTACTGGTTCTCCACCATAGATCAGCCCCAAGCACCGCCTGCAACTCGCAAGGTAGCACTTGCAACACCAGTCCGGCGAGCCACCTTCAGCCGTCCTTCACCATCGACACCATCCATCTCTCCTTACTGCTACACCAGCCACAAACGGCCAAACCGTTAGGATCCTTCACAGAAAAAAAAGGGCAGCAAAGAAAAAAAAAAAAAAAAACAAAAAAAAGAAAATAAGAAAAAGAAAGAAGGGATGAAGAAGTTGTGAGGCTCCTCTCCTTAGATTGGTCCACCCTCCACCTCCATCGTCATCACCACTTGCCAACTGTCGCACCTTCCCTGTCCTCACGGATTGATCACCTCGTGGTGAGCAAAGAAGGGTGCAGCGCCTTCAACCGTTTTGCACCAGCAACCCTTCCCTCTTTTGCTCCACCTCACCGCCTCATTGGGCCACCACCATTCATTCCTCCGGATAGGGCTTTATGAACCATGTCGGGATCTCGACATGGCTGAATCACCTCCTTTGGCCGATCTATCCAAGCAAGCTTGATCTTCTCACATTGGGCAGATCCTCTCGACCCGTTCACCATGCACAACAGCCACCATGCATCGGATCTCATCTTTTCATGTTCTCTTGGCCGATCTAACCATTGGCTAAATCTGGGTAAATTCAAGGTATAGTTTTTCTCTCTATAACCCTCAATCTTTTTCTTTCTATATAGGTTTCTCCTTCTCTCTATCTAAAACTCCTTTCTTTATGTTCTCTCCCTAGTTTCTCTCTCTAGCTATTCTTCTCTCTATCTCACTTTCTCTCTCTAGTTCTTATTTCTATCTCTAAATCTCTCTAGAATTTTAATGCTTTATAGTCAAGTTTTTAGTAATTTCTACAAAGATAGTTTGTAAGCACTATGATTGAATAAAGTTTAATTGATTTTGCAGTATTGTGTTTTCAGTCTTATTCTCAATTTATTCTCGTCTTAATTACTTGTGGGAAATTTCTCTCTCTAAAAGTAGCCAATAATTATTTTAAATCGATCATCATTCTCACCTCTCCATGTTTTCTTGATAAAAATCCGTCATTGCATGTTCATGAGTCGCGCTAACTAACCCCGAGTGCGGATCGACATCCGACACGAGCCACTGTACAAGCCTGTGATTTTTGCAGGATTTGAGTGAAAAAGAATCGGATAATTACAAAAATGTGTTGAGATTAGGGTTTCCGTTACCAACGACGCGGAAAAACCCTACTTTCAAATGGCGCCGCTGCCGGGGATCGAACCCGGGTCCCCGCTCCTCTCATCGAGTTCGAGCCTCTGATAACCATGGCCAGAGAACCCATCCTTCCTTTACCTACTGAATTCAAACCTCTTCAATCCGTGTCTTCTGTGACACTTATTTCTACTCCATCTGCTCCAATATTGGAGCTTAAGCCTCTTCCCACAGATCTTTCCTATGCCTATCTTGGTCCTAAGGAAACCTACCCTGTCATTCTTGCTTCCGCTTTATCTGTGAGTGAACGTAAGAAACTTCTCGAGCTGCTCAACAAGCACAAATCTGCGATAGGGTGGACTATAGATGATATTCGAGGTATAGACCCCTCGGTGTGCCAACATCACATCTATCTCGAGGATGAATCCAAAACCTCTCGAGAACACCAGAGGAGGTTGAACCCCGTCTTGAAAGATGTAGTCCGGGACGAGGTCCTTAAACTGTTAGATGCGGGTATCATTTACCCCATCTCCGATAGCAAATGGGTGAGTCCTATTCATGTCGTCCCTAAAAAGGCAGGATTCACAGTTGTGGAAAATGAGAACAAGGAAATGGTCACCCAGCGCCTGAAGAAAGGGTGGAGAGTCTGCATCGATTACCGACGACTCAACACCAACACTAGGAAGGACCATTTTCCTTTACCCTTCATAGACCAAATGTTGGAGAGATTAGCAGGTCACTCCTATTACTGCTTCCTCGATGGTTACTCAGGGTATAATCAAATACCCATCGCCCCTGAGGATCACGAGAAGACAACTTTCACCTGTCCCTTTGGCACTTTTGCCTACAAGCGCATGCCCTTTGGCCTCTGCAATGCACCCGCGACCTTTCAAAGGTGTATGATGAGCATATTCTCTGACATGGTGGAAAAATTCCTCGAAGTCTTTATGGACGACTTCTCAGTCTTTGGGTCATCCTTTGATGACTGTCTGAACCATCTAGGGCTGGTACTTCAACGCTGTCAGGACAAGCGACTTGTCCTCAATTGGGAGAAATGCCACTTCATGGTGAAGAAGGGCATTGTTCTGGGACATGTCATTTCCCATCAGGGCATTGAGGTCGACAAAGCTAAAATCGATATCATCTCGACCTTGCCCATTCCTAAGTCCGTACGTGACATCCGATCCTTTTTGGGACACGGAGGATTCTATAGGCGATTCATCAAGGACTTCTCTCAAATCGCTCGACCTCTGTCCCATCTTCTAGCTAAAGATAGTCCTTTCGACTTTAATGCTGACTGTGTCAAGGCATTTGAGCGTCTCAAATCTGAGCTCACTACTGCGCCCATTATCCGTCCCCCGGATTGGACTCTACCTTTTGAGGTAATGTGCGATGCTTCTGACTACGCGTTAGGCGCCGTTCTAGGGCAGAGAATTGACAAACGATCCCATGTGATCTACTACGCGAGCAAAACTCTTAACTCTGCCCAAATGAATTACTCCACCACTGAGAAAGAACTCCTGGCGGTAGTCTTCGCCCTTGATAAATTTCGTCAGTACCTCTTAGCCACTAAGGTGGTTGTGTACACTGATCATGCAGCCCTTCGTTATCTCATGTCGAAAAAGGAAACCAAGCCTCGATTAATTCGATGGATTCTCTTACTGCAGGAATTCGACCTCGAGATTAAGGATAAGAAAGGAACTGAGAATGTAGTGGCTGATCACTTGTCTAGACTGACTTTAGAGTCATCCTTCGACACCCAGCCCATCCCTGAAACCTTTCCAGACGAACAACTGTTCGCCATTTCTGTTAATCCTTGGTACGCTGATATTGTCAACTACCTTGTCACCGAAGAAATGCCTTCACACTGGTCAAAACAGGACAAAAGCCAATTCCTAGCAAGAGTTAAGTACTACTCTTGGGATGATCCTTATTTGTATAAATACTGTCCTGACCAGATCATTCGTCTCTGTGTCCCTGAGTCGGACCAACTCAATATCTTATCCTCGTGCCATGACCAACCTTGTGGTGGTCATTTCAGCACTAAGAAGACTGCAGAAAAAGTGCTGCAATGCGGATTCTACTGGCCCACATTATTTAAAGATGCCCACATCTACAGCAAAACCTGTCCTAATTGTCAGCATCTAGGCCGCATCTCCCAGAGGAACATGATGCCCCTCACTCCCATCCAAGTCGATGAAATATTTGACATTTGGGGCATCGACTTCATGGGCCCCTTTCCCATTTCCTATGGTTTTGAGTACATTCTCCTTGCGGTAGACTATGTATCCAAATGGATAGAAGCCATTCCCACCAAGACCAATGACCACAAAGTGGTAGTCAAATTCCTAAAGGAGTTCATCTTCGCCAGATTCGGTGCCCCTAAGGCCATCATTAGTGATGGGGGCACCCATTTCTGCAATAGGATATTCGAGAAATTAATGAAAAAGTATGGGGTAACCCACAAGGTTGCCCTAGCTTATCATCCGCAAACTAGTGGTCAAGTGGAGGTTTCTAATCGTCAGATCAAGCAGATCTTGGAGAAGACAGTCAATACCACACGTAAAGACTGGTCTACTCGTCTCACTGATGCTTTATGGGCATACAGAACCGCCTACAAGACCCCACTCAATATGTCTCCCTATCGTCTGGTCTTTGGGAAACCTTGTCATCTACCGGTAGAGATTGAACATCGTGCCCTATGGGCCATTAAGAAACTCAACTTCGACCTCGAATCTGCAGGAGAAGAGCGAAAACTTCAAATGAATGAGTTAGAAGAACTCAGAAATGATGCCTACAACTTGTCCAAGAATTACAAAGCCAAAATGAAGTGGATACATGACAAGAGCATCCTCAGGAAAGAGTTCCATCCAGGACAGAAGGTCCTTCTTTATAATTCTCGTCTTCATCTCTTCCCTGGGAAACTGAAATCTAGGTGGACCGGTCCGTATACGGTCACCGCAGTCACACCCTTTGGGGCAATCACTATTGAGGATCCCAAGGATCACTCCTCTTTTCAGGTCAATGGGCAGCGTCTAAAACAGTTCCATGAACTTGACGTATTGTTCATTCAGACTTTTGAGATCGATCTCATCGATCCTACCTATGTCGACTGATGATCTACTCAGTCTCCTGTGCTCCAACTTGGTTGGGGGTGCCTGTCACCCCCGTCATGTCTGGCTGAAGACGTAAAACTTAGCGCTTTCGGAAAGGCAATTCCGGTATTCCTAGAGTACATGAGTCTCATGCATTTGTTATTACTGTTATATCTCTGGAAATGCAGGTACAATCATTCTTCCGATCATCAGGTACCACACACTGTCGAGTTTCTGCCGACTTGGTAACATCCTTCCTGAATCTTTGCATCATCATCATTGATTTGTTATCATTTTATGTCCCGGTCATGAGCACCGAGGACGGTGCTGTATTTTGGTTGGGGGTGGGGTATTTACCAAAACTCATGTCTTCATTTTGAAAAAAAAAAAAAAAAAAAAAAAAAAAAAAAAAAAAAAAAAAAAAAAAAAATGTTGTTTTTGGGGTGATTTCCGATGTTCTCCAAAAGTTTTCTAGAATTTCAAAAATGTGTCAAATACCCTGACTTTGATTAGCTGAAAACCTCCGTTAAGTCAGTATTGAGGATGTCAATTTTTGTTTAAAGTTAGCGTTGAGTCAAGTCAAGTGTGACTACAGCAGGTTTGAAAACTTAGAAAAAATCAGATTCGGCACAATTGTACACTATCAACATCAGAGTCATCCTAAGTTTGGAAATTCTAGAGATCCTGTGAGAAGAATTGTGGAGACCTAACCCAGTAAGCTTTCGAGCCTTTAATCATTTCGGAGAGTTATACAATAATCCTGAGTCACAAGATGACTCACTATTCTTCATGCCCGCAATATTCGTTGAGAGATCTCATTATCTTTTGCTTCGATCATGGAACTCGGAACGACATCAACATTGGATTACTACGACAGAACCTTCTCTGTATCCAGTCAAGACAGTATACATGATAGTGCAAACCCTAGAAAATGATTTAGGCCATTTTTCTGAACCATTCAGCCTTTTTACTCACCTGAATTATACTTCACTAGAAGCCCCTTGAACCTTTCTATAAAAGCCTTTTATTTGCAAACCCATCAACCTAAAATCCAGTCCAGCTACGAAACATGACTGGCTACCCTTATTTTGAGATGGACAAAAGAATAACTGATGTGGGTGTACCGTGAAAAGAAAAGTAAAGAAGAAGAATCAAAAGGAAAAGAAAGTGGTTCAAGCTGAAAACAAAATATGAAAAGAAAGTATGAAGAAGAGCTGAAAAGAAATTGAGCAGTCTCAGAAATATCAAGAAAAAGAGAAAAATACGAAAAAAGGAAAAAGAACCAGATAATGGTGTTACGTCGCAGGAAAAATTCAAGAAAATGGCAATATCCTCTCAAGATCTTTGAAATCCTGTATACCTTTATTTTTCTACACCTGACCTAAGCCTCATTACAACCCAGGAAAGTCCTACTTGATTCTAGGATAGCACGATCATAAAATGTGGAGATTGGAGAAAGAGAAGCTATAGAGTTTGATCTGACGTTCCCGAGTGAAGTGGTATTCCAATCATGAGATCTTCTTCTGTTAAAGATGTCCTTCCTTCAAATAAAACATATGTGAGATCTTTTGCCTCTTTATATTAAATACATCTCCTCACATATAAATTGAGAGAAAAGAAGAAAACCCTTCTTGTGTGATTCTATTCTGAGTGCTAAACATGTGAGATTTGAGGTTGAGGCATAAAAACTTAGAGGTGATCTGGAAATCTTTACTGTCGGATGATGAGAACGTTGAGCACACACACACGCAGAGTCTGACTATTCTGGGTCATGATTATCAGTCTGTAGTCTTGCCAAAACTTTCCAACTCTTCGCTAGCATGTAACTGTTTTTGCATCCATTCAATGATTTGACGAACGGGGTTCTCCCTGAGCTAATATGAAAAAGTGTGCAGCATGTGCAGAGCCCTTTTAAGCTCATGTATTTCGCACTAATTGCCAAGGATTGGCAATATGCTGGTTGGGGGTTGTGATATTCGCTCAAAAGTGCTTATTTTAAGCAATTATCCTGTTAGCGTTATTGCATTCTCCCACGTTAAAATACTCTATTTATCTACTTTTCTACGTAAGAGTCTCTTTTGTTGCGTAGAACACACTTTTCTGGACGAAATGGTATATTTGCATGCATTAAACACATTTTTGGAAGTCTAGACATTGAGTCGTTCTGATAAAGTCTCATTACGCGCTTCTTCTGTCGCAGGAAACCCCAATCGGACGATTCTCGAAACTTGCAAGCCAAGTACCAAAGCCCAGTGAACCTAAGAGAGAAAGCAACACCAAGGGCAGATCTTGACTGTTGGATCTTCATCAAAGTGAACGATGGTGATTATTTCACCACACGATGTGTACTGAATTGAGATAGTACTCGATGAAGGGTTACTTGACAAGTGGGTATGAATGGCATGAAGACACAAAAGAGACAATTAGGTGATCAAAGACGAACCGTGATTGCACCATTCGAGTAGATGAGCCACTGGGCACACTCTACAAAGAAGCAGGCCATGTTGATGGGCTAGTGAACTACAGTTAGTGGGCTAGTACCGTGGACCAAATCAATGGGTCACGATGTTGGACCCTTGTGTGAACCAAATTGATGGACTGAGGTTATGGACCAAGGGTTGCTAACCGTTGATCGATGGAGGGAAACAGTAGGTTTCTTTACAAAGAACATCGAATGATCAAAGCAAGAGGGACCCAGATGCTATGTGCATGATTTTTAAAAAGTGGGTGAACGAAACTAAGAAGCAAAGGTGCACAAAGAAGAACGGTGGGTATGAAGAGCAGGGGTGTATACAAATTAACAGTGGGTGCATTAAGAAGAAGATATTCTCAACACACTTATGACATGACAGAAAGCAAGCGGGCCCCACATCAAGTTAAGAAGGGAAAATGGACGGGCAGATTAAAGGGTTGATGTTTTCAAAGATGGATGGTGGAGTTTAAAACCATGGGTGAGGTGGCATAAAGAAGAATATATAGAAATCTCCAATTTTTGGAAGGAGTGGAGCATGTGGAAGCTTTCTATTCTTGAGCAAAGGAGATCCATGCTGGAGAGGAGAGGCACGTCCTCTCTCTTCCTCTCACTTTAAAAAGAACCCCCAAAAACCCTAATGAACTCTCTCTTCTCACTAATAAGCCGTTACCCCCTTTGGATTCTATCCACGGACTGCACCACCGCCCCTAACTTCAACTCCTCATTCCCTCCATCAAAACCAGCAGCCCCTTTCTTCCTCCTCTTCCTCAGCCGCCCCTTTCCTCCTCCTCCTTCTCAGCCGACCTCACTTTCCACCATTTCTTAAACAGAAAAAAAAAAAAAAAAAAGAAAATTTTTTTTTCAAGATCACCGGAGTTGCAGGTTGCAACTCCGGCGACCTCCATTAACGACCGCACATCTCTTGTGCTCTTCATCCACGCGCCAGCAGGAGGTCTTCCAGTGCTGCCACTAATCTTCCTCTCCCACCTTGCTGCTCAAAAACAGCAAGGCTGCACCACGTTGCAACCGGCGTGAACTTTCATCACCGGAGTTGCAGACCTGCAACTCCGGTCGGCCTCTCCTCTCCACGCTCTCCATTCTCACTCCCAAGCCGCCATTCTCTTCATCTTTTCGGAAGAGAAAAACAGAAAAAGAAAGAGAAGAAGGAGTAGAAGAAGGAAGGAGGTGGCCGTTGCCACCATAACAGCCACCACTACGACTTGCAAGTCTGCTCCACCCCGCCAAGCGCCTCCATCTCCCCTGCACGTCCTCCATCATTCCACCTTGCCGCTGCTCCTTCCCAGTCCACTTCACCGCCCCACGTACTGGTTCTCCACCATAGATCAGCCCCAAGCACCGCCTGCAACTCGCAAGGTAGCACTTGCAACACCAGTCCGGCGAGCCACCTTCAGCCGTCCTTCACCATCGACACCATCCATCTCTCCTTACTGCTACACCAGCCACAAACGGCCAAACCGTTAGGATCCTTCACAGAAAAAAAAGGGCAGCAAAGAAAAAAAAAAAAAAAAACAAAAAAAAGAAAATAAGAAAAAGAAAGAAGGGATGAAGAAGTTGTGAGGCTCCTCTCCTTAGATTGGTCCACCCTCCACCTCCATCGTCATCACCACTTGCCAACTGTCGCACCTTCCCTGTCCTCACGGATTGATCACCTCGTGGTGAGCAAAGAAGGGTGCAGCGCCTTCAACCGTTTTGCACCAGCAACCCTTCCCTCTTTTGCTCCACCTCACCGCCTCATTGGGCCACCACCATTCATTCCTCCGGATAGGGCTTTATGAACCATGTCGGGATCTCGACATGGCTGAATCACCTCCTTTGGCCGATCTATCCAAGCAAGCTTGATCTTCTCACATTGGGCAGATCCTCTCGACCCGTTCACCATGCACAACAGCCACCATGCATCGGATCTCATCTTTTCATGTTCTCTTGGCCGATCTAACCATTGGCTAAATCTGGGTAAATTCAAGGTATAGTTTTTCTCTCTATAACCCTCAATCTTTTTCTTTCTATATAGGTTTCTCCTTCTCTCTATCTAAAACTCCTTTCTTTATGTTCTCTCCCTAGTTTCTCTCTCTAGCTATTCTTCTCTCTATCTCACTTTCTCTCTCTAGTTCTTATTTCTATCTCTAAATCTCTCTAGAATTTTAATGCTTTATAGTCAAGTTTTTAGTAATTTCTACAAAGATAGTTTGTAAGCACTATGATTGAATAAAGTTTAATTGATTTTGCAGTATTGTGTTTTCAGTCTTATTCTCAATTTATTCTCGTCTTAATTACTTGTGGGAAATTTCTCTCTCTAAAAGTAGCCAATAATTATTTTAAATCGATCATCATTCTCACCTCTCCATGTTTTCTTGATAAAAATCCGTCATTGCATGTTCATGAGTCGCGCTAACTAACCCCGAGTGCGGATCGACATCCGACACGAGCCACTGTACAAGCCTGTGATTTTTGCAGGATTTGAGTGAAAAAGAATCGGATAATTACAAAAATGTGTTGAGATTATTACAAAAATGTATCGCACTCTATCCTCGCCTTGAGTGCGATACAGAGCATATTGGGTGCATCATTGCCGCTTGTCTATTTGTTTTTTAGCAACAACTTATTCGACTTGCGTGGCGTGGCCGTTAATCAATCAACTCTAAGAGAGCAAACCCAGCTCCAAAATTGAAACTGGTGGGATTTCATCACCCACCTCATCACTCCAGCTGATATTGATCCCCAGGATCCATCTATAATAAAAAGAATCAAGAAGTAGCGCCAATTAGCCCGGTGTTCGAGGAAAAATCCACGCAAAGCGAACCCGCTTAACATCCAATCGAAATAAGACCACGAGCGCGGGTCCCTGTTGTCTAACACACCCATAAGTCCCTGCTACTCAAGTACACTGAGCTCGACGTGGCATCTTGGACTATTCGGCGGTTAGTTGCGTGTGGACTAGGAACACGCACCAACCCTAGCTTAACCCGAGGGAACACTCTTCTTATACACTTGACCAATCCGGTTAGTCTGGGACGTACTTAAGTCAGCCATTGTGCCGCACGTCTGTCTAGGCTTCGGATTGCCTTGTTGTTAACTAGAGTTAGTACTAAAGGATTCGCTCTGAAGAGTGTAGCCTGGTGAGAACCTCTGAGTGCAAAACAGTTAGTCCGGCGGTTAAAAGATAAACCAGTGGTCCGCCCACTGTCATAATCTACTCTAGCCCCAAAACTAACAAAGATAATTCCTAAAATATATCCTGATTGCTTAGAATAGGATTATCTGTGCTTGGTGTGCATCATTTAGGATAGTGTTCCTCTCTGGCAACTTTTTGCCAAGTATAGAGCTTGCCTCATTCGCGTATGCCCGTTTGGAATCGTCCGAACAAACGCTTGGTTCGATCTGAGAATCACATCCCTACAGTGGATCCTCCACTGAATTCTTCCCCATCTCTTTCACCACCCGCCACCCCCAGTACTACTACCTTTGTAGTCATGGCAGTCGAACGACCTCTTATCGAGACGTTCGCTCCTATCTCTGCCAATCCGCCCACTTGCATTGTTCTCCCACCTACTACGGCGGTACAATTTGAGATCAGGCCGCAGACGATCCAAATGCTGCCTACCTTTCGTGGTCTCCCAAGAGAAGACCCATATTCCCATATTAGGGAATTCCAACATGTCATCCTACTTTTCAAGAATCAGAACCTTGATGATGACAATGTTCGTCTGCGAGTTTTCCCATTCTCGCTCAAAGACCGAGCCTCAGATTGGCTCTACTCTTTACCCGCTGATTCAATCAGCAGTTGGAAAGAGTTGGTAGGCAAATTCATGTCTAAATTCTACCCCATGACTCGGACCAACCAAATGAAGCAACTCATCCAGGACTTTCGACAAAAGTCCGATGAGAAATTTTTTGAAGCGTGGGATAGATTCCAAGACTACCTGACTAAGTGTCCCCACCATAGCATCGACAAGGGCAATCTTGTCCACGTCTTCTATAAGGGACTTACTGATGAGTCCCGGACCATGGTAGAGTCAATGTGCCAAGGAAAATTCCTGCACCAAACTCCGACCGATGCATACAAATTCTTGGGCGAGTTAGGAGAAAACTCTCAACATTGGACGACTGACTCAGAGTTTAGTCGAACCACTTCGGTCCAAAGGACAACCAAGGGACATGATGCTACAGCTGATACTGAGCTTCGATCTGTCATTCAAGAGTTGAGCAAGTCAGTCTCGGCACTGGCTGTGTCTGTACAAAAGCCTACTCAACAATCTACCCCAGTCATGCATGTGGGACACGAGAGCCCTATGGAATCCTGTACCCTCTGTCTGCAACCCTCCCATACTACTGAGCATTGTCCTTTAAATGAAGGATGGTCTAATCCTCTTCAGGAAGAAGTTTGTGCTTTCAGCACATACAAACCTCCTACTCAGAACTCGTATAGTCAATCTTATCATCCGGACACGAGAAACCACCCTAACTTTTCTTGGAGGCCTCAGTCTACTCAACCACAA
The DNA here is from genome assembly GCA_035048495.1 of Euptelea pleiosperma. Classification (NCBI taxonomy): domain Eukaryota; kingdom Viridiplantae; phylum Streptophyta; class Magnoliopsida; order Ranunculales; family Eupteleaceae; genus Euptelea; species Euptelea pleiosperma. The sequence continues at coordinate 10,791,571 of CM068544.1, read as the reverse complement.
GCTCAACCTCAACGTCAACCTCAGGGCATGTATCCTCCTGGGTTCAATCAACCCAATAGGCAATTCAATCAGGGTCAGTACCAGCAGAATCAGTACCCATCTACTCAGAACCAGCAATTCCAACAGGGTCAATACTCTGGACAATCGAGCACATTTCAGAATCAGCAAAGAGTCCCACAGACCTTTCAGAACCAACCGATTGTCCCAACTAATTCTCCAGCCTATAACTATAATGCCCCAATGAGCTCGAGTCGCGAATTGGTGCCTCAGCTCCCATTAGCTGTTCCCCAACAGTCGGTCCCCAAATCTGGTATCGAAGACCTTCTAGCTCAACTCATTACTCAGCAACAACAATCTATGCAACGCCTAGAGCAACAGCAACAGCAATCCATGCTTCGTCTAGAGCAACGTCTAGGTAACTTGGAAGCTGAGAAAGCTAAGGGGATCTTTCCTAGCCAACCCATTGCCAACCCTAAAGGAAACGCCAAAGGGGCAGTATATGAGATCGGATCCCAATCTCAAAGCCAGAATGAGAAGTGTCAAGGGGAGGTGCAAGCTGTAACCACCCTCCGATCTGGAAAAACTGTGGACATGGGAGTCCAACCACCACCGGTGCCATCTCCAGCACCCATCACTCGTACAGAGGAAACTAGTACTAATCCTACCTCTGCTTCTTCTACCTCTGCACCAACATCAGATATCCCTGTGCAGAAATCTAAGGCTAAAGACAAATCCATTTGTCGAGTAAAGCCTCCCTTCCCGGACAGACTTGTCCAAGATAAGCGGGATCAGCAATTCTCAGAGATCTTAGACGTCTTTAAAGACGTCCAGATCAATATCCCATTCCTTTCTGCTATCAAGCAAATCCCTTCCTATGCCAAATTTCTCAAAGACTTGTGCACAGTTAAGCGGCGTACGCATGTACCCAAAGCTGCCTTCTTGGCCGAAAAAGCTACCGCGTTCATTCAACGCAATAGTGTAATCAAACACAAGGATCCAGGTAGCCCAACTGTACAATGTGAAATTGGTGACAACTTTAGCTGCACTGCCTTGCTAGATTTAGGGGCTAGCGTTAACCTCATACCATTCTCGGTATATCAGCAGTTAGGACTGAAAGATATGAAGCCTACCAATGTCACCCTGAAATTGGCTGATCAGTCCATCAAGATTCCAAGAGGAATCATTGAAGATGTCCTAGTAAAAGTCGCTGACTTTTATTATCCTGTGGACTTTATCATTCTAGACACCGAGCCGTGTCACGACAACCGCATTCCAGTCATCTTAGGCCGTCCATTCCTTGCCACCGCGAACGCACACATCGGGTGCCGAGACGGAAACATGTCCATTGCTTTCGGTAACCTCAAAGCTGAGGTCAACATCTTTCGTTTAATGCAACAAGATGCCGATCGCGAAGTGACCGATGAAATGTGTACCGTTGAGAGTCTAATCCCGGACTCCACCGAAGATATTCTTAAGCAGTGTCTAGAACACTTTGGAGCTGACTTTGCAACAGAGTCAGCTATTTCTGATCTCAATGATCTTTTGGAGACTGCTCCACTGATAGAGATCCCCGCTCCTCTCATCGAGTTCGAGCCTCTGATAACCATGGCCAGAGAACCCATCCTTCCTTTACCTACTGAATTCAAACCTCTTCAATCCGTGTCTTCTGTGACACTTATTTCTACTCCATCTGCTCCAATATTGGAGCTTAAGCCTCTTCCCACAGATCTTTCCTATGCCTATCTTGGTCCTAAGGAAACCTACCCTGTCATTCTTGCTTCCGCTTTATCTGTGAGTGAACGTAAGAAACTTCTCGAGCTGCTCAACAAGCACAAATCTGCGATAGGGTGGACTATAGATGATATTCGAGGTATAGACCCCTCGGTGTGCCAACATCACATCTATCTCGAGGATGAATCCAAAACCTCTCGAGAACACCAGAGGAGGTTGAACCCCGTCTTGAAAGATGTAGTCCGGGACGAGGTCCTTAAACTGTTAGATGCGGGTATCATTTACCCCATCTCCGATAGCAAATGGGTGAGTCCTATTCATGTCGTCCCTAAAAAGGCAGGATTCACAGTTGTGGAAAATGAGAACAAGGAAATGGTCACCCAGCGCCTGAAGAAAGGGTGGAGAGTCTGCATCGATTACCGACGACTCAACACCAACACTAGGAAGGACCATTTTCCTTTACCCTTCATAGACCAAATGTTGGAGAGATTAGCAGGTCACTCCTATTACTGCTTCCTCGATGGTTACTCAGGGTATAATCAAATACCCATCGCCCCTGAGGATCACGAGAAGACAACTTTCACCTGTCCCTTTGGCACTTTTGCCTACAAGCGCATGCCCTTTGGCCTCTGCAATGCACCCGCGACCTTTCAAAGGTGTATGATGAGCATATTCTCTGACATGGTGGAAAAATTCCTCGAAGTCTTTATGGACGACTTCTCAGTCTTTGGGTCATCCTTTGATGACTGTCTGAACCATCTAGGGCTGGTACTTCAACGCTGTCAGGACAAGCGACTTGTCCTCAATTGGGAGAAATGCCACTTCATGGTGAAGAAGGGCATTGTTCTGGGACATGTCATTTCCCATCAGGGCATTGAGGTCGACAAAGCTAAAATCGATATCATCTCGACCTTGCCCATTCCTAAGTCCGTACGTGACATCCGATCCTTTTTGGGACACGGAGGATTCTATAGGCGATTCATCAAGGACTTCTCTCAAATCGCTCGACCTCTGTCCCATCTTCTAGCTAAAGATAGTCCTTTCGACTTTAATGCTGACTGTGTCAAGGCATTTGAGCGTCTCAAATCTGAGCTCACTACTGCGCCCATTATCCGTCCCCCGGATTGGACTCTACCTTTTGAGGTAATGTGCGATGCTTCTGACTACGCGTTAGGCGCCGTTCTAGGGCAGAGAATTGACAAACGATCCCATGTGATCTACTACGCGAGCAAAACTCTTAACTCTGCCCAAATGAATTACTCCACCACTGAGAAAGAACTCCTGGCGGTAGTCTTCGCCCTTGATAAATTTCGTCAGTACCTCTTAGCCACTAAGGTGGTTGTGTACACTGATCATGCAGCCCTTCGTTATCTCATGTCGAAAAAGGAAACCAAGCCTCGATTAATTCGATGGATTCTCTTACTGCAGGAATTCGACCTCGAGATTAAGGATAAGAAAGGAACTGAGAATGTAGTGGCTGATCACTTGTCTAGACTGACTTTAGAGTCATCCTTCGACACCCAGCCCATCCCTGAAACCTTTCCAGACGAACAACTGTTCGCCATTTCTGTTAATCCTTGGTACGCTGATATTGTCAACTACCTTGTCACCGAAGAAATGCCTTCACACTGGTCAAAACAGGACAAAAGCCAATTCCTAGCAAGAGTTAAGTACTACTCTTGGGATGATCCTTATTTGTATAAATACTGTCCTGACCAGATCATTCGTCTCTGTGTCCCTGAGTCGGACCAACTCAATATCTTATCCTCGTGCCATGACCAACCTTGTGGTGGTCATTTCAGCACTAAGAAGACTGCAGAAAAAGTGCTGCAATGCGGATTCTACTGGCCCACATTATTTAAAGATGCCCACATCTACAGCAAAACCTGTCCTAATTGTCAGCATCTAGGCCGCATCTCCCAGAGGAACATGATGCCCCTCACTCCCATCCAAGTCGATGAAATATTTGACATTTGGGGCATCGACTTCATGGGCCCCTTTCCCATTTCCTATGGTTTTGAGTACATTCTCCTTGCGGTAGACTATGTATCCAAATGGATAGAAGCCATTCCCACCAAGACCAATGACCACAAAGTGGTAGTCAAATTCCTAAAGGAGTTCATCTTCGCCAGATTCGGTGCCCCTAAGGCCATCATTAGTGATGGGGGCACCCATTTCTGCAATAGGATATTCGAGAAATTAATGAAAAAGTATGGGGTAACCCACAAGGTTGCCCTAGCTTATCATCCGCAAACTAGTGGTCAAGTGGAGGTTTCTAATCGTCAGATCAAGCAGATCTTGGAGAAGACAGTCAATACCACACGTAAAGACTGGTCTACTCGTCTCACTGATGCTTTATGGGCATACAGAACCGCCTACAAGACCCCACTCAATATGTCTCCCTATCGTCTGGTCTTTGGGAAACCTTGTCATCTACCGGTAGAGATTGAACATCGTGCCCTATGGGCCATTAAGAAACTCAACTTCGACCTCGAATCTGCAGGAGAAGAGCGAAAACTTCAAATGAATGAGTTAGAAGAACTCAGAAATGATGCCTACAACTTGTCCAAGAATTACAAAGCCAAAATGAAGTGGATACATGACAAGAGCATCCTCAGGAAAGAGTTCCATCCAGGACAGAAGGTCCTTCTTTATAATTCTCGTCTTCATCTCTTCCCTGGGAAACTGAAATCTAGGTGGACCGGTCCGTATACGGTCACCGCAGTCACACCCTTTGGGGCAATCACTATTGAGGATCCCAAGGATCACTCCTCTTTTCAGGTCAATGGGCAGCGTCTAAAACAGTTCCATGAACTTGACGTATTGTTCATTCAGACTTTTGAGATCGATCTCATCGATCCTACCTATGTCGACTGATGATCTACTCAGTCTCCTGTGCTCCAACTTGGTTGGGGGTGCCTGTCACCCCCGTCATGTCTGGCTGAAGATGTAAAACTTAGCGCTTTCGGAAAGGCAATTCCGGTATTCCTAGAGTACATGAGTCTCATGCATTTGTTATTACTGTTATATCTCTGGAAATGCAGGTACAATCATTCTTCCGATCATCAGGTACCACACACTGTCGAGTTTCTGCCGACTTGGTAACATCCTTCCTGAATCTTTGCATCATCATCATTGATTTGTTATCATTTTATGTCCCGGTCATGAGCACCGAGGACGGTGCTGTATTTTGGTTGGGGGTGGGGTATTTACCAAAACTCATGTCTTCATTTTGAAAAAAAAAAAAAAAAAAAAAAAAAAAAAAAAAAAAAAAAAAAAAAAAAAAAAAAAAAAAAAAAAAAATGTTGTTTTTGGGGTGATTTCCGATGTTCTCCAAAAGTTTTCTAGAATTTCAAAAATGTGTCAAATACCCTGACTTTGATTAGCTGAAAACCTCCGTTAAGTCAGTATTGAGGATGTCAATTTTTGTTTAAAGTTAGCGTTGAGTCAAGTCAAGTGTGACTACAGCAGGTTTGAAAACTTAGAAAAAATCAGATTCGGCACAATTGTACACTATCAACATCAGAGTCATCCTAAGTTTGGAAATTCTAGAGATCCTGTGAGAAGAATTGTGGAGACCTAACCCAGTAAGCTTTCGAGCCTTTAATCATTTCGGAGAGTTATACAATAATCCTGAGTCACAAGATGACTCACTATTCTTCATGCCCGCAATATTCGTTGAGAGATCTCATTATCTTTTGCTTCGATCATGGAACTCGGAACGACATCAACATTGGATTACTACGACAGAACCTTCTCTGTATCCAGTCAAGACAGTATACATGATAGTGCAAACCCTAGAAAATGATTTAGGCCATTTTTCTGAACCATTCAGCCTTTTTACTCACCTGAATTATACTTCACTAGAAGCCCCTTGAACCTTTCTATAAAAGCCTTTTATTTGCAAACCCATCAACCTAAAATCCAGTCCAGCTACGAAACATGACTGGCTACCCTTATTTTGAGATGGACAAAAGAATAACTGATGTGGGTGTACCGTGAAAAGAAAAGTAAAGAAGAAGAATCAAAAGGAAAAGAAAGTGGTTCAAGCTGAAAACAAAATATGAAAAGAAAGTATGAAGAAGAGCTGAAAAGAAATTGAGCAGTCTCAGAAATATCAAGAAAAAGAGAAAAATACGAAAAAAGGAAAAAGAACCAGATAATGGTGTTACGTCGCAGGAAAAATTCAAGAAAATGGCAATATCCTCTCAAGATCTTTGAAATCCTGTATACCTTTATTTTTCTACACCTGACCTAAGCCTCATTACAACCCAGGAAAGTCCTACTTGATTCTAGGATAGCACGATCATAAAATGTGGAGATTGGAGAAAGAGAAGCTATAGAGTTTGATCTGACGTTCCCGAGTGAAGTGGTATTCCAATCATGAGATCTTCTTCTGTTAAAGATGTCCTTCCTTCAAATAAAACATATGTGAGATCTTTTGCCTCTTTATATTAAATACATCTCCTCACATATAAATTGAGAGAAAAGAAGAAAACCCTTCTTGTGTGATTCTATTCTGAGTGCTAAACATGTGAGATTTGAGGTTGAGGCATAAAAACTTAGAGGTGATCTGGAAATCTTTACTGTCGGATGATGAGAACGTTGAGCACACACACACGCAGAGTCTGACTATTCTGGGTCATGATTATCAGTCTGTAGTCTTGCCAAAACTTTCCAACTCTTCGCTAGCATGTAACTGTTTTTGCATCCATTCAATGATTTGACGAACGGGGTTCTCCCTGAGCTAATATGAAAAAGTGTGCAGCATGTGCAGAGCCCTTTTAAGCTCATGTATTTCGCACTAATTGCCAAGGATTGGCAATATGCTGGTTGGGGGTTGTGATATTCGCTCAAAAGTGCTTATTTTAAGCAATTATCCTGTTAGCGTTATTGCATTCTCCCACGTTAAAATACTCTATTTATCTACTTTTCTACGTAAGAGTCTCTTTTGTTGCGTAGAACACACTTTTCTGGACGAAATGGTATATTTGCATGCATTAAACACATTTTTGGAAGTCTAGACATTGAGTCGTTCTGATAAAGTCTCATTACGCGCTTCTTCTGTCGCAGGAAACCCCAATCGGACGATTCTCGAAACTTGCAAGCCAAGTACCAAAGCCCAGTGAACCTAAGAGAGAAAGCAACACCAAGGGCAGATCTTGACTGTTGGATCTTCATCAAAGTGAACGATGGTGATTATTTCACCACACGATGTGTACTGAATTGAGATAGTACTCGATGAAGGGTTACTTGACAAGTGGGTATGAATGGCATGAAGACACAAAAGAGACAATTAGGTGATCAAAGACGAACCGTGATTGCACCATTCGAGTAGATGAGCCACTGGGCACACTCTACAAAGAAGCAGGCCATGTTGATGGGCTAGTGAACTACAGTTAGTGGGCTAGTACCGTGGACCAAATCAATGGGTCACGATGTTGGACCCTTGTGTGAACCAAATTGATGGACTGAGGTTATGGACCAAGGGTTGCTAACCGTTGATCGATGGAGGGAAACAGTAGGTTTCTTTACAAAGAACATCGAATGATCAAAGCAAGAGGGACCCAGATGCTATGTGCATGATTTTTAAAAAGTGGGTGAACGAAACTAAGAAGCAAAGGTGCACAAAGAAGAACGGTGGGTATGAAGAGCAGGGGTGTATACAAATTAACAGTGGGTGCATTAAGAAGAAGATATTCTCAACACACTTATGACATGACAGAAAGCAAGCGGGCCCCACATCAAGTTAAGAAGGGAAAATGGACGGGCAGATTAAAGGGTTGATGTTTTCAAAGATGGATGGTGGAGTTTAAAACCATGGGTGAGGTGGCATAAAGAAGAATATATAGAAATCTCCAATTTTTGGAAGGAGTGGAGCATGTGGAAGCTTTCTATTCTTGAGCAAAGGAGATCCATGCTGGAGAGGAGAGGCACGTCCTCTCTCTTCCTCTCACTTTAAAAAGAACCCCCAAAAACCCTAATGAACTCTCTCTTCTCACTAATAAGCCGTTACCCCCTTTGGATTCTATCCACGGACTGCACCACCGCCCCTAACTTCAACTCCTCATTCCCTCCATCAAAACCAGCAGCCCCTTTCTTCCTCCTCTTCCTCAGCCGCCCCTTTCCTCCTCCTCCTTCTCAGCCGACCTCACTTTCCACCATTTCTTAAACAGAAAAAAAAAAAAAAAAAAAGAAAATTTTTTTTTCAAGATCACCGGAGTTGCAGGTTGCAACTCCGGCGACCTCCATTAACGACCGCACATCTCTTGTGCTCTTCATCCACGCGCCAGCAGGAGGTCTTCCAGTGCTGCCACTAATCTTCCTCTCCCACCTTGCTGCTCAAAAACAGCAAGGCTGCACCACGTTGCAACCGGCGTGAACTTTCATCACCGGAGTTGCAGACCTGCAACTCCGGTCGGCCTCTCCTCTCCACGCTCTCCATTCTCACTCCCAAGCCGCCATTCTCTTCATCTTTTCGGAAGAGAAAAACAGAAAAAGAAAGAGAAGAAGGAGTAGAAGAAGGAAGGAGGTGGCCGTTGCCACCATAACAGCCACCACTACGACTTGCAAGTCTGCTCCACCCCGCCAAGCGCCTCCATCTCCCCTGCACGTCCTCCATCATTCCACCTTGCCGCTGCTCCTTCCCAGTCCACTTCACCGCCCCACGTACTGGTTCTCCACCATAGATCAGCCCCAAGCACCGCCTGCAACTCGCAAGGTAGCACTTGCAACACCAGTCCGGCGAGCCACCTTCAGCCGTCCTTCACCATCGACACCATCCATCTCTCCTTACTGCTACACCAGCCACAAACGGCCAAACCGTTAGGATCCTTCACAGAAAAAAAAGGGCAGCAAAGAAAAAAAAAAAAAAAAACAAAAAAAAGAAAATAAGAAAAAGAAAGAAGGGATGAAGAAGTTGTGAGGCTCCTCTCCTTAGATTGGTCCACCCTCCACCTCCATCGTCATCACCACTTGCCAACTGTCGCACCTTCCCTGTCCTCACGGATTGATCACCTCGTGGTGAGCAAAGAAGGGTGCAGCGCCTTCAACCGTTTTGCACCAGCAACCCTTCCCTCTTTTGCTCCACCTCACCGCCTCATTGGGCCACCACCATTCATTCCTCCGGATAGGGCTTTATGAACCATGTCGGGATCTCGACATGGCTGAATCACCTCCTTTGGCCGATCTATCCAAGCAAGCTTGATCTTCTCACATTGGGCAGATCCTCTCGACCCGTTCACCATGCACAACAGCCACCATGCATCGGATCTCATCTTTTCATGTTCTCTTGGCCGATCTAACCATTGGCTAAATCTGGGTAAATTCAAGGTATAGTTTTTCTCTCTATAACCCTCAATCTTTTTCTTTCTATATAGGTTTCTCCTTCTCTCTATCTAAAACTCCTTTCTTTATGTTCTCTCCCTAGTTTCTCTCTCTAGCTATTCTTCTCTCTATCTCACTTTCTCTCTCTAGTTCTTATTTCTATCTCTAAATCTCTCTAGAATTTTAATGCTTTATAGTCAAGTTTTTAGTAATTTCTACAAAGATAGTTTGTAAGCACTATGATTGAATAAAGTTTAATTGATTTTGCAGTATTGTGTTTTCAGTCTTATTCTCAATTTATTCTCGTCTTAATTACTTGTGGGAAATTTCTCTCTCTAAAAGTAGCCAATAATTATTTTAAATCGATCATCATTCTCACCTCTCCATGTTTTCTTGATAAAAATCCGTCATTGCATGTTCATGAGTCGCGCTAACTAACCCCGAGTGCGGATCGACATCCGACACGAGCCACTGTACAAGCCTGTGATTTTTGCAGGATTTGAGTGAAAAAGAATCGGATAATTACAAAAATGTGTTGAGATTAGGGTTTCCGTTACCAACGACGCGGAAAAACCCTACTTTCAAGTTCTTCTAGACAAAGTTTAGTAGCAGACTGTGGCAGTTCAGCTAAAGGAAACTGAGGTGCCAACTCTTGAATGTAGTCCGACTGAGTATGAAAGTTATATGATGGATGTGAGTCTGGGACTATCTACTGACTTTGAAAATCCTGCGGGGTCCATTGTTGACCAAAATATTTAGTCTATGGATCTGGCTGGTACTGCGACTGTGAGTACTGGCCATCATATTGTCCACAGGGTTGGTGAAACCCGGAATGATACATATCTTGTTGCAGATTCTGCTGGGGAAAAGACTGTTGTTCCCATCCAAAGTTATCGTGACTTCCATTGTCCGGATAATACGTGTTATTGTAGGAGGTCTGCAGCGGAGGTTCTAATTTACTAAAATTACAGACCTCTTCTTGGACAGGAGGAAAATATCCCACAGATGTGGAGTGATAAACATGCTTCTGGACCACCACATCAAGGGCAGAAACTGATTTTGTCAAATCTATAAGTAGGGATTTTAGCACTGGATCATCCTGTGCTTCATGTCCCATCGAACTCTGTGAGACTGGAGTGTCATGACGACACTCAGGATTGGTATACCATTGCTCGGAGTTATCGCCTAGATCTTCAAAGAAATTGTTGTAGGTCTCGAATAGAGGCCGTTCAACAGCCATCAGAGAGATGTGAGCCTCTCAGAGGAGGGAGATAGATTAGGTGAAAGAGATCGGTGCGGTAGACTGACTCTTAGATTGAATCAGTCTCGGGTTGGATCAAATCCAAATGGGCATATGCTTGTAAAAGCAAGCCCTAGAGTCGGTAAAAAATATGAGGATTACGAAACCGAATGAGCCTAGATGATGCACACAGAGCAACAGATAATCCTATTTCTAAACAATCAGGATAGTATTATGAATTATCTTGTTTAATATAGGGATAGTGTAGATTATGACAGTGGGCGGACCACTAGTTTATCTTCTATTACCCGCCGGATTAACTTTTCACTCTTTAGGTTCTCACCAGGATACACTCTTCAAAGCAAATCCGCTAGTACTAACTCAAGTTGACTGCAAGATAATCCAAAGCCTAGACAGACGTGCGGCACATCGGCTGACTTAAGTACGCCCCAGACTAACTAGATTTGTCAAGCGTGAAGATGAGTTTTCCCAGAAGAGGAGCTAGGGTTGGTTCGTGTTCCTAATCCGACACTAAGCTAATCCGACAGACAATCAAGGAGGCCACTTACGAGCTCGGTATACTTGAGTAGTAGGGACCTATGGGTGTGTTAGATAACAGGGACCCACACTCATGGACTTAATTGACTTGATCTTTGAAGGGGTCGCTTTATGTGGAGTTTTCCTCGAACACCGATCTAAGTGGGCTCTATTCTTGATTGATTTTAATTCTTGGCTGTAGTTGCACAAAAGCTGGAATGACGAGGTGAGTGATGAAATCCTACCAGTTTCAAGTTAGAGCTGGGTTTGCTCTTTATATATTTTATTACGACCAAACCAAGCAATTTCGATAATGTTTGCAAAAGCAAATAGACAATCGGCACAGTATTTGCACAATGATCACAATCGCACTCAAGGCGAGGTATAGAAACTTACCTGCCCGTTGGCTACGCACGGGGTCTCCTCCGTGAGATAGGGAGGGGTATCCAAATGGGCTTGGGCCCGACTCCACCTCTTTGAGCTTTCGCTCCCTACTCACTTGGTAAACGCAATCTGCAATCACGTTAGTCCAGAATGGTCTATGATATGGAATTAGAAGGTATACCGCCTTTGGGGTTTCAAGAAACACGCAATGATTTAGGACAGGTATTGTGAATTAGTTCCAACTAGGGTTTAAAATTCAACTTTAGCTATTCCCAAATTAGGATTCGAAAATATCTACTTTTGAATTACCCGGAGTTGGAAATCTTCCAATTTGAATCAAATAATCAATGGTGATCTAACTAGAAATGGCAGAATTGAAATCTGACCTTAATATTTTTGGTATTTTTTTTTAATTAGTTAATTATCTAGCAGTTATTCTAAAAGGAGAGAAAATAAAGTCCTAAGTTATTACAACTTTGCACTCGGCCATCCGAGGCATTAAAATAATAAGTGAATAATGTGAAAAATAAAATGGAAAGTTTCTAATTTGGATCGGATCTTGAAGATTAAGCAGCTTTCCGAATTCCTGTTCGTCTTTTTGCAATCCCGTCAACCGAGCGGCAGCGGCGCCATTTGAAATTAAGGTTTTTTCGCGTCGTTGGTTACGAAAACCCTAAAGTTCAACAATATTTGTAATTTCTCCGAATTGGTTCACTTAATCTGCAAATAAGCAGACTTGCACAGTGGCTCGTGTCGGATATCGTCCACACTCAGGATTAGTTAGCAAAATAAGAAACAAGAATAATAAGAAAATGCTTGGAATAAATGGAAGGGTGAGAATGGTGGAGGTTGATTAAAAATATACTTGAGATTGTTGTTAAAACTATTAGAATAAAAAAAACATAAGAGAAACGAGAATGAAAAACACAATAAATGAAAACAACTTAAACTTGAATTTAAAACTTTTTCATTAAACTAAAAACAAATGCTTACAATGCTTGTTCAAATGCTTTACAACAGAAATAACATTAAACCAAATTAATCTAAAAAGCCATTAAAATATTACCCTAGAAAGCATGTAAAGGTAGAGAGGAAAAGAAGATAGAGAAAGAAGGTAGGAAGATTAGAGAGATGAATTAGAGAGAAGCTTACCATTGAAGAGGTAGATGGTGCAACTTCGATTGGATCGACCTCAATAGGATTGAGGATTGTAGCCTTTGATTGTGGCGGATGGAATGGGCGGTAAGGAGACGTTGCTGTTTGACGCTTTGCACCTCGAGGTGGAGGTGATAATGGTGAGCTCGCCGGAGAAAAAGGGTGAAGATGAAGAGAAAGAAGGAAGAAAGAGAGGAAGAGAAGAGGGAGGGAACCAACCCAAGAAGGAGAGATCGTAGATCTCTTATAGACTTTTTTTTCTTCTTTTTGCTTGTTGTAAAAATGATGACCGTTGGATCTAGAGAGATCCAACGGTTGGGAATGGGTTAGTTAGATGAGAGAGAGAGTGACTAGGATAGAGAGATATGGGGGAAAGAAGAATCGGTCAAGTGAGACCAATTCTCTCTTGTTGTTGCAAATGGGCATGAGCATGGGTAATGGGCATGGGTCATGGGTATGGGTATGGGCATGGGTCATGGGTCATGCGCATGGGTCATGGGTATGGGCATGGGTCATGGGTAGGGGCATGGGTCATGGGTCATGGGCCTATGTCATGGGCCAAGATAGATAAATAAAGAGAGAAATAGGAGAGAGGTGAGAGAAAAATAAAAATAAAAGCATTGGAGGGTCTTGAACCCTGGTCTTCTTTATTCTCTCTCGTCTGCTCCACCAATAAGTCAAACTTATCATTTGATGTCAATTGGTGTGGCCTTTAACACCTAAGTCCTTCTCTTGGTTTCCAGTTATTCTCTCTCTTAGTCCTTGTTCCAGCTCTACGATCCTCTAGCTTTGCCCGTATATGTCTTTTATCTTTTTGTCCTACCCTGTTGGCTCTTTAAGCTTTGATAGAAGTCTTCTGTGGTTGATCGTGGGCCCGCCAGTCCTCAAGAATCACCCGATAGGGTCTCCTACAAGTGAAAGAGCGCGTAATGAGATTTAACTAAAATGCCTTGATACTGGACTATCCGAAATGCGTCTATTTCATGCAAATAGTCGATTTTCGTCTAAAGAATGCGTTCTACGCAATGGAAGAAACTCTTATATGGAAAAGTCAACAAAAAGACAAGTTTTACGTAGGAGAATGCGACATCGCTATAAGGATAATGGCTTAAAATAAGCACTTTTGAGCGAATATCAATAGGCTATTGGTGGGCTAGTAAAGTTGACGTCCTCTCTCTCAGTTTCTAATTGAACTAGACGTTGCTCCAAACTGTCCATAGATTGCTGTTGTTGGTGCTGTAGACCTTGGAAATACTATTGTTGCTGGGCAATATACTGAGAGAGAAGGTCCTCTAGACAGGGTTTAGTAGCCAATGAAGGTGGTTCAGCCAAGGGGAGCTGAGGTGCCAACTCTTGATTGTAGTCCGACTGGGTATTAAAGTTGGAAGGCAGAGTGGAGTTTGGGACTAGCTGCTGACTCTGTAAATGCTGAGGGGCCCACTGTTGATCAGAATAGTCATTCTGTGGATATGACGGGTACTGAGATTGCGAATATTGCCAGTCATACTTTCCATTGGGGTGATGAAACCCAGAAGAATAATTATCCTGCGGCAGTTGCTGCGGGATAGTAGACTGTTCCCAACCAAAGTTATGGTGACTCCTATTGTCCGGATAATATGTATTGTCATAGGAGGTCTGCATTGGAGATGGAAAGGTACAGACATCTTGCGGGATAGGAGGGTAATATCCTACAGAATGAGAATTGTGCATAAGTTGCTGGACTGCGACACTAAGGGCAGCGACTGAGTTTTTAAGCTCTTGGAGTACAGAGTTGTACTCCGGATCTTCGTAATTGTCATACCCCATAGAAGTGTGCGAGACTGCAGTGTCATACCCTTATTGAGAGTGATCACATAGATTCTCACAGAAACTGTAGTAGGTCTCATATAAAGGCCGTTCATCTGCCATCAGAGGAGATAGAGGGGTGCGGTGGACTAACTTTATGATCAAGTCAGTCAAAGGTTAGGATAGGTCCAACCGGGCTTCTACTTGAAAAAGCAAGCCCAAGATTTGGCAAAAAATTGCCAAAAGGAGACACTGGAGTAGTGATCCTAAATGATGCACACAAAGCACATATAATCCTATTCTAAACAATCAGGATATATTTTAGGCATTATCTTGTTAGTTTTGGGGCTAGAGTAGATTATGACAGTGGGCGGACCACTGATTTCTCTTTTAGCTGCCGGACTAACTGTTTGCACTCAGAGGTTCTCACCAGGCTACACTCTTCAGAGCGAATCCTTTAGTTTAACTCTAGTCAACAACAAGGCAATCCGAAGCCTAGGCAGACGGGCAGCACAATGGTTGTCTTAAGTACGTCCCAGACTAACCGGATTGGTCAAGTGTATAAGAAGAGTGTTCCCTCGGGTTAAGCTAGGGTTGGTGCGTATTCCTAGTCCACACGCAACTAACCGCCGAATAGTCCAAGATGCCACGTTGAGCTCAGTGTACTTGAGTAGCATGGACTTATGGGTGTGTTAGACAACAGGGACCCGCGCTCGTGGTCTTATTTCGATTGGACGTTAAGCGGGTTCGCTTTGTGTGGATTTTTGCTCGAACACCGGGCTAATTGGCTCTACTTCTTGATTCTTTTTAATTAAATGGAACCTTGGGATCAAATCAGTTGGAATGATGAGGTGGGTGATGAAATTCCACCAGTTTCAATTTGGAGCTGGGTCTGCTCTCTTAGAGTTGATTGATTAACGGCCATGCCACGCAAGTCGAATAATATGTATGCGAAAGCAAATAGACAAGCGGCAATGATTCACCCAATAACACCATATCGCACTCAAGGCGAGGATAGGGACTTACCTCCCGTGGGCCACACCACGGGGTCGCCTCCGTGGGTTAGAGAAGGGTATCCTAATGGGCTTGGGCCCGACTCCACCTATTTGAGCTTTCGCTCTCTACCCACACTGGATCGTGTTCCTGCAGAAAAGTTAGATCGCACGGTCTAGGTATTCAGGATTATATTTGGAAGATCCTTGCCTTTTTAGGATTCACAGAACAAGCACTGGATTTAGGCAAGTTTTTGAATTATTTTCCAAATTCGAGATGGGGTAAAATTTAGGAATTCACAGATTGGAAAGTGTCCCGAACTGTAGAGATCTTCCAAGAAAGATTTGATTGCGAGATCCCTTACAATTTTGGGAAATTTCCCAAAATTGAATTTCTCCTCGATTTGGGGTGTTTTCTTTTGCAGACTATTCCAAATTCGGAAGATTTCTAAAGATAAAAATTCTTCTAAAGAGGAAACTTCTAAGAGGGGAAACCCTAATTTAGCAGAGTTTCAAGATTTTAGAATCTTTCCAAAAATCGCAAATCCTTGATTGGTGATTTCTAAAAATCTGCAGAATATAAAACCCTAATTTTTTTTGAATTTTTATTTTTTATTTTTTTTTGTATGTTTCACTTAATCTAGGGTTTCTAAAAAACCCTAGAACAAGATCTAGTAGTTATTTGGAAAGCAGTAAAATTCCTAAATTATTACAACTTTGCACTCGGCCTTCCGAGGCATTAAAAATAGTAATTTAAAAGACTGATAAAAATCACTAAAAACAAAAAATAGAAAGTTTCCCGAAAAGGTCGAGCTGTCCAAATTGAGCAGCTTTCCGATTTGGCAACTTTCCAATTCCGTCTTTATGTCCTTTTTCGCATTTTCGTACACCCGAGCGGCAACGGCGCCATTTGAAAGTAGGATTTTTCCCCGTCGTTGGTTACGAAAACCCTAGAATCAACACATTTGTAAAGATCCAATTATCCTGCAAAATACAACTTTGTCTAGGGATTCATGTCGGATGTCAATCCGCACTCGGGATTAGTCGGATTAGCACGATTCAAGGCATGAAATAACAAATTTTTCCATAGAAATTGCTAAAAATAAATGATGGAGTGGTGAGAATGATGGGTTCAAGCATTAAAACAATCATTTTTTTTAGAGAATTTATTAACAAATAGAAGCATACAGAAAAATCAACCATAACAAATTGCTCTTAAAAGAAATTCTTTTATTAATTGAAATAAACCTTACATTTCTTGAATAAAATAAAATAAAATCTAATTACTAAAAAGCAATAAAAATTAACTAGAGAGAGATTGAAACTAAGAGAGAGAAAGTAAAGAGAAAGTCCTAGAGAGAGAATAGAGAGAGAAAGTGGGCAAAAGCAAGAGATAGAAAGAAGAGAGAGAAAGATTAGTGAAATTCAAAAAAAACACTTACCAAGAGTGATTGGGATCGGCCGGAGATGCGTGGTGTGGATCGGCAAGAGAGAAGGTGGAGGCTAGGTGCAAGGTGGAGATGAAGGCAGTCGGTGGAAAGGGTGGCAATGGCCTGGTGGTGAATAACAATGGAGAGGAGCATGTAGGCAGCGAATCCGACCGTTGGGCAAGTGAAGGCTTGAGATCGCAAGGGGGAGATGAACATGGAGGAGCGATGGTGGTGGCCAACAGGTAGGCATCCCCCCTTTTTCTCCTCTTCTCCTCCTCTTTCTTTTCTTTCTTTTGTTTTTCTACTTCTCTTTTTCTTTTCTCTAGAGGACAGTGAAGACCAGTCCGGGATTGAGGAGGGGCGGTTTGCTATCAAGAAGCAATCAGGTAGACAATGCTATAGGTGGCTGTAATGGTGGCTACCGGCTAGAGCACGCTCGGTGTGAGGAAGAGATGTGGACCGAAGTTGCAACAGCAAGGTCACCGGTTTGATGGAGATCCGATTGGCGTTAAAGGTAAGACACCTGCTGGTTCGGTTGCTGCTTGTTGCTCTTGGCAGCAGGCTTTAGCGCTTCAAAGGTGGCCGTTGCAAGTGAGACTTTGTCAATGGAGATGGAGGTGCGGTGGTTTCCAGATCACAAGGAGGGCGGTGTTGTGCAGATGGGTTGCTGAACAACCAACCCAATAGGGAAATAACAGAAGTGATCTGTGCAGCGGGTGGCAACGACTCCAAATGGTGAAGATCGCTGGTGAGGACGATCCAGTCCGGCAGCTGCAAGTGGAGACGGTGGCTGGGTAAAAATGTGGGGACATGAGACGAGGCAGCAACAGCAGAAGGGTGGAGGCGCTTGGGAAGAGAGAAAACGGTGGCTGGTGGTGTTACGGGGCTACCCTGTCGGAGATGGCGGAGGAGCAGGCGGAGGGGGGCGCTGACGGCCGGAGTTTGAGGTCTGCAACTCCGGCATTGAGAAGAAGAAGAAGAAGAAGACGAGAAGGAGAAGAAGAGAAGGGGATAAGATGATGGGGTTGTGCAGGTGATGGCTGGAGTTGCAACCTGCAACTCCGGTGAAAATGTTAGGAAGAAGAAAGGAGGAGGAAGATGGGGCCAAAGAAGAGGGGGAAACATGGAGAAGGGTTTTGGGGGAGGATTGGAAGAGATTGGAGGGGGATTAGGCCAGTAGATTCGAGGACCGAGAGATGAAGAGAGAGATAATAAGGAGAGATGAGAGAGAAAATATCAGAAAATAGAGATAAAAGTATTGGCAGAGGGTCTGGAACCCTGGTCTTCACTGTGACCATCTTCACGCTTCTCCAGTAGAGTAGACTATCATTCCTTGCTGACTCATGTGGCTTTAAACGCTTTGGTCCATCTCTTGGTCATTGGCTCTCTTGCTCTCTTCGTTCTTTGGGCCGACTTTTTGGTCCTCTTATTCAGCCCATATTTGGCCCATATCTTCTAGTCATAGCATGTGGGCTCTTTAAGCTTTGATAATGGGATTTCCTGATCGATGTGGGCTCGCAAGTCTCGAGAATTATCCCATCGGGGTTTTCTGCGACAGAAGAAGCGCGTAATGAGACTCTATCAGAATGACTTCATGTCTAGACTTCCGAAAATGTGTTTAATGCATGCAAATATACCATTTCATCCAGAAAAGTGTGTTCTACGCAACAAAAGAGACTCTTACGTAGAAAAGTAGATAAATAGAGCATTTTAACGTAGGAGAGTGTGAAAACGCTTAGAAGATAACAGTAGAAAATACGCACTTTTAAGCGAATATCACAACCCCCAACCAGCATATTGCCAATCCTTGGCAATTAGTGCGAAATAAATGAGCTTAAAAGGACTCTGCACATGCTGCACACTTTTCCATATTAGCTCAGGGAAAACACCGTTCGTCAAATCATTGAATGGATGCAAAAATAGTTACATGCTAGCGAAGAGTTGGAAAGTTTTGGCAAGACTACAGACTGATAATCATGACCCAGAATAGTCAGACTCTGCGTGTGTGTGTGCTCAACATTCTCATCATCCGACAGTAAAGATTTCCAGATCACCTCTAAGTTTTTATGCATCGACCTCAAATCTCACATGTTTAGCACTTATAATAGAATCACACAAGAAGGGTTTTCTTCTTTTCTCTCAATTTATATGTGAGGAGATGTGTTGATATATGAAATTAAAGATCTCACATATGTATTATTTAAAGGAAGGATATTTTTAATAGAAGAAGATCTCATGATTGGAATACCACTTCACTCGGGAACGTTAGATCAAACTCTATAGCTTCTCCTTCTCCAATCTCCACATTTTATGATCGTACTATCCTAGAATCAAGTAGGATTTTCCTAGGTTGTAATGAGGCTAGGTCAGGTGTAGAAAGATAAAGGGATACAAGATTTCAAAGATCTTGAGAGGATATTGCCATTTTCTTGTATTTTTCCTGCGGCGTAACACCATTATCTGGTTCTTTTTCCTTTTTTCGTATTTTTCTCTTTTTCTTGATATTTCTGAGACTGCTCAATTTCTTTTCAGCTCTTTTTCATACTTTCTTTCCATATTTTGTTTTCAGCTTGAACTACTTTCTTTTCTTTTGATTCTTCTTCTTTACTTTTCTTTTCACGGTACACCCATATCAGTTATTCTTTTGTCCATCTCAAAATAAGGGTAGACAGTCATGCTTCATAGCTGGACTGGATTGTAGGTTGATGGGTTTACAAAGAAAAGGCTTTTATAGAATGGCTCAAGGGGTTTCTAGTGAAGTATAATTCAGGTGAGTAAAAAGGCTGAATGGTTCAGAAAAATGGCCTAAATCATTTTCTAGGGTTTGCACTATCATGTATACTGTCTTGACTGGATACAGAAAAGGTTCTGTCATAGTAATCCAATGTTGATGTCGTTCTGAGTTTTATGATCGAAGCAAAGATAATGAAATCTCTCAACGAATATTGCGGGCAAGAAGAATAGTGAGTTATCTTGTGACTTAGAATTATTTTATAACCCTCTTTATTGATTAAAGGCACGAAAGCTCACTGGGTTAGGTCTCCACAATTATTCTCACAGGATCTCTAGAATTTCTAAACTTAGGATGACTCTAATATTGATAGTGTACAATTGTGCTGAATATGAGTTTTTCTGAGTTTTCAAACCTGCTGTTGTCACGCCTGACTTGACTCGACGCTAACTTTAAACAAAAATTGACATCCTCAATAATGACTTAACGGAGGTTTTTAGCTAATCAAAGTCAGGGTATTTGACACATTTTTGAAATTGTAGAAAACTTTTGGAGAACATCGGAAATCACCCCAAAAACAAGAATTTTTTTTTTTTTTTTATCAAAATGAAGACATGAGTTTTGGTAAATATCCACCTCCAACCAAAATACAACACCGTCCTCGGTGCTCATGACCGGGACATAAAATGATGAAAAATCGGTGATGATGATGCAAAGGTTCAGGGAGGATGTTACCAAGTCGGCAGAAACTCGACAGTGTGTGATACCTGATGATCGGAAGAATAAATGTACCTGCATTTCCAAAGATATAACAATAATAACAAATGCATGAGACTCATGTACTCTAGGAATACCGAAATTGCCTTTCCGAAAGCGCTAAGTTTTACGACTTCAGCCAGACATGACGGGGGTATATCAAGTACCCCCAACCAGGTTAAAACTCACAGAGACTGAGTAAATCTACAGTCTTCCTGACACCTAAGGTGGAACAGAGACAACTATCATATCCCTTGTCTAGGTATACCTGTGTAGAACAAGTCTTTCTCAGTGTAGACTGAGAGAAGGACAGTAAGTTCTCTGAGTAGACCTGCAAAAACATTTAGTTCAGCGGGGAGGGATAGAAGCTTCTCAGTAAAGACTGAGAGGAGAGTAGTAATGGGTTCTTTGACCATAGTTAGTAGAGCCTCAAACTCATTGAGTTTTGCGGGAAGGTATCTGAATGGAGCAGACTCCTGCAGATCAGTAATACCAAAAATGTTGGACTCTGAGATGAAGTCAGACTCAAAGTGTTCTTGACACTTAGATAATTTAGCTTCAGGAGAGTCCTGAATTAGACTCTCTACGGCACATGGGTATGGGCATGGGTCATGGACATGGGTCATGGGTCATGGGCATGGGTCATGGACATGGGTCATGGGTCATGGGCATGGGTCATGGATATGGGCATGGGTCATGGGTATGGGCATGGGTCATGGGTCATGGGCCTATGTCATGGGCCAAGATAGATAGATAAAGAGAGAAATAGGAGAGAGGTGAGAGAAAAATATAAAAATAAAAACATTGGAGGGTCTTGAACCCTGGTCTTCTTTATTCTCTCTCGTCTACTCCACCAATAAGTCAAACTTATCATTTGATGTCAATTGGTGTGGCCTTTAACACCTAAGTCCTTCTCTTGGTTTCCAGTTATTCTCTCTCTTAATCCTTGTTCCGGCTCTACGATCCTCTAGCTTTGCCCGTATATGTCTTTTATCTTTTTGTCCTAGCCTGTTGGCTCTTTAAGCTTTGATAGAAGTCTTCTGTGGTTGATCGTGGGCCCGCCAGTCCTCGAGAATCGCCCGATAGGGTCTCCTACAAGTGAAAGAGCACGTAATGAGATTTAACTAAAACGCCTTGATACTGGACTATCCGAAATGCGTCTATTTCATGTAAATAGTCAATTTTCGTCTAAAGAATGCGTTCTACGCAATGGAAGAAACTCTTATATGGAAAAGTCAACAAAAAGACAAGTTTTACGTAGGAGAATGCGACATCACTATAAGGATAATGGCTTAAAATAAGCACTTTTGAGTGAATATCACAACCCCCAACTAGCATATTGCCAATCCTTGGCAATTATTGCGAAATAAGTGAGCGAAAGAGGGCTAGGCATAACATGCTAGAAAACTTATTTGCATTACTTAGAAAAAACTCCGTTTTGTCAGATTATTTTAAGGATGCAAGAAATCATTCACAAATTAGAACTAATTAGCAAAATGCAACACTTCTACAAATGGACCTTCAAACAAAAGATTACTCAGACTCAGTGTGTGTGTGTTCAACATCATCCATATCTGGCAGTAGATATATCTGGATCTCTTTAGAGACTCTATGCCTCGACCTCAATCCTCACTTGTATACCACTCAAAAGTAAATCACTCAGAAATGATTTTATACTTTTCTCTCAAACTATATGTGAGGAGATGAATATAGAAACTGGCAAACGTCTCACATATATAGTTTTTGAATGGAGGGTATAAGAAGATTTAAGAAGATCTCATGATTGGAATGTCATATCACTTAAGAACGTCAGATCAAACTCTATAATTTCTCTTTTCTCCATTCTCCACACTTGAGGATGGTACAAATCTAGAATCAAATAGGACTTGCATAGGTTGTATTGAGGCTTAGGATAGGTTCAGAAAAGAAGGATATTCTGGTATTCAAAAATTCTGAGAGGGTATCTCACTATTCTTTGCAACTTTTCCCAGGGATAATATTTCCTCGACTTTTCTTCTTTTTTTTTTTCTTCCAATTTTTGTCTTTTTGGTTATTCTTCAACCTTTCCTTCTTTCTTTTTGATCATGTTTCTTTTCAGCTCGAACCATTTATTTTGTTTTGTTTTCTTTTTCTTTCTTGGTTTCTATCTTTTCATGATCATACCAAATACTCTTTGATCCCTCTAAGAAGTAGGTTATCGTATTGAACTCTTTTTTGGGATTGGGTTTTTTGGTTGATGTGTTAACAAGAAAAGGTTTTCATCAACATGCTCAAAAATAGTTTCTAACGGTATAGATGTTAAGGAAGCTAAAAAGTCTGATTGGCTAAAAAGATGGCCTATATCATTTTCTAGGGTTTGTACTTTCATCTTCGATGTCTCGAATGGATATAGAGAAGTTTCTTTATGTAATAATCCGAATTTGATGTCGTTCTGAGTTCCATGACCAAAGCAAAGGTTAATGAGACCACTCAATGGAAATATTAGGGGACTAGAAGAATTATGAGTCATCTTGTGACTCAGAATCATTTTATAACCCTCAGAAATAATGAAAAGCTTAAAAGCTCACTGGGTTAGGTCTCCACAATTGTTCTCCTTAGATCTCTAAACAATCTAAACATCGGATAATTCAGACGTTGATATGTGAACATTTTTGCAAAATCTGAGTTTTCAAAGAGTTTTCAATCCATTGTAGTAATGTTTGCTTTCAAACTGAATGAAGAGCTAATAAGTAATTTTTCAAAACAGACATCTTTTTCAATAAATAGACTTTACAGAAACTTTTTACTCATCAAGTCAGGGCATTTTTGAAAATCATATGAAATCACACCCAAAAATACAAGGTTGCTCTTTTTTTTTTTTTTTTTTTATCAAAATGAAAACATGAGTTTTGGTAAAAACCCACCCCCAACCAAAATATAGCACCGTCCTCGGTGCTCATGACCGGGACAAAAGATGATGAAAATTTGGTAATGATGATGCAAATGTTTAAGGAGGATATTACCAAGTCGGCATAAACTCGACAGTGTGTGGTACTTTATGATCTGAAGAATAAATGTACCTGCATGTCCAGAGATATCACAGAAATAACAAATATAGAGACTCATGTACTCTAGGAATACCGGAATTGCCTTTTCGAAAGCGCTAAGTTTTATGTCTTCAGCCAGACATGACGGGGGTATATCAAGTACCCCCAACTAGGTTAAAACTCATGGAGACTGAGTGAATCTGCAGCTTCTAAGGTAGAACAGAGACTGTTATCCTATCCCTTGTCTAGGTATACCTGTATAAAATAGGTCTTTCTGAGTATAAACTGAGAGAAGGATAGTAAGTGCTCTGTGCAAATCCGCAAAAATATGTAGTTCAGCTGGGAGGGATCGAAGCTTCTCAGTAAAGACTGAGATGAGAGCAGTAGTGGGATCTCTGGCCATGGTTAGTAGAGCCGCAAACTCATTGAGTTTAGCGGGAATGTATCTGAATGGAGCAGACTCCTGCAGACCAGTAATAGCATAATTGTCTGACTCCGAGATGAAGTTAGGAGTAAAGTGTTCTTTACACTGGGAGAGTTTTTCCTCAGGAGAGTCTTGAATTAGATTCTCTACGGCACACTGTTTATTGACAACATCGACGTATGGTGGTGGGTCAAAACTGTGGACCTTTTCCTCGAGGTTTCCTAATGTGAGAGGGATGTTCCAATCCCTACACTCAATGTGTTTATCCTCGGTGGGGAACGGTAGGTCCTGGGCAACTGGAATCCCATTTTCTAGATATTGCCCAATGGTAAGAATATCTACATCCAGTGCTGATGTAGAATCATCAGAGATACAGATGGATATGGGTATCTCTGTGCTCGGTGCAGAAGTAGCTGCCTGTAAGGGCACCATAGATGGAAACATGGGTTCATCACGATTGTTGTACAATCCAAGGGTGGTGGGGATGGGTAAGTCTAGGCCAATTGGGATCCTATAGTCAAGACACAGCTCAATGTTATGAACAACTTCTTCAGAGTCCCAGATAGAAATAATAGAGGTAGATGATTCCTCTAAGCTAAGTTCAAAAGTCGGTGCTTTGAAGGACACCGAAGATGGAGACTTTGGCTCATCAATATTGTAGTCCGATCCTTTGTTTGTAGCAACCTCAATTTCCTCTTGTAAAGTCTGGTACTGGGTCCAGCTGTTCGACTCCTCATTATGGACTGTGGCCAGGGTATTCCCCTCTAGATAAGCCATAGGTTGGCTAGTGAAGTTGACTTCCTTTCTCTCAGATTCTAACTCACCTAGACGGTATTCCAAGCTCTCCATGGAGTGCTGTTGTTGGATGATGTATTGCGAGAGGAGTTCTTCTAGACTAAGTTTAGTAGCAGACTGTGGCAGTTTAGCTAAAGGAAACTGAGGTGCCAACTCTTGAATGTAGTCCGACTGAGTATGAAAGTTATATGATGGATGTGAGTCTGGGACTATCTACTGACTTTGAAAATCCTGCGGGGTCCATTGTTGACCAAAATATTCAGTCTGTGGATCTGGCTGGTACTGCGACTGCGAGTACTGGCCATCATATTGTCCACAGGGTTGGTGAAACCCGGAATGATACATATCTTGTTGCAGATTCTGCTGGGGAAAAGACTGTTGTTCCCATCCAAAGTTATCGTGACTTCCATTGTCCGGATAATACATGTTATTGTAGGAGGTCTGCAGCGGAGGTTCTAATTTACTAAAATTACAGACATCTTCTTGGACATGAGGAAAATATCCCACAGTTGTGGAGTGATAAACATGCATCTGGACCGCAACATCAAGGGCAGAAACTGATTTTGTCAAATCTATAAGTAGGGATTTTAGCACTGGATCATCCTGTGCTTCATGTCCCATCGAACTCTGTGAGACTGGAGTGTCATGATGACACTCAGGATTGGTATACCATTGCTCGGAGTTATCGCCTAGATCTTCAAAGAAATTGTTGTAGGTCTTGAATAAAGGCCGTTCAACAGCCATCAGAGAGATGTGAGTCTCTCAGAGGAGGGAGATAGATTAGGTGAAAGAGATCGGTGTGGTAGACTGACTCTTAGATTGAATCAGTCTTGGGTTGGATCAAATCCAAATGGGCATATGCTTGTAAAAGCAAGCCCTAGAGTCGGTAAAAAATATGAGGATTACGAAACCGAATGAGCTTAGATGATGCACACAGAGCAACAGATAATCCTATTTCTAAACAATCAGGATAGTATTATGAATTATCTTATTTAGTATATGGATAGTGTAGATTATGACAGTGGGTGGACCACTGGTTTATCTTCTATTACCCGTCGGACTAACTTTTCACTCTTTAGGTTCTCACCAGGATACACTCTTCAAAGCAAATCCGCTAGTACTAACTCAAGTTGACTGCAAGATAATCCAAAGCCTAGACAGACGTGCGGCACATCGGCTGACTTAAGTACGCCCCAGACTAACCGGATTTGTCAAGCGTGAAGATGAGTTTTCCCAGAAGAGGAGTTAGGGTTGGTTCGTGTTCCTAATCCGACACTAAGCTAATCCGACAGACAATCAAGGAGGCCACTTACGAGCTCGGTATACTTGAGTAGTAGGGACCTCTGGGTGTGTTAGATAACAGGGACCCGCACTCATGGACTTAATCGACTTGATCTTTGAAGGGGTCACTTTATGTGGAGTTTTCCTCGAACACCGATCTAAGTGGGCTCTATTCTTGATTGATTTTAATTCTTGGCTGTGGTTGCACAAAAGCTGGAATGACGAGGTGAGTAATGAAATCCCACCAGTTTCAAGTTAGAGCTGGGTTTGCTCTTTATATATTTTATTACGGCCAAACCAAGCAATTTCGATAATGTTTGCAAAAGCAAATAGACAATCGGCACAGTATTTGCACAATGATCACAATCGCACTCAAGGCGAGGTATAGAAACTTACCTGCCCGTTGGCTACGCACGGGGTCTCCTCCGTGAGATAGGGAGGGGTATCCAAATGGGCTTGGGCTCGACTCCACCTCTTTGAGCTTTCGCTCCCTACTCACTTGGTAAACGCAATCTGCAATCACGTTAGTCCAGAATGGTCTATGATATGGAATTGGAAGGTATACCGCCTTTGGGGTTTCAAGAAACACGCAATGATTTAGGGCAGGTATTGTGAATTAGTTCCAATTAGGGTTTGAAATTCAACTTTAGCTATTCCCGAATTAGGATTCGAAAATAACTACTTTTGAATTACCCGGAGTTGGAAATCTTCCAATTTGAATCAAATAATCAATGGTGATCTAACTAGAAATGGCAGAATTGAAATCTGACCTTAATATTTTTGGTATTTTTTTTTAATTAGTTAATTATCTAGTAGTTATTCTAAAAGGAGAGAAAATAAAGTCCTAAGTTATTACAACTTTGCACTCGGCCGTCCGAGGCATTAAAATAATAAGTGAATAATGTGAAAAATAAAATGGAAAGTTTCCGATTTGGATCGGATCTTGAAGATTAAGCAGCTTTCCGAATTCCTGTTCGTCTTTTTGCAATCCCGTCAACCGAGCGGCAGCGGCGCCATTTGAAATTAAGGTTTTTCCGCGTCGTTGGTTACGAAAACCCTAAAGTTCAACAATATTTGTAATTTCTCCGAATTGGTTCACTTAATCTGCAAATAAGCAGACTTGCACAGTGGCTCGTGTCGGATATCGTCCACACTCGGGATTAGTTAGCAAAATAAGAAACAAGAATAATCAGAAAATGCTCGGAATAAATGGAAGGGTGAGAATGGTGGAGGTTGATTAAAAATATACTTGAGATTGTTGTTAAAACTATTAGAATAAAAAAAAACATAAGAGAAACGAGAATGAAAAACACAATAAATAAAACCAACTTAAACTTGAATTTAAAACTTTTTCATTAAACTAAAAACAAATGCTTACAATGCTTGTTCAAATGCTTTACAACAGAAATAACATTAAACCAAATTAATCTAAAAAGCCATTAAAATATTACCCTAGAAAGCATGTAAAGGTAGAGAGGAAAAGAAGATAGAGAAAGAAGGTAGGAAGATTAGAGAGATGAATTAGAGAGAAGCTTACCATTGAAAAGGTAGATGGTGCAACTTCGATTGGATCGACCTCAATAGGATTGAGGATTGTAGCCTTTGATTGTGGCGGATGGAATGGGCGGTAAGGAGACGTTGCTGTTTGACGCTTTGCACCTCGAGGTGGAGGCGATAATGGTGAGCTCGCCGGAGAAAAAGTGTGAAGAAGAAGAGAAAGAAGGAAGAAAGAGAGGAAGAGAAGAGGGAGGGAACCAACCCAAGAAGGAGAGATCGTAGATCTCTTATAGACTTTTTTTTTTCTTTTTGCTTGTTGTAAAAATGATGACCGTTGGATCTAGAGAGATCCAACAGTTGGGAATGGGTTAGTTAGATGAGAGAGAGAGTGACTAGGATAGAGAGATATGGGGAAGAGAAGAATCGGTCAAGTGAGACCAATTCTCTCTTGTTGTTGCAAATGGGCATGAGCATGGGTAATGGGCATGGGTCATGGGTATGGGTATGGGCATGGGTCATGGGTCATGCGCATGGGTCATGGGTATGGGCATGGGTCATGGGTAGGGGCATGGGTCATGGGTCATGGGCCTATGTCATGGGCCAAGATAGATAGATAAAGAGAGAAATAGGAGAGAGGTGAGAGAAAAATATAAAAATAAAAGCATTGGAGGGTCTTGAACCCTGGTCTTCTTTATTCTCTCTCGTCTGCTCCACCAATAAGTCAAACTTATCATTTGATGTCAATTGGTGTGGCCTTTAACACCTAAGTCCTTCTCTTGGTTTCCAGTTATTCTCTCTCTTAGTCCTTGTTCCGGCTCTACGATCCTCTAGCTTTGCCCGTATATGTCTTTTATCTTTTTGTCCTAGCCTGTTGGCTCTTTAAGCTTTGATAGAAGTCTTCTGTGGTTGATCGTGGGCCCGCCAGTCCTCGAGAATCGCCCGATAGGGTCTCCTACAAGTGAAAGAGCGCGTAATGAGATTTAACTAAAATGCCTTGATACTGGACTATCCGAAATGCGTCTATTTCATGCAAATAGTCAATTTTCGTCTAAAGAATGCATTCTACGCAATGGAAGAAACTCTTATATGGAAAAGTCGACAAAAAGACAAGTTTTACGTAGGAGAATGCGACATCGCTATAAGGATAATGGCTTAAAATAAGCACTTTTGAGCGAATATCAATAGGCTATTGGTGGGCTAGTAAAGTTGACGTCCTCTCTCTCAGTTTCTAATTGAACTAGACGTTGCTCCAAACTGTCCATAGATTGCTGTTGTTGGTGCTGTAGACCTTGGAAATACTATTGTTGCTGGGCAATATACTGAGAGAGAAGGTCCTCTAGACAGGGTTTAGTAGCCAATGAAGGTGGTTCAGCCAAGGGGAGCTGAGGTGCCAACTCTTGATTGTAGTCCGACTGGGTATTAAAGTTGGAAGGCAGAGTGGAGTTTGGGATTAGCTGCTGACTCTGTAAATGCTGAGGGGCCCACTGTTGATCAGAATAGTCATTCTGTGGATATGACGGGTACTGAGATTGCGAATATTGCCAGTCATACTTTCCATTGGGGTGATGGAACCCAGAAGAATAATTATCCTGCGGCAGTTGCTGCGGGATAGTAGACTGTTCCAAACCAAAGTTATGGTGACTCCTATTGTCCGGATAAT
This sequence comes from Euptelea pleiosperma, assembly GCA_035048495.1. NCBI lineage: Eukaryota > Viridiplantae > Streptophyta > Magnoliopsida > Ranunculales > Eupteleaceae > Euptelea > Euptelea pleiosperma. The sequence continues at coordinate 10,762,821 of CM068544.1, read as the reverse complement.
ATGTGTTGTCATAAGAGGTCTGCATTGGAGATGGAAAGGTACAGACATCTTGCGGGATAGGAGGGTAATATCCTACAGAATGAGAATTGTGCATAAGTTGCTGGACTGCGACACTAAGGGCAGCGACTGAGTTTTTAAGCTCTTGGAGTACAGAGTTGTACTCCGGATCTTCGTAATTGTCATACCCCATAGAAGTGTGCGAGACTGGAGTGTCATGAGAATACGCAGAAGTGTCATACCCTTATTGAGAGTGATCACATAGATTCTCACAGAAACTGTAGTAGGTCTCATATAAAGGCCGTTCATCTGCCATCAGAGGAGATAGAGGGGTGCGGTGGACTAACTTTCAGATCAAGTCAGTCAAAGGTTAGGATAGGTCCAACTGGGCTTCTACTTGAAAAAGCAAGCCCAAGATTTGGCAAAAAATTGCCAAAAGGAGACACTGGAGTAGTGATCCTAAATGATGCACACAAAGCACAGATAATCCTATTCTAAACAATCAGGATATATTTTAGGCATTATCTTGTTAGTTTTGGGGCTAGAGTAGATTATGACAGTGGGCGGACCACTGATTTCTCTTTTAGCTGCCGGACTAACTGTTTGCATTCAGAGGTTCTCACCAGGCTACACTCTTAAGAGCGAATCCTTTAGTACTAACTCTAGTCAACAACAAGGCAATCCGAAGCCTAGACAGACGGGCGGCACAATGGCTGTCTTAAGTACGTCCCAGACTAACCGGATTGGTCAAGTATATAAGAAGAGTGTTCCCTCGGGTTAAGCTAGGGTTGGTGCGTATTCCTAGTCCACACGCAACTAACCGCCGAATAGTCCAAGATGCCACGTTGAGCTCAGTGTACTTGAGTAGCAGGGACTTATGGGTGTGTTAGACAACAGGGACCCGCGCTCGTGGTCTTATTTCGATTGGACGTTAAGTGGGTTCGCTTTGTGTGGATTTTTTCTCGAACACCGGGCTAATTGGCTCTACTTCTTGATTCTTTTTAATTAAATGGAACCTTGGGATCAAATCAGTTGGAATGATGAGGTGGGTGATGAAATCCCACCAGTTTCAATTTGGAGCTGGGTCTGCTCTCTTAGAGTTGATTGATTAACGGCCATGCCACGCAAGTCGAATAATATGTATGCGAAAGCAAATAGACAAGCGGTAATGATTCACCCAATAACACCGTATCGCACTCAAGGCGAGGATAGGGACTTACCTCCCGTGGGCCACACCACGGGGTCGCCTCCGTGGGTTAGAGAAGGGTATCCTAATGGGCTTGGGCCCGACTCCACCTCTTTGAGCTTTTGCTCTCTACCCACACTGGATCGTGTTCCTGTAGAAAAGTTAGATCGCACGGTCTAGGTATTCAGGATTCTATTTGGAAGATCCTTGCCTTTTTAGGGTTCACAGAATAAGCACTGAATTTAGGCAAGTTTTAGGAATTCCCAGATTGGAAAATACCTAGATTGGAAAGTGTCCCGAACTGTAGAGATCTTCCAAGAAAGATTTGATTGCGAGATCCCTTATAATTTTGGGAAATTTCCCAAAATTGAATTTCTGCTCGATTTGGGGTGTTTCCTTTTGTAGACTGTTCCAAATTCGGAAGATTTCTAAAGATAAAAATTCTTCTAAAGAGGAAACCTCTAAGAGGAGAAACCCTAATTTAGCAGAGTTTCAAGATTTTAGAATCTTTCCAAAAATCGCAAATCCTTGATTGGTGATTTCTAAAAATCTGCAGAATATAAAACCCTAATTTTTTTTGAATTTTGATTTTTGATTTTGTTTGGTATGTTTCACTTAATCTAGGGTTTCTAAAAAACCCTAGAACAAGATCTAGCAGTTATTTGGAAAGCTGTAAAATTCCTAAATTATTACAACTTTGCACTCGGCCTTCCGAGGCATTAAAAATAGTAATTTAAAAGACTGATAAAAATCACTAAAAACAAAAAATAGAAAGTTTCACGAAAAGGTCGGGCTGTCCAAATTGAGCAGCTTTCCGATTTGGCAACTTTCCAATTCCGTTTTTATGTCCTTTTTCGCATTTCCGTACACTCGAGCGGCAACGGCGCCATTTGAAAGTAGGATTTTTCCGCGTCATTGGTTACGGAAACCCTAGAATCAACACATTTGTAAAGATCCGATCATCCTGCAAAATACAACTTTGTATAGGGATTCATGTCGGATGTCGATCCACACTCGGGATTAGTCGGATTAGCACGATTCAAGGCATGAAATAACAAATTTTTCCATAAAAATTGCTAAAAAGAAATGATGGAGTGGTGAGAATGATGGGTTCAAGCATTAAAACAATCAATTTTTTTAGAGAATTTATTAACAAATAGAAGCATACAGAAAAATCAACCATAACAAATTGCTCTTAAAAGAAATTCTTTTATTAATTGAAATAAACCTTACATTTCTTGAATAAAATAAAATAAAATCTAATTACTAAAAAGCAATAAAAATTAACTAGAGAGAGATTGAAACTAAGAGAGAGAAAGTAAAAAAGAAAGTCCTAGAGAGAGAATAGAGAGAGAAAGTGGGCAAAAGCAAGAGATAGAAAGAAGAGAGAGAAAGATTAGTGAAATTCAAAAAAAACACTTACCAAGAGTGATTGGGATCGGCCGGAGATGCGTGGTGTGGATCGGCAAGAGAGAAGGTGGAGGCTAGGTGCAAGGTGGAGATGAAGGCAGTCGGTGGAGAGGGTGGCAATGGCCTGGTGGTGAATAACAATGGAGAGGAGCATGTAGGCAGCGAATCCGACCGTTGGGCAAGTGAAGGCTTGAGATCGCAAGGGGGAGATGAACATGGAGGAGCGATGGTGGTGGCCAACAAGTAGGCATCCCCCCTTTTTCTCCTCTTCTCCTCCTCTTTCTTTTCTTTCTTTTGTTTTTCTACTTCTCTTTTTCTTTTCTCTAGAGGACAATGAAGACCAGTCCGGGATTGAGGAGGGGCGGTTTGCTATCAAGAAGCAATCAAGTAGACAATGCTATAGGTGGCTGTAATGGTGGCTACCGGCTAGAGCACGCTCGGTGTGAGGAAGAGATGTGGACCGAAGTTGCAACAGCAAGGTCACCAGTTTGATGGAGATCCGATTGGCGTTAAAGGTGAGACACCTGCTAGTTCGGTTGCTGCTTGTTGCTCTTGGCAGCAGGCTTTAGCGCTTCAAAGGTGGCCGTTGTAAGTGAGACTTTGTCAATGGAGATGGAGGTGCGGTGGTTTCCAGATCACAAGGAGGGCGGTGTTGTGCAGATGGGTTGCTGAACAGCCAACCCAATAGGGAAATAACGGAAGTGCTCTGTGCAGCGGGTGGCAACAGCTCCAAATGGTGAAGATCGCTGGTGAGGACGATCCAGTCCGGCAGCTGCAAGTGGAGACGGTGGCTGGGTAAAAACGTGGGGACGTGAGACGAGGCAGCAACAGCAGCAGGGTGGAGGCGCTTGGGAAGAGAGAAAATGGTGGCTGGTGGTGTTACGGGGCTACCCTGTCGGAGATGGCGGAGGAGCAGGTGGAGGGGGGCGCTGACGGCCGGAGTTGCAGGTCTGCAACTCCGAAGTTGAGAAGAAGAAGAAGAAGAAGAAGAAGAAGACGAGAAGGAGAAGAAGAGAAGGGGATAAGATGATGGGGTTGTGCAGGTGATGGCTGGAGTTGCAACCTGCAACTCCGTCGAAAACGTTTGGAAGAAGATGACGAAGATGAAAAAGAAGAAGAAGAAAGGAGGAGGAAGATGGGGCCAAAGAAGAGGGGGAAACGTGAGGAAGGGTTTTGGAGGAGGATTGGAAGAGATTGGAGGGGGATTAGGCCAGTAAATTCAAGGACCGAGAGATGAAGAGAGAGAGAATAAGGAGAGATGAGAGAAAAAATATCTGAAAATGGAGATAAAAGTATTGGCAGAGGGTCTGGAATCCTAGTCTTCACTTTGACCATCTTCATGCTTCTCCAGTAGAGTAGACTATCATTCCTTGCTGACTCATGTGGCTTTAAATGCTTTGGTCCGTCTCTTGGTCATTGGCTCTCTTGCTCTCTTCGTTCTTTGGGTAGGCTTTTTGGTCCTCTTATTCCGCCCATATTTGGCCCATATCTTCTAGTCATAGCATGTGGGCTCTTTAAGCTTTGATAATGGGATTTCCTGATCGATGTGGGCTCACAAGTCTCGAGAATTGTCCCATTAGGGTTTACTGCAACAGAAGAAGCGCGTAATGAGACTCTATCAGAATGACTTCATGTCTAGACTTCCGAAAATGTGTTTAATGCATGCAAATATACCAAATCTGTCATGGCCCAGTCATCCAAGCGCCGGCCCATCCAAGCGCTGGGTCGGAAATGGCTACCGAGATGTCGTGTGGAGCCGTCGAACAGTAGGCAGGGGAGGGGTGCATGAGTTTAGTCCCATGGTTGTAGGATTTTTCCGTGTCGTTGGTTACGGAAACCCTAACTTCAACACATTTTTAATTTATCCGAGACATTTAACCTGTAAAATGAGCAGTTTTGCATAGTGGCTCGTGTCGGATGTCGATCCGCACTCGGGATTAGTTGGATTAGCGTGAATAAGAACATAAAATGACAGATAATATACAAGAGAAAAAGGAGAATGATGGAAGAGATGAGAAGGGCGAGTCGATTTAAAACACATCCAAGAGATCCAGAAAATACTAAAATCATCAAAATCAAATTGCATTAATTAAACTGTTGCTTACATGAAATAAATGACAGAAATAAATAAAGCGGTAAATCTATTCTAGAAAGCATGTAAGAAAGCATGTAAAGAGAACTTTTTAGAGAGAGAGGAAGAAGGTAGAGAGAGAATTTTCACACCTCGGTCGTTTACCGGCCGACAAGGTATAGGTGAGAGAAAAACTCACCCTCTTGCATTCACCGAACGGAGTCAGTGGTGCAAAAAGGCGATCAGCCTGGGGAAGTCTAGAGAGAGAAAGTCACTAACTCTGGAGAGAGAAAGTCACTAACTCTAGAGAGAGATAATTTTCGAGAGAGCGAAAATAACCTCACACACTTACCATTGGAGTAGATCGGCCATTGATGGAGCATAGTGGCTGCTCGATTGCACCACATGGTAGTGCACTTGAATTGGCCCGAGTTTGTGCGCATGGCCTTGGTCGGCCAAAGAGAATAGGAAAGCATATTTGACCATTCGGTGGCATGAGGTGCTGGTCATGATAACAAGTGTGCCCTGGTGATTGTGCAACGTGAATTGGCTAAGAGGATTGAGATGGAGTACAAAGGGGCAGCAGGCCAGCCAAGTTGCAAGTGCTACACTTTTTCAATCTTGCTGGTTCGATACGGAGTGGGGTAGTGAGATAACGGCCTGCAATGGCTACAGGCCGTTAACTAGCAAGTTGAGGGGGCGATGCTACCTGCTGGATGCGCCAGCGTCAATGGGGATCGCTGGTTGCTGCCCAAGCTTCCTCCTCCTCTCTTCTCTGTTCCCCTCTTCTTCTCTATTCTTTTATTTATTATTTATTATTTTTTTTTTTTAGGAGAAGACGGTTTAGAAAGAGGAGGAACCTGCTGCGTGTGGCCGGAGAAGAGGAGGAGCAGGTGGAGAGAAGATGGCAGACGGCCTGCAACTGATGTTGTAGGCGTTGGATACCTTTGGAAGGGGCAACATCAACGTGGGATGAAGGATGGCAAGCCGGTGTTGAAGTTGTGGAGCTTTGACTGGCTGGAGAGAGCAGTTGCAGGCCGGAGAAAAGACTTGCTGTTGAGAGAAGATGGTGGCGCTGGGTAGACACGAAAATGGTGGCTGGCTGCAATGGAGATCGCCGGAGTTGCAACCTGCAACTCCGGCAATCTTTGAAACGGTTGCAAGCTGGTCCAGCCATAAGTGCTGGACTTGTAGGGGTGGTTGATGAAGGGAGGACGGTTTGGAAAAAGTGGTGAGCGCTTGCTGCTGTTGCACCCGTATTGGACGGTCATTAGAGGGACGGTGATGCAGAGGTTGAAACGGTGGTGCAGCTCTTAAGGCTGCTGGCTGTGAAGCGTTGCTGGTTGGTGATGCGCAGGCAGCAGACCAACATGAAGAAGGAGGAGCAGCCATGGCTAGAGGAGCACCAGGCGGGTGGACAAGTTGCTGCTGGCCGGAGTTGCAGACCTGCAACTCCGGTAAAAAAAATGAAGAAGATGAAGAAGACGAGAAGGAAGAAGAGGAGAAGAAGGAGGGGGAAGAAGGGGAAAACGTGGGGGGCAAGTTTTGGGAAAAGGAGAGGAGGAGAGGGATTAGGAGATTAGGGTTTCGAACCCTCTCTTCTCCCCTTTTAAAGCTCCCTATTTCCTTTAATGGAAATAGGGGATTTTTGAAAATAAAAAAATAAGAAAAATATATATATATATATATATATATTTTTAAGTAAAATGCTACTTTTCTTTGGGGAATGTCCCCATTTAGTGGACCCCCCATTTTTTAAAATTTAATTAAAGTTATTTTGAAGTTCACGGGGTCCACTAACTGGTCGGACAGCGGGTCGATGATGATGGGCCCGGCTACTGGCCCACATGGATTGATGATGTCCATCGTCTCATAAGATGATGTGACAGACAGTCTGATGGCGATCGGATGGATGGTGACTTGATTGGGACCTAGATTAGTAGATCGATGGATCTAGAGAGATCCAACGGTCCGATGGAAGATCCAACGGTCAGAAAGCTAAGGGAGATAAGATAGAGCCGATGGGTAGGAGTTCTGGGGTTAGGTCAGTAGATTCGAGGATCGAGAGATGAAGAGAGAGAGAGAATAAGGAGAGATGAGAGAGAAAGTATCAAAAAAATGGAGAAAAGTATTGGCAGAGGGTCTGGAACCCTGGTCTTCACTGTGACCATCCTCACGCTTCTCCAGTAGAGTAGACTATCATTCCTTGCTGACTCATGTGGCTTTAAACGCTTTGGTCCGTCTCTTGGTCATTGGCTCTCCTGTTCTTTTCGTTCTTTGGGCCGGCTTTTTGGTCCTCCTATTCAGCCCATAGTTGGCCCATATCTTTTAGTCATAGCATGTGGGCTCTTTAAGCTTTGATAATGGGCTTTCCTGATTGATGTGGGCTCGCAAGTCTCGAGAATTGTCCCATCGGGGTTTCCTGCGATAGAAGAAGCGTGGTAGTAGGATTTTCCGCGTCGTTGGTTACGGAAACCCTAACTTCAACACATTTTTAATTTATCCGATTCTTTTTCACTCAAATCCTGCAAAAATCACAGGGTTGTACAGTGGCTTATGTCGGATGTCGATCCGCACTCGGGATTAGTCGGATTAGCGCAAATAAGAACATAAAATGACTGGAAATTTACAGAAAATGGAACATAATATTATTCAAATCAACTTCATTCAATCAAAATTGTCTTTTACAGCAAAAATCTAACAAAATAACTAAACTAGAAAGCATTTTAATAAGAGAGGGATGTAGAGAGAGAAAGAGGTTTTGAGAGAGAGAAACTAGAGAGAGAAAGTTAGAAAAATGTTAAAGAGGAGAGAGAGAAAGTGGTAGAAGAAGAGAGAAATCTAATCCTAGAGAGAGGTCTAGAGAGAGAGAGAGAAATAGAGAGATAAAAAGAGAAAGAGAGGGAGAAACCTAGAGAGAGAAAGGGGAAGAATTAGTGAAAAAAAATAGAGAAATCTAGAGAGAGAACTACCCTAGAGAGAGAATGTTAGAGAGAAAGTGAGAAAAACTAAAGAGAGGTAGAGATAGAAACTAGAGAGAGATTGAGATGGAGAATTACCTCTCACTTACCGACATATCATATCAACCAAGAAGAAGAGGAGGGGATGAGGTTGACTCACCGTGAAGGAGATCCGGTGGTTCTTCTCCTTGCAGACCTGCCGGAGTTGCAGGTCTGCCCGAAATAATGGTGCCCCGACGTCATTGAAAGCTACAGAAGTAGCACTTGGAGGGTCATCACCGTGGGGATGGCGATGTTGCAAATCTGGGCGGAAAATGGCTGGACGTGGTGCTGGCTCAGTCCGATGATGTGGAGATGGTAAGAACCAGTAGCAAGGAGGTGAGGATCCACCGTCCTCCTCTTCCTCCTCCTTCCTCTTAGCTTCTTCCTCTCTTTCCCTTTCTTTTTCTGGTTTTTTTTTTTTTTTTTTTTTTTTTTTTTTTTGAGCTTATGGTTGAGGATGGCTGTGAGAGAAGAACGTGGATAGAAATCGTGGTCTCAATGGAGGGGGCAGTAATGGGAAAGGACACTGTGGAACGTAGTGGAGAGATGGAGGAGAGAGGTGGACGGCTTGGTGAATGGGAGAGCTGTTGTTGGAGACGGTGGTGCTGTTGGAAAACAGCAACCGTGTGGGTTGAAGACGGTGGATGGCAGAATGGAGAGGTGGCTGGTTTCAGTTCTTGAGAGGGGAGTAGACGTGAAGGAGAGAAGGGTGCATGCCGTTGCAGACCAGAAATCTGGAAGGGAGATGAGTGGAATAAGGTGGTTCGCCGGAGTGGTGGTTCGGGGCGTTAAGATGAAGTAGGTTGCAGGTATGGGCAGCAGCAAGCTCGCCTCGAAGACGACGAACAGCAGCCCAAGGAGGTCGCCAGCGGTGATGGGAATAAGGTGAGTGCTGTCTCCTTTTCTCTCCTCTTTTCTCTTCTTTTTTTTTTTGTTTGTTTGCTATGGAGAGAACCGGAGTTGCAAACCTGCAACTCCGGCTGATGGAGGAGGCGGTGGAGGATGTGCAGGTGAATGGGCGGCAGCAGCAAGGAAGAGAGGCAGACTAGACTCGTGGGGGGGGGGGCAGTAAGAGATGGAGAAGGAATGAGGCGTAGGGAGACTGAACCAAAGTAGCAACCGGAGTTGCAGGTGGCCGGAGTTGCAGACTTGCAACTCCGGTGAGCAGATTAAGAAGAAGACAAAGACGAAAAGGGAGAAGAAGAAGAAGAAGAAGAAGAAGAAGAAGAAGAAGAAGAAGAAGAAAGAAAAAAAGAAGAAGAGAGAAGAAAAAGAAGAAAGGGGGGGGCGCTCCACCAACTCGCCGGAGAAAGCTCGCCGGAAGAGGAAGGAAGAAGAAGAAAAGGAAGAGAAAGGAGAAAGAGAAGGGAGAGAAGGGGGGGAGAGCTTTGGAGGAAGGAGAGGAAGAGATGGGAGAGGGATTAGGGTTCGAACGAACCCCTATCCTTCTCCTTTTAAAGCTTCCCTATTTCCTTTAATGGAAATAGGGGATTTTTTAAAATAAAAAAATAAGAAAAATATTTTTTTTTTTTTTTTTTTTTTTTTATTTTTTTTTTTTAAGTAAAAACCTACTTTTCTATGGGGAATCTCCCCAATTAGTGGACCCCCCATTTAATTAAAATTATTTTTGAAATTCGCGGGGTCCACTAACTGGTCGGACAGCGGGTCGATGATGATGGGCCCGGCTACTGGCCCACATGGACTGATGATGTCCATCGTCTCACAAGATGATGTGACAGGCATTCTGAAGGCGATCGGATGGATGGTGACTTGATTGGGACCCAGATTGGTAGATCGACGGATCTAGAGAGATCCAACGGTCCGATTGAAGATCCAATGGTCCGATGGAAGATCCAACGGTCAGAAAGCTAAGGGAGATGAGATAGAGCCGATGGGCAGGAGTTCTGGGGTTAGGTCAGTAGATTCGAGGACCGAGAGATGAAGAGAGAGAGAGAATAAGAAGAGATGAGAGAAAAAGTATCAAAAAAATGGAAAAAAGCACTGGCGGAGGGTCTGGAACCCTGGTCTTCACTGTGACCATCCTCACGCTTCTCCAGTAGAGTCGACTATCATTCTTTGCTGACTCATGTGGCTTTAAACGCTTTGGTCCGTCTCTTGGTCATTGGCTCTCCTGCTCTCTTCGTTCTTTGGGCCGGCTTTTTGGTCCTCTTATTCAGCCCATATTTGGCCCATATCTTCTAGTCATATCATGTGGGCTCTTTAAGCTTTGATAATGGGCTTTCATGATCGATTTGGGCCCACAAGTCTCGAGAATCGTCCCATCGGGGTTTCCTGCGACAGAAGAAGCGCGTAATGAGACTCTATCAGAATGACTTCATGTCTAGACTTTCGAAAATGTGTTTAATGCATGCAAATATACCATTTCGTCCAGAAAAGTGTGTTCTACGCAATGAGATAGACTCTTACGTAGAAAAGTGGATAATTAGAGCAGTTTTACGTAGGAGAGTGCGATAACGCTAACAGGATAAGTGCTTAAAATAAGCACTTTTGAGCGAATATCAAAGCGCGTAATGAGACTTAATCAGAACGGCTTAATATCTAGACTTCTAAAAATGTGTTTAATGCATGCAAATATACCATTTCGTCCAGAAAAGTGTGTTCTACGCAATGAGATAGACTCTTACGTAGAAAAGTAGATAAATAGAACATTTTAACATAGGAGAGTGTGATAACGTTTAGAAGATAACAGTGGAAAATACCCACTTTTAAGCGAATATCATCCCACATCGGATAAGGAAGCGTCCGGAGACTGGGCTATAAGGACAAGCCGGACGTAAACTAGTTGAAGGCCTTTTGGGCGTGCCATAGGGCACGTACTGATATTCGCTCAAAAGTGCTTATTTTAAGCACTTATCCTGTTAGCGTTATCGCACTCTCCTACGTAAAACTGCTCTAATTATCCACTTTTCTACGTAAGAGTCTATCTCATTGCGTAAAACACACTTTTCTGGACGAAATAGTATATTTGCATGCATTAAACACATTTTTGGAAGTCTAGATATTAAGCCGTTCTGATAAAGTCTCATTACGCGCTTCTTCTGTCGCAGGAAACCCCGATGGGACGATTCTCAAGACTTGTGGGCCCAAATCGATCATGAAAGCCCATTATCAAAGCTTAAAAAGCCCACATGCTATGACTAGAAGATATGGGCCAAATATGGGCTGAATAAGAGGACCAAAAAGCCGGCCCAAAGAACGAAGAGAGTAGGAGAGCCAATGACCAAGAGACGGACCAAAGCGTTTAAAGCCACATGAGTCAGCAAAGAATGATGGTCGACTCTACTGGAGAAGCGTGAGGATGTCACAGTGAAGACCAGGGTTCCAGACCCTCCGCCAGTGCTTTTTTCCATTTTTTTTGATACTTTTTCTCTCATTTCTTCTTATTCTCTCTCTCTTCATCTCTCGATCCTCGAATCTACTGACTTAACCCCAGAACTCCTACCCTTCGGCTCTATCTCATCTCCCTTAGCTTTCTGACCGTTGGATCTTCCATCGGACCGTTGGATCTTCAATCGGACCGTTGGATCTCTCTAGATCCGTCGATCTACCAATCTGGGTCCCAATCAAGTCACCATCCATCCGATCGCCTTCAGAATGCCTGTCACATCAACTTGTGAGACGATGGACATCATCAGTCCATGTGGGCCAGTAGCCGGGCCCATCAGCATCGACCCGCTGTCCGACCAGTTAGTGGACCCCGCGAATTTCAAAAATAATTTTAATTAAATGGGGGGTCCACTAATTGGGGAGATTCCCCATAGAAAAGTAGCATTTTACTTAAAAAAAAAAAAAAAAAAAAAAAATTAAAAATATTTTTTTTATTTAAAAAATACCCTATTTCCATTAATGGAAATAGGGAGCTTTATAAGAGGAGGGAGAAGGGTTCGTTCGAACCCTAATCCCCCTCTTTTCTCATCCATTCTCTCCCCAAACTCTCCTGCCCCGTCTTCCCCTCGATTCTTGGCGATTTTCCCCTCTTCTTCTTCACCTTCTTCTTCATCTTCTTCGTTATTTTTCTCGCCGGAGTTGCAGAACTCCGGCCATCTGCAACTCCGTCATTACCACCCCCCAAGCTCTTTTCATCTCCTCTCCAGTCGCCCTCCACTTAAAACCTTCATTGCTCCCACGTTTTAAAACCCTAACCCATCAACCTAGCCACCCCCATTCCTTTCATCTTCAAGCCGTTAGCCTCCACCTCCATTAACAGCCACCACCGTCTCCTTCTCAAAAGCCACCCTCCGGCCAACTGTTGCAACCAGTCCGCTCACCACTACCTGCAACAGCAAGCATTGCAACTCGGTGCTCCTTTCTGCCTGTAGCAGTATCGCCTGCAACGTGAGCTCCACCTTGCTCCGCCGTCTTGCACCGCCAGCCACCACAGCATCCTCCTCAACCTCCACACGAACCATTATCGCCCTCCACGTTGCACAGAATCCCGTTCTCTCATCGAACGGTGGGCCCACTGCTCCCGTTTTCTCATTTTCTCCCCTCTAAAACCCCACGTTTTGAAGAAGAAAACACAAAAAAAAAAAAAAAAATTATTTTTTTAGATTACCGGAGTTGCAGGTTGCAACTCCGGCCAGCACCATTAAAACCGGCGGCCACCTTCACCATCCATTCCTTAACCCAGCCACCGTCACCCTCCTCCTCTTCTTCACCGTTCCAAAGTCAAAAAGAAAAAAATTAAAGAAAAGAACGACAGAGAAAAGGAGAAGAAGAAAGAGGGAAGATCCCCCTCTTCTTGCTGCCCCTATCCTACCTCACCTTCACGGGCCTCAAGACCGTGAGAACCCCCATGGTTCTTCTCCATTACCGCCACCACCATTAAGGAACTCGCCATCCCCATCTTCACTAGTCATCACCACCAACTGTGAGCTGCACTGATGGAGATCGTTATCTCCAACACGCTCTTCATAGATCCACCATCATCTCAAGGCAACCACTCCCACACTTGGCAAAGAATGCCCATGCGACCCCATCAATAGTAATTCTCCAGCAAGTTCTCCACGGTAAGGCTATTTCTCTCTCTAGTGTCCCCACATTCTCTCTCTAGTTAGCCCCTTTCTATCTCTAAAATTTTGGTATTCTCTCTAGACATTTCATTGCTAGTATGTGTTTCTTTGATTGAATTGTAATTCTTGTTTGGAATTTATGAATAAAAACTATTGTTATTTTCCATTTGTTAGTTTACTTTTGTGTTCTTGGTTGTTTGTGGTAATTTCTCTCTCTAAAAATCACTAAGCATGTTTTAAATCCATCACCATTCTCACCTCTCCATGTTTTTTTGATAAAAATCCATCATTTCATGTCTTTGAATTACGCACACTAACCCCGAGTGCGGATCGACATCCGACACGAATCCCTATACAAAGCCTGTAATTTTGCAGGAATTTTGAGGCTCGGATCAAATTACAAATCTTGTTGATTCTAGGGTTTCCGTAACCAACGACGCGGGAAAATCCTACTTTCACGTACCAAGAACAAAGCCGTGAGGGGGATGACCCCAAAGCGGACAATATTCGACTAGTGCGGGCCCGGGGCGTTATAATTTCGTCCAAAAAAGTGTGTTCTACGCAACAAAAGAGACTCTTACGTAGAAAAGTAGATAAATAGAGCATTTTAACGTAGGAGAGTGTGAAAACGCTTAGAAGATAATAGTAGAAAATACGCACTTTTAAGCGAATATCAGTCACAAATCACTAGTAATCATAGATTCAAATATCAACAATAATATCATCACGAGTAAGTGATCTGAGTCTATCTATGGTACCGGATAAGATTTCAGTAGTAATTTCTCATAAGTATTAGAATCTGGAGGTATCTTGTATCCGATCATAAAATCTTCATTAGAGTTATTTAGGGATCTCACATACTCTCATGTATATGGGTATTTGCTGATGGATAAGAATTTTTTTAGCAAATTGGCTGTCTTTTACACCCTTTTTATTCTCTTTGAATATAAGTAGCTTTCACTCTCCATGTAGGTAGCCCTTTTCTGTAGCAATGAGAATCAGATTTCAAATTTTAAGCAGGGCCATACAGATGGCATTCACTCTAACTTATGTGGAGGTAGCTTTTTCCTCAATATAATAACTCTCATTGGGAAGCCAACAGTCAACTATAGTGCAGTTTCGAAATCAACTGAAGGCAGGAACACTACTAATTTGAAGTTATAATCAGTAGAGGTTTATTCCTAATTCCAATACTACAAAAATTTATACTTCTATCAAATCCATTCCCATAGAAATACTCAGTGTGCATGTGAATGTGAGATATACTGTTTCAATAATCTTCAAATGCATACTAGTAAAAATTGAGCAATCATAACAATTAAAAGATAATACCTGGATTAACAAAAATTTTATTAAAATTTAAGTCATTTTTCTTGGAATGTCTCAGAAATTACTGCTCATCAAAATTGTATAGAATGATAATTTTAACATTCTTCTGAACACTTGATCTTTTGATTTTTTTTTTAAATATTATCAATTTTTATTCTTCAAAATGAAGCAAAATCGAAAAGAAAACAAAAATCCCTCAAAATATAAGAATATGATAACAAGAGGGAGTAGAGAGCACATTGCTCAGAGATATGACATTGACAAACATTTCTCCTTCAGAGAATATTTCCTAACCCATACCGATGTGAGTTTGGTAGTAGGATCAACTCTCTTAGGACCTTACCTATTTTGAGTTACATGACTCTGAGGTAGTTTGAATTTTTTAAGAGACTCAATCTCCTTGATTAATTCTTTAGACCTTTCCAGAAGGTCTTTCATCTTCCTAGATAGCACATCCAAATAATTTATCTCATAATGTGTCTTTATAGGAATTCTCTGACTTTTCACATTCGGAGTGGTATTCACAATTTTTTCTAGAGGATTTTGATGTCTTCTTCTCAACTTGTGACAGTCTCCAATCACATGACCCATGTTTTTGCAGTACTTGCACTGATGACTGCTTGTGACCATTTTGATTGGGTCATTGATCTGTGTGGGAATAGCTTGGGCTTTCATAAAAATTATCTTGGATGAAGACCCTTTTTCTTGATTGTTTTTGTAACCCAAACCCTGTTTGTCTCCATAGACTTTTCCCACACGAAGAATCTCATCAAGCTTTGTAGAGCTAGATGAGAATCTTGACACATCCCTTTTTTATTTGAGAACCTCATTCTCTAGGGATTCCATGCGTGTCATGCAATTTTGAAATTCACATTCCAGTGACTTGTTCCTTTTTAGCAGAGACTCATTCTCTTGCTCTAAATCAGTAATCAACACTTTTAATTTTTTAGTGCCAATTACTAAGGCTGCATTTTCAGAGTCAAGATATTTAACCCTGTAAGATAAAACTTTGTTAGCCTTGATGAATTTTATCGATTCTTCGTACAGTTCTTTCACACCAACTATCGAGTCATCCAAATCCCCATTGTAAGAGTCTTCCGAACTCTCATCATCATTTTTCTTGCACTCTCCATAAGATCCATAGGGACTATTGAAACGAGCAACAAAAGTTGTATACTTATCAGTCTTTTCATTGCTATCAGAATTATCAAAATGATCTTCTAATTCTTCATCCCATGTGGCATTGAATGCTTTTGCCTTGCCCTTGTATTCTTCTTTATTTGGGCACACATTTGCAAAGTGACCAAAACCCTTACATTTGAAGCATTTGGGATCGCTTGAGCTGCTTTCCCTAGTGTTCCTGTCACTTTCTGTTACCTCTCTCATGAGGTCTGGCATGTTACACAATTTTATTAAACTGTTTATTGTTCTTGAACCTATTGTTTTTCGAACGAAAGAACTTTTTGAATTTTTTCACGAACAATGTCATTTCTACTTCAAAGTCAACATCTGATTCTGAATCTTGAGTTTCAGAAACCTTAAGGGCAATTCCTTTTGATTTCTTTGGTTGTCTCATGAAAGTAGGGTTTTTCGCGTCGTTGGTTACGGAAACCCTAATCTCAACACATTTGTAACTTTTATCCGATTATCATGCAAAAGTATGCAATTTCGTATAGGGATTCATGTCGGATGTCGATCCGCACTCGTGGTTAGTTAGCGCAAAGAGAGAACATTAAATGACGGATTTCTTGGCTTGAAATTGGTGGAGAGATGAGAGAGATGGAAATTGGGATTAAAACATTATTCTATGATTCTAGAGAGAGAATTTTTCACAAAAATAAGAGCATTAACACAAAAATAAATTGAGAAATGAACAAAAATAACTTTATTAATTAATGAAAAGTACTTACAAACATGAGACAAGAAACAAAACCTAACTAGAAAGCATGTGAAAGAGAGATTAAGATAGAGAGAGAAAATAAAAAGAGAGAGAAAGTGGAGAGATCTAGAGAGAGAGAATGTTAGAGAGAGAAAAGACTAAAGAGAGAAACTAAATAGGGAATATGAAAAGAAAAACTATTTGAAACTTACCGGAGCGAGTTCAACCATTGATGGGGGGTTGCACGGCCATGATTGACCAATATTTGGAGTGCGGGTGAGGTCGGCCCAATGCAACTTGCAATGGTGAAGTTTGTTGTGGCTGGTGAAGTAGTGAGTAGGGCGGTAATAATGGCCGCAAGGGGTGAATGGTGGTTCTCCGGTGAGCAAGAAGTGGTTGGCGGACTTAGGTTGCTGTTCATCCTTGAGAAGGAGCAGGCGGTGCAAGGAAGCAATAGCTCCAATTGACAGCCTCCTCTCCTCTTCCCTTCTTCTTCTTCTTTTTTTCTTTTTTTTTTTTTGGTTTTTCTTTTGAATGGACTGAGAGAGGAGGGCATTGGAGAGAGGAGAACGTGTGGACAGCTTTGCTGTGGGCTGAAATGGAGGTGTAGACTGTTGGAACGATGGAGGTGTAGATGTGGCCGTGGAGCAGGCAGTAATGGAGGTGCAGGTTCGAGGCGAGTTGCGGAGTGGTGGAAGCGTACTGGCGAGCGAGCTTCAAGAGAAGGTGTTGTTGAAAAAGGAGGGGCCGGAGCAAGGTGGAGAGGACAGGCGGAGCTGCTGCCCGTCGGTGCGCCAAGGACGGAAGTGGAGTTCATGGCCTCTCTCTTCTTCTCATTCTCTTTTTTTTTTTTTCTTTTGGTTTCCCTTTGGAGGTGAGAACGATGAAGAGCAGGAAGAGGGTGACGGCGTTGATGAAGTAGCAGGATGGGGCGGCTGAAGGTGGCTCGTCGGACTGGTGGAGAAGATTGCAGGTTGCAGGCCAAAAATGGCCAGCAACGTAAAGAGGAAGGAGAGATGGAGAGGTGGTCGGTGTGGGCAGCATTGGAAAATTGGGAGGCACTGGCAAGGTGAGCAGGAGGTGCTGGTGGTGCTCACAATCAGCACACAGGCGGTGGCAACCGGAGTTGCAGGCTGCAACTCCGGTAGGGGGTAGAGAAGATGAAGAAGGTGAAGAAGATGAAGGAGAAACGGCGAAGAAGAAGGGTAAAACGTGGGGGAACGAAGGAGAGGAGAATGGGGGAAGGATTTTAAGAGATGTGAGGGGGATTAGGGTTCAAACGAACCCTTCTCCTCTCCTTTATAAACCTCTCACTTTCCTTTAATGGAAAATGGGATTTTTAGAAATAATTTTTTTTTTTTTTTTTAAAAACCTTTTTTCTTTGGAGGATTTCCCCATTTAGTGGACCCCCTATTTTTATTTTTAAATATTGATTTAAAGCATTTTAAAATCTCGGGGTCTACTAAATGGCTGGGCCACGGGTCAATGATGATGGGCCCGATTACTGGCCCACATGGATTGATGATGTCCATCGTCTCACAAGATGATGTGACAGACAATTTGATAACGATCGGATGGATGGTGACTGGATTGGGACCCAAATTGGTAACTCGATGAATTTAGAAAGATCCAACGGTCTAGTGGAAGATCAACGGTCCGATGGAAGATCCAACGGTCAGAAAGCTAAGGGAGATGAGACAGAGCCAATGGGTAGGAGTTCTTAGGTTAGGTCAGTAGATCTGAGGATCAGGTGGTGATATATAGGGAAATGAAGAGAGATGAGAGAGAAAACTCTACATACTACAGAGATAACTGCTGGCGGAGGGTCTGGAACCCTAATTTTCAATATGTTCTCTTCTCAAGCTTCGCCAGCAGAGCAGATTATCATTTTCTTCTCATTTCATGTGGCTTTGACTGCTTTGGTCCGTCTCTTGGTCATCAGCTCTCCATCTCTCTTGGTTCTTTAGACCGGCTTCGTGATCCTCTAACTTGACCCGTACTTGGCTTATATCTTCTAGTCATAGCATGTTGGCTCTTTAAGCTTTGATATTAGGCTTCTGTGGTGATTCGTGGGCCTGCAAGTCTCGAGAATATCCCGATCGAGTTTCCTACAAGAGAAGAGCACGTAATGAGACTTGATCAAAATGTCTTCATATCTAGACTTCCAGAAATGCGTTTAATGCATGCAAATATACCATGTCATCCAGAAAAGTGTGTTCTACACAATGAAAGTGACTCTTACGTAGAAAAGTGGATAATTAGAGTAGTTTTACGTAGGAGAGTGTGATAACGCTTAGAAGATAATAGTAGAAAATACGCACTTTTAAGTGAATATCATCTCAAATTCATCTCATAAGTTTGTAGAGACCCAACCAGCTCATCAACTTTAAGAGAGTCAACATCTTTGATCTCTTTAATCGCAGTGACCTTAGCCTGAAATCTATCAGGTAAGGATCTCAAAATTTTTTGAACAACTTTTGATTCTGGAATGATCTCACCCAAGTTGTGAGCAGAGTTCACAATATCACTAAGTTTTGCGTAAAACTCAGTGAAGGTATCATTCTCCTCCATTCTCATGGATTCGAACTTGGATGTCAGCATTTGAAGCTTGGAAATTTTAACAGCTGACGTACCTTCATGTGTGACTCTAAGAATATCCCGTGCTTCTTTAGCTAGGGAACAAGTAGAGATTCTTCTAAATTCATTCTTATCGACGGCATTAAAAATTGCATTTAAACCTTTGCTATTAAGACAACAACAGTCTATGTCATCTTTTGTCCAGTCATTTTTTGGTTTAAGAATGATTTTATCTCCTACTTCCATTGTGGTGGTGACTAACCATCCACTACTAACAACCAGACTCTTTCATCAATGGACTTTAGAAAAGCCCTCATCTTAGCCTTCCAATAGGCATAGTCTTCTCCATCAAACAATGGAGGTCTGGATGTATTACCACCTTCTCTTTGCATTTTGTCAAATTAGTGAAAATGAACTGGTTTATCAGGAATCTAAATTCAGGTGATTAAACCTTAAATAGAAATACCTGCTCTGATACCAAATTGAAATTTCACCGGTCCGTTCTCTTTAACTCAATATACCCAGAAGGGGGGGTTGATTAGGTATTTAAAATTAAATATACCTATACAGTTTTACTAGTCTATGGTATGGGGATAAAATCTCATGCCTTGGTTGTTTGTAAAAGAATTATCATAACCGACTCAAATCAAATATACCTATGTGGTATATTATCTTTTTACCGTATGATCTAATCATGACAGAATGCGGAACACAAATAAACAATCACACAAGACAATATTTTTACGTGGAAACCTTAGCCAAGGAAAAATCATGGGACCACGTCCAGACGGAAAGTATCACTAACTGAAAAGTTAAATGAAACAAAGGTTACCTACGCAGCACCGTTGCAAATACAGCATACAACCTTAGCCAAGGCCCACTGCCGATGAGTCCACGTCCTTTGAATCAACACCACGAATCCACATATACCCTTTCAGCCAAAAATCCTTATCCGCTTGTTCAATTTTGGTACACCCCAAACCTACCTTTGACCGGCTCCTCCGATCTTAATTCTCAACACTCCTGCCTTTGTAGAAGGTGAAGGATTCAGTACACCTTGAACCCCAAGTTGCTCAAAAGGTGTTTGAGTCACACTGGTACTCTCAAGCTTACTAGGTTGAATATAGAAGTGGAAAACCTAGGCCGAGTAAAGATCAAGCTCTCGGCTTTGATCGAGAAGAGAACAAGCTCACAAGATGATAATGAAAACAAGCTTCTTGCTCTTCGAATTGGACACTCCAATAAATATTGCCTTTACTTCTCTCTCTTGAAGATTGAGTCACTCTGTGTCTCTATGTGTATTTAGAGAAGGCATAGAAGGGTTCTATTTATAGAATTCCAAGACCCTGAGTCGTATGGAACGTGGGATAATGGAACCATGAATTTCGGATCTGAGAAAACCGATACTGTTCAAGGTCCAATCGATTGTACTCTTGATCCAATCGATTGGGACATAACTAATCGATTGGGGATAAGTGTCCAATCAATTGGGCTCAATAAGTTTTCTGTTCCGAAGGCACCAATCAATTGCATAGTGTTCTCCAATCGATTTGACATTTATAACTTTCTGTCCCAAAGGCTCCAATCGATTACCCAGAGTCTCCAATTGATTGTACACATAAAGATTTCTGTCCCAAAGGCTCCAATCGATTACACTGTCTTCAATCAATTGTACTCAATTATGTTTCTGCCTTGTAGCCTCCAATCGATTGTACTCAATTATGTTTCTGCCTCGTAGTCTCCAATCGATTACACAGTGTCTCCAATCGATTGGGCTATGTCCAATCGATTGGAGACACATGTCCAATCGATTGGAGACACATGTCCAATCGATTGGACTTTTCCACTAGTCAATATAATTGACTTTGACTCGGGTCTGTCCAATGACTCAGTCTAACCATTATATTTTATTCATTTTAATCAACTCCTATGGCCACTAAGTCACATACCTTACTAATCAAGCGTACACGATTGTTAACTGACAAATCGGCAGTTACTCAGATGACTCCTGTCGTCAACCGTCTGATTCTTGCTATCTCTATCTTTTAGTCTTCACATAGTTGGTGAAGTATACGTACCACACATCTTCACACTACACTTGTGCTCGTAGGAACAATTACAAGAATATTTTTGTGTCAAACAGAATCTTTGCCAAATTAAATATGAAAATATTCCTTACATAAACTCACTGATGAAAGGAGATAATGGGAAAAAGAAAAGAAATTGCTTCTACAGAAAAATAATGTGTTGGAAAAAGAGTTCCAAAAGTCCTTGAAAAATCAATTGACAAATAAGAATGAGATTGCTAAATTCAAGAATTTTGATTCTCATCTTTGCTCTCATAAGAATAATGTGAAACCTACATATCCTACAGGAAAATGTATGACAACAAAGTTCAAACAAACTGAATTGGTAAGTCATCATAATTCTAGGCTAAATGGGTTATACATGAAATCTAATGAACTAAATAGAGAAATTTCTAAAATTTTTGAATTAAGAAAGACTTTGTTTGATAGTCATGTTGCTGAGAAACAATGGTCCAGAAACGACAAAAGAATGAACAATTCATTTATTCCCAAACAAATGGCAAAACCTTCAAAATTTAAGACCATTTGGGTGAGAAAAGATGATCAAAAATGTCTTATGATTCATTCTGCTTTCAAAGCTTTAGAAAATAATAAATGGTATCTGGACAGTGGTTGTTCTAGACACATGACTGGAGACAAGTCAATGTTTTATCATATTGAAGATCATAAAGATGGTAGTGTTACTTTTGGGGATGGAAGTATGGCCAAGGTCATTGGTCGGGGAAGTATTCAAGCTCCAAGTATTTCTAAGCTTGATAATGTTCTCTGTGTTGAGGGACTTAAAGCTAATCTTCTTAGCATAAGTCAAATTTGTGATAATAATCATACAGTTAAATTCACAAGCCAAGGATATGATGTTATTGATGAATCTGGCAAATGTGTTATGAGAGGTTCAAGAACCTCTGAAAACTATTATATCATTGGTAGAAATCCCAAGATCATCTACAATTCTACCAAATTAAATGATTTTGACTTATGGCACCAAAGACTAGGTCACATGAACCAAAAGGACCTAGTTAAAATCACAAATAAAGAATGAGTGAGATGTGTGCCCAAATTGGAAAAACCTATGGGCACTATTTGTGGAGCTTGCCAAATCGGTAAACAAATAAAAAGCTCTCACAAAAAGGAAAATTATTGTGCTACCTCCAAAGTGCTTGATCTGATTCACATGGATCTTATGGGTCCAATGAGGACTGAAAGTTTGGGTGGTAAAAAATATATTCTGGTCATGGTAGATGATTACTCTAGATTGACTTGGATTGCTTTTCTTAGAGAGAAATCAGATGCTTTTGAAGAATGTAAAAAGATATGCCAAAAAATACAGAATGAAAAAGGCTACAGTATAGTCAGGATTCGTACTAATCATGGAGGAGAATTTGAAGATTATCGTCTCACTGAGTATTATGATGTTATTGGCATTAAGCATGAATTTTTTGCACCCATTACACCACAGCAGAATGGAGTGGTGAAAAGAAAGAACAGGGTGATTCTGGAAATGGCCAGGGTAATGCTTCACAGTAAAAACTTACCCCAAAATTTATGGGCAGAAGTAGTGAACACTGATTGTTATACTCTCAATAGAGTTTATTTGAGACCAGGAACTTTGAATACTCTTTATGAAATCTGGTCGAGTAAAAGACCTAATGTCAAATATTTCAAGGTTTTTTGGAGCAAATGCTACATTCTTAGAGATTGAGAATCTCTAGGAAAATTTGACAAAAGAAGTGATGAAGAAATTTTTTTGGGTTATTCCACTAATAGTAGAGCTTATCGGGTTCTCAATCAAAAAACTAAAATGATAATGGAATCTATTAATGTGGTTATTGATGATTTGAATATTGAAGAAAATTCCTCTCAAGATGACAACTGTGATGATATATGTCAAAGTATTGATGACATTCATGTTACTTCATCTTCTAGTGATTCTCCTGCTGATAAATCTCCTCCCTTGTGGGTTAAGAAAAATAATCCTAGTATTGATATCATTGGTGAGGCAAGGAGTAGAGTTCAAACTAGAAGACAGATTGAAAATATTGTTAACTTTGTGTGTTATACGTCTCAGATTGAACCAAAAAATATTTCTGAAGCTCTTACTGATGAAAATTGGATTAGTGCCATGTAAGAGGAACTAAGTCAATTTACTAGAAATGATGTTTGGTATTTAGTGCCCAGACCTAAAGATACTAATGTTATATGCACAAAATAGATTTTCAAAAATAAATTAAATGAAAATGGAACAGTTGTCAGAAATAAAGCCAGACTTGTAGCTCAAGGCTATACTCAAATTGAAGGCATTGATTTTGATGAAACTTTTGCTCCTGTTGCTAGATTGGAATCCATTCATATACTGCTTGCTGTTGTATGTCATCTTTGATATTCGCTCAAAAGTGCTTATTTTAAGCAATTATCCTTTTAGCGTTATTGCATTCTCCTACGTAAAATACTCTATTTACCTACTTTTCTACGTAAGAGTCTCTTCTGTTGCGTAGAACACACTTTTCTGGACGAAATGGTATATTTGCATGCATTAAACACATTTTCGGAAGTCTAAATATTAAGCCGTTCTGATAAAGTCTCATTACGCGCTTCTTCTGTCGCAGGAAACCCCGATGGGACGATTTTCGAGACTTGTGGGCCCAAATCGATCATGAAAGCCCATTATCAAAGCTTAACAAGCCCACATGCTATAACTAGAAGATATGGGCCAAATATGGGCTGAATAAGAGGACCAAAAAGCCGGCCCAAAGAACGAAGAGAGTAGGAGAGCCAATGACCAAGAGACGGACCAAAGCGTTTAAAGCCACATGAGTCAGCAAAGAATGATGGTCGACTCTACTGGAGAAGCGTGAGGATGGTCACAGTGAAGACCAGGGTTCCAGACCCTCCGCCAGTGCTTTTTTCCATTTTTTTGATACTTTTTCTCTCATCTCTCCTTATTCTCTCTCTCTCTTCATCTCTCGATCCTCGAATCTACTGACCTAACCCCAGAACTCCTGCCTATCAGCTCTATCTCATCTCCCTTAGCTTTCTGACCGTTGGATCTTCCATCGGACCGTGGATCTTCAATCGGACCGTTGGATCTCTCTAGATCCGTCGATCTACCAATCTGGGTCCCAATCAAGTCACCATCCATCCGATCGCCTTCAGAATGCCTGTCACATCATCTTGTGAGACGATGGACATCATCAGTCCATGTGGGCCAGTAGCCGGGCCCATCAGCATCGACCCGCTGTCCGACCAGTTAGTGGACCCCGCGAATTTCAAAAATAATTTTAATTAAATGGGGGGTCCACTAATTGGGGAGATTCCCCATAGAAAAGTAGGTTTTTACTTAAAAAAAAAAAAAAAAAAATTATTTTTTATTTTCAAAAAATACCCTATTTCCATTAATGGAAATAGGGAGCTTTATAAGATGAGGGAGAAGGGTTCGTTCGAACCCTAATCCCCCTCAAATCTTCTCCTTTCTCTCCCCCTATCAATCCCGCATTCACCCTTGGCCCCATTCTTCTTCTTTTTCTTCTTTTCTCTTTCTCCTTTTCTTCATCTTCTTCTTCTTCTTCTTCTTCGCCGGAGTTGCCTGCAACTCCGGCCGTCTGGTAAGGCATCCGTCTTCTTCTTCTTCTTCTTCTTCTTCTTCTTCTTCTTCTTCTTCTTTTTCTTTTTCTTCTCATCTTTTTCGTTTTCGTTTTCGTTTTTTCTTTTTGTCATTACCATTTTTTTTAACGCCGGAGTTGCAGACCTGCAACTCCGGCCGTCAGTGCTCCTCCACGATCTGCCAGCCACCGTCCAGCCTTCTTACTTCTCTTACCGTTTTCTCTCTTGACCGCCCCTCTCCATTGCAAAAACCCAGCAAGCCGTTCTCCTCTCCTCTCTCATTCTCTTCAAGAAAAACAAAAAAAAAAGAAAAAAAAGAAAAAAAAAGAAAGGAAGAAAGGAGAAAAGAAGAAGAGAGAGTAAGGGGTTCAAACCTGGTTTTCACCCCTCCCTCCTTTGCTTCTACTACATTGCTAGATGCAACAGCTCCTCAAACCGTTGCAGGTTGCTGCACGTTCAGTTCGGTTTCACCCCCACAAACTCTCCTTCCAAGCGCCTCTTCAACGCCCATCCATGCTGCTACAAATAGCTAGCAGCACCACCGTTTCTCCTTAAACGTGTGCTCTACGCAAGCTGAAGCCATCCTGACCTCTCAACTCTCCTACCGTTTTCTCCACAGGATCTCACGATTGCTGTGCACACAATCAGCAACTCCAAGGCAGCCGTCTTCTCCTAACAAGCCATGCTCACCACAGGCGGCTCCTCAAGGAATGTTTGCAATCTCTTCTCCCCATGCTGCTCCTGTAACTCCAAAAGGGAGGTTGCCGTGAACAACCATGCAAGTGTGTCTCCTTCCACCAAGTACAGCCAACATGCAACTCGGCTAAGGCTCCTCCACGCTGCTGGTAGATGCTCCTTCCTAACTCACTAGCAACCCATCCACGATTTTGTTGTGTACACCTACAAGCATCTGGCCAGCAACCATTACCTTCAATCCATCAACGGCATCCATCAAGCTTTCGGCCATCCTTACACCGCCTGCAACTGGCCACGATCCACTTCTCTCCGCCTACCTCCCTGCACCTAACCACCACCAGCAACCACGCACTAGTCTCCAACCGTGCTTCCCTTCACGGAATGACCGGAACTCCACCATCTTCACTTCAGGCAGCCACGGAGCTTGAGTCCATGGACCAATCATCTCCTTTAGTAAGTTCTTGGGTAAGTTTTCTCTCTCTAGTTTCTCTTTTCCCCTAAGATTCTCTCTCTCTAGAGTTTTCTCGTTTAGTCTATTTTCTCTCTCTAGGCTTATTTTGTTTAAAACTCATTTTCTCTCTCTATCTTTCTCACTAATTCTTTCTCTTTCTCTCTCTACCTACCTTCATCTATCTAGATTTATTTTCTTCCTCTAAAAACCACTTTCTCTCTCTAGTTCTCTCTTTCTCTCTCTAGTTTTTTTTTTTTTTTTATGCTTTATAATTTAGTTATTTTTACTTGAGTGTAAGAGACATGTTCGATTGAATGAAGTTGATTTGAATAAAATTATGTCCATTCTCTGCAAATTTTCTATCATTTTATGTTCATTATTGCGCTAACCCGACTAATACCGAGTGCGGATCGACATCCGACACGAGCCACTATGCAAAACTGCTCATTTTACAGGTTAAATGTCTCGGATAAATTAAAAATGTGTTGAAGTTAGGGTCGTTCTTTCAACGACGGAAAAACCCTACTTTCAATCTTAAATTTAAACTTTTTCAGATGGATGTCAAGAGTGCCTTCTTGAATGGCGTTCTTCAAGAAGAAGTTTATGTGGAACAACCCAAAGGGTTTGAGGACCCAAAATTTCCTGATCAAGTTTATCATCTCAAAAAATCCTTGTATGTCTCAAAAAGGCCTTGTATGGTTTGAAACAAGCCCCTAGGGCTTGGTATGAGAGATTGACCACTTTTCTGCTTCATCAAGGTTTCATCAGAAGGGAAGTGGACAAGACCTTATTTGTTAAAACTATTCAGGAAATTTATGTGATTGCTCAAATCTATATTGATGATATAGTTTTTGGGTCCACATCTGTTGATCATGCTCACATATTTTCAAAACAAATAAAAAAAGAATTTGAAATGAGTATGGTTAGTGAACTGAGTTGTTTTCTGGGTCTTCAAGTGAAACAGTTGGATGATGGAGTTTTTATTTCTCAATCCAAATATAGTAAAAACCTAGTTAAGAAACTTGGTATGGAATCAGTTAAACACCATCGTACTCCCATGATTACTACTACAAAGCTGAGCAAAGACATTGAAGAAAAGGATGTTGACCAGACCTTATACAGAAGTATGATAGGAAGTCTACTCTATCTCACTGCTAGCCGTCCTGATATTTCTTTTAGTGTGGGTGCATGTGCTAGGTTTCAAGCTAATCCCAAAGAATCTCATATTCTTGCAGTCAAACGTATCCTCAAGTATGTTAGTGGAATTGTGGGATATGGTCTCTGGTATTCTTTTGATACTACTGCAGAACTTGCAGGATATTCTGATGTTGACTGGGCTGAAAATGTTGATGATGGAAAAAGCACCAATGGTGGGTGTTTTTATGTTGGGAACAGCCTAGTTAGTTGGCAAAGCAAGAAACAAAACTGTATTTCTTTATCTACTGTTGAAGCTGAGTATATTACAACTGGGAGTTGTTGTACTCAACTGCTATGGATGAAGCAGATGTTGACTTATTATGGGATTAATCAAGGATTGATGACTATATATTGTGATAATACAAGTGTGATAAATATATCAAAAAATCTTACTCAACACTCTAGAACTAAACATATTGGCATTCGTCATCATTTTATAAGAGATCTTGTTGAAGAAAAAATTATCACTTTGGAGCACGTCGCAACTGAAAATCTATAAGTGGATATTTTTACAAAACCTCTTGATGTCGTTAGATTCAAATTTCTTTGTAAATCTATCGGTATTAGTTTGATTGATTGATTTTCTAGTTTGTATTTCTTTGCTTTCATAATAATCTGTTTGATTAAAACTGATTTTGAATACTCAAATTACTGACTTGTCATGAGTTCATCAATATCATATCATGGTGATATATATATTTTCTATGTTTATAATGATTATTCATTTATATCTAGTCTCTGTCAGTGGTTAAAATTATCTCTTGCAATCATGAGTCTCACACACTATACACTGATTGATTTTTCTTCATGAATAGATATGATTTCAATATTATTTCTAGATCTTATTCCAAGAATAAGGAATAAACCTCTACTAGATATGACTTCAAATTAGTAGTGTTCTTGCCTTCAGTTGATTTTGAAACTGCACCATAGTCGACTGTTGGCTTCCCAATGAGAGTTATTATATTAAGGAAACAGCTACCTCCATTCAAGTTAGAGTGTATGCCATCTGTATGGCCCTATTCGAAATTGAAATCTGATTCTCATTGTTGCAGAAAAGGGCTACTTACATGGAGAATGAAAGCTACCTTTATTCAAAGTAAATAAAAAGGGTGTAAAAAACAGCCAATTTGCTAGAAAAATTCTTATCCATCAGCAAATACCCATATACATGAGCATATGTGAGAACCCATAATAGCTCTAATGAGGATTTCATATTTGGATACAGGATATCTCCGAGATTTCTAGAATTTGATATCTTGAATATTACTGAAATTAATTATCCTATCTTGTGTCGATTCTAATTTCAGTATTTTATCTTATATCGATTCTCAAGAGCAATGATTTTGTTACTTTCTTTGACTAAGTATTTTTTATTAAACTGACGAATAAGAATTTCTATATACATATCTTGGCTTAGTTGAAATTTTAACTTTCACAAGTTCTGTATTTCATGGTAATCTTTGTTAGTATTAATCAAACATGTTTTAATAAATTTTGTTTGCTTACTTCTTAAAATAATTTTATCCCAACCAATTCATATTCCAGTCACGACTCTCCAAAGCTCAGTATTTACTTCAAGATCTATTATAATTTGTTGCTTAATGTTAATTGATTGGAGATGGATGTATATATTGCACTTGTTTCTCATGATAATCTTCATTGCATGTTTGTTATTTGCTTATATTTTTGTACCTTTGTCAATCTGTGACAAAAAGAAGGGAGAGAAAATCATAGCGGTAAAAATAAGTTGATGCATGAGATAGGGGGAGAAAAACTTGTCATTATTTTTCTAATTTCTCTACTTGTGATGTGCATAATTAAACTCACTGCATTTTATATGAATTATTGATTGTCGATGATATTACTTGGTATGTATTGTTGGTAGAATGTGCAGGGAACATATCAAAATCTGTTCGATTATCTCCTTCTTTATGATTAAATATTTTTTGTCACAGAATTGCCAAAGGGGGAGATTGTAAGGAATATTTTTATATTCAATTTGGCAAAGATTCCATTTGACATAAAAATATTCTTGTAAGCGTTCCTACAAGCACAAGTGTAGCATGAAGATGTCGTGGTACGCATACTTCGCCAACTACGTGAAGACTAAAAAATAGAGACAGCAAGAATCAGACGGTTGACGACAGGAGTCATCTGAGTAACTACCGATTTGTTAGTTAACGATCGTGTACGTTTGATTAGGAAGGTATGTGACTTAGTGACCATAGGAGTTGATTAAAATATACAAAATATAATGGTCAAACTTAGTCATTGGACAGACCCGAGTCAAAGTCAATTATATTGGCCAGTGGAAAAGTCCAATTGATTGGACATGTATCCCCAATCGATTAGACATAGCCCAATTGATTGGAGACACTGTGTAATCGATTGGAGACTACGAGGCAGAAACATATTTGAGCACAATCAATTGGAGACTCTGTGAAATCGATTGGAGCCTTCGGGACAGAATTCTTTCTGAGTACAATCGATTGTAGACTCTGAGTAATCGATTGGAGCCTTCGGGACAGAAAGTTATTTATGTCAAATCAATTGGAGAACCCTATGCAATCGATTGGTGCCTTCGGAACAGAAAACTTATTGAGCCCAATCGATTGGACCAAGTGTACAATCGATTGGACCTTGAACAGAATTGGTTTTCTCAGATCCGAAATTTATGGTTCCATTATCCCACATTCCACACGACTAAGGGTCTTAGAATTCTATAAATAAAACCCTTCTATGCCTTCTCTAAACACACACAAAGACACAGAGTGACTCAATCTTCAAGAGAGAGAGAAGCAAAGGCTATATTTATTAGAGTGTCCATTCGAAGAGCAAGAAGCTTGTTTTCATTCACATCTTGTGAACTTGTTCTCTTCTCGATCAAAGCCAAGAGCTTGATCTTTACTCAGCCTAGGTTTTCCACTTCTATATTCAACCTAGTAAGCCTGAGAGTACCAGTGTGACTCAAACACTTTTTGAGCAACTTGGGGTTCAGGATGTACTGAATCCTTCACCTTCTGCAAATGCGGGAGTGTTGAGAATTAAGATCGGAGGAGCCGGTCGAAGGTAGGTTTGGGGTGTACCGAACTAAACAAGCAGATAAGGCTTCTTGGCTGGAAGGGCGCACGTGGATTTGTGGCGTTGATTCAGAGGACGTGGACGCATCGGTAGTGGGCCTTGGCTAAGGTTGGAAGCTGTATTTGCAATGGTGCTGCGTAGGTAACCTTTGTTTCGTTTAACTTTTCAGTTAGTGATACTTTTCGTCTAGACGTGGTCCCATGGTTTTTCCTTGGCTAAGGTTTCCACATAAAAATATCTTGTCTTGTGTGATTGTTTGTTTATGTTCCACAATTTATCCTGATTAGATCAAATGAGAAAAAGATAATATACCACGGAGGTATATTTGATTTCAGTCGGTTGTGATAATTCTTTTTCAAACAATTAAGGCATGAGATTTTATCCCCTTAACATCGACCAGTAAAACTGTGTATATTGAGTTAAAGAAAATGGACCGGTGGAATTTCAAGTCTCTCTTGATATGTCCTAGCTGTTTGCATCGAAAACAAACACTCGACATTGACGGCTGTAGTGTCCGTTGCCCCTGGTTGGTGGTGGTTCGTCCTTTGACGTTTGTTGATTGGAGTGTCTTCCCTGGCTTTATTCTTCAAATCTCTGGCCTTGGTGGCCTCATCGAGCTCTTGCTCAACTATCATCGCCCTTTCAACTACATCTTTGAAGACACGTAGTTTTAGGATCGCAATTCTTCATCGTATCAACGGTCGTAGTCCTCTTTCAAACTTTTTGGCCTTCAACGATTCCTCTCCCACCATGTGTGGGGCAAATCAAGAAAGCTCTGCAAACTTGGACTCATACTGAGCCACAGTATCTAATCCCTGAACCAGTTGCATGAACTCCATCATCTTCTAGTCTCTAACTGCCTCAGGAAAGTACTGGTCCAAAAATATGGTCATAAAATCATCCCATGTCATCGTGTCAGTGTAGTGCATTCTCTGTATCATGTCCCACCAATAGTCAGCTTCTGCCTCAAGCATGTACGATGCTAGAGGGACCTTCAAGTCGTCTGCAACTCGCATCAACCTGAATATTTGGTTGATCTGTTTCAACCACCTCTCTACTTCTAGAGCGACAGAAGAACCCTTGAAGACTAGAGGTTTCATGTTCCTAAACTTCTTGATCACAGCATCTATCTCAGATTCTAGATCATTCTGCCTAGCCTATATCTGCGTCTGCTGATGCTGAAGCACAGTGGTAAGGTACTTAAGAGCCTAGAACACGCCACTGAGGCCATCAGGTGCGGCAACAATAGGCACAGTAGGAGTAGGTATATCAGTAGGCATTGCAGTAGGCAATGCGGTCGGCACTACATAGGGTACAACATGTACTACAGTGTCAGGAGCAGTGTTAGATGTAACTGCCCTGACATTGGCACGTGTACCATGAATTCTCACCATCTATTAGAAGTAAAGTAAAAGTCAGGTCCTAAGTAAAAATGTTTATATATTTTATGCACATAAACAATCAGAGTACGGTGAGCAACCTAGAGTTCAAATGTCTAAGTTCGACACGAAACCCTAAAATTCAAATTTTTAAGTTTAACATAAAACCCTAGAGTTCAAATGTCTATATACAAGTGATCTTACATTCTAATGTTTAAATTTAAGAATTCTTAGGAACTAAAGCCTAAGCACTGATACCATTCTGTAACGACCCGAACCCGAGACCCATGACCCGACCCAAAAGAATATGGATCGACCCAGGTATCCAAGGCTAAGCACGAGGTGCAGATTAAATTAATGTAAATAAATTAGTGAGCATGTGTCTAAGTCAACATACTAGTCAAAATGAACCAATCTCATGATGATAAATTTCATAAACATAAATCTAAAACTTGTTCTCGATTACATTCCAAATGTCAAATAACAACCTACTAAAATAACTAAGAATTCAAATGACTAGAAGCAAAACCTAAACATAATTTTCTAAGAAAGCAATAAAAGTGCTAGAATCCTTTGGCTTTTATCACTGAGCCGTTGGTCCATCTGGTATCTCTGCAAAAATGTTAGAATATAGGCATGATTATTAACAACTCAGTCGGTTCGCTCCACCACCCATACTTCTATGGAGATAAGCGATTAAAACATGATAAAAACCATAAAATGATCGAAATATGCAACAATGCTATCGATAATCAAATAACTAGACTCATCGGGTAAATTCCAAAACCCCAATGAGTCAAATAATAACAAGAGTGCATGGTTGGGATAAATAAGAGGCTCTCTTATGGGCGGGCCATGCCGTTAATTCCACCACAAGGATCTAGGGATGTTTCAGGTCTTTCGCCTTTGGGAGCAGAATGTCCCCGTTGCTTTTTAGCTATGCTCTCGGAATTCGAGAGAGCATCCAAGGGGTCGTGGTCCTACGATACATCCGAACCCTCAAAATGATAACAATGAAATAATAACAACCAATGCATCTCCAATAATAATTAACAATCTAGGATAATATCCAATGAACGACCACGTTTCAATCCATGCAGATAAATCAATAGAGATGCACGAGAATCGATATACATGCTTAATTTACAACTTAGATTGAAATAAATTTTCTATTTTAAACACATGTATTTAATAATATAATAATAAAATACATCCATAAAAGTAAGAGATCGAGAACAGAATCCTACCTCAGCTCGCTATCCGATAAATTGTATTTCTTCAAGCCAATTATCTTCTTCGTATAAAATCAACCCGTTATTGGACCTTCAAGGTTTATACTTTTGAGTTAGACGTCAATTAAGTAAAACAATTTCGTGAAACCCAGCATGGCTTCTAGATGGTCATTAGGATTACTGTTATGATCGTCCGAGTTAGAAAAATGGTAAAAGGTTATCGTGTTATTGTTTCATTATTTCTTTTAAAATAACCTTAATAATGATAAAACATTTTTTATTCAACCTAAAAGTCATTGGAACACTAAGCCCCAGAAAGTAAGAATAAATAAAATAACACCAAATATTTTTTTATTGATCTAATATTCGATTTATCACATTGTGGCCCATTTATTGTAGGGTCTAGACTGTTGAGTGAATTTACCATAAGAATGTACAATACACAGGATGATGCATAAAACATCTGAGCCCATAATTGTTCCTTTCATGTGTAATTGTATACGGGCAATATTGGTCTCGTTGATTTCCCTCACATTCGTGTTATGAGGATGACCCGTGAACAAGAGGCATACATTTGTTAGATTGGTATGGGGTCATAGGACCTTCATCGCATGGTCAACCATACATGCTAAAATGTCAAACAATCAGGGGTACACTAGTCCATTAATGTTTGGTCAGCATCAATGGACCTATAAGCCACAAGGAGTCTGATTGAATACCATCTCAAATGTCCCCCTCGCGAGCTAGAAGGCAACCCATGGGCCTGCATTGAAAATCCCATAAGGAAAGGGTTTAAACCTAGCAGTTATGGAATCACAAATCATGCTAACGTATGGTTGTAGGTCTAAAAAGGAATGGAACAAGCATTCATGAGGTCAATCCTCGAAAGAGCGCCACATTGTATCTGGTAGGGCGGTGTACCGACTGTGTCTTATAGCGCCTTACGGCTGTAGCAATTGGTGCAGCCCGCTAAGATACCCAATCAAGCTAAGTTAGGTTACAACGAACTAGAATAAGATGGCTCACGTGCTGACTCAAGAAGAGTCTAGATTGAGAGAAAAACTCAATATAAAATGCACATGAGATTTACCTTGAAGTTGACTGACGATTGAAGGAAATCTGTAGGGTTGATCCACGGTGGTGATTCTTTTCAAGATCAACACAGCTACCTCCTTCAGGTAACAATGCTTTGGGATGCACGAGACGTAGGACCAGTTGATCTCTATGGTGTTGCTCTAACACTTAAGGAAGGCATCTGATAATTAGAAGAGGGTTGGGTGGCTGATCTTGATGGAGGAGGGACAACGTGTTGTAGTTGCAGGTTGCAAGAGCTGATTTACAGTGCAAGATGTTACCAAAAGAAACCTCCGGTTGGCAGTACGTAGCAGCAAGACTTGATGTGTTAAAGATGTGAGATGAGGAGGGTGTGGCTGGATTCTGAGTTCTTGATCAATTGAAGGTCAGTCGGTTCAAATGGGAATGGAATGTGTAGGGAGGGTTAGGATCAAGGAATATATAGATCTGTGGAGATGGGGTTATTATGACACATGGAGAGGTGGATAAGAATGGATATCCAGTGGACTCGATAGTGTAACCACCCCAAATTCTTGGTTGTTGTGGGTTTCTATCCCAATTGCTAGATGTGGGAATAGGTTTGGACAGCTATAGATCAAGAGAAGAGGTTTGATTCGGTGGATGAGATGGTGTTCTAATGATTTGGAAGTTAAAGGTGAGAGAAAAAATATAATGGATGAGTTAGTGAATATTTTGGATGGACATGGTCTTTTGACCTATGTGGTTTGAATAAAATATAGAAATATCTATTGTTTAATGGTTTGAGTCTTGACTTGTTTTATAATACCCATTTTTTTATAATATAAATTTGTTTCAATTTGGTAAGTCATGTTGTATACATTATATGTGTAAAGGTATATTATTAAAGTAGTTGATTATTATATGGTACATGTGGTGATATGAAAGTAGGATTTTTCCGCGTCGTTGGTACGGAAACCCTAATCTCAACAATATTTGTAGTTATCCGAGATTTTTGACCTGTAAAATTAGCAATTTTGCACAGTGGCTTGTGTCGGATGTCGATCCGCACTCGGGATTAGTCGGATTAGCGCGAGTAAGAACAAAAACTGACGGACCATCACAAGAAATAATAGATAAAAACAAACTTCATCATTCAGTGATCAAATGTTTATTACAATGTTTGAATCGAAAATAACATACAATAAGATAAACTAAAAAGCAATTTTAAGGAAGAAAATTCTAGAGAGAGTTAGAGAGAGAAAATGAAGTGAGGGAGTATTCCTAGAGAGAGAGAACTATCAAGAAGGCTATTCTAGAGAGAGAAACTATGTAGCGAAGAGAGAAATAGATAGGGAAATCTAGAGAGAGAACTACCCTAGAGAGAGAGAGAATGTTAGAGAGAAAGTGAGAAAAACTAAAGAGAGGTAGAGATAGAAACTAGAGAGAGAGATTGAGATTCAAACACTTACTCGGCGAAGGATTGGCCAGCAACTAAAGAGGGATGATCGGCCATGAAACGGCGTGGTGTGCATCCATGTGGTCGTTTGGCCAAGAGGGTTGGGCGGAGAGGATGCACTTTGGTGGTGAAGGGTTGCTGGTGCGCTCCCCAGTCACGAAGTGAGGTGCTCACGGGCTACACCTCGTGAAGGAGAAGAGGAGGGCGGAGAGGATGCACGTTGGTGGTGAAGGGTTGCTGTTATGCAACACCAGCAACGTTGCTGGAGGGCGGTTGTGTGGTGCAGGCGGCGACCTTTCCTTCTTCTGGTTCTTCTTCTTCTCCCCCTTTTTTTTTTTCTTTTCTTTGCTTTTGTTGAGGAGAAGGTGAACACCAAAGAGAGGAGGAGCTTGCTGCCCTCACTTGCTGGTGTGATGAAGAGCCTGCAACTCGTAGGATTCTAGTAAGGAGGATGCAACGGCCTGCAACTCCTTGCAGGCCGTGATGATGGTGAACGATCTTGGTGGGGAGTAAATGGTGGAAAGTGTGGAGAGAGGACCGCAAATGTGGTGGAGACGGTGATTGCATATGTGGTGGAGACGGTGACTGCAAACGGTGGAGACGGAGGCTGCAAGTTGATGACAACGGCTGAGATTGTTGGAGAGGATGAGAGAGCTAATGGAGGAGAGCAGGAGAGGACAGATGAGAACGTGGAACGAAGGAGAGGGAAGAGAGAGGTGGGCCAAAGAGATGGATAATGGGAGAGAAGAAAGAACGTGGATGCATGGAGAGCTTTTCTCCTTTGGGAGTAACGGCTTGGGAGATAACACAAACGGTGGAGAGAAGATTTGCTGGCGGAAGAAGGTGGTACAGGAGCTGCTGGAAGGAAGGAGGAAGAAGAAGGCGGAGACGGCCGGAGTTCTGCAACTCTGGCCGGACGAAAAGATGAAGGACGAAAAGAAGAAGAAGAAGAAGAAGAAGAAGAAGAAGACGAGAAGGAGAAGAAGAAAGAAGAAAGGGAAGAGAGGAAGAGGAAAGAAGAGAAGGAAGAGAAGAAAGAGAAGAGAAGAAGGAAGAAGGACGGCCAGAGTTGCAAACCTGCAACTCCGGCGAAGAATGGTGAAAGAGACGAAGAAGAAAGGAGGAAGAAGAAGAGAGGGAAGTCGTGGGGAAGAAGGGAAAGGATAGGGGGAAGGAGAGGAGGAGATTAGGGGGGGGATTAGGGTTCGAACGAACCCCTCTCCTTCTCTTTTTAAAGCTCCCTATTTCCATTAATGGAAATAGGGTATTTTTTGAAAATAAAAAATATGAAAAATATATATATATATATATATATATTT
Source organism: Euptelea pleiosperma (assembly GCA_035048495.1). NCBI lineage: Eukaryota > Viridiplantae > Streptophyta > Magnoliopsida > Ranunculales > Eupteleaceae > Euptelea > Euptelea pleiosperma. Next base: position 10,726,804 of record CM068544.1, on the reverse strand, counting down.
TTAAGTAAAACATCACTTTTCTTTGGGGAATGTCCCCATTTAGTGGACCCCCCTTTTTTTAAAATTTAATTAAAATTATTTTGAAATTCACGGGGTCCACTAACTGGTTGGACAGCGGGTCGATGATGATGGGCCCGGCTACTGGCCCACATGGACTGATGATGTCCATCGTCTCACAAGATGATGTGACAGACATTCTAATGGCGATCGGATGGATGGTGACTTGATTGGGACCCAGATTGGTAGATCGACGGATCTAGAGAGATCCAACGGTCCGATTGAAGATCCAACGGTCCGATAGAAGATCCAACGGTCAGAAAGCTAAGGGAGATGAGATAGAGCCGAAGGGTACGAGTTCTGGGGTTAGGTCAGTAGATTCGAGGACCGAGAGATGAAGAGAGAGAGAGAATAAGGAGAGATGAGAGAGAAAGTATCAGAAAATAGAGAGAAAAGCACTGGCGGAGGGTCTGGAACCCTGGTCTTCACTGTGACCATCCTCACGCTTCTCCAGTACAGTCGACTATCATTCTTTGCTGACTCATGTGGCTTTAAACGCTTTGGTCCGTCTCTTGGTCATTGGCTCTCCTACTCTCTTCGTTCTTTGGGCCGGCTTTTTGGTCATCTTATTCAGCCCATATCTTCTAGTCATAGCATGTGGGCTCTTTAGGCTTTGATAATGGGCTTTCATGATCGATTTGGGCCCACAAGTCTCGAGAATCGTCCCATCGGGGTTTCCTGCGACAGAAGAAGCGCGTAATGAGACTTTATCAGAACAGCTTAATATCTAGACTTCCGAAAATGTGTTTAATGCATGCAAATATACCATTTCGTCCAGAAAAGTGTGTTCTACGCAATGAGATAGACTCTTACGTAGAAAAGTGGATAATTAGAGCAGTTTTACGTAGGAGAATGCTATAACGCTAAAAGGATAATTGCTTAAAATAAGCACTTTTGAGCGAATATCATGATACATTACTTATTAATATACCTATACATACATATTTTATTAACTAATATACATGTACACATGTCAACATACATTCTCTCTTAGGCTATACTAACTAACATTAATGTACTTAGAGTCAAAATGGGATATTGTCACACATACGTATATATACGTGTACGTATGGTATGCGCAAAATGTACATACATACATAATATAAAAAAAAGTTAAATACTCATAAAATTCCCGATAAGTTCACACACTACATTTAATAACATGTCGCATGTATGAGACACAAACCGGTCTACAATATTCGCAGGTCCCACTGAGCTCATGCTGGTCCTACTGAAAGACCCCTAAAAACCTTGAAAAATATTTTATGTCGGAATTGGCCAAAATTTTGTGTGTGTGTTCTAATAGTTAGATAAACGTCTTTTATGAAAAAAATAGGCAAAAAAGATTCTAAAAATTTAAAATGGACCGAAATACCCTTTTAGGGTTTTAGGGTTTTACACAAGTAACCGCAACATGAGATTCTTGAGTGTTGAACATTCGTTGAGTGATAACGTACTTTAATCATTTATACCTTCATGCTTGAGCTTGACTTTGTCTTCAGTTGAGCTTGAACACTTGGGTTGATTTTCTTCAGCTTTAATTCTTCTTTGATTTGTTGATGAAGTCCACTTGATCTTTGACACTTCAATCTTCAGTGAACTCCTCACTCAGCAATTTATATTACAGAAGAACTAAGTATTCCTGGGATTGACAACTGAGACTTTTTACATACCATGCCCGTGGTGCTTGCTTGAGACCATAAATTGATTTGTGGAGTCGATAAACATGATTTGGGAACCTATTGTCAACAAAACTGGGAGGTTGCTTCATATACACCTCTTCCTCAAGAATTCCATCCAAGAATGCATTTGTACATCTAACTGATAGAGTTGCCAGCCATTGGAGATGGCAATGTTGAAGATGGTCCGAATGGTACATGGTTTGACCATGGGGCTAAATGTTTCTCCATAGTCAATTCCTTCACGTTGGTTGAACCCCTTTGCTACTAGGCGTGCCTTGTAGCGATCTATTGAACCATCTGCTTTCTTTTTCAACTTGAATATCCATTTACAACCACTAATATTCATCCGATTAGATGGAAGTAATAATGTCCAAGTCCCATTAATGAGAAGGGCATTAACCTCATTGTCCATTGCCTTTCTCCAACTTGGAATGATATGGGCGTGGGAAAAATAAGTGGGTTCGATTATATCTTCAAGAGGAAGAGGGTGTTTGGTTGCAGTGTAGGCTTTCGGTTTGAAAACACCATTTTTGGACTGGGTAACCATTGGGTGATTGATAGGGGTCTATGGGTTTTGGGGAACATGTGGCGTGCTTGTTGTTGGTATGGTAACAACTTGTGCAGTAATAAGTTAGGATGGGTTGGGTGCAAAGAGGTCGGCCATTTCGGGGGGATTGGTTGTGATAATAGGGAGTGGTGGGGGTATTGATGGAATTGTTGAAGGAATATTTATATGGTTGTTTTTGGATCCCGTAGGTTTAGGCATAAGTACATTAGCGAAAGGAAAATAATCTTCATTGAACGCAACGTGTCGTGATACATATATGCGATTTGTTGGAATGTGGAGACACTTGTACCTTTTTTGTGTGGAACTGTAGCCAAGAAAAACATAAGAAAGAGAGCGAGTCTGTAGTTTGTGAGAATTGTAGGGATGAAGATAAGAAAAGCATTCACATCCAAAGGTCTTGAAAAAGAGGAAATGTGGTTTTGTACCAAAAAGTACCTCTATGGGTGACTCATTATTGAGGACTGGTGTGGGAAGTCGATTCACCAAGTATGTGGATGTTGCAAATGCATCATCCTAATGAATGAGAGGAATGGATGCACTAGACATAAGGGCAAGACCAATTTCTACAATGTGCTTATGACGACACTCTGCAAGACCATTTTGTTGGGGAGTGTGTGGGCAAGAAAATCGTTGATTGATTTTGTGGGAATCTAAGAACGATTTGAGTTTAATAAACTCTCCCCCATTATCTGATTTTAGTGTTTTGATCTTTCGGTCTAGTAGATTCTCTACTTTGGACTTAAAGGCAATAAAAATTGGAAGTACATCGGATCGACGAGCTAGAGGATAAACCCAACAACATTGACTAAAAAATCCATTATAATTAGATAATAACGAAATCCATCTTTGGAAATAATGGAAGATGGTCCCCACACATCGGCTACAATTAGTTCAAGTGGATTTTTATAAATTGTTGAACTATAAGAAAATGGCAATTGATGACTTTTACTAAGTTGACATGGACGACAAAAACTAAACGCTTTATTGTGGATCAGAAGAGAGTTTGCAACTACTACAGCTTGGACAGTGCGTTGCATAAGGTGACCTAATTGACAATGCCAAACATCAATGGACGCATGCTCACCAAGAAAAGCGAAAGGAGGAGTAGAATGCAATGATGTATCACGACTCGGAGACAAGCAATAAAATCTATTTTTATTCAGGCCGCGCAGAAGTACCTTCCCCTTAAGGCTATACTTAATAACAAAAAAATCAGGGTGGAATTCAAAATAAGCACAGTTATCATGGGTGAATTTAGAAATTGATAAAAGATTTGTGGAAATATTTGGGACATGAAGTAAATCATTGGAAAAAATTTATGGTGCGGGGTAGAGATTGTAGATTTACCAATGTTGGAGAGGGATAGTGTAATACCCCAAACTTTCAACTAGGGGTATTATGGTAGTTTAACCCTTAGAGGATAATTTTGGCAGTTTGAACTTACTTTCATCTTTAGATAGCCTATATTAAGTCATGTATCAAGTTTGGTAGGATTCAGACAACTTTAAAAAACTTGCTATTTTTGGAACTCACTTTTATGGCTAATTTCCTACTAAAAATAATGAACAATAACTCATAGGGGACTTTTCTTGAATCTAGATGATATACTTGATCTAATAAGATGAAAGTAAGATTTTTTAGCGTCGTTGGTTACGGAAACCCTAATCTCAACACATTTGTAATTTTTATCTGATTATCCTACAAAAGTATGCAATTTCGTATAGGGATTCGTGTCGGATGTCGATCCGTACTCGGGGTTAGTTAGCTCAAAGAGAGAATATAAAATGATGGATTTCTTGGCTTAAAATTGGTGGAGAGATGAGAGAAATGGAAATTGGGATTAAAACATTATTTTTTGATTCTAAAGAGAGAATTTTTCACAAAAATAAGAGCATTAACACAAAAATAAATTGAAAAATGAATAAAAATAACTTTATTAATTAACAAAAAGTGCTTACAAACATGAGATAAGAAACAAAACCTAACTAGAAAGCATATGAAAGAGAGATTAAGATAGATAGAGAAAGAAAATAACAAGAGAGAGAAAGTGGAGAGATCTAGAGAGAGAGAATGTTAAAGAGATAGATCTAAGTGCTAAAGATAGAGAGATAAAATAGAGAAGAGAGAGAAATCTAGAAAGAGAAGAAAAAGTGGGAAAGGTTAGAGAGAGAGTCTAAAGAAGAGAGAAAAACTTACCCTAGAGAGAGAAACTTCCGTCAACTTACCATTTGAGGAGGTAGATCGCACGGTCAAGAAGGTAAGACCATGGATGGGCAAGAAGTTGTCCTACATGCAGGCTTTGGCCAATAGGATGATAGATTTCCCATTGAAAACTTTGAGGACCCATTGGCCCCCAAGAAGAGTCGGGCACAACGAGGCAGCAACTAGTGGAGGGTGGTTGCACGGGTGATGTGATTCGCCAAGGGAAGGAGAACCCAATGGATGGTAGTCCATGGAAGAGAGCTACTGCTCTATCTCCTCTTCACCTTCTCTTTTCTTTTCTTTTTTTTTTTTCTTTTGCTTTTTTTTTTTTTTTTTTTAGTTTGAGAGATAGAGAGGATGAGGGCAGAGAATGCTTGGGGGAGATGTAGACGGTGATGGTAGTAGGAGGACGTGGTGGAGATGGAGAAGTTTCAGGGGGCAACCAATGAGGGCGAGAGGTGGAGGCGTTGCATGCAGGTGGTGTTAGAGGGCGGCGTTAATGGCAGACAGTCCGACGATGCGGTTGCAGGTGGCGGTGCTCCTCTCTCTTCTCCTCTCTTCTCCTTCTCTTCTTCTTTTTTTTCTATTTTATTTTTAGTTTTTTTGTTTCTCTTGTAGGAGTGCTTGTTGTTCTTCCTCCAAGTTGCAGGGCTGCATGAAAGTAGAGTTTTTCCACGTCGTTAGTTACGGAAACCCTAGATCTCAATAATATTTATAATTTCTCCGAATTGGTTCACTTAATCTGCAAATAAGCAGACTTGCACAGTGGCTCGTGTCGGATATCGTCCGCACTCGGGATTAGTGAGCACAATAAGAAACAAGAATAATCAAAAAATGCTCGAAATAAATGGAAGGGTGAGAATGGTGGAGGTTGATTTAAAATATGCTTGAGATTGTTGTTAGAACTATTAGAATGAAAAAAAAAACATAAGAGAAACGAGAATGAAAAACACAATAAATGAAAATAACTTAAACTTGAATTTAAAACTTATTCATTAAACTAAAAACAAATGCTTACAATTCTTGTTCAAATGCTTTACAACAGAAATAACATTAAACCAAATTAATCTAGAAAGCCATTAAAATATTACCCTAGAAAGCATGTAAAGGTAGAGAGGGAAAGAAGAGAGAAAGAAGGTAGGAAGATTAGAGAGATGAATTAGAGAGAAGCTTACCATTGAAGAGGTAGATGGTGCAACTCCAATTGGATCGACCTCAATAAGATTGAGGATTGTAGCCTTTGATTGTGGCTGATGGAATGGGCAGCAAGGAGACGTTGTTGTTTGATATTTTGCACCTCGAGGTGGAGGCATTAATGGTGAGCTCGCCGGAGTTGCTCGCCGGAGAAGAAGGGTGAAGAAGAAGAGAAAGAAAGAAGAAAGAGAAGAAGAGAGGGGGAGGGAACCAACCCAAGAAGGAGAGATCGTAGATCTCTTATAGACTTTTTTTTTTCTTTTTGCTTGTTGTAAAAATGATGACTGTTGGATCTAAAGAGATCCAACGGTTGGGAATGTGTTAGTTAGATGAGAGAAAGAGTGACTAGGATAGAGAGATATAAGGGAGAGAAGAATCGGTTAAGTGAGACCAATTCTCTCTTGTTGTTGCAAATGGGCATGAGCATGGGTAATGGGCATGGGTCATGGGTCATGGGTATGGGTATGGGCATGGGTCATGGGTATGGGCATGGGTCATGGGCTTAGGTCATGGGCCTATGTCATGGGCCAAGATAGATAGATAAAGAAAGAAATAGGAGAGAGGTGAGAGAAAAATATAAAAATAAAAGCATTGGAGGGTCTTGAACCCTGGTCTTCTTTATTCTCTCTCGTCTGCTCCACCAATAAGTCAAACTTATCCTTTGATGTCAATTGGTGTGGCATTTAACACCTAATTCCTTCTCTTGGTCTCCAGCTATTCTCTCTCTTAGTCCTTGTTCCGGCTCTACGATCCTCTAGCTTTGCCCGTATATGTCTTCTATCTTTTTATCCTAGCCTGTTGGCTCTTTAAGCTTTGATAAAAGTCTTCTGTGGTTGATCGTGGGCCCGCCAGTCCTCGAGAATCGCTCGATAGGGTCTCCTACAAGTGAAAAAGCGCGTAATGAGATTCAACTAAAATGCCTTGATACTGGACTATCCGAAATGCGTATATTTCATGTAAATAGTCAATTTTCGTCTAAAGAATGCGTTCTACGCAATGGAAGAAACTCTTATATGGAAAAGTCGACAAAAAGACAAGTTTTACATAGGAGAATGCGACATCGCTATAAAGATAATGGCTTAAAATAGGCACTTTTGAGCGAATATCATTGCACGGTGGCAGCAATGCAGGTTGGAGGGGAGTTGTAGGTTTCACGTCCAGGGGTTGGACGAGGTGGTTCACCGAAAAGGTGGTTCAGGGCGTTGAGATGCAGGTGTGGCTGATGGAGGCGTGGAGGGCAACAGAGCAAGTGGGCGGCGATTCTTGATGCCGTGAGGAGCTTCAGTCCAGTTGCTCAAGGGGAGCAACCGGCTATAATACCAGCAAGGAGGAGGGCGGTGCTGGTGCAGCGATAAGGAGGGAGGCGTTCATGGCGGGAGGTACGACCTCCATCTTCCTTTTCCTCTTTCCTCTCTTCTCTTCTTCTTCTCCCCTCTTTCTTTTTCTGGTTCTTTTTTTTGGTTTTTTTTTTCTTTTCTGTGGTGGCTTGAGGAAGAAAGATGGAGAGAGGCGTGGCGAAGAGGATTGAATGAGGGAGAGGCAGTGTGGATGGTGGGAGGCTGCAAGTTGCACTGTTTAGGAGCAATAGGGCGTGGTGGTGAGATGAGAAAGTGAGAGAGAAAGAGGAGAACGTGGGAAGGAATGGAAAATTCTTAAAGAAGGGTCCTTGCTGGCTATTCCATGTCTTATTTGGGTGGATGTCCAGCAATAGCAAGTTCTCAACTAATTGAAGAATATTTCTTCTATTGCCAAAAAAAATCACCGCCTTCTCACTTGCTGAATTTATCTTCTACCCATGGGAAATTATCCTATGTACCTCCTTGTGCAGCCATCCCTATGTATCTTCTCAAAGCCACCTCCGAATTTCTACAACCACATGATCAGCCAAAAATCTCTCATGATTTAATAATGTCAACACTTCCTTAGTTTGTGAAACATATCCTCTCTCTTCAAGGGCATCTTGTCCCAACATTCATGCATGTTGTGAACCCCAAACAAACTCTCGCATGTCACCGCCATTTTCATTAAATGCCACCTCTTCCATTTTATTGCTTTTCTCATCATGTAACAATAAAATATGGGTTCCACCATATCTCTACCATTTGACACTTTATGACCCGCCTTGTTGGTCCATTACTCGGTCCTCGTACTAGGTAAGTACTCCTATTACATGCTGGTCCATATACTTGGCCCGCACCTTTTTGGGCTTGAGCTCTCTTGGACTTTAGTGATTGAACACATTTCGTATCTCATGAATTGTCTGGGTAGGATTCCTCATCTTGGCCCATCTGTGTGGCTCGTCGACCTGGCCCGTAGGCCCACATCTTTGGTTCATTACCTTGGCCAACACATATGTTGTCCCATTGGCCTTTAGATATCTTGATCGCCATCCCATGGAATAATCAGCATCACATGTCCACTAGTTCTTTAGGCTTGCCATCGAGCTTTGGTCATTGCGTCCCGGGTCTTGCATATTCTCCAGATAGGATTCCTCAGCTTCATCATACACTGGATATGTTAAGTATATGCCCTCTTCTACCATGCTTGCTTGCCTATGATAGATTTCCCTCATCTCATTAGTGAGTCTAGTAACATGGTCCACTGGCTCATTCTCTCTCTTGGTTCTCGGTCTGGTGCTTTGATTATCTGGCTCGACCTGTACTTGGCCCATATCTTCTAAACATAGCCTGTTGGATCTTTAAGCTTTGATAATGTGCTTTTATGGTTGATTGTGGGCCCATAAGTCTCGAGAATCGCCTGATCGGATTTCCTGCGAGAGAAAAGTACGTAATGAGACTTGATCAAAACGGCTTCATATCTAAACTTCCAGAAATGTGTTTAATACATGCAAATATACCATTTCGTCTAAAAAAGTGTGTTCTACACAATAGAAAATACTTACGTAAAAAAGTGGATAAATAGAGTAGTTTTACGTAGGAGAGTGTGATAACGCTAAAAAGATAATTGCTTAAAATAAGCACTTTTGAGCGAATATCATAAGATAATAAAAATATTTTTGACCTCGGGCCCCGAAAACTTTTCAAAAATAACTTACACACCGTATCTTAGGACTAGAAACCCATCTCTCGAATTTGAGATCAATCCGAGATCATTTGGACACTATTTGAGTTAAATTTAGACACTTTCCATTTTGGTACCCCCATAAACTGTAAATAGATATTTCTAATTTTAATATTATGCATAATCTAAGTTGTGGGACCTACCTGCAAAATTTGGAATGAATTGGACATCATTTGAGTCACATGTGAGACACTTTGAGATTTTTTTTGGCATTTTTGCCATATTTGAAATATGCCACCTCATCACTCTTTGTGGGAACGTGATATTCGCTCAAAAGTGCTTATTTTAAGCACTTATCCTGTTAGCGTTATCGCACTCTCCTACGTAAAACTGCTCTAATTATCCACTTTTCTACGTAAGTGTCTCTTCTGTTGCGTAGAACACAATTTTCCGGACGAAATGGTATATTTGCATGCATTAAACACATTTTTGGAAGTCTACATATAAAGCCGTTCTGATTGAGTCTCATTACGCGCTTCTTTTGTCGCAGAAAACCCGATCAGACGGCTCTCAAGACTGGTGGGCCCATATCTAACTGCCAGAGTCTAGGACCGAAGCACAAGAGCCAATAGGCTGAGGATAAGAAGATACATGCCAAATGCCGGGAGAACCAGAGACTCGGGAAGGCCTGAGAGAAGATTAAGAGAGAAGGAGAGACAAGCCCTCAATGAAGAGACTAAGGAAATTAAAGCTTATCAACCAACACAAGATGAGGACTTGCTCAGTTGGTAAAGCATGCAGAAGACCAAGTCAAAGACCAGGGTTCAAGCCCCTCTGCTAGCATTTTTTCTTGATGTTGTAATATTTTCTCTTTCATCTCTCATTTTTCTCTCCAAATCATCATTCTCTCTCTAATTTCAAATCCACATCATCTGATCCTCTCCCCTCCCTCAATCACTCAATTTACGGCCTACCTTGGCCAATTTCCATCGCCCGATCATCACCGTCCATCTCTACCACAGGATCGCTTAGTCAGTCCCCCAATCATCCATCTCACCATCTCATAAATTCAATGGCCCTCATCACTTCATGATCAAACCTATGGGCCTAAGCCAAAGAGGAATAGTGGGCCCACTACCCATGGCCCAGCCATTTGGTGGGACCCACATACCAAACATAGAGGGGATTTTTAAAAGAAGAGAGATAATATTTGGGGAAAGATTTTAGAAACAAATATTTTCAAAATAAAAGGGAATCTTTGGTTTTTCAAAAATAATAAAGAAGGGGATTTTTTTTAAAAAAAAAAAAAGGGATTTTGTTTGAAAAAGAATGAGAGTTTCCAAAAGAGAGAGGTTTTGAAAACCGTGGGTTTCTAATTAATAGAAACCCTCGGTTTCTATTATTGGGGATAACCTTTTTTTTGAAAGGGAAACCCTAAACCGTTTGATACAAAAGGGATCCATTCCTCTTCCATCACGGGCCCCCCCTAGCTGCTGCACGTTTTGAAAAAAAAAAGGGAGGGAAAAACCCTAGCCGATTCTCTCTTCTCCCCATCTCCTCTCTCATTTTCCAAACATCTTCTCCCTTCCACCCTTGAACCTCTGACCGTTGATCTCCAGCCTTCCTCATTGGCTGCTGGATCACTTAACGTCCAGCAACCTTTGGCTGGCCACGGAACACACCAACTCTTCCCACGTCCTCTCTAACTCTCATCTCCATTCCCTCTAGAAAACCACCGGTTGCTCCTCCTCTTAGGCAACCAGCGGTTTCACCGCTGCACCTCCACGCAACCCATCCTCAACGTGATCTGGAGTTGCAGGTTCACCGTCTCCTTCATCACCATCACAACCTGCAACTCTGAGTTGCAGGTCCGCCCTCATGTTTTCTCCCCTCTCATCTCAACTCCTCTCTTCACCGTTCTTTCTCCCTTGAGAAAAGGAGAGCAAAAACAAAAAAAAAAAAAAGAAAAAAAAAAAGAAAATTTTTTTCAAGATCACCGGAGTTGCAACCTGCAACTCCGGCGAGCACCATTAAAACCGGCGACCTTGTTCTTTCTCTTTCCTTCTCTCCATCCCTCAAGCAAACCCAGCCACCGTCACCCTCCTCCTCTTCTTCACCGTTCCACAATCAAAAAGAGAAGAAAACCAGAGAAAAAAAAATAAGAAAAAGAATAGAAGGAAAGATGATTAAGAAGAGGAGGAGCTCGTGGGAGACCAGCGCCTCTAGTCCTTGAGCCGCCACCACCATCATCACCGGTCGGACCTGCAACTGAAGAGATTTTCCACCGCACGACCCATTTGCAGCCTCCATCTCCATCGCCCAACACCAGTAGCAGCCTCTTCTCCAATCTAAACCGTGGGTGAGATCTCCATCAACGGTTCTGGTGTTGCAGCCTGCAACACCAGACACCAGCCTTAAGCACCCTCACATCTGTCCGTTTCTATCCTCTTCAAAAAAAAAATAAAAAATAAAAAAATAAAAAAAAAAGGGAAGAAGAAGGGAGGAGGAACGGTTGTACTCCTCCATAGTGCAGAACTTGCAACCACCCTCCACCTTACCATCTATCCCTCTCTTGGACGGTCACCACCCATCAACGTGCTCTGCCACCTCTCACCACTGTCCTCAACACCAGTAGATCTGCTCTGCAACTCACGACCAGAAGGACCTGCAACACCATCTCGATCGAAAGGTTGCAGGTCTATTCCCCATCCTCTCCAGGGCATGTATTTGCTGAACCGAACCCCAATCTGCTTGTGGACTATAGCAGCACCAGAAACGGTGTCTTGGCCTCTCCTTCACTGGCAAGCACGATGTGCTGCCCATCCATAGCACCGTCCTCTCCTTCATGTTGCAGGCCTATAATGTGTTACTCCATGCTTGCTCCACACGTTCTCAACCTATAGAACCTGCAACTCCGGGTGCTTCTTCATCTTCCACCATGGCGTTGTAAGGCCAATGATGTGTGGCTGATCCATCGAGCAAATCGCTTCGATCTCCAGAACTCGATCCTTTTCTCCGGTAAGTAGAGAGGTAACTTTCTCTCTCCCTTCACCACTTTCTCTCTCCTCCCTTAGTTCCTCTCTCTAATTTGCTCTCACTTTCCCTCTCTACTTTCTCTCTCTAGTTCTTATTTCTATCTCTAAATCTCTCTAAAATTTTAATGCTTTATAGTCAAGTTTTTAGTAATTTCTACAAGATAGCTTGTAAGCACTATGATTGAATAAAGTTTAATTGATTTTGCAGTATTGTGTTTTCAGTCTTATTCTCAATTTATTCTCGTCTTAATTACTTGTGGAAAATTTCTCTCTCTAAAAATCGCCAATAATTATTTTAAATCGATCATCATTCTCACCTCTCCATGTTTTCTTGATAAAAATCCGTCATTGCATATTCATGAGTCGCGCTAACTAACCCCGAGTGCGGATCGACATCCGACACGAGCCACTGTACAAGCCTGTGATTTTTTGCAGGATTTGAGTAAAAAAGAATCGGATAATTACAAAAAAAAAAAAATGTGTTGAGATTAGGGTCGTTCTTTCAACGACGGAAAAACCCTACTATCAAATGGCGCCGCTGCCGCTCGGGTGTTCGGGAGTGCGAAAAAGGACGTAAAGACGGAATTGGAAAGTTGCTGAATCGGAGAGCTGCTCAATTTGGCCAGCCTGACCTTTTCGGGAAACTTTCTATTTTTTGTTTTTGTTGATTTTTAGCAGTTTTTAAATTACTATTTTTAATGCCTCGGAAGGCCGAGTGCAATTTGTAATAATTTAGGAATTTTACTGCTTTCCATATAACTGCTAGATCTTGTTCTAGGGTTTTTTAGAAACCCTAGATTAAGTGGAAATTACCAAAAAAATTAAAAAATCAAAATTCAAAAAAAATTAGGGTTTTATATTCTGCAGATTTTTAGAAATCACCAATCAAGGATTTGCGATTTTTGGAAAGATTCCAAACTCTTGATACTCTGCTTAATTAGGGTTTCCCCTCTTAGAAGTTTCCTCTTTAGAAGAATTTCTATCTTTAGAAATCTTCCGAATTTGGAAAAGTCTGCAAAAGGAAACGCCCCAAATCTAGCAGAATTTCAATTTTGGAAAATTTCCCAAAATTATAAGGGATCTCGCAATCAAATCTTTCTTGGAAGATCTCCACAGTTCGGGAAACTTTCCAATCTAGGTATTTTCCAATCTGGGAATTCCTAAATTTTAACCCATCTCGAATTTGGAAACTAATTCAAAAACTTGCCTAAATTCAGTGCTTGTTCAGTGAACCCTAAAAAGGCAAGGATCTTTCAAATAGAATCCCACATACCTAGACCGTGCGATCTAACTTTTCTGCAGGAACACGATCCAGTGTGGGTAGAGAGCGAAAGCTCAAAGAGGTGGAGTCGGGCCCAAGCCCATTAGGATACCCCTCTCTAACCCACGGAGGCGACCCCGTGGCGTGGCCCACGGGAGGTAAGTCTCTATCCTCGCCTTGAGTGCGATACTTCGCCGTTGGGTGACTCATTGCCGCTTGTCTATTTGCTTTCGCATCCATATTCTTCGACTTGCGTGGCGTGGCCGTTAATCAATCAACTCTAAGAGAGCAGACCCAGCTCCAAATTGAAACTGGTGGGATTTCATCACCCACCTCATCACTCCAGCTGAAATTGCTCCCCAGGATCCATCTATAATAAAAAGAATCAAGAAGTAGAGCCAATTAGCCCGGTGTTCGAGGAAAAATCCACACAAAGCGAACCCGCTTAACATCCAATCGAAATAAGACCACGAGCGCGGGTCCCTGTTGTCTAACACACCCATAAGTCCCTGCTACTCAAGTACACTGAGCTCGACGTGGCATCTTGGACTATTCGGCGGTTAGTTGCGTGTGGACTAGGAACACGCACCAACCCTAGCTTAACCCGAGGGAACACTCTTCTTATACACTTGACCAATCCGGTTAGTCTGGGACGTACTTAAGTCAGCCATTGTGCCGCACGTCTGTCTAGGCTTCGGATTGCCTTGTTGTTAACTAGAGTTAGTACTAAAGGATTCGCTCTGAAGAGTGTAGCCTGGTGAGAACCTCTGAGTGCAAAACAGTTAGTCCGGCAGTTAAAAGATAAACCAGTGGTCCGCCCACTGTCATAATCTACTCTACCCCAAAACTAACAAAGATAATTCCTAAAATATATCCTGATTGCTTAGAATAGGATTATCTGTGCTTGGTGTGCATCATTTAGGATAGTGTTCCTCTCTGGCAACTTTTTGCCAAGTATAGAGCTTGCCTCATTCGCGTATGCCCGGTTGGACTCGCCCGAACAAACGCTTGGTTCGATCTGAGAATCACGTCCCTACAGTGGATCCTCCACTGAATTCTTCCCCATCTCTTTCCCCACCCGCCTCCCCCAGTACTACTACCTTTGTAGTCATGGCAGTCGAACGACCTCTTATCGAGACATTCGCTCCTATCTCTGCCAATCCGCCCACTTGCATTGTTCTCCCACCTACTACGGCGGTACAATTTGAGATCAGGCCGCAGACGATCCAAATGCTGCCTACCTTTCGTGGTCTCCCAAGAGAAGACCCATATTCCCATATTAGGGAATTCCAACATGTCATCCTACTTTTCAAGAATCAGAACCTTGATGATGACAATGTCCGTCTGCGAGTTTTCCCATTCTCGCTCAAAGACCGAGCCTCAGATTGGCTCTACTCCTTACCCGCTGATTCAATTAGCAGTTGGAAAGAGTTGGTGGGCAAATTCATGTCTAAATTCTACCCCATGACTCGGACCAACCAAATGAAGCAACTCATCCAGGACTTTCGACAGAAGTCCGATGAGAAATTTTTTGAAGCGTGGGATAGATTCCAAGACTACTTGACTAAGTGTCCCCACCATAGCATCGACAAGGGCAATCTTGTCCACGTCTTCTATAAGGGACTTACTGATGAGTCCCGGACCATGGTAGAGTCAATGTGCCAAGGAAAATTCCTGCACCAAACTCCGACCGATGCATACAAATTCTTGGGAGAGTTAGGAGAAAACTCTCAACATTGGACGACTGACTCAGAGTTTAGTCGAACCACTTCGGTCCAAAGGACAACCAAGGGACATGATGCTACAGCTGATACTGAGCTTCGATCTGTCATTCAAGAGTTGAGCAAGTCAGTCTCGGCACTGGCTGTGTCTGTACAAAAGCCTACTCACCAATCTACCCCAGTCATGCATGTGGGACACGAGAGCCCTATGGAATCCTGCACCCTCTGTCTGCAACCCTCCCATACTACTGAGCATTGTCCTTTGAATGAAGGATGGTCTAATACTCTTCAGGAAGAAGTTTGTGCTTTCAGCACATACAAACCACCCACTCAGAACTCGTATAGTCAATCTTATCATCCGGACACGAGGAACCACCCTAACTTCTCTTGGAGGCCTCAATCTACTCAACCACAAGCTCAACCTCCACGTCAACCTCAGGGCATGTATCCTCCTGGGTTCAATCAACCCAATAGGCAATTCAATCAGGGACAATACCAGCAGAATCAGTACCCATCTACTCAGAACCAGCAATTCCAACAGGGTCAATACTCTGGACAATCGAGCACATTTCAGAATCAGCAAAGAGTCCCACAGAACTTTCAGAACCAACCGATTGTCCCAACTAATTCTCCAGCCTATAACTATAATGCCCCAATGAGCTCGAATCGCGAATTGGTGCCTCAGCTCCCATTAGCTGCCCCCCACAGTCGGTCCCCAAATCTGGTATCGAAGACCTTCTAGCTCAACTCATTACTCAGCAACAACAATCTATGCAACGCCTAGAGCAACAGCAACAGCAATCCATGCTTCGTCTAGAGCAACGTCTAGGTAACTTGGAAGCTGAGAAAGCTAAGGGGATCTTTCCTAGCCAACCCATTGCCAACCCTAAAGGAAATGCCAAAGGGGTAGTATATGAGATCGGATCCCAATCTCAAAGCCAGAATGAGAATTGTCAAGGGGAGGTGCAAGCTGTAACCACCCTACGATCTGGAAAAACTGTGGACATGGGAGTCCAACCACCACCGGTGCCATCTCCAGCACCCATCACTCGTACAGAGGAAACTAGTACCAATCCTACCTCTGCTTCTTCCACCTCTGCACCAACTTCTGATATCCCTGTGCAGAAATCGAAGGCTAAAGACAAATCCATTTGTCGAGTAAAGCCTCCTTTCCCGGACAGACTTGTCCAAGATAAGCGGGATCAACAATTCTCTGAGATCTTAGATGTCTTTAAAGACGTCCAGATCAATATCCCATTCCTTTCTGCTATCAAGCAAATCCCTTCCTATGCCAAATTCCTCAAGGACTTGTGCACAGTTAAGCGGCGTACGCATGTACCCAAAGCTGCCTTCTTAGCCGAAAAAGCTACCGCGTTCATTCAACGCAATAGTGTGATCAAACACAAGGATCCAGGTAGCCCAACTGTCTAATGTGAAATTGGTGACAACTTTAGCTGCACTGCCTTGCTAGATTTAGGGGCTAGCGTCAACCTCATACCATTCTCGGTATATCAGCAGTTAGGACTGAAAGATATGAAGCCTACCAATGTCACCCTGAAATTGGCTGATCAGTCCATCAAGATTCCAAGAGGAATCATTGAAGATGTCCTAGTAAAAGTCGCTGACTTTTATTATCCTGTGGACTTTATCATTCTCGACACCGAGCCGTGTCAGGATAACCGCATTCCGGTCATCTTAGGCCGTCCATTCCTTGCCACCGCGAATGCACACATCGGGTGCCGGGACGGAAACATGTCCATTGCTTTCGGTAACCTCAAAGCTGAGATCAACATCTTTCGTCTAATGCAACAAGATGCCGATCGCGATGTGGCCGATGAAATGTGTGCCGTTGAGAGTCTAATCCCGGACTCCACCGAAGATATTCTTAAGCAGTGTCTAGAACACTTTGGAGCTGACTTTGCAACAGAGTCAGCTATTTCTGATCTCAATGATCTTTTAGAGACTGCTCCACTGATAGAGATCCCCGCTCCTCTCATCGAGTTCGAGCCTCTGATAACCATGGCCAGAGAACCCATCCTTCCTTTACCTACTAAAGTCAAACCTCTTCAATCCGTGTCTTCTGTGACACCTATTTCTACCCCATCTGCTCCCATATTGGAGCTTAAGCCTCTTCCCACAGATCTTTCCTATGCCTATCTTGGTCCTAAGGAAACCTACCCTGTCATTCTTGCTTCCGCTTTGTCTGCAAGTGAACGTAAGAAACTTCTTGAGCTACTCAACGAGCACAAATCTGCGATAGGTTGGACTATAGATGATATTCGTGGCATAGACCCCTCGGTGTGCCAACATCACATCTACCTCGAGGATGAATCCAAAACCTCTCGAGAACACCAGAGGCGGTTGAACCCCGTCTTGAAGGATGTAGTCCGGGATGAGGTCCTTAAACTGTTAGATGCGCGTATCATTTACCCCATCTCCGATAGCAAATGGGTGAGTCCTATTCATGTCGTCCCTAAAAAGGCAGGATTCACAGTTGTGGAAAATGAGAACAAGGAAATGGTCACCCAGCGCCTGAAGAAAGGGTGGAGAGTCTGCATCGATTACCGACGACTCAACACCAACACGAGGAAGGACCATTTTCCTTTACCCTTCATAGACCAAATGTTGGAGAGATTAGCAGGTCACTCCTATTACTGCTTCCTCGATGGTTACTCAGGGTATAATCAAATACCAATCGCCCCTGAGGATCACGAGAAAACAACCTTCACTTGTCCCTTTGGCACTTTTGCCTACAAGCGTATGCCCTTTGGCCTCTGCAATGCACCCGCGACCTTTCAAAGGTGTATGATGAGCATATTCTCTGACATGGTGGAAAAATTCCTCGAAGTCTTTATGGACGACTTCTCAGTCTTTGGGTCATCCTTTGATGACTGTCTGAACCATCTAGGGCTGGTACTTCAACGCTGTCAGGACAAGCGACTTGTCCTCAATTGGGAGAAATGCCACTTCATGGTGAAGAAGGGCATTGTTCTGGGACATGTCATTTCCCATCAGGGCATTGAGGTCGACAAAGCTAAAATCGATATCATCTCGACCTTGCCCATTCCTAAGTCCGTACGTGACATCCGATCCTTTTTGGGACACGGAGGATTCTATAGGCGATTCATCAAGGACTTCTCTCAAATCGCTCGACCTCTGTCCCATCTTCTGGCTAAAGATAGTCCTTTCGACTTTAATGCTGACTGTGTCAAGGCATTTGAGCGTCTCAAATCTGAGCTCACTACTGCGCCCATTATCCGTCCCCCGGACTGGACTCTACCTTTCGAGGTAATGTGCGATGCTTCTGACTACGCGTTAGGTGCCGTGCTAGGGCAGAGAGTTGACAAAAGGTCACACGTGATCTACTACGCGAGCAAAACTCTTAACTCTGCCCAAATGAATTACTCTACCACTGAGAAAGAACTCCTGGCGGTAGTCTTCGCCCTGGATAAATTCCGTCAGTACCTCTTAGCCACTAAGGTGGTTGTGTACACTGATCATGCAGCCCTTCGTTATCTCATGTCGAAAAAGGAAACCAAACCTCGATTAATTCGATGGATTCTCTTACTGCAGGAATTCGACCTCGAGATTAAGGATAAGAAAGGAACTGAGAATGTAGTGGCTGATCACTTGTCTAGACTGACTTTAGAGTCATCCTTCGACACCCAGCCCATCCCTAAAACCTTTCCAGACGAACAACTGTTCGCCATCTCTGTTAATCCTTGGTATGCTGACATTGTCAACTACCTTGTCACCGAAGAAATGCCTTCACACTGGTCAAAACAGGACAGAAGCCAATTCCTAGCAAGAGTTAAGTACTACTCTTGGGATGACCCTTATTTGTATAAATACTGTCCTGACCAGATCATTCGTCTCTGTGTCCCTGAGTCGGACCAACTCAATATCTTGTCCTCATGTCATGACCAACCTTGTGGTGGTCATTTCAGCACTAAGAAGACTGCAGAAAAAGTGCTGCAATGCGGATTCTATTGGCCCACATTATTCAAAGACGCCCACATCTACTGCAAAACCTGTCCTAATTGCCAGCATCTAGGCCGTATCTCCCAGAGGAACATGATGCCCCTCACTCCCATCCAGGTCGATGAAATATTTGACACCTGGGGCATCGACTTCATGGGCCCCTTTCCAGTTTCTTATGGTTTTGAGTACATTCTCCTTGCGGTAGACTATGTATCCAAATGGATAGAAGCCATTCCCACCAAGACCAATGACCACAAAGTAGTGGTCAAATTCCTAAAGGAGTTCATCTTCGCCCGATTCGGTGCCCCTAAGGCCATCATTAGTGATGGGGGCACCCATTTCTGCAATAGGATATTCGAGAAATTAATGAAAAAGTATGGGGTAACCCACAAGGTTGCCCTAGCTTATCATCCGCAGACTAGTGGTCAAGTGGAGGTTTCTAATCGTCAGATCAAGCAGATCTTGGAGAAGACAGTCAATACCACACGTAAAGACTGGTCTACTCGTCTTACTGATGCTTTATGGGCATACAGAACCGCCTACAAGACCCCACTCAATATGTCTCCCTATCGTCTGGTCTTTGGGAAACCTTGTCATCTACCGGTAGAGATTGAACATCGTGCCCTATGGGCCATTAAGAAACTCAACTTCGACCTCGAATCTGCAGGGGAAGAGCGAAAACTTCAAATGAATGAGTTAGAAGAACTCAGAAATGATGCCTACAACTTGTCCAAGAATTACAAAGCCAAAATGAAGTGGATACATGACAAGAGCATCCTTAGGAAAGAGTTCCAGCCAGGACAGAAGGTCCTTCTTTATAATTCTCGCCTCCATCTCTTCCCTGGGAAACTGAAATCTAGGTGGACCGGTCCGTATACGGTCACCGCAGTCACACCCTTTGGGGCAATCACTATTGAGGATCCCAAGGATCACTCCTCATTCCAGGTCAATGGTCAGCGTCTTAAGCAATTCCATGAACTTGATGTGTCGTTCATTCAGACTTTTGAAATTGATCTCATCGATCCTGTTTATGTCGACTGATGATCCACTCAGTCTCCTGTGCTCCAACTTGGTTGGGGGTGCCTGTCACCCCCGTCATGTCTGGCTGAAGACGTAAAACTTAGCGCTTTCGGAAAGGCAATTCCGGTATTCCTAGAGTACATGAGTCTCATGCATTTGTTATTACTGCTATATCTCTGGAAATGCAGGTACATTCATTCTTCCGATCATCAAGTATCACACACTGTCAAGTTTCTGCCGACTTGGTAACATCCTTCCTGAATCTTTGCATCATCATCACTGATTTGTTATCATTTTATGTCCCGGTCATGAGCATCGAGGACGGTGCTATATTTTGGTTGGGGGTGGGTATTTACCAAAACTCATGTCTTCATTTTGATAAAAAAAAAAAAAAAAAAAAAAAAAAAAAAGAAAAAAGTTTTTTTTTTTTTTTGGGTGATTTCCGATGTTCTCCAAAAGTTTTCTAGAATTTCAAAAATGTGTCAAATACCCTGACTTTGATTAGCTGAAAACCTCCGTTAAGTCAGTATTGAGGATGTCGATTTTTGTTTAAAGTTAGCGTTGAGTCAATTGAGTCAATTCAAGCGTGACTACAGCAGGTTTGAAAACTCAGAAAAACTCAGATTTGGCACAATTGTACACTATCAACATCAGAGTCATCCTAAGTTTGGAAATTCTGGAGATCCTGTGAGAATAATTGTGGAGACCTAACCCAGTGAGCTGTCGAGCCTTTAATCAATTCAGAGGGTTATACAATAATTCTGAGTCACAAGATGACTCACTATTCTTCATGCCCGCAATATTCGTTGAGAGATCTCATTATCTTTTGCTTCGATCATAAAACTCGGAACGACATCAACATTGGATTACTACGACAGAACCTTCTCTGTATCCAGTCAAGACAGTATACATGATAGTGCAAACCCTAGAAAATGATTTAGGCCATTTTTCTGAACCATTCAGCCTTTTTACTCACCTGAATTATACTTCACTAGAAACCCCTTGAGCCGTTCTATAAAAGCCTTTTATTTGCAAACCCATTAACCTAAAATCCAGTCCAGCTACGAAACATGACTGGCTACCCTTATTTTGAGATGGATAAAAGAATAACTGATGTGGGTGTACCGTGAAAAAGAAAAGTAAAGAAGAAGAATCAAAAGGAAAAGAAAGTGGTTCAAGCTAAAAACAAAATATAGAAAGAAAGTATGAAGAAGAGCTGAAAAGAAATTGAGCAGTCTCAGAAATATCAAGAAAAAGAGAAAAAGACGAAAAAAAAGAAAAAGAACCAGATAATGGTGGTACGTCGCAGGAAAAATTCAAGAAAATGGCAATATCCTCTCAAGATCTTTGAAATCCTGTATTCCTTTATCTCTCTACACCTGACCTAAGCCTCATTACAACCCAGGAAAGTCCTACTTGATTCTAGAATAGCACGATCATAAAATGTGGAGATTGGAGAAAGAGAAGCTATAGAGTTTGATCTGACGTTCCCGAGTGAAGTGGTATTCCAATCATGAGATCTTCTTCTGTTAAAGATGTCCTTCCTTCAAATAATACATATGTGAGATCTTTGCTTTCATATATCAACACATCTCCTCACATATAAATTGAGAGAAAAGAAGAAAACCCTTCTTGTGTGATTCTATTCTGAGTGCTAAACATGTGAGATTTGAGGTCGATGCATAAAAACTTAGAGGTGATCTGGAAATCTTTACTGTCGGATGATGAGAACGTTGAGCACACACACACGCAGAGTCTGACTATTCTGGGTCATGATTATCAGTCTGTAGTCTTGCCAAAACTTTCCAACTCTTCGCTAGCATGTAACTGTTTTTGCATCCATTCAATGATTTGACGAACGGGGTTTTCCCTGAGCTAATATGAAAAAGTGTGCAGCATGTGCAGAGCCCTTTTAAGCTCATGTATTTCGCACTAATTGCCAAGGATTGGCAATATGCTGGTTGGGGGTTGTGATATTCGCTCAAAAGTGCTTATTTTAAGCACTTATCCTGTTAGCGTTATCGCACTCTCCTACGTAAAACTGCTCTAATTATCCACTTTTCTACGTAAGTGTCTCTTCTGTTGCGTAGAACACAATTTTCCGGACGAAATGGTATATTTGCATGCATTAAACACATTTTTGGAAGTCTAGATATAAAGCCGTTCTGATTGAGTCTCATTACGCGCTTCTTTTATCGCAGGAAACCCGATCAGACGGCTCTCAAGACTGGTGGGCCCATATCTAACTGCCAGAGTCTAGGACCGAAGTACAAGAGCCAATAGGCTGAGGATAAGAAGATACATGCCAAATGCCGGGAGAACCAGAGACTCGGGAAGGCCTGAGAGAAGATTAAGAGAGAAGGAGAGACAAGCCCTCAATGAAGAGACTAAGGAAATTAAAGCTTATCAACCAACACAAGATGAGGACTTGCTCAGTTGGTAAAGCATGCAGAAGACCAAGTCAAAGACCAGGGTTCAAGCCCCTCTGCTAGCATTTTTTCTTGATGTTGTAATATTTTCTCTCTCATCTCTCATTTTTCTCTCCAAATCATCATTCTCTCTCTAATTTCAAATCCACATCATCTGATCCTCTCCCCTCCCTCAATCACTCAATTTACGGCCTACCTTGGCCAATTTCCATCGCCCGATCATCACCGTCCATCTCTACCACAGGATCGCTTAGTCAGTCCCCCAATCATCCATCTCACCATCTCATAAATTCAATGGCCCTCATCACTTCATGATCAAACCTATGGGCCTAAGCCAAAGAGGAATAGTGGGCCCACTACCCATGGCCCAGCCATTTGGTGGGACCCACATACCAAACATAGAGGGGATTTTTAAAAGAAGAGAGAT
Organism: Euptelea pleiosperma; assembly: GCA_035048495.1. Classification (NCBI taxonomy): domain Eukaryota; kingdom Viridiplantae; phylum Streptophyta; class Magnoliopsida; order Ranunculales; family Eupteleaceae; genus Euptelea; species Euptelea pleiosperma. The sequence continues at coordinate 10,704,206 of CM068544.1, read as the reverse complement.
AATATTTGGGGAAAGATTTTAGAAACAAATATTTTCAAAATAAAAGGGAATCTTTGGTTTTTCAAAAATAATAAAGAAGGGGATTTTTTAAAAAAAAAAAAAAAGGGATTTTGTTTGAAAAAGAATGAGAGTTTCCAAAAGAGAGAGGTTTTGAAAACCGTGGGTTTCTAATTAATAGAAACCCTCGGTTTCTATTATTGGGGATAACCTTTTTTTTGAAAGGGAAACCCTAAACCGTTTGATACAAAAGGGATCCATTCCTCTTCCATCACGGGCCCCCCCTAGCTGCTGCACGTTTTGAAAAAAAAAAGGGAGGGAAAAACCCTAGCCGATTCTCTCTTCTCCCCATCTCCTCTCTCATTTTCCAAACATCTTCTCCCTTCCACCCTTGAACCTCTGACCGTTGATCTCCAGCCTTCCTCATTGGCTGCTGGATCACTTAACGTCCAGCAACCTTTGGCTGGCCACGGAACACACCAACTCTTCCCACGTCCTCTCTAACTCTCATCTCCATTCCCTCTAGAAAACCACCGGTTGCTCCTCCTCTTAGGCAACCAGCGGTTTCACCGCTGCACCTCCACGCAACCCATCCTCAACGTGATCTGGAGTTGCAGGTTCACCGTCTCCTTCATCACCATCACGACCTGCAACTCTGAGTTGCAGGTCCGCCCTCATGTTTTCTCCCCTCTCATCTCAACTCCTCTCCTCACCGTTCTTTCTCCCTTGAGAAAAGGAGAGCAAAAACAAAAAAAAAAAAAAGAAAAAAAAACAGAAAAATTTTTTCAAGATCACCGGAGTTGCAACCTGCAACTCCGGCGAGCACCATTAAAACCGGCGACCTTGTTCTTTCTCTTTCCTTCTCTCCATCCCTCAAGCAAACCCAGCCACCGTCACCCTCCTCCTCTTCTTCACCGTTCCACAATCAAAAAGAGAAGAAAACCAGAGAAAAAAAAATAAGAAAAAGAATAGAAGGAAAGATGATTAAGAAGAGGAGGAGCTCGTGGGAGACCAGCGCCTCTAGTCCTTGAGCCGCCACCACCATCATCACCGGTCGGACCTGCAACTGAAGAGATTTTCCACCGCACGACCCATTTGCAGCCTCCATCTCCATCGCCCAACACCAGTAGCAGCCTCTTCTCCAATCTAAACCGTGGGTGAGATCTCCATCAACGGTTCTGGTGTTGCAGCCTGCAACACCAGACACCAGCCTTAAGCACCCTCACATCTGTCCGTTTCTATCCTCTTCAAAAAAAAAATAAAAAATAAAAAAATAAAAAAAAAAGGGAAGAAGAAGGGAGGAGGAACGGTTGTACTCCTCCATAGTGCAGAACTTGCAACCACCCTCCACCTTACCATCTATCCCTCTCTTGGACGGTCACCACCCATCAACGTGCTCTGCCACCTCTCACCACTGTCCTCAACACCAGTAGATCTGCTCTGCAACTCACGACCAGAAGGACCTGCAACACCATCTCGATCGAAAGGTTGCAGGTCTATTCCCCATCCTCTCCAGGGCATGTATTTGCTGAACCGAACCCCAATCTGCTTGTGGACTATAGCAGCACCAGAAACGGTGTCTTGGCCTCTCCTTCACTGGCAAGCACGATGTGCTGCCCATCCATAGCACCGTCCTCTCCTTCATGTTGCAGGCCTATAATGTGTTACTCCATGCTTGCTCCACACGTTCTCAACCTATAGAACCTGCAACTCCGGGTGCTTCTTCATCTTCCACCATGGCGTTGTAAGGCCAATGATGTGTGGCTGATCCATCGAGCAAATCGCTTCGATCTCCAGAACTC